>OU026089.1:13801332-15039276 GCA_907269075.1 Idaea aversata | reverse complement strand
ACACAAATTGAGAAACTTAGTTTCTAGAAAGACCGCTATTCGAATGTAGATGGCGCTGAATTAAATTTTTTACTGCCATCTAGCGAATAAAAAATAAACTATATTTGTTTAAGTGAGTGCTAATAGATGGCAGTAGCAGATCGTTTCAAGAAATATTCATTTTATTGTTTTCACTTCTGCCTGCACTGCTGATTAGTGCTTAGTAGTTCCATTTTCTATATTTTGTTTTCTATTCAAATTGCGTAAATATTAAATAAACATACTAGGATTTTTTTTTCTTTGCACACAGTTGATGTGCTTCGTTAGTGCAATGGATTACTACAGATAGACTCTTCATTCAGATTCTAACTATGTAATAAGATTTTTTGTTCACTGGTAGGTATTTACCTTCGAGCACTCAATTTAGTATTTACATAACGCAGTTACGAAACAGTGAACAACTAGAGTACTGTAACCAGCAACGTAAGAAGATTTCTTTTTCATTGTTTTGTAACAAGTTTTTAAAAAGAATACGGATCAAAGAAATGTTCAGTGGTCTAACTTTTCTAACCTTTTTTAAAAAGTTTGACACAAGTTGAATATATTTTGACATTGACTGTAATAAGGTATATGCTGGCTGCATGAAGCTATTCCATAATAGAAAGAAGAAGAAAAATCCGAGTTGTTTTTGTTCGAAAATGTAATATAACGTTAATGTTTATTCTCTTGTAATTTATGATTTAATAATAATATGCCATTTGCGAAATATATGACTGTAAGTGTAGTAATTTTAATTTAAGCTTTTAATATTTGCATTCTGCAAGGCAAAAATGTAAGAACTTCTTCTAATATTAAAACCTGCTGTATGCAATACATACAGTATTTTGCGAATAAATGATGAATCTAAATCATTCACTTTACTATTTAAGTTGTAGTCAGCTTATAGTGCAAATATTGAAGAAAGTGCAAAGAGAAATAAAACAATTTCATTTTATAACTTCAATCATAATAAACGGCAACAAATGTCCAATCATCGAACGAGTCCTGCACTGCGTCGGGATTCCTTGACAGATCATGTTTGGCTTCACCTGTGTTTGCTTCATCCCCCCTTCCACCCCCCTCTCTGTCAATTCAATACGAAAATCCAATTTCTTTTACGCTACAACTTGGTTCATTTTGTTTCTTGGGAGAATCGAAAGTTGCCGGGATATGAGGATTTCTATTGACTCGTATGCGAGTGACAGCCCTAGGGCTATTATTGCGCTCGGTCCCTTGATTATTGACTGAAATAAATGTAGGACGTATCTATACGGAACTTCAGGGTTGTCATGAATTGTTGAAAATTTTATTTACCTTATTCCTTAATCATTTTTCCTATAGGCAGAGTGATTATACTCTTAAAATTATATATTTAAATACTATAAAATTGCTATGGCCCTATCCCACTCTTATGACTCATATTATTATAATATTGACCGTGTTGTTTATATAAATATGGAACTATAACAGTTTTCAGTTCAGTTTCAGTTTTTAACAGTATTACTTGTAAGTTTGTTGAAATAAATAAATTATTATTTTCCAAATCATTTATTTTTCTTAAATTTAAATTTTTATAAAAACAAACTGATTACAAAATATATACATCACTATAAAACTTATAAAATAATTCTATCTAAGCTAACCTAACCTAAATAAAATTTAATTTACAAGTTTTAAAAATAATGTATAAATTTTGCATATAAAACAGTAAATCATTATAAAAACCTAAACCTAGAAGACCGTCGGCAGCGAGGCAGGGCCCAGGCTACCGATGGTTGGAACCACAGAGAGAGGAATCTTCTGACAATACGTGCCGTATCCAAGATGACTGCTTCTGGATCTGACCCTTGACCCAACCATCCAGCGAGAGCCTCTTGAGGTGTTGATCAAAAAATTATATTTTTTTTTTTTGACCATCACGTCCCGTATTTGTCCCTTTTTGACGATCGACTTCAACTAGATACTATATTTTTTTATTACTTTGGGATTAAACATTGTAGTTTACGCCCAACACCATCTACAAATATATAAAATTCAAAGTCCTGACTGTCTTGATGTAGAGTGAGCACCAAAGTTCTGACTGACTGATGTATCACACACACAGCTCAAGCCAATGCGCGGATTGGGTTAACATTTAGCAGAAACAGGTTATAATGAAGAATTTTGGAAAAATTAAACCCTACGTGGTCGAAGTCGCGGGTGAAACCGTTTTTGATTCAGTTTCAGATAATTTATTTGCAAAATATAGTATAGCATTCAGCAAATCTTAAAAATAATAAAGTTATTGATTTTTCTTATAGTAATTTAAAGGCTGATTTTAAATCAATGACTTCTCACAGTTATAAAAAATCGCATGTAATGGCTCATAATAATATTTGATATTGATTTCAAATCTATGCTACTTAATATTATAAAGCTGAAGAGTTTGTTTGTTTGAACGCGCTAATCTCAGGAACTAACTGGTTAGAATTGAAAAAATATTTTTGTGTTGGATAGTCCATTTATCGAGAAAGGCTATAGGTTACATTCATTTTGATATTCCTACGGGATCGAGACTTACGCGGGTGAAACCGCGGAGCGCAGCTTGTACTTATCTATAAGGGTTTTGTTTGACAGACAGACGGACCGAAATAAAATCGAGGGATCTTATTAGTTTCTCAGAACCTAAGGAGTTTCTGTCTCTTAGGCCTTTATAGCCTGAATTCAATTCGAAAGCCTATTCAAGATGCTCTACTCATTACATCGTATATTCTGTATTAGGTGATAACCCTGCGTGAATGCGAGAACGGTTCCGTGCCGAATTTGAATACGTATAGCTATTTTAAGGCATTAAAAGGATTGTATGAGCAAATAAGTAAGGGAATTGTAGGAAAATACATATACTGTTCGTCAATTCAATTCCCGGCTCGGGTTTTAGAAATGTTTCATGGATAATGGTTTTAGTTTTTTTTTAAGATTAGAATGAAGTAGATAGGTATATGATTATGCGTTCATTTTCTATTTGAAATGAGGGTTAGAGAGAGAGAGCTAAGTTGGGCAGTCAGGTAGATAATATAACAATAATCGTGTACCTACCATTTCAGGACGTGGACACTGCACAACCAAGAGGTTAATAGGTATTAAAATAATTAAAATAGATAGATAGATAGATAAATTCTTTATTGTACCATTATATAAAAACAATGTAATCTGAATTTTGAATAAATGAGAATTCATTAAAGAATTATTATCTATTTTATTATTCACTATTTTTATTGATAGGTAAGAATAATAATAATAATACGCCTATGGTTGCGGGTTCGATTCCCGCCTCAAACAAATATTTTTAGTAGGTACAGATATTTGTTTCTAGTCTGGGTGTTTCTGTATTTATTTTTAGTATATTTTTAGAAAAGAAAAGTACCTATATAATTATTCTATCTGTTATCTGGCCACCATAACACAAGCCTAGTTTTGCTAGGGCTAAATGGCGCTATGTGAGGTGTCCCACAATAAGTATGTGTTTACCTTCGAAGGATCAGATCAAAAACTATAAATTCTAACTCAGATTGATTCCCTAAAACCGTTCAAGTGCCATTCTATTTCTCTATTCACGAATATTCGAAGGCAATACAGAATACGAGCACAATAGGCCAGATTACAGGATTTCCGGTAAATTCGACTTGATGCGAACAAATATAAAGTCGTCTATATAGAAGGTGCTTTAGTTAAGTAGTGGTAACTTGCGTTGATTTTTGTAACTTAGAAGTGGTTAGAACTGTTTGAGTTTGAATTTCGCAACTTGTCAAGAATTCAAGGTTATATTTTGTAATAAAAAGAAAGAAAGAAAGAAAACATTTATTTGGGCAATCACACGACACATGACAATCAGAAAAGTAGTAACAAACATAAAAGCACTGACATAAAACAAAAGTAAAAAATAAAAACAAAAACTAATCATATTAAAAGAATACAAATGAAAAAAAAAAAGATCTAAGGAGCCAATATTGCATTACTAACGACCCGCTCTATTTGCACGGGTAGTAGAGGAAAATCCGTTTAGTAGTTCTTTTGACATGACAATCAGAAAAGTAGTAATAAACATAAAAGCACTGACATAAAACAAAAGTATAAAATAAAAACAAAAAAATAATATTAATAAGAGAAAACAAAAGAAATAAAAAATAAGATCTAAGGAGCCAATATTGCATTACTAACGACCCGCTCTATTTGCACGGGTAGCAGAGGAAAGTCCGTTCAGATAGTTCTTTTGAGTTTCACGCAGTGCATGCCAGTAACCCAAATGGTATATTTTTTTCCATATCTTTAACAATCATCCTCATAAATCAGCCAATTTCCACAAAACCTTAAAGAATTATAATATGCCATATGATTTTCCATTTAGTAGTATTTGAGTTTCCCGTGTTCAGATAGATAAACAGACAGACGCGACTTTGTTTTATAATAAATATTGATTTCTATTACTTGTATGCCGCATTAGGAATCAATCTATCGCGAAGCTGTTCTACATTTTTCAACATTTCTTTTAAAACCTTCATTTTATTAAAGGCTTTAAAACTAGCACGTATTACCTTAAAGTAAGTTACAGCAATTTAACGATAGTATCGGCTGCGTTCGACAGTCCAGAAAGGGGGACAAAGGAGGAAGAGGATGAAAAAGGGGGGAGAGGGTGTCCGGGAATCCTGTCCAACACACGGGTCCGGACCATTCGTCTAACGAGTCACTTGCCGAGAAAAACAGGTTTAAACTACATTTTTAAACTCATCTATCTGCGATTTATTTTTGTCTAACTCCCTCTGTTACGGGCCATTCGGAACATTTTTGGGCAGCTTTATTATTTGAAACGTAAGATAAGCACGCTTTTAAGACGCGTCACGATCCTCAGAAAGGGTTTTAGTGAACGTAATGACATCCACGATAGGATCTAAGAGGCCTCGGTGGGAACAACAAGCCTTCCGAAATGGATAACGTAAATTTGAATATTTTTAGTACTTCATTATTTATGTTAATGAGCGCTTCGAGCGGTATCTCATCAGGCCTACGTTTCTAAAAGTATTTTATTTTCGACGTCTACTTTCCCTACCAAAATAACGTCCTTGACGAAAATACGTGTAGGACAGATAAGCCGAAATCTAATTTCGTCGCTTTCGTATCTAACATCAAAAAGAACGAAAATCACAAATAAAAAAGAACAATCCATCAGCACCTTATCTGCAGCAGAACAGAAATTAAATAAGAAAAGAAAAAACAATGTTTGTTGAAGATAAAAAAAGACGTCGTAGATAATAAAAATACTAATAAAGTGCAAAGAAACTTATTTCTAGGCACAGTTAAAAAACAAACAACATTTACCGTGTAAGAAGGGAGAAAGTATTCAAATGAATCTCACCAGATAAAGATCAGATAATAAAAAGGTGGCCGGTTTGTTCAACATTATCTTCACGGGTAAATTAAACGGACAAACAAAAAAGTCATAGCTGAATTTCTGGAAGATGAAGAAAACAATAAAAGATCTTAATTTGTTCGCAAACTTTTTAATTTAGTTTGGACGTAATGAGAATTTGTCGGATAAGTAAATTGGATAAGTAAGCCGCAATGCTTAGAATTGGCAGTTAGCTGTTGTTGGTTTAAATAGATATAACCACGGCTCAAACAGACAACTTAATTACATAAATATTGTTAAAACAATCCTCTTAAGGTTCCGCTGGTCGATCGTGTTTTCCATACAAATGAATTTAGAGTGTTATCCATTTATTCTTTATGGAATTTGAAAAAACAAAAGTTAAATCTACATAACAAGTCTATATCTAGCCCATGTAGGCGACGAAATAGACAAATTATATTTAATTTGATATAATTTAATATAAATCAATATAATTCCATAAAGAATAAATGGATAACACTCTAAATTCATTTGTATGAAAACACGATCGACAAGCGGAACCTTAAGAGAAGAATACTTTCACATTTAATTCCAAAGCTATTTTAAGATCCGATCATGGTTTATAATATAATTGCATTCAGTCAACCGTAGAAGATAGAAACTTTTTTTATTGAAGTAATAAAAATTCAGACAGTAAAAATCAATTAGCTTTTAAGTACATTCGCACTCTATATTTATAAAGTATATTTAAATAAAGCTTCAAAAGTATAAATGGTGCATGAAAACCAAGGGCAGATAAGATCAGATAGGTAACACAGAAATAAAATTAAAGAAAAAAGAAAATTCGAGAAAAAGTTTCGGAGCAACAATGAGACAGAACACATCTAGGGGAACTTTTGTATTCGTATCTCTCTAAAAGGGAGGTATTCGAGACAAGAGAAATCTTTTAACATAATTCTAGTTACGCCTATGCGAAAAAAAGTAAATGGGTGACGAGCGAACTTTGTTGTAAAACTAAATCTTAGACATGAAAGCATTTTGCTGTCAAATCTTATAAAAATCACACCTTTTTCCCTGCACAATAATAATTATTTTTTGTAATTAACAGTACTTGTACAGTACAGTAGTACTTGGAACTTTTTTCCACCTATCCCTACTAGTATCTCAACGGTAGGGGTAGGTGGAAAAAAATTACCAGTATGCCTAGCATGAAGACCAAAACACGATACGATAAAGCGATATAAGTATAACTACATCAACTTTCAAAATATGATAGATAAAGCCGCCATGTTGAATTTTTATCATAATTTTTATCGCAATTTATAATAAAAATTCAACATGGCGGCTTTATCTATCATATTTTGAGAGTTGATGTAGTTATATCGCTTTATCGTATCGTGTTTTGGTCTACATGCTAGGCAGGCTACGCTGGTAAGGATTAGGACACTAGGTCACTTTTTTGACCTATTTAGTGTTAGTTACGCAATGCACATTTCTAAGGAGGTCCCAGATGGGTTCTCGACGTGCTCTATAAAAGAAGTTGAGTATGTGTATTTGTTTGTTAATACTTTACAAAAAAATATTAAACTGATTGCGACAAAACTTGATAAGTAGGTAGCTAAAAGTCTATAATACCAGTTTACTTTTTATTTAGATATTTTATAGACTTACGCAGATAAAACTGTTTTAATTAATTCACCCGTTGTTACATAACTGAATTTTGATTTATATCTTACTTAGTTCGGACTACTTCGGGTACAGTATGGGTCATAAGTAAATGATCAGTTTGCTACAATAATACTATCAACAAGTATTGGACTTACGACCTTCTTCTAATAGACGTTACACACAAACTTAAATACTTGAATTGAAAGTAGGTAGGTACTCAGTGCGATTATTATTTTCAACATGTTAGCTATGTATTTAGTTGTTTGAGTGGTACAAGCCGCCACTCGCTACACCAATCTAGACGTGGGTTCGATCCACAGGTTACGTTGTTATAATATTCAAATAGTGCTGCACAGGATTGTAAACGTTACGGTGGGCAGAGACTTTTGACCGTGGATTGTACATTCTTTAGTAAAATATTTAAAATAGCTTTTATTTTGAGTGTTCACTTAATAAGGGTTGTTGTTTGGTCTGTCTTCAAAATTTCAAATTCACCCTTTTGACTTTCACATGCAAACCTCAGACTCGTGAACTCACTTAGACCCCGCAGACCATAAACTTTTTATCAGTGAGTAATTTGATTGTTTTCGAAGAGCGTAAACTATCAGAAAACTATCAGGCAACTAAACTTTTTAATCTACGTGGTTTCTTAGATATTCAAGAATTCAAAACGACTTTTCTTAAACCAGAGCTTTTAATGATAACGTAAATGTTTGAATTTTAAAGTTAAATTCTTAAAAATGTTTCAGAAAATAATCTGTTTTAAATTAATAGTTACCTTACGTGACGACGTTTTGGATAAGTAAAACAGTTAGTTAGCTAAAGTTTAACATTTAAAAAAATATAAAATTGTATGGAAAAGGTTTTTGGCTTTGTTTTTACATTATTTTATCCCAACAAATAATACATAATAGTTACTATAAACGACCAACCTTTTTACCCTTTTAGAAGTCCTATTTTCAGAAGCTTTTCTTAGTGCTCGCTTACGTCCTAAAAGAAATCACCATGCGAAGATTCAGAATCGCAGCTCGATCCTTGTACTTTCAGAAACATGTTAAGTCTTTTTAGATAGATTTATTGTAATTTAGGTCTTTGTTTTTAAAATAATATTACTAACTAATATATCCAAATATAATAAATTTTATTTATTCACATTAAAACAATCACAAAGTAGGTAAGTACAATTCACGGTCAAAAGTCTCTGCCCACCTTAACGTTTACAATCCTGTGTAGCACTATTTGAACATTATAACAACGTAACCTGTGGATCGAACCCACGCACTAACGATTATTAGATCAATAAAATCGGACATAAGTAAAAATGTGCAACTTAGTCAAAAGTGTCATGTAAGCTATTGTTCCTATAGCCAGGTAACCGACCTTTTAGACGGCGGCCATTAAAAATCCCCCCACTCTAGACCTGTTTTAACAAATCAGTCGAAACTCAGCCGTTCGTGGAGTCGCATGACTTTGTTTTCGGCACTTTTGTTCGCACTATAACTTCGCTTCACAGTTGTGTGGTTCAATTTAGAAAAAACTTTTATTGGATATGGCAGAAGAAGGTATGTACTACATTCTAAAATATTACATGATTACTTTGTCGTATAAAATTTATATTTTTATGTGATATGAAAACAGTTACAATTTAGGTACATTTTTTTGCTTTACTTTTTCAAACAATCGTGTTTTTATGTATATGTCGTGTCTTGTCGGGCTACAACTTTTATCACAATATAATAATTGATTTGTTGGCTATTGTAAATCATAATAAAACCATCCGCCTACGTCCGCCATTTTGTTTTATATGACTTTTAAATCGTACGTAAAAATTACACAATTATTTTAAGTTAATATATTTATTTATTTGTCGTACAGATAATTCGAGAACTATCAAGATATTTACTAGAAGAGCATTGTGGGAGATCTTGAATGAATTCAAGGGCCACAAAATAGAAGAAAAGTTTTCATTGTTTGAAGATAGACTTGTCCAATTGACAAATTGTCCGGAACATGAGAAACATAAAATGGTAAATGGTTTGAAGCACTTTAAAAGTGAATTCAAAAAGAAGTGGAGAGGAGCTTCATACAAAGAAGAACGGTTTTTAAAAAGTAATGAAGTGTGGCTTACTTCTTCGATGGAATTACCTAACTGGCCTGAAATGACCTTACCAAAACCTGGACGTCCAAAAAAATCATTTGAAGATGTGTGTGACCGTAGCAAACGGAGAAAAACAAAAGATCTGCGTGAACAAGTATCTGTCGAGGAGTTGACTTATGCTGCTGGCGTGAGTCAGGGCACTTCAGGAAATAAAGATGCATCAAAAATAATTAAAGAATTAATGGCTTCACCCACCAGAGCTACTAAACTTAGAAAAGTTATTCTAGTACCAAGAAGCAAACAACTGTAAAAAAATATACGCCAGCAGAAGCACTGGCTATCTTTGTTGAAGGTGATTTCACTAGAAGACAATGGGAAATAATCCACAGATCTGGTAAAGCTATTTACCCATGCTATTCTGTCATACAAATGGCTAAGATTGAATGTTATCCCGAGGAAGAATCAATACATGTCACTGAGACAAGCGCAGAAGTTAAACTTCAAGCATTACTAAATCACACTGCATTGCGCTTGTACAAATATATAGCGGAGGTTGTCAATACGTCATGCAGAAGAAGAAAAACAAAATATGGTGTTAATTTCGAAATGGGGATGTGACGGATCTCAGCAGACACAATACAAGCAAAAATTCGAAAATCACGGAGATAGTGATGCAAATATTTTTCAAAGCTCACTAGTGCCTCTAAGACTATCTGTTATCATTGAAGAAGAGGAGAAAAAAATCATTTGGCAAAATCCGGTTCCGTCTTCAGTCAGATTCTGCAGACCCATACGTATAAGATTTATAAATGAAACAAAAGATATCACAAAACAAGAAATACAATACATTGAAAACCAAGCCGAACAGCTTCAGGAGACAGAAATTGATGGCAGCAAAATAAAACATAAACTGTTACTTACCATGATTGATGGCAAGGTATGTAATGCTGCTACAGACACCTCATCTACAATGAGATGCTACATTTGCGGACAGACTTCGAACGAAAAATCGAATTCTTCACGCAAGAATTCGATTTTTCGAATCTATTTTACATTTAGCCTATAAATTGCCTTTACAAAAATGGCAAGCACGGTCTACAGAAGAAAAAAGAATTGTAAAAGAGACTAAAGAAAAACTACAAAAAGCCTTTAAAGAGGAAATGGGATTACTCGTAGATGTTCCCAAAGCAGGGTTTGGGAACACTAATGACGGGAACACGTCAAGGAGATTTTTTGATCCGGAATGCTCCTCAAGAATAACTGGCATCAATGTCGATTTAATAAAAAGGTTTAAAGTTATATTAGAAGTAATATCAAGTGGCAATAACATTGATGTAGAAAAATTTGAAGCATACGCAAATGAAACTGCAAAAATATATGTCGATCTGTATGGTTGGCATCCCATGTCACCAACCATACACAAAATTTTGATACATGGAGGTGAAGTAATAGCTCATGCACTCCTACCTATTGGCCAGTTATCGGAAGAGGCGGCTGAAGCCCGAAACAAACATTTTAGACAATACAGATTACATTTTTCCCGCAAATTTTCGCGCAGAGACTGCAACATAGATATAATAAACAGACTTCTTTTAAGTTCAGATCCATTTATCAGCAGCAGAAGAAGAATAGAAATGATGTCTGCCAGCACGGTATTTAAAAATAGACAAAGCGAAGACGAAAGTTCCGACGAAGAAGAAGTTGAAGAATCCTAAAAATGTAAAAAGATGTAAAATTTTAAATATATAATTATTATATTGGTCAAACTTTGTGTTTTCTTTAATTTAATTGCACATAAAATTATATAAATAAATTAAATATTTTTGTCCGATTTTTTCACTCAAATACTCGTTAGTGCCACGGTCGGTTGGTGTAGCGGGTGGCGGCTTACTCGGCCAACTAAATACATGTTGAAAATAATAATCACACTGAGTACTTTTAATTCAACTATTTAAGTTCGTCTATTAGAAGAAGGTCGTTACTCCAATACTTGTTGATAGTATTATTGTAGCAAACTGATCATTTACGTATGACCCACATTGTACATAAAACAATAACAAAATAATAAAAAAATAATAAATTTAACAAAATAAATAAACATATGAATAAACAGACATATAATATTGTTCTTTAGTAATAAAAAATCTAAAACCAAAAAATAAACTAAAACCGCAGTTGTCCACGAAACAATTTTTCTATTCTCTTCGAAAACATACGTTCTTTTTCCAACAGGATTGTGTTAGTTGAACAAATAAAAAACTCCAGTTATTAAGGCCGTTGTATTTCGTAAACTGACACAATTGCTTCCACGTCCGAGGCTGAAAGAATTCCGCCATATATCCAGTGTATTGGTTGCACTGGGCAACACTCGCCAAACCATTACATATGTACCAACAATATTCATTTTTCAATATTTAGCCTAACGATTCTAAGTTGAAGCTACGAAACTATAGGACGTAACAAATAACAATAAACCTGCAGTGGGACAGTTATTTTTACATTTTTAGAAGAACCAATAGCTGTAACTTAAAATGTAAACACAAATAGTAGAGACAGAGAGCCAATTAATGGTAAAAAAATATTAAAAAACAAAACAGTGTGAGAATATCAAAACATTTCTCGTTCCCAGTTTAGGCTCTTCATAAAATATCTAGTCTACATCGTATTGATTGTAACAAAATTTCTAAATAATACAATATAGGTACGGACAGTATTATTTTGCGAATTAAACGTTCTTTTGCATTAATCGATGTGGTTTCAAATAAGGAAGAAATCATTCTAAGAAATCAACATATTATATTAGATTAGCCCGCGAACGATAATAATAGTAATAATGATAGTTTTATTATAAGAAAATCGCGAAAAACTATCTTCGTATATTATTTTGTACTGAAATGAAAGTAAATCATCAACCAACTTATCGCCTACATACGTTTTGAAAGTGATCGTGTTAGTTAAATCAAGAACCGATATTTTCTTTGAAAAGTCAAAAATCCAGGTGAACTTTTACAAAGCTAACATTTCCAAAAAAGATGACGTCACACAACGGTGCTGCTCCTTTGTTTTATTTCTTAAAACTTTCCGAAAGTCCAGTTTTGTTTGCAGACAAACTTTACCGATACCACGTCGGAGGTAAAAGAATTTCCCATTAAAAAAGGACAACTGATCGAATTGGTTCCAGTAAACAATGCCTGTGCCTCAAGTTTCTTATTGGTTTTATTTGGCGCGTGTGTCACATTCCTTTAAGGAACTTTGGCTCTAAAATCCTTCGAATTAATCGAGATTTCTTCTTTCTCATAAAAATACAGTCGTACAAGTTAAACCGTCAATGCTGGTAACTTTGCTAAGAGCATTTTTTCATTAGCACCAACTTTGATACCCAGCTCTACCATGCGGTATTTTACTTTATATTCATAAACCTTTACCAATATTAACATTTACTTTCAATTAAAAATTATTATTCAAAATCGTAAAACTGTTTTCTTTCAATTTTAGAAGTCAATTGAGTAGGTACTTGCGTAATATTATCGAAGTCTTCATTTAAATTTGAAATCATTATCGAATTCTCGAATTCGTAATTATTTTTGTGATTGTGAAATGTAAGGGCCATTAAAATGCTGCTTAATTTTCGGTACTATTCAATGGAGTGGAAATGAATTAGTTCTTTTTGGACGTTAATCTTTTCATTAGGAGATTGATTACTGTGTCAGTCCTTTGGGCTGAGTCGTTTGTGCTAACTCTGAATGTACAATTAGGGTACCCATTTGTCAGCTCTGAGCTCAAGGTACCCCTTGAAATTGAAGCGGATTGGTCAATGCTCTTTACAATGATGGAGGTCAATCACGGCCGATAGATTAACTTAATTAACTTCTATTTAAAGATTAATTGAACTGTGCAATATGTTTAGAACGACGGAATTGGGGTTAGTTCAAAATTAATTACATACTAATTCTATTAAACCACGTTATTCTAGTACAAATGGACTGTAGACTTTTTGATCGACCGATAACTCGCCGACCGCGACCGTTCAATTTCAATGTTAACTTGAAGTCACGTCACCGTTTACCTTTATAAGATTAGACGTAAATAAAGAATATTAAAGTAATGTCGGAAAATAATTGCAAAAAATATGTATAACCCAAAAAACGTTTAACCTTTCAAAAACGTTAATATCCGAGCGAACATTTCATTAACACCCCCACCGCGGTTAACAAAATAAATCACCTGTTAAAGCGGTGCCCCCGAATGTCCCACGTTCCATAATTACACAGCAGCTATCTAATACTGAAGACTTTTAATTGAAGTGCACAGTTTTGCTGGACACGTCAGCGAGAAAGTTATAATTAACGGCCGTCCAATTTGGGGCCCCGGGATAATTTAAGGTTTGACAGGATCCCGGGAAAATTGTTCCTAAAAACGCAACTTCCGGTTCAGATATGTCCGTGTTATTAATTATCTGAATGCAAGACAAAGTATTCTGTTATCTGGTTGCTTTGAAAATCTATTTGCATTACTAATAGATCAAAAGAAATATAAATAAGTAGTTCAATATAAGTTTTGATTAAATTTTAACTTAAATGTCAATGTGAGGGCAAAACATATTGATATAAGAATTAAAAATAAAGCATAATTAATGACAAGGCACCTAAATAAAACAAATTACCAGAAAAAAATTAACTAGAATAATTAAAAATAACAGAAAAGGTCAACAATTTAGCCGAAATTGTAATAACAACAAAAATAAACGTACGGTACGTAAATAGAAACGTCAGAAACTTAATGTAAGCATGTCGCGGCCAGATTAAACAACTCTAGCACACAACAAGAGAAATTAGTTTAAATCGCACAACCTAACAGCAAACGTAGGTTTTAAACTAAATGATCTGCCGATAGTTAGCCAACACATGGTAGACAACTAACAAAAAAACAGGTGAACAATCGTCCAGCAGTTCCATATAAACTATCGTCCGATTTAAATTCTGTAATCCACGGTCTCTTTAACTGTTTTGCGGTTTAATTTTTACACTAAGCTTCTGCTTATTTCGGTAAATGTTGATGATAAAATAACTACGAGTATTATGTTTAGTCAGTATTTTAAACTGTAAGAAGGCAGATTAAAAGTATGTCGATAAAAATAATTTAATTTCGGCAATAATAATTTTATTAAGCACGATTAATGGAAACTACTTTTAAGAATTACTATTCTTCAACAAATTAGATATTCGTTAATTAAAATTACCTAACACAATTAACTATGTAATCAAGTTTCACGCAATCAGAGCCTTAAATAAACCAATCAAGGCCACAGAAACCGCAGCCGACATGTTAATCAACGTCATCGTCTGCGGTGACGTCACAGCACCCTTAAGGCCACTTACGCCCGAACATGCAAATCACAATACAACAATTCTTTCTGACCCTTAAGGGCCGTAAAACAGAGTAAATTAACCGGTAATAAATTAGTGGCCCCTAGCTTTTACTGCCCCAGGTGGACGGACGTCGCATAAATTGTGACCTCTGAGTGTTGTATACATACATACACCTATATATAGGCTTGTATACCTTCGTACTTGGACTTAATGTTAATTATACGGATAAGTAGGTATGTAGGTACATTACATACGATACCTAAGGGCCAACTCACAGCCTTTTTCACCGAATGTACTCGCAGTCCGTTTAATTCGAACACAAATAAGAAAAGTAAGACGTAAACCTTTTTAATTTAATTGTTTGGAGTACTAAATTCTTTCGTTTTCATTTACTTTGGTTGTATAAAACTAAGTTATAAATAAACTATATCAGCTCCTTTTACCCTTTTATTTCAAAAATCCTTTCTTAAAAACAACCCTAATGCGAAGTTTCAGATTTGTAGCCTTCGCAGTTTCAGAAATTTCGTAATGAGTCTTATTTATAGAATACTCCTTCGATGAACTAAGGCCGAACCGAATATCGATTTACTGTTTTCCGACACTAATTTACTTCGTCAAACGCTATATCGAATGAAGTGTCACAAAATAAGTACGAATAATTGTTACTGTTGACAAAAAGTCTTGTGTTGAACCATATTTAACTAAAAAAACAAACTTTAGGTTAACACGAGAAAACCAGTGAACAAAAGTTACTAACACAAATGGTTTAAACCATTTATCGCAACTTTAAAGATACTATTTCATACCTTTTGCAGTTAAAATTTGTTAGAGCAATAAATCGTTTTAATGACTCGAAAAACTTTGTAGTCCGTTACTTGCACCTGCGATGTTATTTACCCATTGTTTTATTTAACATTTAGGTACTTTTCAATGTCACGTAATCTGTCTGCTAACTAAACGGTCGGCAAACAGCACGTTCGAGTTATGGCTGGAAAACCATTTGGCGGTGGTCATTTGATTGATTTGTTTACACGCACCATACATATAATTTTCTACAAACAACCTCATAGGAATTTAATTGTGTGAAGTTCATGTTTTAACTGAATTGAATTGATAGCTCCATCAATGTAAATTTTCAAGACAATGTTTTAAATTTACTTATTATTTTTGCCTTGAAATGTGACGATTGGTGAGCTATCTGCCGACCGTTTAGACTTAGTTTGTATTCGCCCTTAGTTACACTGAAAACTATTTGTGATTCTGAAAACTGAAAATTAGTTTAGGTTATCAAATTTTAGAATGAAAAGTTACGGGTGTTTGGTTTAACATTCAAATATTGGTCCTTTCTATGTTTACTTTAACAATATTTTGATAGAAGACAGTTCAGGAGTCGTAGTTTTTCTTTCAGTTGAAATAAAAACCAATAAGGTAGAGATTGGTAGGTTTATAAATCTGGATAAGGCTAGACGCGATAAAACATCGATGGAATAGTATTGCTTTTCTTGTAGGTCTATCAGTTTACTGAGTTTATTTTTTCGACCTACATCTCTGTCGAAACATCATTCAACATAAAAGCGTATTCAGGAAAAATAGCGATTGGAATTTACATATCAGGTTCGAATCTAGCCATGAACTATAAAACGGAGCTCGGAGCAATCACCCACTGATCGTATCGGAGCAGTTTTACTAAGGTTTTACGAGAACTACTGAACGCTCTGACAGTGACCTAAGCTTACCTGTCCTTGTTACTCTCATGATTCTTAACACGTAGCCGAGCGGGACGGAATGGCAGGATAATTCAGGAGATGTCCTGTCTTGTGGTGGACGCCCACTTGATTTATATTATCAGGCGACGGTAGCCGCAAACCGGACTGTCGTATTTATTGCCACAATAACCCTATTAATTCAGAGCGACTTTGAACTCGTGCAGGGTCTAATCCGACGTCGGGGTCGTTTATGGCCCCTCGTAATGATACAGCGGTGGAGGGTTAGGTGTTTTATTGAGCTAGACCTTGCCTAGTAATACAACACTCCAAGGACTCATCCCTGGATAGTGGACAAACAATAAAAGTTAACTCTGTCCTCAGTCTGAGGATTTAATTGTAGGTATTATAGTTAGAAATATTGTGTTGTAAAGTAATATTGTTGTGTCCCCGCTTGGATGACATTGGTCTTTCTCGCAAATTGTTATTAACTCCATATCCACGCTTCTGCTAAAATGGTTACTCGTGATACATTATCATAAAAATAAACGATAATGCGTTATTATTATACCTACATTTTAACATGAATAAAGCTATTTTTATCTGCTGTTATAATTAAAAATCCATTTATAAAGCCACGCCTACATAAACAACTGCTGATGGAAGGACAATCAATCGTCAGCCGCGGCCCATTTTCTAATCAATCCTAAATCTAAACAAATCAGGGCCCGTCCATTTAACAAGCAAAGCAAATCTATCATTAATAAATTAGAATCAGACCATAGTGGTCAGTTTGTCAAATTTGCTATTGTCATAAAATCGATACCAAAAAGGAAAATAAAGTACGTACCGGTGACTGCTGCTCGTCTGGAGGAACTTAGATTGAATTTAGCTAACGTTTTACCGTTTCTGCCTTGTGATGCGGATCCAAATGTATTATATAATAACTTTTTTTCGGTTCTTAATAACCAATTTCAGTCTATCTTTACATCCAGATCTATGGTAGTCTCCGACAAACGCGAGTTTAGTGACTGGGCAACGGTTGGTATTCACCGCAGTAGACATAAACTATATGAGTTATACGCGGAAAGACAGAGTAATACATCAGAGGAGTTTGGAGCCTACGTTAGAAACTATTCAAGGATATTTAAAAGAGTGTGTATTTTGGCAAAATCTCTCTTCATTAAATCTGTGATTAAAACTAGTGATGATAAAATAAAAGCTACATGGAAAGTAATTAACGCTGAAACAGGAAGAGTCGCAGCCAAAAACACCGAGTTTAAATTGAGTATTAATGGAAATATAACTAATAATGATCAAGATATCGCAAACGAATTTGAGATTTTTTTCGGTAATGTAGCTATTACTTTGACGAAGGCTTTAAATTCTTCTACCCCCATTGCAGAAGCTTTGCTAAAGACGAATGTACCAAATTGTAATAAAACATTTAAATTCCAATATGTTAAAAATCATGACATTATTGTAGTGCTTAAGCAAATAAATCTCAAGAAAACTAAAGATCTATGGGGGATGTCTGTCCCGATTGTTAAATCAATTATTGAACTGATTATACCAGAACTAGTCATTATATTTAATCGATGTATAGATTGTGGTGTGTTTCCTGATTTAATGAAATTGAGTAAAGTAGTTCCACTGTTTAAATCTGGTAGTACCTCAGACCCCTCCAATTTTAGACCAATATCAGTACTACCCACGTTAAGTAAAATTTTTGAAAAACTTATTTTAAAGCAACTACTGAAACATTTCCATGATAATAATATCTTACATAATAAACAGTTCGGGTTTAGTAAGGGGCGCTCGACTACTGATGCGGGTATAGCGTTAATTAAAAACATATTTGATGCTTGGGAGGAGTCACATGATGCGTATGGCATATTCTGTGACTTATCCAAGGCATTTGATTGCGTTCAACATAATACATTGATCATGAAACTACACCACTACGGTATTAGGGACGGCGCCCTGGATCTTATCTCTTCTTATTTGAGCGGTAGGATCCAGAGTGTTGATGTTAACGGGAAACGATCCCCCGGATCTGCGATAGCAATGGGGGTTCCTCAAGGATCCATATTAGGACCTTTCCTGTTTTTAGTTTATATAAATGACTTACCTTACCTTGTAAGGGACAACCATGGGATAGTGTTGTTCGCAGATGACACCTCCTTGGTGTTCAAGGTTAAAAGGCGTCAGTCCAACGTTGACGATGTGAACAATGCTCTCTCTAGAATAGTTGATTGGTTCAATTCCAATAATTTATTACTGAATGGATCCAAAACTAAATTAATTCGGTTCACACTTCCAAATGTAAAACAAGTAAAAACTGTTGTAAAAATTAATGATGAGGAAGTTGAATTAGTCAGTAAGACTGTCTTTCTAGGTATAACTTTAGATCCTAAGCTTCAGTGGGGCCCACATGTGGAAGCATTGTCCAATAGACTTAGTTCTGCCGCTTACGCCGTTAAGAAAATTCGCGAATACACGGACATTGAGACTGCTCGCCTAGTCTATTTCGGCTACTTCCACAGTGTCATGTCGTACGGCATCCTACTGTGGGGGTGTGCTGCAGATATTGATGCTATTTTCATATTGCAAAAGAGAGCTGTCCGAGCTATCTACAAAATGGGCCCCAGGGAATCACTTAGAGAAAAATTTAAAGAGATAAATATATTAACGCTCTATTCACAATATATCTACGAAAACTTGCTCTACGTTCACAAAAATCCTGATATTTTCCGTAAAAACAGCGATATTCATAATTTCAATTTAAGAAATAAGGGTGAACTTACCGTGCCCGGTAGCAGGCTCCGGAAAATAAACAGGTCGTTTAATAGTACATGTGTGCTCTATTATAATAAATTACCTAAAGATGTATATGACATGTCCATTAACAGGTTCAAAACTTTTATAAAGCATAGATTGTGCAGTAAGGCATACTATGATACTTCGTCTTATCTTAATGATAAGAACCCATGGACATGACTTTAGTTGCTCCATTTCAAATAATACTTTCAAATACTGTAATATTGACCATTGTGAGCGTGACCACATGAAAAAAAAAAAACCCCATGAGTTTCTTGTGCCTTCTTCTCATTGGTGGGCGCGTTCCGAAGGCACACATCCTAACTTAGTTTTTAAGACGTTTTTATGTGGTCCTGTATACTTTTAAGTATTAAGTATCCAAAGAAAATAAAGATATTTGATTTGATTTGATTTGAACTGACGACCAGCTGACGACTAGTTGAAGATTATTTATTAGCGAGACTCACGTTTCCTCAAATCGTGGTTGTGACCGGTGTGCTTTATTCAATTTGATTCATTGCACTAATGCGATTTGGTCACGCGAATGACTGACCGAAAAAATTCGGAACGCCCGAAGGATTTGGTGGTATTGGCGTAACTCGCCGATAGGTACAGCGAAATACACGATCCTACTCGTGTATTTCGCTGTACCTATCGGCGAGTTACGCCAATACCACCAAATCCTTAATATTCGCACTACGGTTACATGCCGCAACGTTTATTGGTCAAAATCGACAACTAAAGTAATCTACTATTGGAGGTTGAACTGTTATTTTTTAACATGACGCCATGGTACCAAAGTATTTATGTTTTTTTACCTTTTAAAGATTTTTTAAAGTTGGCCTGACACTGGGCTATTTGAAAATAGTTTTGAAGGATAAATGCGTCTTCAAAAACTGCAACCAAGACGAGACTTGAACTTGCAACCCCAGAATACCGTTCAGTACCATTATTCACTAAGGTTCAAGTCGTTGGGCGCGCGTGATTAGGGGCGGAGGGGGAGAGGTTTTTGTATGGCAATCTCGCCCTAATCACGCGCGCCCAACGACTTGAAGCTTAGTGAATAATGGCCCAGGTGATTATATTTTTTTTTTTTATTATTTGTTGTCATAGCGGCAACAGAAATACATCATCTGTGAAAATTTCTAACCATCTAGCTGCTATGGTTTATGAGATATTTAGCCTGGTGACAGACAGACCGATAGGACAGTGGAGTCTTAGAAAAAGGGTTCCGTTTTTAACCTTTGGGTACAGAACACAAATAAGGGTCATTCTTAGAAAAAAATCTGTACCATTAATTCCTTTGAATAAGTAACACACGCGTGTATTTGACGCTCGTGTACGTTCTAATAGTGAACCTATTTTCCCAAAGGTTTCTTCCGTAGAATTAGATTTGAACGCGACGTCTTGACCTCTTCCATTTTATGGGTCGTGCCCTTCAATGTACTTAATACCTCTCATCGGTTTTATTCTTTTCCAATATAAGGAAAGTAATCGAAGTTGTATATAATGTATGCATTACTTTGTGATCTTGTTAGTTTAGAAAATATATTATTCTAATAGACAAGCAAAAAACATAGACAAATTTAAATGGGACCACCCCATATGATAGGCTCCGAAAATAGCAAACAGATTTTGATGAAGTTTATGACAATACATTGATTCATTGGGAGTAGTACTACTTGTACTTGTATACGGGCTGTTTTCCGCAATCAGACCTCTTTAGTTGGGTCCCCTGTGCGTAAGGTTCTACTTGTCAGGGGGAGAACCAGCCCAGTTGGGAGTAGTATAATACCCAATTTTTATGCTGATAGGTATTTCCACGAGATCGGGATTCATGCGGGTGAATCCACAAGGCATTGCTAGTATAGCATACAAACTGATGATATACCGAAATTTTAGAAAAAATTAACAACGAAAATTCCTTTTCGAAGCTTTATTCAAATATATATTTTTCGACTAAAACTTCGATGTTAGCTTTTAAAATCCTGAACCCTAAGGTCGTCACGTAGCAAAATAAACTAATATTCTATAAGTACATGGATTCCAGTGCCTTTGTACTTTGGTTTTAGGTTAATACCCCTCTATTTGGGTCAACTAGATAAGAATTTATGGCGCGTAGATTCTGGTTCATAGAAAAATCGTTGTCATTTCATTGTTTTTGAGATTAAATTAAGTGGTCGCATTTTGAGGACATTTAGGGCGGGTTACGTGAGATTTTGCTTAAACATATTTAGCTAAATACTTACCGGGTACCTTGACGGGTAATAAATAATTCTATTTTATTCTACAAGATTGATTTTATTTAATCTATAGTTTGACACTTTGATTTTTCGTTAATATCAAGTTCAAAGACTAAAACGTATTTATTTTTTGTTGTGTATGCCAACCTTATATAGGTTTTTACTATATACTTGAATGACATTTTAGTATAGGTAATTATGTTAATTAAGTAGAGTTATCTAGTGATATAATTAAATTTTCATCCTCGTAACGCGTATTTACATCAGATATAACATTAAAAATATGATTTATTGTACCATAAATTTAGCACTATTTGTGCATTAAATTAAAATATAAATTATAATAAAAACCAAAAATAGTTTTCGAAAAGTCCATAATTTTATAAAATATTATTTTACAGGGAATGATATAATTTCAAGGCATCGGGATTAATTCATGTTCAGTTTGTAAATTACTACGTAAAACAGGAATAGAATTAACTTTAGACATTGTAAAGTAAATTAAAGTACTTACATATTTTCTAAACTATTCCCGACTTGAACTCATTATAAGCTAACTGGTTCCCACCAGTTTGTTGTTTTAGTACCTACCACCAGTTCGGGACCCATTACAGCATTTGGTCAAGTCTCAAGAACGGCAAACAACAGCTGCGAAATCTCAGTACACCTATAATATTATTATTATTACCTATTATTTAAGTCCCTTTTCGCCTGAAATACAGGATTTCCTAGTTTAGGCAAATTTTGAAATGTGATTTAGCTCTATAGTATAATATTTTGTAAAAGTTTTTATTAACTTATTCTTATTCTTACACCGTTATTCAATTCTACGTAAGAGAACGTTTTGATTAATTTTTGTAGGACGTTTGTATATTTATCAACATTCCAAATATTTTTTTGAAGTCTAATGTTACCTCAGTCTGCTTGTGACCATGGGAACTACAAAGTTTTTGAAGATTTTGTTTAAGGACGATAATTTTACGTGATAACGTCATGATAATTCTTTTGTATCGTTGACATTATTGACTTTAATACGTTGCTATGGTTACTTGTCAATAACGTTTCTATAGTTACTTGTCAATAACGTTGCTATAGTTACTTGTGAGTAACGTTTCTATGGTTACTTGTCAATAACGTTTCTATGGTTACTTGTCAATAACGTTTCTATGGTTACTTGTCAATAACATTTCTATGGTTACTTGTTAATAACGTTTATATGGTTACTTGTCAATAACATTTTTATGGTTACTTGTCAATAACGTTTCTATTGTTACCTGTCAATAAAGTTTCTATGGTTACTTGTCAATAACGTTTCTATAGTTAGGTACTTGTCAATAACGTTTCTATGGTCACTTTTCAATAACGTTTCTATAGTTACTTGTCAATAACGTTTCTATGGTTACTTGTCAATAACGTTTCCATGGTTACTTGTCAATAACGCATGACGTCACACTTTTTTGGGAGTGCAGGTGTTCGCCAATTTATAAGCGTCAAAACGCTGCCTGTTATAATATTTTCTTGTATGGCTCCTGAGGCGTTTTAGCGTGGGCTGTAAGCCAGAAAGCAACTGTGATAAATATTCGTTACAATATTTCTTTATGAGGTAAATTATATTTTATTTCTCCGAACTAGTTCTTACGAACATCAAGTAAGTAACCAACCAACACCAGCAAGTGGCAACGACAAAACCGAAAAAAGGCGAGTAAACTTTCATTTCGACGGTTTAATTTCAACGAAACCTTTGACATCGCTAAATATAGGCTTTATTGCTTTCGTAATAACGATTTAAGAGACGTTACGAAATAGGTTTTCCAACTGGGGGCGTTAATCCGCAATGTTGGTATACGCTGCTACCGCTTTTTTAGGGTTGCCAGTATTAGAGTAGTTAGTTATTTGGCTTTATGCCGGATAACTCCGATTTCAATGGCAAATATTTTTCAGAAAAAAAGGAGGTAAGTACTTTAATAAGTATAAGTAAAAGTTAGAAAGTACAAACTGCCTTATACATGAATTTAGTACACAAACTCTTTATATTTTAAAACTTGATGGCGCTGTGCTAAATGTCCTACTATTGTTTTGTTATTTTTTACCTATTTATAAACATTTAGTAAAAATAAGCATAGCTGCGTACTTTCTATTATAATAAGGATAATTAAGTATTTTAACTTTTTATTAAACTGGTACTTAAAAATAAAAACAAAACTTATTGTTAAGTCCTTGTTTAAGTCCTATCACAAAGAAAACACACTTAAAAACAAGTTTTAATTGTACCTAAGTCGATGCCCCAATTCGAAACTTTAATTAATAAGCGCAATTCAGGCTTGAAACTATTATGAACTTATCGAAAAGTTTATAAGTCCCGTTTCAATTTATTAAAACGTCTAACAGAGTAAATTGACTTATAAACTTTCTAGACCACGTAACGTAAGTAGAAATGACACTGTGTGACGTACGTAAAAAATAGTTATTTTAAAGAAAAAAGTTGCCGCAATATTTAACTGGAACCTAATTTTATCACTTTTAACTTACCACGTAGTTTATTTATTTATTAGGTACACCAATGGTAATCACACAGTAATAAGAATAAAGAAATACATTGTCTAAATGATTATCCAAGTGTGTTTATCACTAAGTTATAGTTCATTATTTATTACGTCACATAAAAAAATACAATCAAAATATCTAAAAAACTATTTACCTACTTGTAAAACAGAAGGTTGCGACTTCAAATCTTCTCACGGCGCAATTTTCAAAATACATTTGTGTAAAATCTACACATCCGGAAAAAAACCGAATGCCGAGTGGGTTCCGTTCCGTGGCAACCCTGTCAAGGAGGGACAAACAGACACTGTGCTTTTGTGAATACTACAGAAATGGGTCAATGCAGTGACAGGATATTACGAAGCCAGTGTCAGACGCATTTGTGCCCACCAAATGAGAAATTGTAAAATAACATCTCACTTCTTTGTACAGTTACGTTGAACTTGTGAAAAATAGTTAAATGTGTAACCATTTTTCTATGTGTTTGTGTTTATTTTTGTTTAATACATAACAAGTTAATGTGTGTATAATAAGTAAATTGTGTGGAGAATAATATATAATATAGTAGGTACACTTGGATTTATTTATTTTTTACCTGCTCTTAACAAACAAACCGGATAAATTTGTTAATTACTAGTTTAACTTGATTGCCCTTACTTATATTTGCTATGTATAATGTTCTTTTGTTTTGAAAATATATATTTACATAAACAGACAATAAAATAATATTTATAAAATAAAGAAAAAATATTTATTAGTAACAAATAACTATTCATAAATATCAATGACTTTTACACTTACATCGCAAGCGGGTGTTGGCCTATCTCACCACAGAGGTTATCAAAATTAAACTAGCTATTATTTAACTAGTTATTATTAAACTAGCTATCCCGGCAAACGTTGTTTTGCAGTATAAAATAACCTAGATATCGACTACAGCGCCATCTGCCGGGCTGATTTGTAAATCTAAACTATCCAGGGCGTCAAACAAACGCATACAATAAAATTCATTCAAATCGGTGCAGCCGTTTAGGAGCAGTTCAGTGACATACACACGCACAGAAGAATTATAAATAAAGATAAAATAGCTGTTTTTAAAATACACTTATCAATGTTGTCTTAAAATAAATTCAAGTACTTACCTACTGAAAGGGAAACCGCAACGTTCTCCATTTAACATTATTCGGCTGATAAGAAATCTCTAAAACCTCAAAGTACTTCATCATTGTACCACAGTAGCACTTTAGCTGAAACAAAAGCCGTTAAACACGATTTATATTCACGTGCTGTTTAGAAATTTACTTTAATGTACACACACGCATTGCTATTAATCTTTTGCCCGCTTCTTGGGTCCTTGCTAGGTAAAGCTAGTGCCACAACGAGCTTATTTACGACGGCTAGAGATAGATAACGGGGTTATCTCGTTAGTGATTTCAATGGAGGTACTATTATATAGGTATAATATGTATCTATTGCAGTTATTTAAAAAAACACCCGTAAAATATGACGTGATGATCAGGATGCATTCTATAAAGACTGGCTAAACATAGCCCAAGACTGACAGGCTTGGAAACCGGTGAGGAAGACCTTTTCCCTAACACGGGACAACATATCTTTGCATTATGTTTTGACATAATTATTTTCAATATTTCTTATTTCGCAAAAGCTAGTAAATCACTATAACGAAACCTTGTGGTAGAGTTTCTTGTCAGATAATACTTTAGTTTCGTGCTTAATACACATTAAACAGCACAGGCATAAATAGGAAAAATATAAAATTTCAAAAAAAAACCTCGTCCTTCAAGGCGTCGGCGCGTCCGCGCTTCCAGGCGTAAAAACTCTGCGGCTGATCTTGATTAAATTTATTGTACTTATTATTAAAATAAATTGTATTAAAATATTCTAGTTATAACCTATGAATGTACCCAGTATATCACAAACCTAAGTAGAAATCGCTAACTTGAACACCCCCCTGATTAGCAAGCAAAGTCGGGCGCGGAAGCCGATCCCTACCTAATCTATACAATACTTTTCGCTTCACCTAAAGATTAATGCCTCACATTTTGCTCCCGCTTACTTTGATTGTAGTATAAAGTAAAGGAAATAGCGGTAACAACAACAATAACGACCTCTGTGGCGCGTCGGGCGAACACCCGACTGCGACGCAGAAGGTTGCGGGTTCGATTCCCGCCGGGAACAAGTATTTATGCTGACCATAAATTCTTGTTTCTGGTTCTGGGTGTTTCCTATATGTATAATATGTATATATTTACAAAAAAAAAAAAAAGTATATTAGTTTATCCGTTATCTGGCACCCATAACACAAGCATTAAGTTGCTTAGCTTGGGGCTGGATGGCGATGTGTAATATGTCCTGAAATATTTATTTTATTTATTTTATTTTTATTTTAATAAATAAAAATAATACTTTTATAAGTAAAACGTTGATAGAATGGCATTGTGTGGTGGTTATAGATTAAAGAATTTACTAGTAACAGAACATCGACTATTCGCTGTTTTTAAAACAGAAACTACATTTTGAACATGACGCTCGATGTTTTGTTTGCATTTGCCTGTACCTAATGTTCGAGGAAATGCTCTAGCTAGTCTATACTCACCTTAACACGTTATTTTAGCCTAGAGTGATAGCTACACATATATAATTTGAAACAGTATTATTGTAGGTAAATACAGTTATTATTTATATGATTGATAATTATAACATATATTTTATAATCCAAAAATTGTGAAACTGCCTAAAAATTGCTAATTCCGCATGGAATTTTTTGTACTTTCAGACAATTTATACTTAGGTACCTAATTCAATTTTATTTTATTCAATTTAGATGATTAACTATGTATTTTTATCAACTTGTGTTATCTTTATGATTCCTTAGAATTAACGCTTTAATCCTTTCTCTTGTTCAGTCAACGAAGGAAGAACACTTTGAAATTAATTGTTGTACTTATGTCACTACCACCACGCGGAATACGTTCGGAAAATCATTCTGTTTTGTACTATTTAACCATTGGGGTAAAAACATACAAAAGATTTTGCGATCGGCCGATGGTTGACTGATGATCACATTTAAAAACACACAAAAACAATTTTGTTGACACTATAAATTTATGCCATATAAAAACGTTTGCTTAAAGACAAATTTAGTTGGAAGACATGAAAACAGGGTACGTAGATATCCGAAAAAAAATTAGCTAGGTGACACTAAAGAGGAATTCCATATCAGCAGAGAGTCAACTCAGCTGGAAGACTTAAAAGCAGAACGAACAAGTAGCAAAACGACTGAAATTGCAAATAGTCCCGATGGTTAAAATACTTACCTAACAATGAATTACCCTGAATTTTTTGTGTTTTTTTCTCATCAGTCAGCTTGTTCCGAAGACACATAACCAAACTTAGTTTTAAGACGATTTAATGTGATCTCATTCGGATTCTTCAAATGTAGAATGAGTAGAAGATAGTGTTTACACTTGACAAGTCATCGGCAGATAAAAAGTATCAAGTTTGCGTTCACCATTAGCGTTGCGTCATGCGTGTGATCAATCAAAAATTACACGTTATGGTTTTAAAGAGTGTATCTGCGCGTGACACACCCCTAATTTTTTGGGAAGGTGTTGATTGATTCAGTCGTTTTGTTTATGTGGAAATGGATATGTATTTAACACGTTGTCTGCTTTGTCCAGAATGTTTCTTCTGCTTCGTCGTTTTGATATATATAAAAGCTGAATTGTCTTTAGGCTATCGAGATGCTTTCATGTCATCCAACGGAATTGTCTATCAGCAATAAGGACATTCTGATGGTGACCTAATAAAATGTATTAGGAGAAGAAAAACATCGTAAAGGAATTATCATAAAACTCATCGCGTTTAGAATGTAGGTATGGTACATTCACCAATGTAGAGTAGGCACCCGTTGCATCTTACTGCGGACCATAAGCCTCCTCTCAAGGGTACTAAAATGGTACATATTAGTGGGCTAATTTTATCTTAATCAACGTATGATCCGTATGATTTGATTGACTTATGCGGTGTGCTAATATCAGTCAGTCAGTCATTACTGACTGGTATTTGAATTTTATATACCTACCTACCTAAACTAAACTAAATAGAGGTGCCTTGTGTCAATACTTTTCCAAATTAACTATGTTATATTTTTGTATTTTTTTACGACACAAAATTTTTCACAAAAAAAATCAAATAGGCTTATTTGATTTTTTTAATCCTTGCGGAATATAATCCAATTCACATGAACCTAAAACAAACAAACCAGATTAAAATATCCATTCAATATAATCTAAAAACAGGTTATTCAAGCACAATTTAATGGGGTCGAAAGTTCCTTGCTTCAAAGGGTGTAATAAAGAAGATTAAAACTATAGCGGGCGGCCATTACGAGTGCCAATGGTTTCGGAAGCGCACTATATCAGACGTTTAGGAGGCATATAGGGGACACCGGGATAGGTTTGGCTGGTCGTAGGGCTGCCAATTTTTTTTATTTTTAATCATATAGGTCAGATTTTGACTGTTACATTGATGCTTATCATTCGTTGCGTGATAGGTTCTTGTTTATTTATCTATCGTTTTCTTCTGCCTACCCTTGCCCCAATCTATTTGAAACTGGCACAGTTCTTCTTCCATTCACCTCTATTAATCGTCATCGTTTTCATCTATCTCTCTCATAATCTTGTCTCACAGTCTATCTGTATTTTCTATGCTCATCTTCTTCCTCAGCTCTCTTCATACTATCAAACTAATCAACATCTATTAGCCGTCATCTCATCGTTTCCATCTCTCTCATGTCTTGTCTCATGCAGTTCATCCGGTCGTCCTCTTCCTCTACATTAATCTACCGAATAAACTTCTATTAGCCGTCATCTCATAGTTCACATCCATCTCTCTCATATCCTGTCTCACACTGTTCATCCATTTTTTCTTAGGTCGTCCTCTTCTACTCTATTCCTCTACATCTATCTACCTAATAAACTTCTAGAATTAGCCGTCATTTCATAGTTCACATCCATCTCTCTCATATCCTGTCTCACACTGTTCAACTATTTTTTCTTAGGTCGTCCTCTTCTACTCTATTCTTCTACATCTATCTACGTAATAAACCTCTAGAATTAGCCGTCAATTCATACTTCACATCCATCTCTCTCATATCCTGTCTCACACTGTCCATCTATTTTTTTTCGCTCGTCTTCTTCCTTAGGCCTCTACAGATTCTATCAAACTAATCAACATCCGTCATATCATCGTTTCGATCTCTCTCATGTCTTGTCTCACGCAGTCCATCTATTTTTTTTCTTAGGTCTCTCCCTCTCCATTCCTCTATATAATCTATCTATATATAGCAGAAAACAAAAGCCGACAACCCTATAAACAGGGTAATTAACCCACACCCCACCATTCAGTCCATACATGACCTGAAAGTTCAGTACTTCATTATAGTCCATCGGTTGCGAGATTTCGTTGGGCTCATAATTTTTGTCGCCTCGGACAGGGCCGGACTAAGTGCCCCTACTAGGGGAAGTTACGCTGTTTCATTTATTTATGTTTGCTTATTTATTGACCGAGTCGCTCTGACTTTCAATGAGAAAATTATACCTACTCACATTTCTCGTAATTAAAGGCGGATACAGGCTACTGAATAAACAATTTAATTAAGATTTGCGATTGATGTGTACTTACAACTAACTTAGTCAATAATTAGAGTGGCAAGTACCAACAAACGTACTTTTCTAAGTAAATAAGATGACGCAAAAAGGTCCCAACTAATAAGGTCTAGTTTGGACAATTTGCCAAGGAACAAGTAGTTAAATGGATTTAATGCTACAGAAAATATTAAAGTGTATTATTATTTTGTTTTTAAATTAAGACAAACAAAAAACAGTCGTCGGTGAGCCAGTTTTATTTTACTTTTTTTAGTTTTATTTTACTGCGGTTACTTTCAATTTTATTGATCGGCCGATTTAAAGTAGTGCGTGAGCCTAAATTCATTTCTATAGGGTTTTCTAAGTCTGTGGTAAATTGTCAATTTGAAAGGCGCCATCCAGAAAAACTTTTCGGAAATAAACATTAGTTTTTCTTTTCAAAATAGGTATCCTGTTGGTGTACTTAAATCATTTCTGAAATTATCAGTTATATGTAAAATAATACTCAACAGATATACATACAGGAATCTATAAAGTAAATAGTAAAACATTAAAAAAAAATCTCTATAATGCGTAGCCCAGACTTTGCAGCTACGTGACCGATTTTGATATAACTTTATTAGAATACTAGCTGTCCCGGCAAACGTTGTTTTGCCATATAAAAAAAACTAAATCAAAATCGGTTCAGCCGTTCGGGAGCTACGATGCCACAGACAGACACACACACACAGACACGTTAAACTTATAACACCCCGTCGTTTTTGCGTCGGGGGTTAAAAATCATACAAATCGGTTCAGCCGTTTAGGTGTAGTTTGGCAACTAACACCGCGGCACGATTGACATCAATATTTATACGTCACTCAATTGTTTTGCCTTCCCGGCACCTCTCCATTAAAACTTGAACTTTATGTTATGGTATTAAAGTTCTTATTGACTTGTATTATTACGAATCGTTTGTATGGTATGGAGTATAGAAAAGTGTTGTTTTTAGACATTTTCAGGCAATTTTTTAAAATTTTCTCTCCGTAAGAACCATCCTCGTACCATATGGAATATTCTAAAAAAAGAATTGGCTAAATTGGTCCAGGCGTTGTTGAGTTATGTGCTTACCAACACATTTTGCGATTCATTTTTATATATAAGATATGTAGATTGAATTCTTGGTACATAGCCTACTTTTTATTCAGATATTCCCACGGGATTGAGACTTACGTGGATGAAACGACATGGCGTTGCTAGGTATATAATTTTATTCAATTTAGTCCCATAAAATTGACCACAAAAATGCACGCACACGATCCCATCTCTTCCTATTACCAGAATTATCATATCAAACGCGAGCCAAAGTACTCACCTACTGAAATGTATAAAAAAACAATGATTCAAAACCTTTCATCCTCTTATTAGAGAAAAGGGTTACACTGAATACAAGTTAGCATTGCTGTCGATTCATTCGATTGTAAACTTTAATACCTTGTTTTACGAATTTAGAGAGTTGTTGCATTAAGTTGGTGTTGTGATAACAAGCTTATGTCGCGTTGCAATCAAAGGTTCGCCCTATTTAAATAAATCTAGATTGAAATCCACAATGGGGTTTGGGGAGCAGTGGACGCGTCTGCTTTTTGCATGTGAATGATAACGAGTGAATGATAGAGTAAATTGAATGAGAGTGACTGAATCACGTAAGCTGTACCGCATACATCCCGCGTTCCCAATTAGACAAGATGTAAACTAATAAAGTTATAGAGAATAAATAAAGTTACTGAAATAGAGGTTAAATCAGAGCATTTTAATTGTTATTATTTTGTTAAAGAATGGCGTGTTTGTTTACAATATCGCCAATGACCATTAATCGAGAGATTACAATCATCCTGATTCACTACAGACAGTGAAAATCTTTGATGAAACCGCGATTTCACAGTACCACAAACAATCAAAGTGACATGCAGATACAGAGGTTACAATGAAAATCATAAATTTTTCATTGCATTATGTCACAATTTGTAATTCTTTCAAAAGCAAATGACCACTTACAATAGTCTTGAAAATTTAAGATGTTTTAAACTTATAATACCCCCTTCTTTTGTCAATTAGAGGCTATTTTCAGTGAAATTCACTGACTACTCTTTCAGCACCTAAATAGGCAGTATTTTTATTCTACGTAACCTGATGGAAAAAACTCTATCCTAAACAGTAAATTTTATATACGAATTGCAGTATTTGTTTGCACAGCTTTCAGACGCACCCCATGCGCTGATATACATACATCATATGGTATACAAGTAATTTAATTACTATTACACACACTCACACATAAAAGGGAAAACGACAAACACAAAATTCGCTGTAACTTGGCCGACCGTAAAAATAAACAGCAGCTTTTAATTGTTAATTTAATTAAATTCCTTCGGAAATCAACTTAGGTGCTCGAAATTTGGCGGTTGCTAATGACCTCGGAAGGGGATGCCCTCAAAAGTCGGACAGAATTTTTTGGATTAACCCAAATTTACGATATAACCGTAATTAATGGAGCCCGTGCTACGTGATGTAATTTTTTCGGGAGTCTTCGGAGTGATTCGATGGTTTTTCACCGGAGAAATGATGAAGGTTCGAATTTGAAAAATAAAAAAGTTGATGATATAGCGTTGTTTTCGGTCGGAACACTAGTTTTACCCTAATTAGTATTAGGTATGAATTCATTAGTTTGAATTCATTAGTATGTTTTAAATTAATATCTTTCACCCTTCAAAGCAGACAGAGTTTTCGACCGTTTTAGCAGAAAAAACACAAAACAACATGTGGATGTGAAAGTAGATTCACTAAAAATCTGTTTTTAGTTTCGAAGATTTGAAATCTGAACATTTTCAGATAACACTCTTCTGCCGTTAATAGGCTTTATATTAAAATAAAATGTAATTGAAACAATAAAGTAAGTTTCAAATCAAACCGGAGCTAACAAACTCGTACCAAACTTTAAACAATACAAACAAAAATAAGTTGATCAAGAAGCACCGACTCATCGGAAAACCGGAAATTATTCTAAAACTCACTCGTCGATATTTTCGCATAAATTCTTACAATCACTAATATTTAAATGAACCAAGATCAGAAGAAATTTCCATTCGTTCCACCCCGCGTTTGCGTCCCCCCAAATATTCTAGATATCAGCAAAACTGTGCGGATAGCCTGACTTCTTAATGAAATTTTCGGATTACGACTTGCCAGGTCATCTGTCTCTATCCGACCACCCGACTGGTCTATATCATCTTCCCTTTCATCGTGTAAAGGTGCAGTACCCAGTTTTATGCGAAATTTATTCATAACTGTGTAATTTATCCGCGCGAAGTAAAACGCTCGGTAATGTTACCGGGGGGTAGCGTTTTAGACTATTATTATTCGTCAGTCGAGCTTTAATCTTGGCTATTCTCGTGACTTATCATTTTGTGTAAATAGAAGGAAATTCGAAAGTACTACCGCATTAAGTTACGCTACATGGGCAGGGCAGCTCTGTTCGCCCGTAACATACAGTTTTGTTTCGGTTAGTTTTGAACTGGTGGAAACGCTCCGAGCAACATTTTTAACGTTACTCTGAACAGTATCAATAGTTCAGATACATTTTGCGGTTTATTTTTGTTACGAAAATTCTGTACGAGTTTTGTGACAATTTTTATCATGAGATTTATATAACTCACTTTTCAATGTGCATACTGTCACACTTGAGGCATTAAAACAATGGAGGGTTAGAACCTGGAAAAACATAATAAAGCGGTTATTAAATTTGTATGAATGCACGTTAAAACTACAATATTTTCTTTGTTAGTTGTAAAACGTTTCAAAACAAAAGGCAAGTCCGCAAACGTTAGGGAAGGCAAGACCATTATATTATTACGGTGAGGTAACCACTGAAGGCGCGAACGCTTTTGAGAATTATTCGAGGATGTCTGCCAGCCGAAGAATCTTTCAGAGGCACCCGTCTATGAATGTATAATGATCTGCATTACTCTCTCTAACAGTGACAACTTGGCAAACGTTGATGCCGTAAGGCAAACTTTTGAAACGAGACGTTTAATTCAGCTGGTTTACATCTGGTTTCTTTTTTGTACTCGTGCGGTTATGTTTAGTATGTTTATTCATGATTATAGGTAAGTTTAAACACAATAAATCTAGCTTCAAGTGAATAAATAATAATAATAATAAATCATTTATTTCAGGCTACAAAGGCCCCTAGAATAAAAGGCTGGCTGCAACTTTGGCCAACGGATAGGCATTGACATCTGATTTTTTTAATGTAATGTACGGATTTTTACACACTTAGTAAATGATCAAAAGGTTTATTTTTATAAATGTCTGTGTATTAAATGTTCGGCTGTACCCTGTCAGTTCGGAGTCTAGGTTCTTCATCGAGATAAGAGTTTAAAAATTAGATGAGCGGCCACTACTGAGATGAAATACTCGATTAAAAATATAGCCCCGTCTGCTGCTTAACCTTTGTACCTTTCGTTAAGTCAAATTATAAATTGGTGACTCACACGAGTAAAATATAAACAAACTGAAACGGCAAGCTTTAACTTACGTGAATATTAACCATATACCTTCAAATATTCCAATGTAAAGGGCTAAATAGTTAATTTTAACATAAATGCACGGTCGAGTAGATCTATATCAACCGTCGGCATAACAAAGAAGCTTATAATAACTTTATATAGAGCCGTTAAATTTATAACATCGAAGTAACAAACGTTGCCGTGACCCGACTTGATAAACTGCACACTGATATGAATATTTTCGACCCTTTGGGTGAAGACTATTAAATCGGCCGATAGGTAGACTTTATCAGCAATGCAGTAGTAGTGGAATACTTGTGACGTCTTCCGAATGTGCAGTGCAGCGCACGTGCAGCCACAAAAGGAGGACGGATCGGAAAAGTGTTTGTTCCACTGCTGTTTTCTTACCTTCACTCGCGTCCCTCGAAGGTCCCCGTTTGTTTGGGGGTCTTTGAGTCACGACCGTATAAGTATCTTCTAGGAAAACGTGCTACATTTTAGACCGCATTGTCACTTAAATACTTGCGAATGTTAAAAAATGCGGCCCGGTTGAAACTCGAGTAGGGAAAAATGCGAACCGAAATTTTGCTACGTGGAATTATTAAGTTTCGAGAACAGTACTAATTAGGTACTCACTATCCTATGAGATAGTGAGCAAATGTTGACCTATTTATTATTTTAAAAAGTAGCATATTATGAAGCTTTTTGGCTTGGCCAACATTCTGTTCTGTACACCATAACCTGCATTTTATCTTCTAAACATTGATAGCAAATAATGTCAGTATGTGCTATATTTTCAAAGTAATACACGGTTTTATATCATAGTCAAAAATTGAATGTCTTGCCCTTCAATCGAACCGTTTTTAATCGGTCAATTGAAAAGTGTGTAGTCTGAATTTCCCCTTACACAAAATAACCTATAATTTACGAAAGTAAGTACTATGTATTCTAAACAAATAAAAATGATTTATCGACTCGTTTTCGAGATTAACAACCGATTAATAAAACAGTTTGACCTCAATTTTCGGGACTAATTAAGTTGAAAACTTGAACACTTAATTTTAGTACGTGAAGTAAATTTTTAGAGGGGACTAAAATCTTGTATCAAGTTTTAGTAATTTCACTGTTCGCAGAGAAACGAATGTTGCTGTTAGTAACTGGAAATTACCATATTTCAACTAACTTGAATTGATTTTAAAAAGTTATTTTATTTGAAAAAAAAACCCTCGGGGCGTGCATAGTATCGTAAGAATAAACTTTTACGAAGAACTAATAAAATATTGAAATGGTTATCTAGTTTTTTATCGATAGAATAATTTTCGTTAATATTAAAGAAGGCAATTTATTACTGAAAATAGAAATTGTTAAAAATTTCCATTCTTATAAAACATAATAATCGAACTACATAGATAAGTTTAATTTTATTCAATAGCTTTTCTAAGTTTTATAATGTACTAGCGACCCGCTCCGGCTTCGCACGGCTATATTATGCATGCATTATACATATAAACCTTCCACTTGAATCACTCTATCTATTAAAAAAACCGCATCAAAATCCGTTGCGTAGTTTTAAAGATCTAAGCGGTCAAAGGGAAGTAGGGACAGAAAAAGCGACTTTGTTTTATACTATGTAGTGATAGTAAACTAACTACGCCCCGCGGTTTGACTTGCGTTAGTTCCGATCTCGTAGGAATATCGGGGTATAAAGTAGCCTACGTGTTGATTCAGCTATATTTAGGTAACAATATTAGGTACACATATGTACTTACTTTTACATTTATAATATTAGTATAAACTTGCAACAGTTATGCCAAAATTCCATCAAAAATGTCATTGTCAAATTGTCCAATGTATTTCTCTTAAGTTGTACGATTTTAGTTCAATAGATTAGAATTGGGGACCTACATATATTTGTTGTCAACGAAATGTAACGTTTTCCCTTTATATTTATATGATTTATTCGTGTAACTGGAAGCATCATGATATATTACAGAATATTTGTAATTATTAAGAGGAAAAACGTTGGTATCCGTGCTGATAATCCATTTAATCCACGACGCCTCGGGCGCGGGACGTGCATCAGCGGCGGCGTTCATACAACGCCACACTGTCAGCGATTTAATCTATACTTCAATAGGTAGGTACTAATCACTACATAGTATAAAACAAAGTCGCTTTTTCTGTTCCTATTTTCCTTTGTATGCTTAAATCTTTAAAACTACGCAACGGATTTTGATGCGGTTTTTTTGACGTGATAACGTTTTATAAATTGGTGAACACCTGCAATCTCAAAAAAGTGTGACGTCACGCGTCGTTACTGGAACGCCTCATGTTATTGACAAGGTAACTATAGCAACGTTTTATCGTTGCCATGGTTACCATCAATGTTTTCTTATAAAATTATCGTCCGTAAACCGACTTTACAGACAACCATTTTTAATAGATAGAGTGATTTAAGAGGAAGGTTTATATGTATAATACATGCATAATATAGCCGTGCGAAGCCGGGACGGGTCGTTAGTAATATTATAATAAAGAGGAATAGAATATAATAGAAAAACATTTATTTGGACAAGCATACAACACCAAAAAAAAAACAAAACAAAAAGATTTGATTGTTTGTTTAAAATAGACTCTGAAACTACGGCACCGAATTTGATGAAACTTTGTATGGGTATACTAAACAATAACATTGATCTATTAGGAATGTCATAGGCTATTTATCTCGATATTCTTACGGGATCGGGACTTACGTGGGAGAAACCGCGAGAAAATGCTAGTCATTTATAAGTAGGTAGTTAGATGAAAAAATGTAGGTATAAATAGGTTATTTAAATCTAATTTAAGAGCTTTGCATTATGACCACAATGTTGCTTTATTGGACATCTCAAATAATTTCTATACGTCTTAATCTAACATCTATAAGTAATAAAATTATAAATTGATAGATTGAGTGGGTACAATTAATTAAATTTCAATAATGTTTCCTTAATAGGTAACTGATTATGATCTTTAATAAGCATAATATTCCTATTTTTAAGCATATTTAAACAGTTAACTTTTAATCGATTGTTAATGTAAATAATTTGATTCAGCTGTTGAATAAATTAAGATACAGAGGTTAATTTTAATCAAAATATCACTCCGCGGTTTTCCCACGTTAAAAAGTTGCTTAGATTTGACGTTACCCTATACAAATTTTGAACAAAATCGTCCGGATCATTAAACTGTACAAACAAACAAACTCTTACATTTACCTAGTTGAAAATTATTACTTTTTACTTATGATTACCTTCATTCATGTTTTTTTAATGAATGAGTCAGTTTTTTTGCTGAAATATCACTCTGCTAGTTTTATCAGTTTTATTATTACACTTAATTTTAATACTTGTTTTTATAAGTCAAAGTTACAGGCACTTGAGCACTTTTGTCACCCGATAAGTGACGTTGCGGTTTAAGATGTTGCACACGCGCCTAGAAGATTCCACATGCTAGTGTTCACTCGTTACTTGAATACACCTTTTTATATCACTATATCACTACATAGTATAAAATAAAGTCACTTTTCGCCGTCCCTATTTCCCTTTGTACGCTTAGATCTTTAAAACTACGCAACGGATTTTGATGCGGTTAATAAATATTTTTTTTATAAGCTAGGTAGCTTTGTTTCTGCATCGCTACATATCTCGCCATACCCTTTTCAGCCACGTACAAAGAATGTATTCGGAACGCGTGTTAAGTTAACAAGCTGAAATTCTATTACAAAATTAGTGGTTATCTTCCCTTCACTTGGCTTGACCGCTTGCAAATGTTACACCCAACTTGATACTTGATTAATTTAGTTTTAACTTTGTCTTAGTATCACGCTTTATCCTTTTTATTTATTTAATAGAGATCATTGCCTTGGAGTAATCATTTATCGTTGAAATTCGGACTACTATCTTAAATGTTCGATTTTCCATAAGTCGTATAGAACAAAATTTCTTCGCCTATACGTCTAGAACGATAGAGTAGATAGGGTAGCTGATTTTCGATATCGAAAATTCCTTTTGATAGCCCAAAAAATTGGCATCAGTCAGTACTATTAATCGATAGTATTATATTTTAAACTAGCGACTCGCCCCGGCTTCGCACGGCTATATTATGCATGTATTATACATATAAACCTTCAATCAATCTTGAATCACTCCATCTAAGAAAAAAAACCGCATTAAAATCTGTTGCGTAGTTTTAAAGATTTAAGCATACATATAGGGACAGAGAAAGCGACTTTGTTATATACTATGTAGTGATAGTAAAGTAACGAAACTATCAAATCGTATCGATACTATTGATAGTATAACGTGCCCTGTAATATCGATACTATTTATAGTTTATATAGATAGATAATCTTTATTTGTATAATACAGTCAGAAACGTAGAATACGATTACACAAACTAATAGCTAGAAAGTATAAGTTGCACAAATAGGCAGCTTTATCGCTGAAAGTGATTTCTTCCAGGTAAGTTTTGTATATAAAATAACTTAAGTATATTTTACTACAGTTACTTCGAATGTGAAATACTTTCGATAGTATTGTTTTACATCGATATGTGTTTTGTTACAGCAGGCGCCATTGTATCCATAGTTTCCCAGTAGCCAATCCGCTACCATCCCATCGCAGTAGTCCAAGTAGTTTTCTCCTGTAGTTTATCAATAGTTCTATTCAAACCGGAAGTTGTCGATATTATTATTACCATGCTTTCGATAGTTTATCGACAATATCGATAGTCGACTATCGACAAGCAAGATAACCTCAACACACCTTAATATTACCTTTATCCCAATATCTTCTTGCATGAAAAGTGTTTGCAAAAATTTCGATTGACTTTCATCCCCTTACCGTGTTACCCTCAGCTATGTATAAGTGTTTTCTTTGTGGATAGCGGAGCCCTTTAACGTGTTTATCCATTTCGGTCGAGCTTCCCCTTTTCCAATGCCACGTAATTTCGCCTTTGTTTTTTTATGTTTTAACGTATATGGTTTAAACCTATTTCTTTATTTGGATACAATATGTTTAAGTTAGTCAAACGATTTAGTTCCAATTCATCCCATATCAAAAAATCTCAATTTAAACCTAAACGAATTTATATCAAATGTATTTTAACCTAATGGCATAATGGAGGTTTATGTTTCGACCTGTATGTATGTAAAATCAAGCAAAAAAATGCAGACCCACTGTTGAGTTTAAAAACTGTTTTATTAGAATGTTTTCAACTCAAAAATTCTATAAGGTCCTGCATGAGTTAAAGTTCAAAGTCTTTCAACTCATGTTTTTAAAAGACAAAGAATATTGAAATGTTATAGTAACTTTAGGACTCTACGGTGAGTCTGCAATTTTGATCCGTCTGTACGTTCTAAAAAAAAGGCTAGATTAGCTACAGTTTGAAAAAAAATCTATTTATTTTCTTACCATAATTATATTTGTTAGAAATTATGACGTCATAAATATGTAGGTAGTACTTAAGATGCATTTTTGCAAACGACTCTTACCGATTTTTAAAAACGCGTACACATCTGTTAAAATTTCTCTAAAACTAAAACGCTCTACAGAATAAAACATCCATAGAATTCCACAGTAATTTTATTTGTTTAATATGTTGATAAATTTTAATTAACCGCTTCTATTACATAAGTTGGTCTACCCACATCGGTTTAGTATGCACAATTATGCTAATATTCCTAACTAGCTGTAGCCCGTGACATCGTTCGCGTGGTAGTTTTGAAGCTTTACCTACTTCCATATTTCTGAATATCAGTACAAAAACTAGTAAACGTTAAGGTAAGATTGCCTGGAAGAGACCGTTTTCAGCGGTAAGGCCGCCCATTGTGCCACTGTTTTTTAAATTTAAACGAATAATAATTGTGTTGTCATTTTCTGTAACTTGTGTGTGCAATAAAGCGTTCTATCTATCTATCTACAATAATCTCTAGGTTTAAAACAAATTTCGATACTTACCTACTTAAAAAACAAAATTCGATAGTTTCCGGATATCTTGATTTGATATCCGGGTTAAAAATAGCCTTGTTAATGCAGGTCTCAAACTCCAAACTAAATTATATTACACAAAACAAAACTCGACAGTTTCCGGATATTTGGACCGGATTTCCGGATAAAAAGTAGGTAGGATGATAATCCCGGTCTTAAGCTATCTTTACGTAAGTATATCAAATTTCATTGAAATCTGTTCAGTAGTTTTTACGAGACGATAGACAGACATACGTAGGTACCTATAGACAAAATTTTAGTTTCGGAATCTGTGTCGTACATAAAACAAGTCCCATTTAGTTTTTCAAAAAATATTAAATGTACAGACGCGGCATTGTTACCGAAGGTTTACTGTATATATTTAAAGATCACCGCACACTGCGCCGATCGTATCGTAACGGCTTAATCTCGCTTACAAGTATATACTATAATTAACGAAATTAACGGGCACTCGAATACCATTTACAAGGGAATGGCTCGTTCGTACGATATATGGCCCTCATCACTGTATTCATTAATGAATTCTTAATAAATTAATTTATTGCATAATTTCTACTTAATTAGTATTCATTGGATGGTATGAATTTACTAAAATATTTTAATGAAGAACGCACAGTATTGTAATAATGGGGTGTGAAATTATTGCTTCTGCATCGATGGTTTTGGTAATTTGTAACCACATATTGTTTGTAACAAGAGTTTGAATTAGTTACACTATTTTCAAACAGAATATTTTGATCCATCATAAGACACCTGCCTAACTATTAAATGTTTATTAAATAGAATAAGAATGAATAGGTTTTTACTAAATATACCTACACATAAAAACTCTTATATAAATTTTACTTAAGAAAACTATATTTATACTCGTACGTATAGAAAATGATAGGTACACTAATCATTTTATTCATCCAAGAGCGTCAATCAAAGCCACTTTTGACCAACTTTTTCGATCAAAACTAGTTTAGACTGTTTTTTTCAGTCAAAGGTATAGTTTTGACCGATTAAGATGTTCAGAAGGCCAATTCTCTTAAATAACATTGTTCAAATTACATTTCAATATCATTTCGATTGCATTTCGATCACAAATAACACCCTCAAAGTAGCTCAAAATACCCTTAAAGTTAGCTTTTTGTAAAAAAAAATTGACTTTGAAGGTATCTTTTGCAATCGAAATGCAATCGGGATGAAATTTAAATGTAATTTAAACAATATTATTTATAAGAATTGGCCTTCTGACTGCAACATCTACAAAATCACACCTGCCATTGCAAGCAAGCTAAAAAGTTAAAGACTTGATCTACGCAGGAATAACGCCGTACGCAATGATAATGGTCGTCTTATTTATGTATGACATAGTATTTTCAAATTACAAGAAAAACATTAAACCTAATCTTACTTAGTAGCTTTCCAAAGCATGTTTTTATTAAAACTACCACAAAGTTTGCGTTCTAAATTTGTTAAGTTCTCTCTATTTTCTAAAGTTAAAGTATACTTATCGTCTTGATATACTTGTGTAACTTTGCTAGATCGAACACAAACAAGTAAGTGTGCGTCGCACTTTACAAAAACATCGTCTAACAGCGATCGTATGGAGAACAGACTGTAAATCGGCCGACAGAATGAAAATGAATGAAGGACGAGTACAGCAAACGTTAACATTTGCAAACCATCAAATTTGGTTTTTGTAGTTTCAAATGTGACGGCCTGCGATCAATCGGCCGATTGTTTATTGTTAGTCCGTGGTCACTCGAAGTGGTACCACACTGCACTTTTAACGACATAAGCAAAGAAAACATTGAAGCGTTAACAGCTTAAAAAATATTTGTTTTTGAACAAAACGATCAGTGTGTAGTGTGTAAAATTTTATGTTCGAAATTTTATAGTACGAAGTTTTTATAGTAGAACTAGAATTTATTGCTTTATCCTATATTTTAAAAAAGGGTGTTAAAAATGTTGGTGACTTAGTTTAAGACAGAATTTCATGAATTTAAATTTTACTAGAGCAATCGACAACTCGTCAATATCAAAATTTACGAAACTTTCCAGACTATCTGAACTCTACCAAGAAAATAATTATTCTTATTAAAATGTTAAAAATTGGTATGTTTGTAAGAAATAATTTTCGGAACTATAAAACTTATTTTGATAAAGTAAGTAGGTATATTAAATATATTAAAATTCAGATAATTTAGATTAAATATATTAAAATTTAGATACTTAATTAAATGTTATAGGATATTGCAACCAGCGGCATCTATATTGCTGTAAGCTAAGCAACTAGTATTGTGTTATCATGGCCATTGATAGAATACCTTATAAACTTTGATAGTACATATTCGATAAGAGTAGGTATTATGTGTGCCGAAAAATTTGGTTAAGAGGCTTCAAAGAATAACAAATTATAAAGTTGATTTGATAACATCTTATTGACGGTACTTCAAATAAAAATTTAGTCTTAATTGTCATTATTGAGAAACTAAGAAATTAGGAGTCTTGGGGACTGGTTCCTTGGAGATCCTCCGGTACGAACTTTAATATTTTTCAACCGATATTTTCTCCTAAATTTTAACTTATGCGACCCACGGGATTGCGGCTAGTTTTTATTATAAATATGTCTAGAAGTCAGACATTATAATCACACCGGCTTATTCATTTACATGCAATCTAGACAGCGCGCAAAATCCTTAATTTAATCTACGAAAATATTACGACCATTTTTCTTTCAACTTATTTTCCATATAAATCCTTGTCATGTCTTGGATTAAATTATTTCGGGCTTATATTGATGTGTACAATGTTATGGAGAGGTTATTTAATTTCCTCCGGCCCTTGTTGGTCCATTCATTGTAATATATTAAAGTAATCTTTGAAAATATATCGGAATATTTTTGGTATGGGATCCTTTTCCCATGAAAAGGGGTCAGAGTTGATTTTCTTACTACGACAATTTTGGAAGTAAATCTTGTACCTACCTACATAAAACTTAGGTTTAGAAGATGAAAATTTGGTTTTATTTATACTGAAATTCGACGACTTTTTATTAAATCTCTTAAAATATCTACAAATAGGTACATTGTCTCAAAATACCTACAAACTTTTTAGTCAACAGTTAAGTATTTAAGTGTTACCATTAAAGAATATAACGAGACCTTTAAATAATATTACCTACAAACTTTTTAGTCAACAGTTAAGTATTTAAATGTTACCATTAAATAATATAACGAGACCTTTTAAATAATATCTCATAAGATATTAAAATACCTATATTACTTACCTGTTAAAATATTACAACAAAAAAAATATTTACAACAATTAAATGATATTAATCTAAATTATATAAATACCTACCTACATTCAATAATAATAAAATTAAAAGTCCAAAACCCCTAGGAAGGGTCGCAAAAACACTGGCTGCGTTACCTAAAAATATTGTTATAACATATGAATATGAAATAGGTATAGGTTGAATCAACTGAAATGTGAATAACCCTGGCCTTACCATCATTATTCATTTTAATAATTTCTATACAGTATTCATTAAAACAATGAACCGGTCGAGAAATATTAAACTCATTGTGTATTCACATTGTATTAAAACCATATTTTCATCAACCAATCGCGCAAAAAACTGTTTTCATTCAAAGCTTACAAATAAATTAGGTAATCCCTTTTTCTCGTTATTAATACTTGGACTGGATTTAATAACATTAAATTCACATAAAGGTCTGCCATAATGGCCGACAAAATTATTTTCTTTGCGTTTCTTTAGGGTAAACGTCAACTACAGACTATAGTCGGTCGACTGCTCGCCAACCAACAAGAATAAAAAACATTTTTTTTTTTAATATTCATTTAGCTATTTCTTTCCTTACTGAAATGATTATGGAACATTTTGTGTATGTTTCTTCATTCACCACTTCTGTTGCCCTTTTTTTCTCAAAAACTGAAACTTTCTCTTTCGAACTCAAAAAATATATACGTACCCTGGCCTCAACTATCCTGTATTTAAAATCATGAAGCGGAGCAACGAATCGTGTACAAATTATTGTTGATCATAAAGTTACGATTGAACAGATATCTTTTAGGTAAGCATACTACACCTTATGCCTTAGACCGTATCATCACCCGTTTCTTTCAGAGTTTCTTGTGCCTTCTTCTCATTGGTGGGCGCGTTCCGAAGGCACACATCCTAACTTAGATTTTCATACGTTTCTATGTGATCTGTGTGTTTTTTATTCATTCAAATGAATAAAAAAACATGATGGCATTCAAATTATCGTCAATCTGCACTTCGGCATATCACTATTACACCTTACGAGTCACTCGCCTCATTCGCTCGGTCGACAATCGGTCAATTTAAAATCGGTAGTGTGCGTCAGACCTTAGAGAGAACGTTATGGAAATTTTAAGTTATTCCGCTGTAAAGTTCAATTTGCTGCCTTTTCTTAGCTGTTTTCTTTTCGCGTGCTGTTTATGGTTTTATATAATTTATTTTACTGTGCATAATATACTGAATTTCAACCGTCTCATATAATTGGGATCAATGTTTATATAGTAGGGTGGTTTTCATACAATGCCTCGTTTGAAAAGCATTATTTAAAAAAAAATGGTTGTCTGTAAAGTCGGTTTACGGACGATAATTTTACGTGATAACGTCATAAGAAAACATTGATGGTAACCATGGCAACTATAAAACGTTGCTATAGTTACCTTGTCAATAACGTGAGGCGTTCCAGTAACGACGCGTGACGTCACACTTTTTTGAGATTGCAGGTGTTCACCAATTTATAAAACGTTATCACGTCAATAATAAAATTCATTTTATTAACTAACTCCCTTTTACGGTTTCACCTGCGTCAGTTTCTGGTAAAATCGGGGTAAATAAGTAAGTAGACGCAGAGCGCAACCTCCCTGTCGGAGTTGTTTTTTTTATTATTAGCATACCACGACTTTCCCAATATACATACATGCGGGTCAAAAACCAAACCCTCCCTTTTTAGGTTCGCCGTTGTCGGTTAAAAATAGACTAGGTATATGCTTCCATGTACCAGTCGGCTGTATAATTACAGACCCACCGTAGAGCACCAAAACGGCTGTTATAATAATTTTCTAACACAAGTAAGATTGTAAGATCCTAGGTACGGTCGGCTGCATAATTGCAGACCCACCGTAGAGCTTCAAAACGGCTGTTCTAAGAATGTTTTCAACACAAGCAAGATACCAGATACCTGCTTTAGTTGAAGTTTCAAGTCTTCTATGTCATGAATTTATCAAAGAAAATTATTAGTAGGTATGAAAAAATGCCAACTAGTAATTTTTGAACTCTACCGAGAGCTGCAATTATGCAGCCGACTGTGCCTGCTTTAGTTGAAGTTTACAGTCTTTTAACTCATGAATTTATCGAACAAAAATTATTGGAATGAGAAATTCAAATAATAGTAATTTTAGAATTATACGGTGGGTTTGCAATTATGCTGCCGACCGTACATTTATAGATTTTTTATGGCATAGCTATCACGGCACCTCTAACGGGGTATATTTTATTTAAGTATTAAAATATCCTTCGAAATTTTAGATAAAAATGTATTAATTATTTTAATTCATTTGTTTCAGGTAAAAAACGTTAGTTTCTCTACTGAAATTGCTGATTGAAAAGTGAGTGCAGTAGCCCATGAATATGTTCCACAGAGTTTCACTAGTTCACTACAGACAGTAAACTTCCTCTCAGAGGGATTCAGCAGTACCATGGTTCTCCACATTCATCACTATCACATTCGAACCGTGGTCAATTCTAAACCTAAACTATAAATAAATATTGCAGGACATTCCATACATCGCCATCTAGCCCCAAGCTAAGTAACTAGACTTGTATGGGTGCTAGACGACGGATATACCTATTTTGTAAATATACGTACTTATAATACATAGAAGCAACGAGACCACAGACAAATATCTAAGCATAAATACTTGTCTGAGACGGGAATCGAACCCGTGACTCTGTGTTTAGCAGTATGGCATGGTGACCATTGTGCCCACTGCGTCGTCGAGTCAAATGTGTCGATTTTTCTACCAATATTTTCTTTCACCTTAATAGGGACCCATTGGGATTTCAAATCCAATTTTGAAATTAAAATCTAGGTATAATCCACTAAGTTAATTATAGCGGTGCTTAAGGTAAATCAGACTTAGTTGTTGAGTTGAGATCTTTCCTTGCGGATACGGTCGACAAAGCTGAGAGGGTGGTATAGGTTCTGATTATGCCTATTTCATTTAATAAATGTCTGTGTCTGGCAGGCAGTAGGACGAAATATTCTGAATTTACGTTTAGTTGGTGAAGAGCTTAACTTCTGCAAACTTTACGTAGGTATGTGACTCTTTACCATTTTATTCTCGACTTTTTCGGGTTTCGGCTAAAAACAGAGACCTTTTTACCTCAATAATATACTGAAAACACGACGTCTAAAATAACAAACAATTGCACCCAACAAATTAACTAAATTACAGTAAAGTAAGGTTGGTATGTCCAAATGTTCGAGTACTACATGTCAAATAACTTAAAGGTGTACTGCTGTACCCTTAGAGTAGAAATGTCTTCTACGTAGATACAGAGAGCTAATGGCAGGCATCGTCCATTAGTCCGAGCGTAAATAGTCGTTACAAATCTTATTTTCATAAAAAAACCCCTTACGCCCCCCTTAATACCAATCTATTTATATTATTTTATTATTAAAGCAGTTCGTAAAACTTTTATTAAATACTCACAAAATTTGACTGTTGAAATTTGACAGAAAATAAATAATATTTTAATCAAAATACATAATATTAGCTATTTATAAAACAAATTACAGCTGGGGGCTTACAATGGAATCGAAATGAATAATTCTGATTTATCTCATTAAACTTCGAAGAATTTTGTTTGCAAATTTTATCTGCATTGTCACTATTTACGCAAAAAAATAAATTTCTTTTGCGGAGAATTATTAACATGTCTGACAATTTGTAAGGAGCGAAGCATACGAAACGAGTTCTATTAAGTTATAATCGTTGTGGGCGCTCGCGCTCTAGGTATAATCCTTTCTCTAAGGTTGTACCTTAAACTGTGTTGTACCTTGTATCTGTACTGGGTGTACCTTATCCGGATTATTCTGGATATTTCCGGAAAACATCGACCCTGGGAAATTACTTCGTAATGTTTTAGATGTCAAATTTCGTAAGCGTATTTCTTGGAAACGTACAAATTTCTGTTTTTGTCTGCGTAGGTATTAATTAATTTAGGATAAAGCTTTGAAATTTTAGGTCTTATAATTTAATACGTGTGATTCCAATTAATTAAGTATGAATTACCTAATTTGAAACGGTTAAACCCGTTAACTAGTTTAATTTTTAGAACAAATAAAATGAGAGATATTTTGAAAACCTTTATTTCCTAAGTAGGTACTTATAAATACAACACAAGTAAATATACATAGGTACTACTTATATAAATTTACTTAATTCCTTCAGCCTTTTGGGCACATTACCTAGTTTTTTTTTTATATTATTATTTTTGCTTTACCTATTCTGCTTTACCTAAATACCTTCCTAATCAGTACTAACAACATAATAAAGAAAAAATATTTTAGTATTAAAGAAAAAATATATTTTATTATATTCTCAGAACGTATCCATCATTAAAAATAATAAGTACCTAAGTACTTAGTCAAATTCAATAGGTAATTTTTCTCTGACGTAATCCAGAAGGTACGCTCGGTCCTACCTAATAGGGAATTCAAACGGTATAAGATTTCTTTAGTACCGAGAATTCGGTACAGTTCATGAGAAGCAGATGTTTTTTTTATATAATTTCATGTCAGCCTTTGACATACCTTATCGTAAATTACGATGCGGTGTAAGATGTAACACGCATAAATATAAGATACCTAAAAATTCGTGACTTGAAGACCTTCAAATTACCGGGGACGCCAGTAAATGTAGAAATACGGTCAATTCCCTGGATTTTTCAGTTCCTTAAGTCGAACAATTTACTGCAACAGAATGTGTCGTGTTAATTGCTTCGTAAAATAAGTTTTTTAATTTTTTTAATATATTTATAATTATATTTATTAATTAATTTTCTAATTTTAAAAAGTCTTATGTAATACTTTTTAGTGAAATCCCAGTCGGTCGTCGCATGAAACTAATTGGGTAATGATTTATAATCGTTGAGCTCGAAAAATATTCGATCGAACTCTATTTTTTCCATAGTTGATCGGAATAAATACCTACTATTTATTGTTATAAAACTTGCAAAACTGGTACCGAAACCTTAACAAACTGCATTTTTCTACCGAAAAACCAGGAATTCTCGGGATTTTCGGTTCTAATATTTCCCAGTCCCATACCTATCAAAACAAACATATTAAACTGTGCCACAAACATCGGATCGTGGTAACAACAAGTCGGTTGTAGGTAATTAACGAGTTTCCAACTCAATCAGTCCTTTAATATTTGCTCAAAACGAAAGTAATCTCGTTAAACGGTTTCGCTAAAGTTCGGTGGGTGTATGAATGTTAAAACATACGGGAGAATTATTTGTAGGTTTTCGTTGCTAAGAATTTTCAGTTCAATTTTACCGTGAGTTTGGTTTGCTTGACGGTCAACGTATGTAAAATACGTTCTTACCAATACTTAATACTATGTATTTTTCTTGATTAATAATATAAAACTACTTAGTAAATAATACATCATTAAAAATATAAACGAAACAAAAATAAATACTGTATTTATTTATTTATTTCAACTGCTAAATATTCTTACAAGTAAAATTAATTTTGATAGGGTAGTAATGTAGGTAATCTAGGTAATTTGTCTCCAAAATTTTGCATTTTGAGAGCTTTGAACAAGCAACCTCCTGATATATTTTCCCTTCAAAAAATTTGCAGAAATGCCTATGTTAATGGTGGCTATCGCACGCAAAAAGTTGTTTCTAAGATTGGTTAAACTGTTTGTAAGTGTGTTGTGTGTGTTTGTATTTTGTTTTGTTGTTATCGTGATTATATCCGTTAAATCCCTATATATATAAAATTCTCGTGTCACGGGGTTCGAAGTTGAACTCCTCCGAAACGGCTCGACCGATTCTCATGAAATTTTGTGAGCATATTCAGTAGGTCTGAGAATCGGCCAACATCTATTTTTTATTTTGTTTCCTTTAGTTTTTTTTTTTTTGTAAATGGCAAAACAACGTTTGCCGGGACAGCTAGTATGTTATAATTTTGATGGTTTAAAATATTTTATTTATATTTAATAACCGAGTGAACTACCCGCCCGTGTGTTTAGTATCTAGAATTAACTGTTTATTAACGTTGTAAAGAATCGATCGTCTAATCCTCGTGTTATTCCACCAATTATAACTTAGATTAAAGGAACAAACTTTACTTTTCCGTTAAATACAGATATTGTTAAAGATTTTCTTTGACATTGTTCATTAATTGGATAAATATTAGTAGGTACGTCTTTGTAGACTGAACTGAGAGAGTAGTATAGGTACCTACTGGGTAAGCCTTACACCGTGTAATACATGTTTCAGGCACTGGAAAAGAAGCGCCTTTCGAGCTTAAAACACCATGTCCCCTCGGATTTGTCCCACTCGCAGAACATCTGCCCCCAGGTTACGATCCGCAGTGGCCTGGTGCACGCTTAGCTCCATTGAGGGTTGAGGCGCTTTAGATTGGACATGATGGGGATACTCGTACTCGTCGTGATCCAAGTGCGACTCTGTGGTGCTCCAAAGCAGGACATAGCACATCTGCCGTCTTGCCCATCATGCCATACTTTCTGCACAAGAAAAGACCTGATTGCAGCCACAGACGCCGCCTTAAGTTTTCTAGCTTAAGGCGGCGTCTTGTCAAAGTCAAAGTCACCAAATTTATTTCTTTGGATGCTTAATATTAAAAGTATACAGGACCACATAAAATCGTCTTAAAAACTAAGTTAGGATGTGTGCCTTTGGAACGCGCCCACCAATGAGAAGAAGGCACAAGAAACTCATGGGGTTTTTTTTTCATGTGGTCACGCTCACAAAGGTCAATATTACAAATATTTGAAAGTATTATTTGAAATGGAGCAACTAAAGTCATGTCCATGGGTTCTTATCATTAAGGTAAGACGAAGTATTATAGTATGCCTTACTGCACAATCTATGCTTTACTATGCTTTGCTGGTATAGGAATCCTGGTATAGGAAAATTTTAAAAACAAAAACGGCCGTTGATAGTACTTATAAGAAATTAGGCACTACACGCACCGTCCCGATTAGTATTAGAATTTGCTGGCGCTGTATAAACATCTAGCTTAGATGTAAAAAAAAATATTATTATGAGATATTTTTTTACTATTACTTGTTAATATTTGAGGATGACTGTGGCGCAGTGGATAAACATCCGCCTGACATAGAAGTTTGTGTGTTCGATTATTATCCAGGTCTCTATTTATACCGAGTTCCATCGCAATAGCACATAAGTAAATAATCTACTCATGTGGCAATAGGTTCAAACATACACACATACTTTCACAGTTATAATATCAGTATATTAGGATGGGTTGACCATGCACTTGTTTTTAAGAGGAAAGGGTACCGGGGGCTTTCTCCATTCAAACTATTACAAACGTAGTCGACTGTTTTCTCCCTGGATAATGACACTAGAGCAAATATTTTTGGTGCATAAAACTTATGACTGCCATGACCCCTATTTTTTGTTTATTTTTATTTTTTTATTTTTTTTATTTTTATTTCTATGATAATTAGAAAATGAAAAAAACCAAAACATAGGGGCATAGTCATGGCAGTTATAGGTTTTATGGCACAAAAATATTTGTGCTAGTATCATTACCCAGGGAGGAAACAGTCGACTACGTTTGTATGGAGAGCGCGCAGGTACCCTTTCACCTTAAGTTATCATTTTAAAGCAGTGAAACAGCTGACAGGTTCATACGTTACGGGTACGCCATTATTCTAATAATAATTTAAGTAGAACCCCATTTTAAATAACTTAACACTTAATAAATAAACATCAGTCTTTCTCCAAACCAATTTCTCTTCAAATAAAACCCTGAAAAGTAAATATATTGAAGGAACTCGATATTTCAACACAACATAACACACTACTACAAATAAGCTGCGGTATGGTTGTATTTGTGTGTGTGTGAGAATTTTTCAGTCGGCGCCTCTTCGACTTTGCGACTCTCATTTGCTAAAATATCTCCTGTAAACATTGTGCGTAGAGTTACAAACTTGTAGACAAACACGCAAAAATAATTTAAAAAAAAAAAAACAAATTGAGGCCGACGACAGTAGATTACAGACAAACTTAACGGTCGGTCTATAATTTAGCAACCGTCACAATCCTTTTTTTCCTTTGTTTCCTTTTATTGCATTCGCAAAAAAAGGAAACGTCCTGGGCTAGAAAAGCACAAGAAATTTTATTATAAATGCACTGAAAGTCATACACAACAAAATTCAGTCAAATGATTCAAATTCAATTCAAATTATTGCAAATTAAGTACCTACGTAGTGAAACGATTAAAAAAAAGTAGAAAACCAGGGCCCATGCTTAACGGTAGTTAACCACTGAACTACGTGACTATGAAAGTGTTTTCAATTTCTTAATTTTCTTAGTGTGAGTGCAACTCTTGAAAATATAATCTAGTGAGTACCTACTTAAATTTCACTAAAAAAATGAATACCTACTTACGGAGTTTATGCCGGCAAGAACTAAAGCTCATGTGAAGGGCAGGCTAAAAATCAGAAGCGATGAGATGGTCATACAACTCACAGCATATAACTGAGCCTCTAGGAAGACACATAGATTTAACTATGAACTTACTAGTTATGTGTGTTTTTGTAAATAAAATAAATGGATTTATAAAATATTGATAAATAAAAAAATCGATAATTTCTATAACTTCCTAAGTCTATATTCGGTGTCGGTGATGAATGCACCAAGTTTGTTCGTGTCAAGCCTCTACGGGGAAAAAATCGGATACCTACGGTAACGGAAATAAGCGGGCGCGCGCCCTCCGCTCTGATTGGCAGCCGTAGGGACGCGATCGAATGCGGCTTTTTGAAAATAGAACGTCACTCATGTTTCAAATAATGAGGCTTTTCCGCCTTACAATTGGAGCCTGTAAATGGAATGATGTGATAAATTCTCAAGGACTTAACACTTACACGAATGTATTTGCGATTTTCAAGCATTTATCTTGAAATAACTTAGGAAATATTTTGTTCCTATTTTTAAGGTCTGAATAAACAAAGATTTGTATTTTAATGTACTTACCTATAGTGAAATAAATTGATATATTTGATTGAATAGTTTTTAGAAATGTGTTCTTATTGATAAAAATATTTATTTTAAACACTTATTAATTATTCACAATACGAAAAATTCCGTCAAGAATAGAAAATAATTTACACAAATAAGATTTATTTTTATGAAACTGAACCTCATAAAATAGCAAAAAAACGTCGGATAGCTTTAAAGTCGTAAGCAAAGTAAACCTGAAAACTGTGCTGTTTTACTGATATTTCATGATAGTAATAAACAGATGCTTTTACCCATCAAGGCAGGAGTATGATGTAAGAGCGACATCGATAGTTTGTTGTTTAAAATATCGATACTTTAAAATATCGAGTGTACATCACTACATGTGTGCTCTATTATAATAAATTACCTAAAGAGGTATGTGACATGTCCATTAACAGGTTCAAAACTTTTATAAAGCATAGATTGTGCAGTAAGGCGTACTATGATACTTCGTCTTACCTTAATGATAAGAACCCATGGACGTGACTTTAGTTGCTCCATTTCAAATAATACTTTCAAATATTTGTAATATTGACCATTGTGAGCGTGATCACATGAAAAAAAAAAAAACCCCCATGAGTTTCTTGTGCCTTCTTCTCATTGGTGGGCGCGTTCCGAAGGCACACATCCTAACTTAGTTTTTAAGACGTTTTCAAGTGGTCTATTATACTAAAGAAATAAAAAATTTTGATTTTGATTTTTTGATTTAGATCACGGACCATAATTGGAAAATACGTCAAATATTTCATGAGCTAGCAAACATTTTTTTCGTGGTTTTTTAAAGATGTTTCACGGCAACAGCATTAAAATTTTGCGTGTTCATAACCTAGAACAAAAGAAAACTATAATGCCATAATTCTATTTATAAAAGACTTTACAAAATGTTATCCATTCGTCGCGTATTATTTTGTTTGTCTTTTCCTTCTGTTCTTAAGTCTTTTACTCATTGGCGTTTCGTAATGAATGATGAATTGTCTCTGGCCAAGGGCCTTCCAAAATGTAATGTGGTCAAGAGATATCAATTATCAAATTTGAAAATGTTTGAGGCGCATAAAATACACTTTTCTCCGTTATTCCTTTGCGTTTCTGTACAAAGGAGTTTGTGGTAACTGGACTCCAAACTCCCTTAGATTTTCTTCTGAAATGTTCAGGATTTTACCTTGTAATTCGATATTAGAACCCACGATCTTCACATTAAAAGTAAAAGTATCGTCCACTAATCCAACACCATTCTTAGTATCAACTAATTCAAGTTACCTTTATAGTATTTTTTTTGTTCAGTGTAGGGTTGTTAACCACCCTCACAGTTGTAAATAAGAAGATTGACCTGTTACATTTTAACGAGCACTTGTCGTGAAAATGTCTAACATACGAGTTTTACAAGCACTCTACATCGCGCTTACACCTAAATCTACTACTGACAATTCATTGTACATAAAAATCGGATAGGAGTTAAAGCATCGGACGGCCTATTTTATGACTCAGGGGCCAACTTTAACACCCTATAGGTAGAAAGAGGTACCTATTTACAGGGTGATGGCACTATAAAAACTCTTGTAATATCTACAAACGTTTAACTCAAAATTCACTCGCCATAAACCGGGTTATTTCACTCTGAAACCAGGATTATTACGTTCGGAATTGCTCGTCGAGTTTTAAGTGGGTTACTCATGTTAAAGATTGGAGATTGCTCTCGCCTTGAAACTAAACTTTTAAATTAAAACTCTATTTTTATCTGATTCAATTTCTTTAGACATTTTTTTCGATAGAAAAAAATATTATGTACTTTATCGTCTTCGAAGAAAGTTTCGTAAATAACGGTATTCAGTTCGTTAACATAAACGATTTGATGGTGCTAAACAATAAATAAGTAAGCTTATGAAATTAAGAACCTACCTAAGTTCTAATTTATAGACTATTCTGAGAGTGCATTAATTGCCGATCAAATTCAAATAATTAAAATAAAACAAACGTTATTTCTAATAATTGAAAAACACTAATCAATCGGTAATAGAATGGAAGCGAGCGACAGGCAGCGACAGCGTGCGGAACTGGTGGTGAGTTCCCTCATTGAACGAACAATACTCTCGCTAGTCGCGACCACTCAACGGATTACGGGTACGCAACAAATTTGCCTTTCATATCAGTACGGGGAAGTTGGCAACTCCGGTCGTACATTTACAACATTATTCAATTTGTCGTTACGCTAAAAAGCGGCACACAAAGACGAAAAAGAGTTAGGAACCTGTGTATTTTTCAAACAAATCCCCCGTCGTGGAGGCAGAAGTTTGAGCGAAACGGATCCGCGAACCGCCCGCCTTTTCCCACTATCTGAATTGCAAATGGGGGTGTGATGACAACGTTATACAAAACTAAAAGTGCCGGCCAAACTTCGGATTAAACTTCCAACGGGAACGTTCAGGTACCAGAAACAAAAACGTCACAATTATGATAATTTCGGTCGCATCTCGCGGATTGAATTTGCATGGCTATCCGTTGCTGTGTCAACTGAGCCACCGTTCCCGATGAATAATGCAACGTGCCGCCACTTACCTACCTATCTAATTAACATATTTATTAATAAAATAAATATGAGACGTCCGCGACGTCGTCGTCTAAGATACCTGCTGATTCCTACGACTGTACAATGTTGACACACGGGGGCGGGACGCTGCACCACCGACTACGCCAGACGCCCAGACGCTCGCTCGACGGGACCTTATCCGAATTGTTAACAGAAACAGTGTAATATATGGAATTCATTATATAAATTGAATTATTGTACCTACTGCGAACAGCCTTGTTCATTTTGCTAATGTGTACAGAATTAAACGCAAATATCAAGTCGAGACAGGCGGGTGGGGTGAGAGACAATTATTGTAATGGTTTTCATGAAATTTCTTCACTCCCTTGTTCATATTTGCATTGTCCAATTAAATATTGATTCTGTCCTAAAGTTGCAAATTATGATTCTATATTTTATCGCATGCATTTTACGAAAATAAAATCAGTATCTATTTTTCATAAAAATGCACACTAATTCTTTTCCATCTATTAGTTTACTTTGTGCATTATCTTACTCTTTGTTTCTTCATGTGTTGTACAAATAAGGTTATCTATCTACCCTGCGTTTAAATAAAATTAAAGAGAAATCAAAGAAAACATAATCTATCTAGCAGCGCAGTGTCACCATATCTAATATTTGTTCATTAGTCACAACCAAGTAAACTTAAATACTCATAAAATATTTCAGCATTGAATTACAATATTTCACTGTTTATATTATTGGAGAATTCCATTCAAGTAATATCTCATGGAGAAGAGGATTCGGACATTTCTATAATTTTATTGATGAAAAATCAATAAATGATTGACAGATTGAGCTTCTGTTGTTTATGTTTTTCTTTTTTTATGAACTTTGCTTCTTTATTTTGATCCTCATTTTTTTAAGTACCTACATTTGTTTACACGTTTTAAGGAAATACGACGTATTTTCGTTACACAATACCTTGGCACCATTCTTTGGATCATGTTATGAATGAGTTTGTACCTATTTCGTATTTACAGACAATTTTACTTAATTATTGTTTCTAATTATTAGAAATGTAATAGTATTTTGCAAGTAATTTATTTTATAAGATAATACAAGTCTTTTTTTGCCACAAACACATGAATTCCCAGTTCAAGCAACATTTAGGTTGATTTTCACAACAAAAATTAAAAGTGTTTAAGACCATGATTCACCAACAGCAAACAGATTTAAGAATAGCAACCTATAGAAATATAATTTTTATGTAAATATAATGTTATAAAATATAATTTAATTTTAGAGTAGGTAGGTACTTACGCGTTAAATGAATTTAGGTACAATTTAGCTCAATGTCATGCAAGCCCTTTTTCTCTTTTATATTTAGTGATTTATTCTGCTATGTGAAATGCGTTTTAGTAAATAAATGTTTGTATTTGTATTTTCGTTTATGCCCTTTACGATTTACAATGGGCAAAAAGGAATTGTGAGAAAACGTTAACTCGCTTCGAGCTCCGAATATTTGGCGAAGCAAAATGACGGTTTATCATCGGGCAACCTGTTTGTATTGTTACTTACAAACATTGTGCCCTGAATTATAAAAAGTAACGTGATGTGAATCGCGTACGTTGAAGGAATCGCTGAGTTACCGAATGTTTCGAACAATCCTAAATATCTGAGCTATTTGTACGAGTAAAACCTGATTGTTTCTTGTTTTCGGCAAGTTGGGAGCGCTGATGCGGAACCTGTTCCGAATTCGGAAGGTGTATCGGAACTGATGAATCGTATAATTTATGATACGCAAAAATTATACGATTCACTTGCTTAAATATTGTTGGACGTGAATCGGAAGGAGTATTTAACTTAAATACTTTGGTACTAACCAATGTACTTAGATAGATAAAAAGAAAACACTCTATTTGTACCAACAAGAAACATTGAATAGTACAGCTCACAGTCCTAACAAAAATCAGTTTTATGGTCCCATCGTGAAGAAATCATGAAATTTGGCATGAACGTTCCCTACCTTTTGTGTGCCAAATTAGAGTTTTTTGCATTTTGTATTAAAACGGTTCAAACTACAACCAAACTGTCACTGAGCAATGATCCTCATTAAATTCACTACAATAATCACCTTGGAAGTATGTAGATCGGACTTATAGTTTAGCTGTACCATGCCGTTTTATAAGAAATCTGCTCAGAAGCACAAACAAATGAATGACCAATAGGTATCGACAGTGAATCCATTGTCGTGTTCACACCGAGATATGTCACAGCGGAAGGCTCGCCTCCCAGATGTCTGAATTATGCATACATTCACCACACATTAAACTGATAGAACCGCGGCGCGCGCAGATTAAATATGGACACCCTGTTTAGTCATTCACTCATATTGACTACGAGGTGAGAATACAGGGTGTTATCTATAATACAATCTAATTTCAATGAATTAGCATTGTAAAAAACTCTGGTGGCAATATCGTTATTTTACAGTCGAATCTAACTAGAAATGTCAAAACTAAAAAACAGTTTTAGGCTGCCTGGCCACAGGAGCGGACCAGTTAATATATATATATATATAAATAAATATAAATATTTATTTTGGACACCAATAGTCCAAAATAAATATTTATCTATTCTATTCTATTCAATAGAATTGTATAAAAACTTCGCACGCATAGTTTTGTTAGAGCGATATTGGTGGACAAGCCGCTCCGCTACCTCGCTCCGTTCCACTGGACAGGCAGTCGATAAAATTGTGTTGTCTTATTATCTCGCCACTGATTATTGTTAATGAATGAGTTAAAATGCATTTTGCGCTGCTTTTTATCCAATTTAGTTCAGCAACACGTCGTGTTATGAATATGGAATTTTGAATATCATAATTTTACAAATTTCAAAAACGCATAAATATCGTTCGCGTATCGCGTTCGGATAAATAGACGCATAAGCTATTTGAATCATTGGATTTCTCTTACTTCAACATTTCGACTATGTTACAATAGTTATAGTCGCTATGGATGGAAAGGTCGGGGAAAGAGAAACAAAAAAATACGTGATTAAGACCCGGGAAAATAATAACTATAATAACAAAATCGTGTTTAAAAACTTTATCTGAATAATTTCAGCCAAAATACTAAATACAAAAACAATAGGTAATTGAATTTGGTTATAATGTCCAAATCGTGAAACGTCAAGAGAAACCGTAAAGACACTATTCGCTGTAAAAATATCAAATAACTTACAGCACTGAATGAAAAACAAACACAAATTCAATATCAACATCAATATCGTTTAACTATAACACAAAGGCAATTTATCTAATGAAGTGGTCAACAATAGAAATTAAATCCATAAGAAACAGTAGGTACTAATCGGAGCTTTACTGAGAAATGACGTTGCAATCCTTTGCGACTGCTGAGATGGTACGTGCTGGGAAACTATTGAATTTAATACATTATCGATATCGATAAAAATCATTCTACTGTTATGATTCGGTATTTGACGACCCAGTTGGCACAATGGTCACCATGCCGGACTGCCAAACACAGGGTTGCGGGTTCGATTCCCGCCTCAGACAATTATTTATGCTTAGATATTTGTCTGTGGTCTGGGTGTCTGTATGTATATTAAGTATATATTTACAAAAGAAAAGTATATAAGTAGTATATCCGTTGTCTAGCACCCATAACACAAGTCTAGTTACTTAGCTTGGGGCTAGATGGCGATGTGTGGAATGTCCTGCAATATTTATATTTATTTATTTACGCCTAAACGGTATTGCTTAAAATATATTGTGACGAGCACTGAGTAGAGTTAGTACAGGTCCTTTATCATAAAAAAACGTTGTGTACCCAGATGGGGTTACGTTTCTACACATCGTTTTTTATCATTATTAAAAAAAAAAACAATTCGTTCAGGATAGTTTCAAGATTATAATGTTTTTAAATAAAAACTACGTAGTCTTCACCTATTACCATAAGTTGTAGATACATTACTACAAAAGTAGAGGCTCACCGTAGAGTTCTTAAATTACTGTTATTAAAAATATGCTTTCAACTATAGCATTTAAAGTCGGGTTTGATTTAAAGGCTTCACTATTGTTGCCTTAATTGTACTTACGATAAAAATTAATTTACCCTTTGCGCTCCATTTATCGAAAGTTAACTAAATTGTTATTGTAACACAAACCACAACAGGTTTGTGTTTTTCGTATCTATTTAGTAAATAAAATTAAATACTAATAAAAAACTGTAAATATTTGAATATCGATAAAACTGTAAATAACTAAGTTCCCATCCCTACAAGTGTATATTTACTTTAAAAGTTGAAACAACATTGGCAGATCTTTTATGTCTAACTTTCTTTATGTTAGTTGTGTACAAGAAAATACTTTCAGTAATATTAAATGGCTGCCTTACTATTGAATCTTGAAATAAAATTTGTTGCTTATATGATTTTTATTTAAGACTAGCTTTTGCCCGCTTCCTCCACGTGGGGTTTAAATTTTCTAAAATACCTACTTTCTTAGCGAAAGTCTGCGTTACATTAACAATAGTTAGTGGTATTCCAAATCAATCTGGACTTTGAATTTTTTAAATTTATAGACATTTTTTTCTTAGGGATTTCACCTATTTATAAAACAAAGTCTGGTTTGTTCGAGCACTTATAACTCGAGAATGGCTGGACCAATTTTCATGGTTTTTGATTTCTTGTATTTATTTCATTTTTCCTTTCTTCGTTTTCCTTCAAATGTAATACTACCTACCTGCCAATAATATAGTTTGTAACAGCTCCAAAAAAACACTATTTCAAATCTAATTTTATTTTCATTTACCTTTTATATGAAACGGCCATAATTTTACATAAAAAGTTAAATTAATTTCGCAAAAAAAATCACCAACAAAATTATTGTCCTTTAGCTTCTAATTTACAATATAAATAATGAAAGGCAATCGCGTCGGATTCAGGTATGGGGTACCTATTTACCCGAGCACAAAGGTGGCTAACGAGCTTCCAGGAACTTTCGAAATAAAATGGAAAGTGTTCTGGGGATGCGGGCGTAATACGTAGTTAGGTGGTACCTTGTGAAATCAACCGGAAGTTGATGCTGGTTGCGCGAGGTATTTTGAATTTGGAATGTTTTTTTCTTAATTGAAAATTACGGGTTTGACATGACAATTTATAAAGTTGCGTCAAAGTAAATAATTATGAACTATGTAGACAATACTCGAATAATTATAATATTATGTTTGCATTATTTTCTCTTTCGAATTTTGTTTCGCAGCATATATAATAAACAAATTGAAATAAATCGAAACAATATCGAGAAACTGAACTAGATACCTATACAAAATTCGAATTAATCACGAAAAAATCGTTTGGAAACGAAGCGCGTAACAGAATTTCTTTAAACTCTACGTTGTACAATCGTACAGAGAATAAAAGATAATAATGAAAGCCAGCGTCGGAGGTACAGTCGTGCGCAAAATCACAAAGAGCCCGAGTACAGGCGAGCACATTCGGTAATTGCAAGCGCGGCCACCGACTGGCCCAGTTCCACAAAAGGCTGTAATGCATTCGCGAAATTCAGACACGATTCAGTATCGATAGTGATGGGTGTGCTATTCGAATACTTATCGATAGAATTTACCCGTGCCCCTCAAGAATTCTCAATTTTGTTTATTGATGTTGACAGCACCCAGGCTTTGCTAGTTTTGTTCGGCTCTGCCATTCTTTGCAATTTTACTTCTCGTTTCTTTAGCTGAAGGTAAAATACAGTTGGATTGGTAACCTTTTCTGTAGTACCTAATCTTATTTTTAGGTTCGTTATTGTGAATTTGTGATGGCTTAACAAGATTAGAAAAAGATTCCTGTTTAAATTTATTATTTTTAATTACGGGGAATTGTTATTCAATTATTTATCGATAAGTATTGGCGTTAAACATCACTATGACCGGTAAAGTTGCCATAATGACCTACGGTATGATAGCAACGTATGCAATCCGCCGATGGTCAAGCGGGTGCAAAAGTTTTTCATGCATGCACGCTTTAACTTCGAATTTCATTGTAAACTATTGCAATTTCTCAGTGTGCAACTGTTTTCTGTAGTGGTTACTAGGAAAATCGCATACCATTTCAAAATTTTATTTAGATTTTATACTTTTTCTTTTATTTATTTTTTAATTGCTTGAATTTTCAATACAGTACTTACATTTTCAAAATAAGAATTCCTGAAGCGAACATTGTAAGAACTTCAATATACAACAAGATATCGTAAGTTGTTTCATATTCTATTAGGTACTAAAAGAATTCGCGAATAGAGAATAACCATCGAATTCTTATGCAAACGAAATCCGAACTCCGTCGAAGGCTCCATAAAGGAACTTTAACCAATTCAGGAAATATTTAAATACAATTTCCATCGTGCCGCGGTAAAACAAATGTCGACGCCAAAAAGTCTATCAATAAAAATCGAGTGTTCACTGTAAAGTGACATTAGCCGCCGTTATTTCACATTATGGATTCCATAAACAATGTTACTGAACAGAAATAGAACGGATCCAGGTAAAATAGAAGTTGTTCGGTAACATGGTATCGAGTATCGCGAGTTCCCGGTTGTCTTTTCAATAATGCATCGAGTGATCGATAACTGAGCGGTGTTGCGGCGCAACACTATTCAATTCAATATTGTTTGCATGAAGACGCATTTCGTTTAGATTTTTTTTTAATATAAGCATATTTTCCCATGAAATGTTGACATTTTTTATACCTAGAGCTTTCAGTTTAATAAGCGTCTTGAACTCGGCGGGAAATGGTATTTACCCATTAATAAATTTTGCTTCCGTTCCAAGAAATTATTATAAAAAATTTCATCAAAGTTTCATTAAATTATCGACCCAAAAATATTACCGATTACTTAAGAGCTTTTAACATACAAAGCTATTTAAGGTCCGCCTACTCAGACTCACTTAAGAGAACCGTAACGCACCTAAGAGCTTTCTTTAGTTTAGTTCTACACAGCACCTTAAACCGTTAATCTGCTCCTAGAAGCGTTGTACTTTGACGCAAACCTGTTTAGGTTCTAACATGTAGTATATACCTGGGCGATATGGCGGAGCAATTAGTGGTCATTCCATTGTTCAATTTGACTTATTAGAGCGGTCTGTAGTACCGTAATTGGAATTATTGGCTCTGGCCCACCGGTAGGCAGGACAATGCATGCATTGTAATTGCATCACCTATAATCTTGAAATTGTACCGTCTTCCCTGTATTGACTTTAGCCAGCATTATATTAAAAACAGGCAGGTTTTTTTGATAAAAACCTGTTGGGTCAAAGTCAAAATTACTTTTTTTTATTTTATTTATTTGTTTCTTACTTTATCAATTTGGACTCATTTGGTTTAAGGTCTTAAAAACTAAGTAAGAATGTGTGCCTTCAATGAGAAGCGGAAGGCGCCACCAATGAGAATAATAGGCACAAGAAACTCATGGGTTTCTCTTTAATAAAATAAGTACGTAATTAAAAACTCTATTTTTATCTATTTCCTTGTACATATTAATAAGTCAAAGTTTATTTACTAAAAATAAGTAAAACATGGTTTAAAAAAGGAAAATTCCTAGTAAACTTTACTGCTAGAAAGTACAAGCAAGTACATAAATGTTCATTTAAATTCAATATACCACCTAAATCTGAACTACCAATCGTATCTTTGTCCATAAAAAAGTTTTAAGATGGCAATTTCGAACCCTTATAGGTATATCGATCTAACACGGGTATAGTCGACTACAAAAGTCTCTAAAAACAAAAATACCTGAATTAAAAATCATGATGAAAGTAGCCCTAATTTTTTTTTTTTAAATTTCAGTATAATTGATTTTTAATTTATCCATACTATTTTGACACAATAGACATAATTTGGAATAATTGTGTAAATATAGGTAAGTATATGAACTAAATCTAGATTTTATAATAACTGAGTTCTTTTAATTTTGCTGAAAGTAGTCCTTACCGTGTCATATGGTTGAACACCAGGGCGAGGCCGACTTTTTTCTTACACTAGAGGACACTAGACCATGATATCTGTCTCATTATACGACTTAAGATATCGTTATAACAAGTTTTATTTAAATCGTCTTAGTAGATTTTGTTGTATTATTATAGTCGGATTACTTTTAGTCAATCGTCGCATTTACTATGACGAACTATTGTGCTATCCTAATCTGATTTTTATAATAATTCATTATGAATATTTTTTACCGGTCTAACCGTGGGTTTCTCTCGGGAAAATTCAATTCACAGTTTAATTATAAGTTTCTAATCAGAAACCTAAAAAAAAAAGTGTTATATTGTCATAAACACTTTTGAACCCAAGCGTACATATTAAATTGGTGCTTAATCGAAGAGGGTGCGAGTCGTGTTAGCCTGTGCCTTGCACTGAAAACAGCTTGTAGCCTTTTGTTATTTTAAACGAGAAATTAAGAATCATTTAAACTCCTTAATATGCAACGGATATAAGTGTGCTATACAGCTTTTGTACACGCTAGTAATTATTTCATTTTAGAATATTTATATAAATATTATAATACATGTAACATAGCGCCATATGGCCTAAGGTTTGCTATAGGTATTATGGGTGAAGAAAAATGAACTTAAAACTTAATTTGTCTTTTGTATGCATACCTATAAATAAAACATACCACGATACCCATATGGAAGTACTTGTAGATCAAAAAAATATTTGAGACCGAAAAAAATGTGGTTCTATCATATGTACCGTGTTACAAGTATTATTTAAATAATAATTTTTGAAGCTTCCCATCAGATGAAATGAAGCAAATCTGTTTATTGTACAAAAAATCGCGTAATCCTTAATGATTTTGCTGCGTTCTGAACCGACAATTATTTTAGTGGTTTCGAATAAGTTGATCCTAAAAATCACTCCTCCACATCACTATTTTACAACAAAACTCAATAAAAAATTCGTAAGAACAACACAGACAATCGCGTGACCCTCAAGTGGGGTGGATTCATAAAGAAACCAAATCAAACTTTTCAATACACCATTAGAGAATGACTCTACAAAAATCACCATCGTTACAACAGAAAACACAATTTCAAACCATTAATGAAAAGGCGATATTGACAGTATTTTTTCCCATTTATCTTACACCCCCTTAATTTAAGTTGAAGCGTCGATGCAAGTCACCGCGGTATTTGATACATCTCCGAATGACAAGTTAATATCTTGAAGATTTTACTTTGAGAATTTTCTGTATACGATTGTGTTCATTTCTCATGGGGGTTAGCTGAAGATTGAATAGAGTTTATCCAATTTTGAATTACGATTTTATCTACTGTGCTTCTAACCAATGTAATCTAGATGATTTTTATAGCGTCAGCAACTTTAATATCCATGCCATTCTTCTTCTTTAACCTAGCACAACAACATGATAGATTAAAAACACGGTAAATTTACTTATACAGTACAAATTTCAGAGCCCAACAGAATAAAGTATCTTTACCTAGGTGAAAATAACTACCTGAACTACTAGAATCAAATAAAAATACTCTTGCTGTAGGCGTTGTAAATCGATCTCTTAATCCGTGCGGACACGTCCGCCTCGCTCGGGTGTTGCCAATCAAATGTGCATACCAATAGCGCCCAGGTGCGTGGACGTTCGACGTTTGAATAAATTCCGCGGGAAATCGCAACGAGCTCTGCATTACCATGTCAAACGGCTAGTGTTGTACTACATAACACTACTGGTTTTTAGGGTTCCGCATTTCATTTATAACCTGCTGTAACCTTTGAGGTTTTTATTTTTAAGAATGGTTCTTGATTTTTCTTCTGTAATCGAGTTTTATATGTTTGGGATTACGTTAAATTTTACTCATCTCAGAATCTCATTTCATTGCGATATGAAACATCTCACTAGGGAGAACTCAGCAAGTTTCTTAGAATTGTAAATTCGAATTTTAATAAACAATGCTATTGATTAAGGACCCATCAATTTGAGTCGAATATCGAAAAACCCGTCGATAATGTCGCCACCACCTCATTTAAAAAGGAGAAAGGGGGTCTCACAAGCGGCTTATCTCCGCATTAATTCTAAAATTCCAGTATAATTACTCGTTCAAAGGTAACGCTGAAGACGCATTTCTACAGACCTATAACGCTGAACATTTTACAGGTCTCCATTTCTCATTCGAAGCTCGTTCTAATTCCATTGAATTACGGATCGTTTTCGATTGCTCCGTGGAATTGCTTAGATAAGTCTCGGGGATAAGCCGATTTGAAAAGGAACACGTGATTCTATGGTGATTGCGTTCTATCGACCCTCTGGCACCGCAATCATATTTTAATATTGCGAGCGGGATAGCATTCCGATAGATTAAATTTAAATTGTATCTTTGGTTAATACCACGGAGGACGGGGATACGCAGGTTATTCGATTCTTAAAACTTCCGCTTGACTGGAGCTTGCACCAATTTTATTTTTGAAAGAAAATATTATGGAAAAGCGTAGAAATAAAATTGATAGTAGGTAAGTGAAATAGAAAAATGGAAAGCAAATGGATTGCTTTTCTTTTAGTTCAAAGTTTTCTTTATAATGCAATTTTTTTATTAAATAAAAGGACGTCATGTACCTAAGTATCATTACTGAAGAATGTCGGTATCATTATTAATTTGACAAACAGGTAAAAGTACCTGAGTAAATTCAAGGTTCAATGGAATCGAATTAAATTTTTCTCATACTGAGGTACTCTGAGGAATTCCTTGATATTGAACAAACAATGCCACCTATACCTACCTAGATTTTTACACAGCCACAAAGGTTGGTTCTTAGAAAATTTAATAAAACATAGGTAAAATCGAATATTAAAAAAAAAATAGATTTATAATTAAAACTACACAATGGCTTTGTTTTAAAATATTTTTTGATTGACTTTATTTATGTCAATCTCTTTATACCTATGTAAAAATTTATTAGCTGTAGGTACGTACTTGAAAATATTTTATTTTTTATTAAATAAGGCATTATCATCAGGCAGTTAGGACCGCGTATAAGTACTAATTCCGTGAACTAAAAAGGTACCTTTTTTGCTTCCAAAATGGCATAAAACTTATCTATTTTACTTCCAAAATTTTATAAAAGTTACCTATTTTTACTCCCAAAGTTGTATCCTTAACATACTCGTCACAAGTCGCATTAAAATGGTAAAAAATGTTTTTTTTCTTATTAAGTGCCTATTTTTTCAAACTCTTCTTTCTTTAGATATTTTAAGGATCATTAGCAGGCACATAAAGAATAATTGTACTATACCCATTGAATGAGAGGGAACTCTGATAGGTTCTCGTTAAGAAAAGGGAAAATATCTAATTTTACATCCACTCGTTTTCTATGAAAAATCCAAGAGAAACGACTCTTCACATTGAAGCAATAATGTTTGGTCTATGTTTTAAGCGATCTCGGTTTACTGCTTAGCTACGATAGAGGCTTGATCGGGGTTTTTTTTACAATGCAAAAATATTATTTATTATTTCAACTAATAAAATCAAGAAGATAAACTAGGTAGGGATAAGTACCTACATTGAAACATTAGAAGTCACTAAAGATTAAAAGAGACAAAATTCAAACTAAAAACAGGAAACTAACTATCCTAGAATGGCACAAAGGACGGCCTTATTGCCTAAGGGCGATCTCTTCTATTCAACTATAAGCTAATACTTCATATCCCGGTGTTCCTCCAGGATTGAAACTCACACGGGGGAAATAGCTGTTTTGAAGCCTATCGTTACGAGTACAAACAAACCAAAAAACTTTCATCATTATAACATTAGTACCTACGTTTATAGACTTTTACAGTTCCGCTTAATTTTGTGACTTAAACCGTGACCAACTTGGCTGTGATTAAGACTCCAGCTCTCCTCCTCTATTCGAGGGTCTCAAGATTCGTTAATTACAACCAACATTAAAATTAACTACCAATCTCGGTGTTATGACAAAACTCTCTACATTTTGTATGCCAAATTACTACGCTTCGAAACGGATATATTTTTTGGAACGAAATACTTGTTTAATAAAAATTTGAGAGGCTTTTTCATGTTCTTTTTAGCCTAATTCGCCAAAGCGGTTAAGATAAATATACATCTTTTATTTGATGTCTATGTAACTTTATGTTTAGTTTTAAGTAGGTTTTAGTTATTTAATTTAAGTTTACTTGTTATCTTTTGTTGAATAAACGCCTGATAGACAGATAGTTAGTACGCTTTATTGCACACACACAAGTTACATACAGAAAAGGTACAATTAATTTAAATTATATAAAATAAAATAGTCTGATTCAGTCAGTCAGCCTGATTACGAAGTCTAAAGAATTAGGATAGTATTAAAACATAATTAGGCTTTAAAAGGTTAAAAAAATTGTTTTACAAAAAGTACGCAAGGAAATAATTATTACACTTCGATCTCTAATTCAGTATTTTATGCAAAAATCTTGCTTTTATTTCGTTCCCACCATTATGCTCAGCGGACCCAAAAATCACCGTTCTTATATTTGCTACGAGCGACCCGCCCCGGCTTCGCACGGCTATATTTATGCATATGTATTATACATATAAACTTTCCTCTTAAATCACTCTATCTATTAAAAAAAACGCATCAAAATCCGTTGCGTCGTTTTAAAAATTTAAGCATACACAGGGATATAGAGACAGGGACAGAGAAAGCAACTTTGTTTTATACTATTAGTGATTATGATTTTTTTTTTGTTTCGCCAAAATCGTCACAAGTTTCGGAGACTATTCGTTACAAAATTAAATAAACAAAAAAATATTACCCTTTATAATAGCAGTGTAAATAAGAACAAACTAAAAAATATATTCCGTAAAGCCGACCAAGACCCTTATAGGAAAAAGCTTGACATTCACATATTCAGCAATGTTTTCGACGTCGAGATTTCTTGACATGTCAGTTAACCCGGTTCCTATCGTACCTAGTCGTATAATGTAAAGCTTGTGCCACACCGCACCGACAGAGACAAATGACTCTGCCACACTGCAGCGCCACGGTTTGAGGGTTAAATAATTAGGTGTTTTGATGTAACCTACTTTACGGTAAGATGATTTTTTTTTTCTATTTAATAGGTAAATAGAGGCTTTGTAAAAAATAGAACCTATTAATTTATACCTCCATATGTCAGACAAGGCTGTATGGAATAAAACTTCTTTGCCTGTCTTTTGGGGGCATTAGTAATTTTCTACACAGTAAGGATCTATTTTAATAGTAATTTTTAGAAAATAATAATATTACGGCAAACCGTTTTTCTGCTAAACTTTTCTAACCTCTTGTCAATTTTAAAAGCCACCGTTTAATGTATAAAAAAATCACCTCGATCCCAAAAAAGCCACTTAAAAATACCGCATAAATTCAAAAGAATTATAATGAATCGACCGAAGTCTCCCTTTAGGGGGGAAACAGACAAAAAAATTATATCGGCCGATGCGTGTTTGAAGACAGTGTTAGGGTACTGTACCTACCTAAAAAAATGGTAGTTTGATAAGATGATTTAATCAGATGATTGAAGTCCATCTTTATGCCTCTCAAGTAAAAGCCACTTTCTTTTTAACGGACAAGTTGAAATTTATATCAAACTAGCGACCCGCCCCGGCTTCGCAGGGCTATATTGTGCATGTATTATACATTATAAACCTTCCTCTTGAATCACTCTATCTATTTAAAAAAACCGCATCAAAATCCGTTGCGTAGTTTTAAAGATTTAAGCATACAAAGGGATATAGGAACATAGGGACAGAGAAAGCGACTTTGTTTTATACTGTGTAGTGATGATACTAAGGTCTATAAACTCTATTATAAAAAAAAAATGTTTTAGGGCAACTCGATCAAAAGATTTGATCTTATCTAGATTTTCGTCAAAACTGACCTAAGTTCTATATTAATTGGCTAGATATCGGTGGCCCGACAGAAAGTCGGTAGTCTGAATTCACCCTTACGCAATTAATATGCTAATACTCACTTCACCACTTGGCTTCCGCAAATCTTTCAACTTTTTCCAATTTAACTCGGCCCTTAGTTACTTGGCCTTTCTTATTCCCAAGACGTAAAAGAGACGGTGGGCTTTATATTACCAACTAGAAGCGCCCCACGGTTTAACCCGCGTAAGTCCTTATCCCGTGGGAATATTGGAATAAATAGTGACCTATAATAATATGATATCTTTATAATATTTTCTATTTAACTATCTGTAAAAGAACAATCAAAATCGTGTTTTAGTTAACCCGTTCGCTGCAACCCGTTTGGTAACTGGCCATTTGTGTCCCGTCAAATATGGCCACTTGGCCGCCCTTATACGGCGCAAGAGTTGCATTCTGCAGTCTCGCCGACGATTGTGGGGGCCTGAATAGAAGCCTGTTTTGGAAAATGACAAATGAAGTTGACTGTAAGAGGGAACCCAGACGATAGACTTGAAATTGACAGATAAAAGTTAATGGTTAGCGTAAAACTGAACAATTGGTCCCTTTAATCCTTTTATGTCATGATTGTTAACCTATCGGCCAACATTATAGTCGGTCGTTTACGTTCGCCCTTAATAATAATGCATGGCTATTTTGCTTCAAATAGCTCTTACTAAAGTTTTATGTGCCTTATTCTATTCATTTGCTTATAAGTACGGTTTCCCATTTTGGTTTAAAGGCTGATTTTCTTGACTCATTGACTCTTATTTTGACAAAGCTATCACTTTGACAGACGTGAAAAATTAGAGCGTAGTTAATAATATATGCAGTCGTAAAAAACCTATGGAAATTATCATTTGAACATTTTATAAAGCTACGAATTCAAACTATGTTACCATACTTTATTATAAATAGCTGTCACTAGAACTATAATGGTTTAACATCATTAATATTGCCACAAACGGCTGAACAAATATCTTCGAAAGGGTTTCGAAGATCTTAATCTAGGAAAGTAATATCCTTTCGATATTTTTCAAGAGAAAACTTCATTGGTAAGGAATAAGCTATTGAGTTTGACAGTTGGTTTTCGTTCATAAATCATTTTGATACCTACTGTTGATATCGGACCTATTTAATAGTATAAAGGGAGATTTCTCAACTACCAGTGTCGTTTATAAAAACTTACAAGTCTACATGTTTACAAGTTACTAAGTTCATAGGTTCTAAAACAACAAAGCCGCCATTTTTTGCTTGTCTACGTTATGGAGAGTTGCTGGACACTCAGTATTCCCTTGGTACCTTGGTATCTATGTCTTCAAGTTTTTTTTAAATATTAAACTAGTTAATAATACATTTTCACAAAAAAAATGCATGTCAAGAAATATAAGTCTCCCAAGTTTTGATAAACAGGGGACTGGTCACTACAACGATGGTTATATGGGGCGTTTGATATGTTAGATTGTTTGGAAAATCTACAAGTCATGTTGATACGCATTAGTGGTGTTAACACAATAGTTTCTGGTTCAATGATCATGACATAACTTTTAATCATTTCACGCCGTACTTCGCTGTAGTTTCCATTGAAATACTGTATTTTTTTTGTTAACGTGTTTGGTAGACCCTTCCTAAGTATGACTGTAGATGAGTTATGTTTTATCACATTCTCGCTGACGTTGAATGTCACTCACAAAAGCAAGACCAAGCATGCCCTACTAATGTTTTCCTTAGGAACGTTTTTGAGTGCGACCGAAAGTACAATCGTCTCTATCCTTAGATAATCGTATTAGATCTGCGTAAAGCAATATTGAAAAATACAGCTGTCTGTTATGTTATCGGAAAAGATCGCAATTTCGATATTGGACGAGACAGATAGGTAAAATACTTTTTCAAATTATAGAAATATCTGGTTTGGACATCTACCTATATCAATGACTATTTACGTTACGTGGTTTGTCCTTCCGATCCTGTGAAACGAAATATCCTGCAAAATATGACAAAAACATATGAACAAAAAATATCAGGTGGACTGTTGTTTGCCTTTAATTCGTCATTTTTTTCTCAAAAAAAACCTTAACCCTGTATTTGAACTTATATACCTATTTTAGGACCTACATAAGCCTAACTTAACAATTCTGGCACAATGGCAAGATTTATATACTTACTATCAATACCAAACTTATCACAAATTTAAAACTAGGACAACTTTCATGTTATCGATATAAGAAAAACAACAGAACCTGATCATGAATACGTCAGAGCACTGGTTGTAGTGCCATCTGTATGTGTTTTACTGTTATATTTCATTTGTGTTATTTTAACTTTATACACTTTTTTTTACTTGAGGGTAGAAATATTACGTTTGGTCAATTGCATAGAATTGGTCGAGCACTCGCTTCATCGACGTCAGATGAGACAAACGCTTACTTGTCTTGTCGCCGGGAGTCTCACCGGGATATACGTGAATATTATCGCGATATACGTCGTAGAATCTGTGTCATCTCAAGGAGTGTTAATTGTTTACTTCGGAAGGCAGCGCATCGTATGTGCTGTGTTTCCACCGGACTACCTACCCGGAAGCGTGTGACGCATTAGGACTTATAGTGTGCATACAGCTAGTGACAATTATTTTCACCGTACATCTTAAATAATACGTGCAGAAGATCCTGAAACTACCATCTATAGGAAAGGCGGTGCCGATTGAACTAGGTAGGTGGCCATCGTTTTGTTTTTCTCTCATAAGTGTGTAAAGGTTCCTTCAGTGCGTACTTCAGTTGCTTAAAATCTTATTCTGGCAGAAGCCAGTGGTCCTTCTTAATATCTTAAAAAATCCAACGACCTATCGATCTACAAAAAAACCCCACAGTCTTACTATAATAAAGAATAAAATAATTGAACTGTATGTCGCAGTGGTTTCATGATACTTGAACCGTTTAGTTGACTTCCAATTTGTGTCTACTACTCGTTTAAGAGTATTTAAAGTGAAAATTAGGTAAAAAGTGTAGTTTAAATATCGTGATATATGTATGTAATTACTATTATACTGAAATACTTAACCTACGTTAACTTTTGGGGCTCCGTACCTCAAAAGGTAAAAAAGAAACCCATAAAAGATAACTCTCTTGTCCGTCTGTTTAGCTAGAGATAAAGCAGATAAAAGTAGTTAACGTTGACATTCATAAATCAAAAAATATCGAATAGAAGTATACAGTCAACTCTCGACATCATCACGACGTCAATAAATTAAACAATATGCAACAAAAACGAACGACAATCGTGTCATGCTGTATCGTGAGCGGCGCACGCGCACGTGTCGCCCGATCGGAAGCAGCACGCGCTCGATGCAATCACGATTCCTGATTGTATACAGACTCTTGCGCCTGCGCTCTATTTCATTAGATATGCCCTAGTAACTTTTACTTCTTGACCGACTTTAAAAGGGTAAAAAACATGTCAAGTCTCCACAAACTGTATAGACGTGAGTAAGTCGAGCTTCATTGCTTGCCATCTGCAGCTATGAGGTTTAATTGTTACTTGCAGCTTGAACTTTATTAGAAAGAATTTCCTACGCGTTACGAAAAACTGAAAGCAAAAGACAGAACGATATGAAAAAAAAATAAAGCTAAATTCGTTACGAACGCGTGTCCCTCGACTTGTCCATTTTTTAACACGTTCTTTTTCAGAAAAGTTTAACACTGCTGGGCAAAGGCTTTGACCAATTCCTTCCATGCGTCCCGGTCTACAGGTATTTCTTAGTCGAATGCATTTTTATAGTCACGCCATCGTTTCTTAGATTTGCCTCAAAGACGTTTGCCATTTTGGAATTCAGTTGGTGAATTATTCTAAACCAGCGACCTGCCCCGGCTTCGCACGGCTATATTATGCATGTATTAATAAATCATATAAACCTTCCTCCAAATCACTCTATCTATTTAAAAAAACCGCATCAAAATCCGTTGCGTAGTTTTAAAGATTTAAGCATACATAGGGATATAGGGACAGAGAAAGCGACTTTGTTTTATACTACGTAGTGATGATAAAAATAAATATTTTAAGAAACAAAGTAGGTTTATTACTTATGTTATGATGTCCTTTAGAAAAAAAGATCGCAGTGAATTCTCATAAATATTTTATAAAAAATACAGCCTTAATAATAACAATTAAATCATCAAAGTTAACCAATCCATTATAATTGGCATTTACATATTATCAAGATTTGCAAAAATAACGTAAAAAAATTTAGCATTTAAGGATATTTCGATTAATTGTTTTTACGTAATCGAGTCAATTTGAATCGTGATGGCCAAGAGGATTAATTACATGTGGTCATCTATAAATGGAGTTCTCTTTAATAATTGCACCTACATGGTGTTGTAACTGAGATACCCGTTTGACTGCTTTCTGTGAACTCTTAGCATCAGATCTTACTAAGTAAAGACTTACTTGCTCTTTTACAGCATGCAGTTAGAAATAACAAATATCAATTTAATTAGGCCAATTGAGGCACAATCGTTACATCTAAAAAGATATTTTTTTAACATAGCCTTTATGTATGTATTGAATGTGTGAACTTTAATACGAGTAGGAAAATATTTAAAACAATTAAATAATAAAAGCTCCTAAATGGCTCCTACTTCGGACAGCGGATAAGCATCGCCATCAAACAAAATAGCCCAGCTAGCCTTTTCGGCACACTTCCTAGGTACTTTTAATCATTATTTTAAGAAAATCATGAGTTTTCGATACGCGGCGCGAGTAGGTATTTTCAAAAATGACCCGTATCGTGCGATAAACAGAGTTTAAGTTCGGACGCAACTGCTTTCATTTTGCTTTCAAATAATGTTGCGGGCCATAACATTTTTACCCCCTTTAACCTTCACAAAATGAAATAAATTTGGTCTCATTTAATTCACTGCATCTTATTCTAGGTTTATATGTTTTTCTTTTTTGGTAATTCAGTTTAGTCTATTAAAAAACAATTAAACCCTCGATGAAGTTTTTAAATCAAAAGTACTAGAACTAGTTATTAGTATTCAGATACTAATAACTTTTATCTTAGGCAATATTTTTTTTAAATAAAATCGGTTAAACCTAGTTTTCCATTAGATCTAGAACATTTTTAAAAATTATCAAATTCGGACATCGTTTATGGGGGGGAAACGTTACCGTTTTTTGTATGGAAATTTATAGCCTCACACTGGTCTTAAGTGTAACAAGGTAGGTAGATTGTTGAAATTGTGGTGAATATTTTACTTTCAAGATATTTGTTATAAGCATAGGCGAAATAATATAATAAGTTTGTCTTTGCTTACAAGGGTTCTGTTAATTCAAAAAACTGAGAATGTTTCCAAAAAAAGACACTTGAAAAAAGACGCTTGCACACTTCAGAAATCAATTCTATGCTCACTGTCTACGAATCTTTTTCTAAAGTTATACTAATCAAAAATCAATGTAGGAACCAAAAACTAATCAAATACCAATATAGCTAATGACACAAAACCAATCTACATAAAAACTGAACAGTTTAAAAATGCACGACCATTGAAGCTTCATGACTTTACATATTTAGCTCTTGTTATACTGACGTACACCCATATTCGGGAACGCAAAACATAACTGTTATTTTAGGATTAATACACAAAAACTATGCATGCATTGGATTTAGGCCAAATTCTGCGGATACCTAGTATTTGATAAATAAATAAATATTATATGATATTTCACACAGCTCAATATAGCCACAAGCAATTAGGCTTGTGTTATAGAGGGCAGACAACGGATAGAATACTTAATATATACCTACATTTTTTTTTGTAAATAAATACTTAACTACCTCCTCCACGTGGGTGGTATTATATAATCATTTTTAATAAGAATAAACATACACAAGAACAACTAAGGATCATTGGTGTCAGGCAGATAGCTGCGTTAGCATTGACCAGAACAGAAGAGGAAAGAATGACTGAGTGGGGCCCAAATAAATTGGGCTAGAAAAAGACTCAACATAATTTACTTTTTTCAATAAATAAATATATTCCCAACAAATAGTTGAAAATCCACTCCAAACACTATGATAATGTGACGACGTATTTTCGTTGTTAAAGACGTCCCTCTCCCTTACAATATGGGTCTCTCCTGGCACAATGAAATAATAAACACTTCACCCCATGCGTGGGTATTGGAAAATATTTCACGTTATTATTTGCGAAGTAAATTTTCCGGCTGTGTAGGTTGTATACGTAGATACATAACGTTAGAGATGACTTCATAGGGTTGAGATTATTTAGTTTTATTTTTGAAGGCAATGTTGGTTATATTCGCTTCTTGTGTATTTTTACAAGCTTTTATTTAACTGTAGGTATGTTTGTTTAGGTTAAATCTCTTAGCTGAATTATTTTGAGAACATCAAAGTTAGTTTTAAGCTTAGTTATTTTGCGTAAGTGATATTTTCCGAGTTACGCAAAAGCGAAGGTGTTGGTTCGCGTATTTGGTTCAATGCACCGAAAGGGCATAAACATGGACTGAAACATGGAGATGACATTAAAAAAAATATGCTAAAACTTTGATCTTATTCACACAGCGAATCTTTTAGTAAGCACAACAAAAATGGGTATTATTGTCTAATTTAATATAGATAAACATAAATATTGCAGGACATTCCACACATCGCCATCTAGCCCCAAGCTAAGTAACTAGACTTGTGTTATGGGTGCTAGACAACGGATATTGCTACTTATATACTTTTTTTTGTAATATATACTTATATTATAATACACTAGCTGCCCTACGCGGTTTCACCCGCGTAACTCCCGATCCCGTGGGAATATCGGGATGTAAGCTATCCTATCTCTCAAGTTGGATCAAACTGCACATGGTGTGCGAATTTTATTATAATCGGTTAAGTGGTTTAGGAGTCCATTGATTACAAACATTGTGACACGATATTTATATATATTAAGAAGAAACAACCAGACCACAGACAAATATAGTCAAAGTCAAATTTCTTTATTCCTTTCGATGCTTATATATATACACTACACATGATCACTTGGAATAGTCTTAAAAACTAAGTTAGGATGTGTGCCTTCGGAACGCGCCCACCAATGAGAAGAAGGCACAAGAAACTCATGGGGTTTTTTAAATATTAATACTTGTCTGAGGCGGGAACCGAACCCGAAACCCTGTATTTGGCAGTCGGGCATGGTGACCATTGTGCCAACAAGGTCGTGAAAATTTGGTATATTAATATTAAAAATATTTTGCATTAACGCGTAATTAAAAATCGGTTCTTTCGTTTCGATGCCACGTTTGCTCATCGACAAATAAACGCCCATAATAGTCAAATTTATATATATTTTTTGGCTGTTAAAAACTCGAAGTTTAGTGAAAAATAGCCTTATATTGTATCTTCTTTTAAAATTTTAACATGGCATGTATATTTGGGTTAAATATTTGTTCAAAAAGTTACGAACAATAGAGTTACCATGGGAACTATTGACGGTACACTCGCGTTCGAAATTGTCAACATATTTCATACAGTTTACTCAAATATTGCGAGCAACATACCTATTAAGTATTATTCGCCTGAGAAAATATGAACGTAAATATCTAACTTTTCTCGTTATTAGAATACTCTTTTGCGTAATATTTGAAAAGAAATATGCATGATATCTTATAACCACAATTTTGCGGTAAACGTAGGTTGGGTTTTTTTAGTTAGTGCATACGTTTTGTATAATTTGGATGTTATCAAAGTTTTCATTAAAAAAAATTGATGGTATTTGTAACTCAATTAGAGAAATTTAAATCACTTTGGAAAACTACTTAGCACTTATTAAGAACTATGATTATATCTATCTTGATAGAAATTTAAAATACTGTTTGATTTTTGTAAAATACAACCGTGTTATTGTTAGTACCTACATGAGTACATATCTACTTGTATGAGAACAAATAACGTAGGTGCTAACTAGAACAAAATGTCAAGCTCTCAGACAGTTGCCGTCCAATTAGCACGTGTCCAGCGCGCCCCCGGTCGCTATAGCAACGGTGTTCGACACACAACGTTAAACAAACTAATTGGCTATCGCTTTTGTCGGCGGCTGTACTCCCGAATGTAAAACGATGAAATGCCAAATTGAACGTAATTGACGAATGAATATTTAATAGACAAGTTTTAATGCGAAAATCGTTGTTTAATATCGGTTGTTACCAGTGATAACAAGGTCTAATTGTCAATAAATTCGTTTTTAAATAAAATATTTATGAGTTTTTAATGGAAAATTGGTTGGTAGGTCCTTACTTATTTTATTGATATTTATAAATACGTCATAAATTCAAGAAAAGTCACCGAACTAAGTCCTACTTGGGTAACCCGGTTTGCTTAGTTGTTGCGTTGTGTGCTTGTGTCTAAAACTAGGGTTAAACAGTATATTTTGGACTGCTCAAGTGAGGCCAAGTGTACCAAGGAGGATGTCCCAAATGCTAAGGGGTCCTGCCTGCCTAGCATGAAGACCAAAACACGATACGATAAAGCCGCCATTTTGATTTTTTATTATAAATTGCGACAAAAATTATGATAAAAATTCGACATGGCGGCTTTATCTATCATATTTTGAGAGTTGATGTAGTTATATCGCTTTATCATATCGTGTTTTGGTCTTCATGCTAGGCAGGCTGACATTTAGTAACTTGGCATTGTTATTTTTGTACGGTGAATTTTTAAACCCGTATCTTTCGATAGATGGCACTACGGCGAACAAACAATGCCTTAACTTCAAACCTCTAAAGCGTCTTGGAAACGGGATGTTTGACCAAATGTCTTATAATTTTACAAAATGCACTTCAGTATTTTAAGTTACTATCTGTCCAATGGCCTTTAAGCGTTATCTCTTTAGATGGCAATGCTGATCTTTTGGCCAACTTAGCAGACAGCCCTTTAGTCACCTGAAGCCAAAATTACCTACTTAATAATAATGATTTTTCACAGGATTATTTTGTTTTGTTTTAGGCATGCTGAGATCTACATACGACCGACCAGACCACGAACGTGAGTTTTTATATACTTTTTAACTGTAGAATATATGTTTCTTTATTCCATTAAAATATTTTATCAGCGCATGATTCTTGTCGTTAAGTATAATCACCCTCAAACCGTAAAATTAAGGCGTCACCACCAAACTTTAGAAAACTAAAATTCAATGTAGGTTTTTTTATAAAGGTCTTCATTAAAATAAGCTTTTGACTCTGATTGTACTGGAAATGGATATCACAGAAAACATGTGAAAACAAAACAAATTCAAATAGGAAGGCTCGTTCGGACATAATAGCCATCAATATTTTCCATTCTACAGGCTTCGTATTGAGTAAATCTATCACTCTTTTACGGGGATATGAATCGGCTTTACCATCGATACTCGATTACAAATACTCGATCGATACTCGATTTTAACGATAGCCGAAGATATTTTTCGAATGTGAAATGGCACTGTAAAATATTCGAAATATTTTATGGAAACATTAACTGTTTTATTGCAGATATTATACTTCATTTTATATTTTAAAATACATCAGTTTTATTTCGAATAATTTGTGGGAAATTATATAAACGTAATATTTTTGTTATTACCTAGAAGTTATTTGTCACACACATAAAAACTCCAGATTCACAATGAAAAATGGCGCTAACTTTTGATCGGTTCAAGAAATCGATTCTCGTCAAACATTTATGTAATTAAGAACACTTAAGTTAATTCAGTTATCAGAAAAAAATCGGCTAAGTGCGAGTCGGACTCGCGCAGGAAGGGTTCCGTACCATTATATTCTGTTTTTCAGAAATACATCATCTGTGAAAATTTTAACTGTTTAGCTATCACGGTTCATGAGATACGGCCTGATGACAGACATACAGCAGACATTGGAGTCGTAGTAATAGGGTCCCGTTTTTAACCTTTGGGTGCGGAACCCTAAAAATACTTATAGGTAAAATACCAATCAATAGACATAGGTACAAATATCAAACTTATTAAGTTCTTTTGTAATTCTAGGGTTTGAGTAAATAGTTCGAGATAGTGTAAATGTTTACAATCAACAGCGTGTAAACTTTGCGCTATCGGTTCTTAAACAAAGGGAAAGTTTTTGATAGATCACCGTAGCTAAGAACAAAGATAGTTAAGTTAGCATAAGGGGTCGTTTTAATGTCGCTTTTTAACCAAAAAATCAGGCGCAATCAGATACAAAATGATAAAACAGATGATGATTGATTAAATAACTTTATCGATCATTAAAATCCTTGATAAAAGATACAATTAATTCAAAAAGTTCATGTTAGTTTAATCACAATCGTAGAATTCGTTTATTGGTCGTGGTCCGATCGCCTGAGTTCTATCAATCGAACTCAAACTCTCTGTAGTTCTATAAAGTAGAATTCACTTTCTATTTTCACAGATATTGACAGACCTATGTTTGATTCTATATTTACTTAACAACATAAGTAGTTTTTTTATTAAATTAATACTCAATTTTGTCTTTAAATCATGTTTTTTTTATATTCTATAATTATCTCTGAAGGCCAATTCTCGTAAATAACATTGTTCAAATTACATTTCAATATCATTCCGATTTCATTTCGATTGCAAAAAATACCCTCTAACTAAGGCGTTATGATTTTAAGACAAGTTGCCGCATAAGACGACTTGCGTTTTAGACAGTGTGATACCCTCAGACTCCGCTTTTTGACAAAAAAAAACCGACTTTGGGGGTACTTATTTTTTGTGATCAAAATGATATTGAAATGTAATTTGAAATTGTTATTTACGAGAATTGGCCTTCTGATCAAACATTTCTGTTTTTGTATTTAATCGTGAATGAATTTTTAAACTTTGGTTCAAAAACAGCGGCTCTATCCTCATTTACTCTAGCCTTATGTTAGCTTGTATAAGCTAACAAACCACGTGTGCGATATGAATCATCCATCAACCGTAATCGGCTGATAGATAACTACTTAAGTTTAAACTTTCCCTAAGATACGACGATTACACTTTGATTAAGATAAAATACTATGAAGACAGAGTACTTTGGGTCTTTTTCTTATCGGAGAATTTTGAGAATTTTATAATAGGCTAGGAGCGCGTCCCGATCCCTTAGATTTAAGAAAGAAGGAAAAAAGTAATATTTTAACTACTAAGTATACAATGTATTGTCGTTTTTACTAAGCAAAAAATATAAGTAAATAAATACATTTTTCTTACATCCTTCTAAATATGAATCTTAATCTTTTTTTTTTGATTCGAGAATAAATCGAAACGAAATCGAGAACCAATATTAGGAGCTCATAAATAATTGCACGCTGGCCGAACACTGTAGACCACTATTCGTCAAATAAATCAAGTGAATTTGCATTCAATGTTGTGCCCGTTTGTTTAAAAACCCTGTTTTATTTCGAAATTAAACGTGTTCAAATATTTATAAATAGATATGTTTATTACCTATAAAGGTATTTATCTTGCTCAGTTCTTCACGGCCGACCGAACGGCTTGACATTTTTCGATGAATATGATAGATTCTTCTTTTATTACCTGAATGATATCGCCCAGGTCGTTCCAGGCGATACTTTAGTGTCCTTGAGCACCTGAGAAAATAAAAGGAGACTAAAGAATTGAGAATAAAGAATTGAGGAATTTTAACGTCGTCTTTAAAAAACTCTAGGTACCTACCTACACACGTTATTTTTTATTTTGATAAGACCACTAAACTTAGGATAGAGAAGTACATGGGTGAAACCGCGAATCACAACTAATACTCAAAAACTAGAATCGAAAAGTCAACAGGTCATCCGAGAAGATAAAACCAAAAAGCATTGAAAAAATTCTCTAAAAATATTTTCTAAAAATACCGTTTTGTCTAACTTTCTTTAATTTCTACCTGGCTACCTAATTACTACCTCCTCTAATACCACGATTACATTACTATATTAACTACCTGAGCAAGTGACCAGTCAGTCTGAATTGCATTCGATTATTCAATTGAATACAATTATCTTAATTTAGTACCTATGTAATTGAATATAGCGCATTTGATGTTCATTTGGTAGAATAATGTCTGCTAAAGACTAATACAAATATCTCACGGGATTTAAAGGCGAAGAAAAATACAAAGTGAACCTTTAAACACCATGAGATTCTCCTGCATGCCTTCCAATTGAACGGGGGGAAACATTAGTCGGGGCGCAATTTTTTCAGACATTTTCACACTTTACAATTCTAGGCGGCGAACCATCGCCAATCGAAAAGGCTTTAGTGGGCGGAGATTTTCACACTTAACTAAATCTAGTTAAGTAAATTATAATGATGCCAGGTCTGAAATTGTCTCGAATTTGATAAAATACTTTTAGTTTTCTCATAGAAAATTATATTTTAATACATAAATGTTTCATAGATATATTTCTAAGTACTTAACAACATAAACGCCGCGCAGACAAACTACATCCTATCTAGACAATTTCTATCCAACTAGATTTCAATGGAAAGTTAATTCTCCCGCCAAAATTAATTGGCAAACAGTGGGGTAAGTTTAGCCGTGGGTGGCTCTACCATCGATTCGTGCTTACTGTATAACTATAGCATGGTACACTTGCGGGCACCATAAGTTAGATCACACAGTAAAAATGCCCTAAATTTTGCAGAAAATCCCACTAAGGCAAAAAATTGGGAGTGAGTAAGATATTATTTAATACATTTTCATTGATATGAATAGGGTAGGTAATATTAAAGCTTAATATTTTTACGGGATCGGGTGAGCAAAGCCGCATAGTGCTTCAATTTCTAAAAATATTAAAAACTAGTCTGACATAATAGTGTGATTCCTTAGCGAGCTTCATGCCACTCTGCAAACGGTGACATGAGGCGCCGCAACACTTCTGGTTTCTATATTACTATGAAATAATTTCCGTATCTAGCGACACATCTCCTGGGCAGTTTTTATAGAAATATGATGTCGCGGTGTCATGTCAGCTGCGGAATCACTCTTAAAAAGTAGCATATTTTAAAAGCTGATCGAATTAAATTGCTCGCAAGTGTATATTAGATACAAGTACTCCATTCTAGGCACTCTTAGTTCCTCGGTCTGTTCTTGTTTAGTGCTTGACAAACTTCTACCTACTAATTCTGTAATAGTTATCTAGTTTAGTCAAAAGCTAAAATCTAATCTGAAATTTCCTTTGCGGTGCATCCGAGTTTTAGTGGTTAAGGGAAAACGAGACTGAAGATTTTCGAATTTTCGATCGAAGAACTTAAATGTTCTTTATAGTTTTTTTTTTATTCCAGCGTCATTTAGTCCTAAGCTTAACATAGCTTGTGGCAAGACAATGCTTATAAATTACTAAGACCTATTTTTTGCTTATTTGACCCGTTCCAGTTGCCCTTTCAACAGCAAATTACCAGATACAAAAAACGGCTAGAATTTCTTATTATACTTTTATATAATGGTGAATCTAACAGCAAGATTACAATAGATGGCTACACAACACCTATCTACCTACCTACCTATAGACTTTGAGCATTGATTAATGATATCAATAGCGTATAGAACGTTTTACAAATACTCTCTAAACAGCTTCAATACGACTTGAGGCCGTATAAAGAACTCTATAAATCAATTTGCATTCTTAATGCTGTAAATAAATTTTGCTTAATATTGGGGGCTGGAAAGTGCGAATTCTATAGAATATTTTAAAGGGCGAGAGTGAGCGAATGAACACTTAAAAAGGTCGTCGTTTGCTTTCGTTTTCATTCACTCTTTATATTTTTTACTCCCACCGTACTGCGGTTTTACCTGCGTTATACCTTGAGAATATCGAGATCAATTTATTACCTATTTCTCACATTTAAATGTATCCTCATAAAAAATCGTATGTAGTTTCAAGTTGCCAAAACAAAATTCTAAAAACGTCGATGGTTAGTAATACTTCACGCAAAAGTTAATAAACCGATTGAGATGAAACTTTGTATAAAGATTGCTGGATCTTGGAATAAATCGAGCACATTTTATCCCGATAATCCAAATGGATAGGAACTTAATGTCGGTAAAACTTGCGAGACGCAGCTATAGTATAAATATTCACTCGCTGAAAACTGGGTCATAAAGCTTAAGAACGGAACAGCGATATTGCGCTCTCTCTTCGACTTAGTGGCACAGTACACCCTTTTTCGTGTAAGCCGCCGGATGTGCATTACTGCAGTTGATAAACGATTTTATTGTAATTGTGGGAGTAGTGGCTCATTTGTTTTCGACTATTAGACGCTCACCCCCAAAATAATAATTGAATAATTTTATTTATTTTTCAGATAGGTATAATACCGAAATCACAAAAAAAGTTTTTTTACCATAATGTAGGTATTTCATTATTTTAGTATTTTATCTGTAGGTAAGTAAATTAAGTATTTTCTGTTTATTAAGTATTTGTAATTATGCATTTGATAAAATAATAATTAAAGAAACTCAGAAGCCAACACTAATGCTTCGGTGATTTGTGACTTAGTTTGCCGCGAGTCAAGTACTCTACTACAGTTAAATATAAAGAATTAGACTCATTACGTTACAGTATCATTCAAGCAGAACATAATAACAATACAAAAAACTCATTTTTCGAGACATTTTTTTAAATTGGTACCTTTTTATAAATGAAAAAGAGCACTCGACGCAAACGACTACCTGAAACACTTCCAAGTTTAACGAAGGACAGTGCTGTTAAAAGACGCGATTTAACGGAAAATAACGGAAAAAAAGTCCGTTATCTACGTAACGATCGGGCGCATAGAGTTAAAATTACTATATTAAAATAGAGAGTAGGTATCTAACTTAGAACAAAAGTTAATAACGCTTAAAATAATGTGACAGTATTTCAAGTATTTCACTGACACATACATGGAATCAGTATCGCATTTTGTTTTGCACAAAAAGCTAGATGGCGCTGTGTACAATATTCAATTTATTTGTTATTGCGTCAAATGTGACAGTATTTCAAGTCACTAACAATGATTAGCCTTTTTTTGAAAATAAATCATTGATTTAATATCAAGATCGAAAGTTTGCTAAAGAAAATGTCTTATGTACCTACTTAGGTACTCTCTACTTTATAGCATAAGTATTTTGTATCTATGATTGGGAGTTATTCCATAAGAGCGGAGGCGTAGTTTCAAAACAGTCGACGCTCGACGTAATGAAACCAGGGAGCATTTGTGTCGACGTAATGAGCTGTGAAAATATTAAGATTTCGTTTTACGCATCTTATTAAAAGAGTTATCTGTTTAACTGAGAATTACAGCGTTGTTATAAGGCAACAACAATGTAATAATATTAAAGAACGCTGTTTTTGTAGCTTAATTCTTTGTATTTCGCTGTAATTACTTATTGTACTGAGCAAGTAATTGAAGTTTATTCAGTTCATTTGTTATGAAATATGTTTTTCATTAAAAAATATATTTTTAATTAACATGAAAGAGATATTTTAGAATTATTATTTGTATTAAACTTCTAGATTTTAACAAAAAGAAGTAAACTTAATATTTTTATTGCTTTGCTTCCAGAATAAAATAATTCGGTTTTGTTAAGCAGGTTTAATTATTAGTAATTATATTATACTTTTGTCCTAGATAACAGGTCTGTGTAGTTTTCTTCTGTTTATCAAAATAGAAACCCATCACCTATTGACCAATACCTACTCAGTGGATCTGGGTCTTCGAAACGAGAGTATTCCATAACTTCTTGTCTTGCGCTAATTGTTGGCTTCTTCTGTCTTCTTTTTTCCCGTTATGAAGGGTCGCCATTTCGCCACCATACTTTATTCTCCGCCAAGTCTGCGTTTACTCTCCTCTCCTCTATATCCTCCCAATGCAATCCCTTCAACTCTTCTTTGACCGTCCTCTCGCTCTACGACCACTTACTTCCAGGTACTCTTCAGGTGACACGTAAATCTTCAATTTGTTACAAAAAATGACCTAAACACACAAACTATTTGTCATTTTTACTAAAGAAGTTTACTCCTAAATCCGCTACAGCGTTAACATGATGAGTTTACATAATTTTCATCGCTTTTTTTTAAACACTTGTCAGTTGACACGCCAGCGCCGCCCCGTGCTATTGTTGTCGTCACAAAGGCCGGTGAATCAACGGTTTGCACTTACGCCTTTACGATGAAAACTGAAGACTTTCTATCGGCTGATAGCTGGGCGGTAGTTAGACATAAGCAGTGTCTTAGCTTCAAGTTATTTAACGAAACCTCGCCGTAGAGTTTTTTCATGATATCAAACTTATAATAATAATTAATATCACTTGATTTTTTGATAATTTTACTTTACCTATTGAATTCGGCAACATTTCACTGAAATAATTAAACCTTACAATAAAACTACATTATAATACTGAGAACACATTTTTTTCTTTGAGGCAGAAAACTTTATGTGGATTTTTGTCAACAGTCCTTTGTCAACTAACCTTTGTTAACTGACTATCGCCCGATTGAAAAATTTGTGGTCTATCATCACTGTTAAAGCGACGCTATGAAAAATTACGTTGTTATTGTAAAGATAGGGTATTAGGGATTTAGGAAAAATCATGAGTTGCAAGTTATCGCGCCATTTTGTCGCATTTTACCTGGATCATGCTGGTTCTTCACAAAATAGAGCTATCTATTATAATATGATCGAATTTGTTAAAGCTTTAAAGGTTAAATTCGTTATTTAATTCAAAAACTTTTAGTTATTAGTTACCAGATTATTGATATGATTTTTGAGTGGCTTAAATCAGCGAAACTACTAGTTAAATGATTCTGGCTTAACTTACAAATACCAATTAAATTGCTACCAATTAATTTGTTATTATAATAATTTTTGTAATATTTTTTCATTTAATTTTTATTTTTCACGTGGGCCTTCTTTTAATTCGGTGTTTAAAATAAGGGTGTCAATTGCAAAAATAAAATTAAACGATTTTTTTTATAATAAATACCTAGGTCAGGGTTGTACATAAACCTACATAAACATTGTAACAATTTTTTATGAAAAATACGTTTTTTTTTATTAAATTAGAATAATAAAAAGTTTTTTAAATTAAAGAGTGTTCTTATTGGGACACTCTATTTTACTGAAATTTCTGTTTTGTTACTCAAATTACCATTTTTAAGACAATTTATCTTATTTTAACTTCTTCAATCCCAAACGAGCCAATTAGATTTTCGATTGGTGCCATCAACGTGGTCATTACCCTATCAGCAAGAAAAAGAGTGGAAAACTAAGATCCCGCGTTCCGTATGCAAATTGTAATCGATTACAGCTTCTTACCGAACGGAAATAGGTTCTAATTATAGACTCTTTGGTGACATGAAAATGAGCTTTTCTGATAGTGACGTGGCCTTAATAGCCTTGAGACGATTACCTTATTTCCGATGTCTCTGCTAAAGGTGTAGGAGGTACTATGGTGTTCATTAGCACATTTTAAGTGTGTTGTAGAATTCCTTAAACTGAAGTTAAGTGAAATATTTCAATTAAAAAAATTCTAATTAGGTAAGTTTGAGTGAATACTTGAAAACAGCAAAAAGGAAATTAAATTATTAACAAATTACTTCGGTGTCCACGTAAAATTTTACTATTAAACTTGTTATTTTAAAGGGCCTATCTTCGTGTTCACAGAAAAATAAGTTTGACTTGAAGCAAAAAAAAAATAGGTTTCTGGAAGCAAGAAATAATCGTTTCCCTAAAGAAGCTAGAGAATCATTTCTTGTTTTTTGTAAATGTTCCTGAAAATTATACGCAGTATTTTTAATTTAAGAATGTTGCTTTTAAATTAGGAATACTGCTAATGCTTGCTTATTAAGTTTTTATACTTGGTATGAAAAAAATGGTAAAGAAAAAAATCTTGATTCCAGACCCCGTTTTTAAGGCGTGTTTGGAGACTCCAGAACAGTTTCTGGAGTCGACTTCACACGCCTTCCAAAGCTCTGGGGCTCCATAGCGCCGAGATATGGGACTTAACAAAGAAAAATATTAATAAAAATAAATCTAGTATGTAATTAATATTATAATAATAAAATAGGTATAGTAAGTTTTCCAGTATGCGTTATGTCACCAAGAGTAACAAATAGGACATAAAAAAAACAAAGCAAAAAAGTAAGTAGATTATATCGCGATTTTTTGTATAAAAACTTCGAAAGCTTATCGGTTTGCGAGGTTTTATTATCAGTCTAAATCGTGAAACCTAAGGAAACATTATACCTATTTATGTTTTTTTAAGATAAAATATTATGCTTACATAGAAAAGACGATTCAGTATGATCTCATGTGAATGATTCCAACTGAATACAAAATATTTAACTCTGACTTTGATAGATAACTACAATGATTTAAAACGAAGTTGAGTAAATCGAAATACTCACAGGTCCGTATTAATAAACCGAACTCAATATCGATTTCAATCTTGAGTTTGCTCTTGAGTTGTTGCGCTGATTAATAAACCTATCTTAAGACGCGATTAAAGAGCGACGTATCACTTGAGTCATACCGTATTAATAAATCAAACTCAGCACTCAAGTCTGATTGCGGGTCATACAAATATTACATTTTTTTAAATATGTTCACATTAAAAACAAGTTGACAGCAAAATATGACGACACTACCTACCATAGGGTAAGAACATATAATTCAAGGTAAGAACAAAGCGTTACTGTCATTCAAGATCAGTCTCAAATCTCAAGAGCGATATCAGCCTGGTTAAAACTTGAGTTTTATCTATTAATTAACGCCTAACTTAAGATAGTGACCACATCTCAAGACTCACTCGATTGATACGCACTCAAGATCGATATTGAGAGCGATTTATTAATACGGGCCACAGTGTAGGTATTTTGTTTAACTCAACTTAAGATGTTTCTACTCCTCTAATTTTTAATATTAAATAACTAGGCTACTAAGCTATTTTTACTTTTGTGAAAATGATTACTTCAGTTTGAAATTCTATATTAAAATATTATAAAATTGTATTGAAAAATGTTATAAATTGTATAATATTTTTCAGTAAAAATTTACGTTCATAGATTAGCCCGATGCAATTTTAAACCCGCCGCGGAAAATTGAGTGTCACATATTTTGTGGGTAAATCTCGGAACTGAAAATCTCACATAAATAAAAAATGTTTACGGATATACCGAATTTAATGTTATGTGTATACGATTTTATAATATTTTTAGTAATATAATATTAGAAATAGTTAAATATCTTGAGTTTAGTTGGAGCTGTAAGTATTTTTTTAACAAATGATAGGTCATCGTTTGACCAATATAACATGCCTGATAATAGGTGACGATACAGCCTAAGATGATGAATGCTTTCCTAGAAAATTTGGAGGGCCTCAAGTCGCTAGTGAACAACTAGCGACATGAGGCCCTCAAAATTTTCCACGTCAGGAAAGACAGACGGTAGGCAACTGATTCCTTTAATGATTTCTATTGATTTGGTACATGAAAGAGCCTAAGTTTGCTCGATTTTGTGATTTGAACCGTTTCCAGTTTTCGTTTTCTCCACGCATTCGTGCAATTTCTCGCCCCAAGATATTATTATGACCGCCGAAGGAGTCGTTTTCCGTAGCCTACTTATAATTTGCGGGTGTTTGGTATCTGTTATCCTCTGCGGAATACTCGATATTGCCTCTTCGATCACGTTAAACTTATTTTACAACCGACCTTTTCCCAGGATTATTGATATTTTTTTAGGATTCCCAATATCACCCATTATGATTTCATATTTCATATATCGCTAGCATATAAACGAGATCCCGTAAATAATCTTGTAGTCTGCAGGAAACTCTCGCTCTATTTATATTGAAAATATCGAGAATTCAAGACCTTTTTTTGGGGTTTCGCGTCCAACTCGAAAAATTGATTTATTCATGTTTCCAATCATCAAACTCATCAGCATTTCATTTCGTCGTCGGAATGTCTCGTAATTCAGAGAAAGTAGCATCTCGAAACAATTTGACGGAACTCCGACGAAATTCCAATAGCAAATAGAGAAGTATTTTAAAAATATATACATCGGGAGTTGAAAAAATGTTCGCGAAAGTTTATTGCAATATAAACAAGTTTCATCGATTCAGTCTTTACGTTTGTAACTTTTAATTTAAATTGATGAATTTAGTAAAGTCTTCTCTTATATTGTGGCTAGAGAGTGTTTATGTTCATTTCGAATGTCGTAGTTAAAAGGAATATTATTATAAATAGTCCATTTTTACTGATAAGCGACACCGATTCATGGTAGAAATCCTAGACACCCGCGACACACTAAGCGTGTTGCTTCATCATTTCTTCCCTTCCATCTCAGCAAGGGTATGGAATCGACCCTTCGTCAGTTTTTCCTAATGTGTGCAATTAGGGCGTCTTTTACGGGACAAGTACCTTCTAGGAAAGCGTGCTACTTCTTAGACCGCATCGTCACTTTACATCAGGTGTGATAGAGGTCAAACACTGACCTGTCATCTGTATAAAATATCTTTACTACTAATATGTAGTTTGCAGCATCTTGTAGACTTTAAGCACATTTAAGTTACAAAACTTAAATACATTTCAACAAAATGAACAAAACGCTACTTAGAGCAAGTGGATCGTTCAGTACCAAGATTAAGCTAACATTGTATGACGAAACATTAAGAAGTCACCATTTTACTTTTATTGCAACATCCTTCTCTTTTACTCTAACAACTTTGAATATACTTTGTCCCTTTCTTTCACTGAATAAGTCCGCACTAAACGGAAAGTTTTTACTGCGCTTAAAAAAGCTTGGAAACTCTGAAATTATGGTTTCGTAGTTATAAGAGTTTGTTAATCTTTTGTTGCCGTTTTTCTTATGATTGGAGTCTGTAGTAATAAATATATTAGCCATCAAAGTATTTGATACTATTTGGTTAAATTTTTTTTTTAACTCAATATATTACTTATCTAAGTAGTAGGTATCTGTTTCTGTAAACAAATATTTGTTGTAGTCTAGGTATGTATATTAAGTATTTATTTACGAAAAAGTAGTAATGAATTATATCTATTGTCTGGTTACTATATCACATGCCAGTTGATGAGCTTGAGGTTAGAAGGCGCTGTGTGCTAGTTGATATATAATTTAAAACTGAAACGTCATCATTTGTTGCAAATCATTCAAAACCAAATAGCACGAATTATATAACATTTTTTCAACATAAATCAATTAGCAGTTCCACGAAAAATTAAAGAAAACTTTGGAGAATTCAACAAAAAATACTCAGTATTGTACAAAGTAGGTACATCACTTTAACTTAACATATACTTAGTAATCTACCAAAGAGCAAGTAATTGCAACTAAGCAACATGGAACTCTTGAACGTCACAGTTTCGGAGTTTTCCCGCCATTTTTACGACGTCACTTCCCGGATTCCGTGCTCTACGTTAATTGTTTCAATTAAGTTACGTTACTAGTTTTTATCCTTACAACACGTTATTATGAATAACTTTGTAAAGGATTGCATATAAATTTTCGGGAAATATGTGGATTTTTGGGCAATATAGGAACAATAGCTTTTACTAGACTAGTCGTTTGACCGTGAAGAGAAACAAACCTTCGAATTTAAAATATTAGTTGGAATTCATCATCATCATATCAGCCCATACACGTCTACTGCTGGACATAGGCCTCCCCCATACGACGCCACAAACAGCAGTCCTGAGCCGCCTCCATCCACCGACTACCCGCGACCGCTACAATGTCGTCGGTCCACCGGGCAGCTGGTCTTCCAAACACTACGTTTCGCGTTGCATCGCGGCCGCCACTCGAGTACCTTTAAGGTCATAGCCCACTTACACGACTCTGCTCCCACCCGGCAAAAATAATGTAATTCAAATATGGGCTTTAAATATTGCTCTTTAGATATATTTTACACTAGCTGAGCCCCGCGGTTTCACCCGCGTAATAATTCCTTAATTTTTTCTTTCATAAGAACCTTCTCCTGACAATAACAAACACAACAAAAAAAGAATTGGCCAAATTGGTCCAGGCGTTGTTGAGTTATGCGCTTACCAACACATTTTGCGATTCATTTTTATATATAAGAAGATGGCATCATAAATTAGCAGACAGCTCGCTTTCAGCGAGCTTACCGCCGTCAGACTGCTCGGGAGTTAACGCCTCGCTGGCCGTACACTGTAGATGAGCGGTCGGCGCGGTGCCCGCGCGCTCACTGCTAGCGGTTAGCAGTCGCCGCGCGCGCCGTTGTAAATGTAGAATTTTTCTTCGTCATCTAATAGGTGTCTCTGGATCTGCCAAAATTCTCCTTCTGCATGTCTTGCTTTCAGCATTTTATGCACCCAAAATCTTCGTCTGTTATTTCTTGCGCTTCTCTCTTCATCCTCAAGTGCAATAGCAATAATTGATAGTTCGCGCGTTGTGAATCGGGACATAGTAAAAAATACGAGTTGCTTTAATGGAAACCGATCGCGAACTGTGTCTATCGCGAAAAGCGAGAGCGGTCGGCGGGTGGACAGCTGGCCGTCTGCTAGCTGTCGCCGCGTGGACTGCTGGGTGGCTGCTAGCTGTCGCCGCGTGGACTGCGAGCAGTCGTCTTAGTTTAGGGCAGTGTTGGGTGGGAGCGGTGTTGAAGCAGAGTCGTTAAAGTGTGCTATGACCTTTACTCCCCAGCGGTTGTCAATTCTGCGAGCTATATAATCTGCCCATTGCTACTTCAGCTTACCAATCCTGAGAGCTAGTCGGCGACTTTGGTTCTTCTACGGATTTCTGTATTTCGGATTCTATCACGTAGAGAAACTCAGAGCATAGCTCTCTCCATAGTCCGCTGAGCAACTCTGAGCTTATGAACGAGGCCTATAGTCAGCGACCACGTCTCTTTACGTCGTAGTCAGAATTAGGATACTCCAAATACTCCTTTGACCATAATCTGCATGACATAGAAAAAAATACCTATTTATAAGAAAAACAATCAGGTAGGTTGTTAATACAACCCGATTCTTCTAATTAACGGAGCTACAGTGGAGTCCGTGAAATTTACGTATTTATGTAAAAAGAGGTACTAACCAAAGAGTTTACATTTGAATGCAATAAACTCGATAATCCAATGATATTAACTACAAGTTATTTCAGTTTTATTTGATTCTTGCAAGTCTGACTATACTAACTGAAGCGAAATAACCGTTTGTTATAAATGTGGAGTGATTGTAACACTTCACCTGACTTTATTACAATATCCTCTCTAGTATACATTGTGCTACGTACCTACCTAATTCTGTTCTATTTTATATCCATTTGCTACATCTTCGTTGACGACTCGCAAAGGTAACATTTAGGCAACTGTAAACAGCAGATTTTTCATCGGACGATGGTAAAACAATTTATAATATTTGGTAGCTTCGATCTATCACTTGTTTTTATCATCATCCGAGCGATGTTCCCGGTTGCATCCCTCTTGGGAGCCCGGGGTCCGCTTTCCTACTTTTACGCCTTCACTTTGCAGGATCTTCGGCATCCTAGTTTGTAAGACCATTTGCACGCATATCACCCTTTACGACGCGACGTCAAGCCAGCACTTCTTGGGTCTACCCACCCGGATCACTTGTTTATCTACCGCTTCAAATATACACCAAAGTCAAAATATCTTAGAGCTTAAATGACCAGAGAATAATTTGTGTTTTACATCTAATCTAGATAATTTAACTTTAATCCATTCTATTTAGGGTACTGTAGTTCCTGGGACATATGTTCGAGGGTAACTCAGCACCTCTTCCAACTTGGTCGACTGTGTATAAAAGAAGGAACTCGTCAATACACCTGGGGCCTTATTCTGCTATTTTGCATTATTGGATTAACCATTGTCATTATATCGAGACTCTATTGATATTATATCGATATTGTGACTTTATTTGGTATTCTGCTAAAGTTTTAATAACATCGTAATAGAATCACTATGGAGTCTCAATGGAATGGTAATAGATATGTCGCTGGTGTTGCCTAGCATTAAGGTATATGTTGCTAAGCAATATACCGATTTGACAACTATTGAGATTCCTTCGAGCCACGAATAATCGTCTCTATAAAGAGCAGAACACCAAAGTGAGTCAGTGGTGTGTCAGTAGTGTTTCGATAGAATAGTTAACATTAGAAGAATACCAATTTGACGTGTAATGTCACATTTTTGACATTAAATGTCTATTACGATTCTATCGACACTCTATTGACACACAATTTAGTTAGCAGACTTGGGCCCCTGGGGTCAACCAAGTCGCAGGTTTCCTTTTACCGTAACAGCAATGTTAATAGCGCACATAATTATTCGAAAAAAAATCATTGGTGCACCCAGCTGCCCGGTATTCGAACCCATGACCTTCAGAATGAAATTAGAAGTGTGTACCCTTACCCTAGGCCAACACCGCTTATTGAGAGGAAGGCACCAAAAAATCAAGGTAATTCCATTTTGACTGAAAAAAATTCGTACGTTCAGAAAAAGAAAAAAGTTTAATTTTGACAGAGAACAATCTTTATATTTAAATCTATGCGACCGACAAAAAGTCTGCGAACAATCTAAAAACCACATTCTAGGTCTAACATCCTACTGTCTAGATAACATTTATTCCAAGAGAATTCAAGCCTTGTTACTTCCATTCAAAGTTCAAAATACCATCTCCGTTTGCAAGACAATTTTATCTCAGTACAATTTCGCGAAGTGCCACAATTTTAGGTTTGATTTGATGTTATTATTTTACGAGTGCCACAATTAGATAAAGTTTACTTTGTTTTGTTATTCGCTTGTTAAATATAAGTTTTAGAAGTGAAACATCTTTGAGTATTATTAAAAGGAACGGAATAAGAAGGTTTTATACCGCCATACTATTTCAACTAATTTTGATAAAATAAAAGAAAAATATTTTTGATATGATAATCGTAGCATCATTATTTGTGAATAAAGTTATGATTATTATTTATTTATACATTTTATAACTAACTGAACTTCGCGGTTTCACCCGCGTAACTCCCGATCCCGTGGGATTATCGGGCCTTTATTATTTCCAATGAATCAATGTATAATCATACCAAGTTTCATCAAAATCAATCAAGTAGTTTCGGAGCCTATTCGTTACAAAAATAACAGAAAATCTTTTCTTTTTATTATATTAGTGTAGACTAGGCTCTGAAGATTTTCGTTTTTTTCGTGGAGCTCGATATTTCAATGCTGTTTCAAGCACCTATTTTACGAGACTGAAAAAAGATTTCGTGAAAATGGTTCGCTTAACGTTGCATGCTCAGCTTAACTGGTGTTATTACAACGAAATTCAATAACTCTTTTTTATTTTAATGTAAAAAAAAATGCTACGACGTAGCACCGTAGCATCGCGCGCCGTAGCGTCGTAGCGTAGCGCCGTAGCTACTTGCAAAGTTATAGCCACATAGTTACAATTTAACGAGTGCATTTTTAACTTTATTTTACGCCTTTGATGAGATATTTCTTTACGATGATGGAGTTACCGCGTTCTTCTTTATTAAAAGGGTGATAATCTGTTGAGAGGTCAGGCAAGAACAGTATAATGTTTTAATTTAATATCATCACACAAATTATTTCGTTTTTTAAATCTTTTTAACACCGTCTTCTTGTTGTTTACACAGTTCAATCTTAATAAAACATTTGCGCGCACGCATTCAACCAAGTCGAACGGAGAAACGTAAAATGGAACGTCAGTATAAACTTTGGAGGTATAAAACCTCTATAGTGCCAGGTGCCGCCAATAGGATTTAAAAAATGAACGCACTCGAGAACGAAGTACGGGTGTAATGGCCCGAACGCAATTTACTATTGCCTTCTAAGCCAAATGTTTGCCAACAAAAATATATTATTATTTGAATCACATACTCAATGTTTCTTATAGGACAGCGGTGTGAACCTAGTGGTATTGATACCTCGACTTTTATTTCGAAGGTCGTGGGTTCGAATCTTGGCCCGAATCAAGTGGACAACAATTTAAAAAATCACCACTGGGTACAGTATTGGGCTTTTTTACTAAAAATATCCCACTCGTTCCTACCTAGCGACTGGCAAAAGGAAAAAAGTTAAGTTGAGATGTAGTACTAGGCGAGCATAAATTATAAAGAGGTCTCATTTACTAGAAGTCATTCACATTAACCCTAGATTTTAAACGATAGTTTTAATGAATTAATTAATTAAAAATCATTTAATTCAGGCTAATATGTTCATTATAAACGAGAATGGGATAGTGTCAAAAATGTATGCAACCAAACATTAGGTAACGGAAATATATTTGACTAGCTGCGCTCCGCGGTTTCACCCACGTAACTCCCGATCCCGTGGGAATATCGGGATAAAAAGTAGCCTATAACCTTCCTCGACAAATGGACTATCCAACACAAAAATATTTTTTAAATTCGAACCAGCAGTTCCTGAGATTAGCGCGTTCAAATAAACAAACAAACAAACAAACTCTTCAGCTTTATAATATTAGTATAGATAGAAGTGTAGATAACTTACCTTTTATAATTAATACAAAGTAAAAGTTCAAAGTGAACAAAATCCAATCATTCAAAAAGGATTCAAATTAAAACAACTTTTGTAAGCATTCACTGTCATCATTGTACACTAATTGACGGCACTAAATAATTTCAATTGTCGATTTTGAACCCTTTATTATAAACTGTTGTCGAATTAAGGGGTCGCCTGTCAGCGAGGGTGCTCTGACGGACACAAACAAAGTGTAGGTAATTGCTACAATTTGCCTTTAGCACAGCTCTAGGTGTTAGGTTAATGCTTCGTCGTAATTTTAAAAAGTGTGGCGTTGATTTTTTTAACCTTTGACTTATAAAAATGTATTAAAGAATAGCGTTTATTAGTCAAGGACTATGAAAAAAGAAAACAACGAACAATGTGTAATTTGAATTTGTTTAATTTGGTTTGATGTACTATCGGCCAGAGCTGTGCGGTCCCAATCCATGAACACTTTCCTTCGGGAGTAGTGCAACCTACGAAATCGCGCCCTTTTTTTTGTTTGCCAATTAGGGTCCAGTACCCTTTTTTATTGTCAAAGTCTATTGTTTTGAAACATTTCGTTTCAACAACAAACAACACATTTGGCATAAAAAGCATACAAAAAACGCTTTAAGGAATGTAGACGTTTGAAAAAAAAACAATGCGCCTTTCCCATATTGGTCAACAAAAATTAAGAGGCTGGAGAAACAATAGGGCCCTGCACAGGATAATCAACCTTAAGGTGGGACCGCGCAACTCTGGCTGATGGTACATCCACGGTCAAAAGTCTCTGCCCACCGTAATGTTTACAATCCTGTGCAGCACTATTGGAACATTATAACAACGTAACTTGTGGATTGAACCCACATCATCGGTTGGTGTAGCGGGTGGCGGCTTATACCACTCACACAACTAAAGACATAGCTAACATGTTGAAAATAATAATCACACTGAGTAATTTTAATTCAAGTATTTAGGTTTGTGTGTAACGTCTATTAGAAGAAGGTCGTAACTCCAATACTTTTTGATAGTATTATTGTAGCAAACTGATCATTTACTTATGACTCATACTGTTACCTAATTTTAAAATTGTGTTTATGATGTATAAATGACAAGGAATTGCAAGCAACTTTCTCAAAACTCCTTTGCTATAATAAAAGGAACAATAGAAATATGTAAAAAATATATAGAGAAACACGCAATCATAATACTATATGAAAACGTCTGGCACAAATAAAAAAGAAGAGATATAAAAAAGATAAAGAAAAATAAATTAAGAAAGAAGACGAGAAGGTGGGAAGAAGACGAGGTGTTTTTAGATTTAAGTTTTATTATTAAAAGCTTCTTGTTAAACATTTAGTGCTTTTGATTAGCCTTTGTATCAAGTTTCGAAATTATTGAGTCTTTAAAACTGCAATATATAGAGAATGTTTTAATTTAACACTAAGATCAGTCAACTTAACTTACCTACCACGTAGCTATGCTTAAAAAAGTAAACAATTTTACTTATATTAGAAAACTAGCGACCCGTCCCGGCTTCGCACGGCTATATTATGCATGTATTATACAAATAAACCTTCCTCTTGAATCACTTTATCTATTAAAAAAAACCGCATCAAAATCCGTTGCGTAGTTTTAAAGATTTAAGCATACAAAGGGAAATAGGGACAGAAAAAGCGACTTTATTTTATACTATGTAATGATTTTTATACCAATAAACAGAACTTTATTATCAACGAAAAATGGAAAATTCTTTTACAAATCAAAATATAAAAGAAGCTAGTGGTAATTGTCCCTCCTCCGGCACAATTAACGCGAGCGTCATGTTTTCTTCTAAGTAACAAATAATTGCGATCGACTCTTCTCTCTTTTGCCCCTTAATTGGTGCTTCACAAAATTCATTTTCCGACAACAGACCGAATGATGGACATTTCCCTACTTTTGCCTTCCTTTGGTTACATTTTAATTGTGTTGTTTTGAGTTTTTTTTTTACTAAATACTAAAGGCTCGCTTTAATTGGTTTTAATTTTATGGTTGGTTTAGATTTATGACTTGTTTTATTTTATTTGGAATTTGTTTTTTTTTCCGTGTGATTGGCATTTTATCTGTTTCTTCAATCTTTATATTATTTAATGTATAAATAAAAATCAATCGACATGCGATGTTTTGCAAAACTTGAAAACCGGTAGGTGGCGTTTTAATCGGATGGACGACGTTTTGTTGATTCAAATAATAAGTATTTGAAATTAAGAATACTGCTTATTATTTTGGATTTTTTACTAAAATGGTGATGTTTTTTTGGTTGCAATAACAGAGAGATGTTTGATTATTGCGTTAAAAAACCTTTATCTCTGGGTACCTACACTGTAGTGATGCTAATGGGCTAATTTACATACCTATAGTATATTATATTTATCTTTTACTCGAGTTAGCAAACACGCGTATAATAACCCTCTAATGTAGCATATGAGAATTCCAATAAATTTCCAATATTTTCGTAAACACATTCCCTTAAAACATACACGTATTTATTCAGTGTGTTCTAATTATTTTAATAGGACTCCTGTATCGGCTTTAAAATATGAAATAATTGTTCGTGAGTACATTTAATTGTAATTATTCCGTGACAAGCCTAATGGGTTTATTTCAATATTTAATGGATGTCTTTGGGTTGGATTTACAACGAGTCTCTCGTTAAATGAATTTTGATAACGTTTGTTCCTTATTAAATAGGGTGTGTAATATAGTTTGGCATTATAACAAAAGTTTCAATGATCATATGAGTTAATTTCATTTAATATTTTTTAATATAATGATTAAATGAACAAATAAATAATTAACATAATTTTAATTGACCTAATTTTATTATGGTATGATAAACATAATAATGCATACTTGAACTAATATTCAATTAGTATATAATTAACAGATAATATATTATTCAAAAACTTAAGGTAACGTTTAATACAATTTAGAAACGTCAATTGGTAAATGCAGAAGCCGTGCGAGCCACAATTAATAATAGGTTACGGTATAATAATATAGATAATGTTAATAATATATTCTTTCAGCCACATAAATGAGTTTAAATGTTTATATTTGTACTTTTCCCTTGACGTACCAATTGTACAATTTTAAAAACACTATTAAATTTAGGTATACAAATAAATAAACAAAATAATAATAAATAATTAACATCGCGAACAAAATGTTTTATCCGCGAAACGTAGAGTCAAATAAATAATATGACACCTCGCCACTGTTACTTGAGTTTTCGATTTCAAAAGTTGAGAACACTAAAGTTGTATAAATTTACCAAATATTATACTATTTACGTCCACCAGGACATCAAAGGTTCAAAATACTTCGAAGATAATGTACACTGACTTGATAGTGGTTTCATTTGGAAGTTATTGATCACTTGTGGAATAGTTGACGGGGTTACGTAGCCAATATTATTTAAAGTTTCACATCGTTCGGGACTTCAAAGTAGGTGTTATTTATATCGACGTTAGTTGGATGAACTGTTTTGTAGCTTAAATTGGAATCAAATAATATATTAAACAAATAATGCATCTGTTGGGCTGAGGCTCATAAAATTTACTTTCCCTTTCTAATAGAATTGCAATGCACTTTTCGAAAAACGTACACTCCTCACTCATGTTCACAAAAACTAGGTACCATTTTCCAAAATGCATATTTTTCCATAATGTCAATCAAATCGGATTCTGATAAAAAAAGTTCTGATTATTCTAATCTCTCTAGGTTAAGGCAATTAGTATAAAAAAAATACATAATATTCAAAAGTAATGTCGCAAAAACGCCGAAAATAACGTTCGATTGCGAAGTTGTTGACCGAAATATACCACTCTCCGGATAACGAAGGAAATAATTGACTCTCTGTCTATCAAATGTTGATAATTCAGTTAGTTCAGTCATTTATTGAACATTTATAACCTGTTTCAAAATAGAGCATTGAAACATTTCGTAAATAACATCCGATGTTATCTCAACTATTAAAACTCTAGCTGTAGTCGTGACAAGGTATTTTTTTTTATTTTGACAGACCTAACATTATCACTTGGTTTCACTCGTGTAAATTATCATTAAATATTACGATAGGCTGCGTACGTTAATTCTCAGGATTCAATATATTCTGATACCCGAGTCTAATCAAAATCTAGTCTAATCTAGGTCTAGTAATTTCAAAAACTATTACAAATAAAATCCAACGCCATCAAACTAGCTTTTTGGAATTCGTTTAGAAAATAAAACCGTTTAGGAAATTTATTATTTGTTTATTAGGACTTAAAGAATCTGATGATGTCAATCTGAGATTGCAGTGGCATAATACAAAAGTCATTATTAAACATTTATTATTTTATTTATTATTTAATTTATGTACATTATTAAACAAGTGTTAATAAGCACAAAAGACTTTGACAAAGACAAAGCACAAACAGCATTGTTACATAATGCGTCAGGGTTTATTTATGTGCCAGTTTTTAAATCTCTTTGACGTGACACAATTTTTCTTCACATCCATTTGTCATAGGAAGTCGGTCAAACCTTTCGTGTCGTAGTATTTATACGAAACGACGAACGTGTCGGATGGCTCTTTCAAAGTTCTAAAACTAGAAATTGGGATTGTATTATAGCAGTTTTATTTGAGTTTCGACAGTAAACAAAGACACTTAAACTAAGAGGACTAGAAATAATATCAGCCTAGTATTTTATTTGCAACTTAAACTCATAATGAAACTAGTTTAATGGATATAATAGCGTTAGTTAAATCTGAGGTTTCGATAAATTTACAGCTCTCATGGTCAAAGGCAGACTGAGGTGTTATTAGTCTTTCAAAAATATTTGATAAACAAACGCAATTATATCGCTTAAAATAATTTCATTATGAACATTAGCATTTTTTATCAGATTCGTTCGTTGTTTCAATTTGAAAAAAAAAAATCAAAGTTTGATATTTTTAGGCGTTACTGACACTTTTTAAGTTTTTTTAAAATGTGAATTCTTGTTATATCGTATTTTCATAAAAGTTAAGGGAGATATCAATACCTGACACTGGCTGTATACACTAGTCGTAAAGATCTTGACAAAAAAACTGGCCCTCAAATTTAAATCGAAATTGTTCCGAAGAAAATGTTATTTCTATTTCTACTTTAAATTTCTTTAGCAATAAAGCACTGGTTAATTTCACCATTTCACCCGTTTGGCATCCATAGTGAAGTTAAAAACTAAACCAACCAATATAGTTGTTAAAACTGTCCGGGGTTATGTAACCGGACGTGACTACGACATTTTTTGGCAACCAGCCCCGGGCACGGATCGGATAAGATGGTTGACGCCGTTTCTTAATTCTATGGTTTAAGACGGATTTAATCTTGAGAAATTGGAACGTGATTGCATTTCCTTATAACTTTCATTGCATATTTTATTTGATAGTTTCTTGTAAGTCACTATCACTAGGTACATAGTATAAAACAAAGTCGCTTTCTCTGTCCCTATATCCCTATGTATGCTTAAATCTTTCACACACCCTAACGGATTTTGATGCGGTTTGTTTAATAGATAGAGTGATTCAAGAGGAAGGTTTAAATGTAAAATATATGCATAATATAGCCATGCGAAGCCGGAGCGGGTCGCTAGTACATAATATATTGATCTATAGTGCGTATCTAATTGTGGACTTTGGTAAAAATAAGTTTAAGGATCTTTCAGAAAAGGCAAGTGTTCAATACGATTGTTCAAAATAGGAAATCATGAAACGATAAATAAGATTAGTATAACAGAATTAAAAAGCCTAAAGCCAGCGTCCAGTCGAACGCGTTTAACTCTTGAAACGCGAATCGAATTCGATCTGAAATTGTTTTCGCAACGGTGCGCGGCGAGCTCGGCTGGCACGGTTCCCGCGGTATACGTGGCCCGCTTACAGATCGTCGCCCGCCTCCGCGCCCGCGCCCGCGTCCGCCCGCCCTCGCCGGACAGAAGGAATCCTGCGGAAGCATGCGGAACGAAACCCGTGCCAACTTACACTAATATCGCCACTTTTTTCAATTTAATTCCACCCTAACAGCCTCTAATAGACAATCTCCCCGTTTTTATATAAGTCCAATAAAAACCTTAATGTTTTTACGTAACTTACGTACCTAACTTTGAAAAGGCGTTTCGTAAACGACTGAAAATATTTATGTTTACGTAGTTACCATGGAGCGGGGGTAGAAAGAATAGGTAGGTAGGTATATCTGGCGATATTGCGACACAGTACAAATTGAGACATCGTACAGTCCCACTCGAAAAGAGATCTCGCCTCTCGAGTCTAGGACCTTTCCCTTTGCAAATTTTACCTACTGGCAAGCTAGAAACAAAGCTGTGCTGATTCGATTTAGTTACGAACGAACGGGATCTTCTTTGATGTGTCGAATGAAAGGCAGCGATCCAACTGTAATACACTTAGCCGGGCCATTTCAGCCCACCTTATCAACCCTCTAAAGCGGGTACCACCCCCAGATGCACTCGTACTGAGTTCAATAAGATTTTCATTAAACGTTGAAAAGTTTTTAATGAGCACGGATTTGGTACAACCCTTGTAAAGTACTTCAGCGTTTCGGGGTAAATATAACCAGTATCCGCCGAGTATTGATATTTTACGTTGAAAATACGGATGATCTTTTCGAGAGCTTTGTTGATTTATTTTCATAATAATGATAATGATATTTTTGGGAACTGCTAAAAATATATAACAGTTCGCTTTTATGCGATGAGCATTAACGAAGTATTTTTTGGAAATTCGTACGTAAATCGGGTTTAACGTGAATGCTGCTAGTCCGTACATAAGTGTACCCTACCCCTTAATATTATAATATGTACGAAATACTATTTCAGTGAAAATAATTTCCTCGAATTCCGTAAACATTCTTTCATTCACTTTCCAAGAAACGCTGACCCGACGATATTAGGTTTCTTGAAAACCGTTTATAATCTCTTCATGCAACAGTTATTAATCGGCCGGGTCTGCCCACAAAAAAACTATATGTAGGTATGTACCTAAGTAGGTATTCTAGAAAACAAATCGATGTACGGAAATTACTTATAAGTAGGTAAGCAAATAGGGCCACATCTGATAAGTGGCGGGCTGGTCGGTAGCTTTCTTCGGTTCCACGCTATTTGATTGATGCCTTCATTGTTCCTCGCCGCGATTACGCCACTTTTGCTGTGAAATACCTGCTACAATCAACTGTTTTACAGTCGCGAATAAATACGCTTACATGTTGAAACGGATTACCGTTTTACCATAGCTAGGTAATACATATTAACATCGGCCAAGTACGAGTCGGACCTTCGCAAGAAAAGCTCCGTACCATTAGGTATATTCTGTTTTTAATATTTGTTGTTATAGTAGCAACAGAAATACATCATCGGTGAAAATTTCAACTGTCTATCTATCACGGTTCATGAGATGCAGCCTGGTGACAGACATGCAGACAGACAGACTGTGGAGATTAAGTAAAAGGGTCCTGTTGGATATGGACCTACTAAAGCCACCGTATTACGTACAAGTCTGCATTGTAACCTTTTACTTTACATTGTTCAGATTATTTTAAATGACTTGGTTTTTATCGCATTATTCGCACAAAAATAAAATAAACACGAGTATAATCCGATGAAAATAGATTTACAACGAAAATGACTTAATAAAACTCTACCAAGCTTACTTAGAACATAATAGGTACTTTATAAAAATACTAGGGATCAGATACGCCGTTTTACTTCAAACTATGTAGCGAGCGGTGGTGAGGGGAGGCTTACAACCCCTTACCACCCCACGGAAGTACAGCCTTACGGCATAGGCCGGCTATTTCCTTCAAACCCGGCTATCAGTCCAGACATGCTACGTTTAATGCACTAGCCGCCTAGTAATGACTTTTTGAGACTTAAGAGTTTTAATGTTTGAAGTTAAAGGAATTCCAAGTTCTTGTGAAGACGGCAACGTGAGAAAGCCTACGTGGTTGAGATTTAAATATCATTTATTTTTCTCATTGTGTCCGTGACTACAGATAACTTTGGAAGTCTTCAAGTCATGGGTGAATAGGTATCTTCTGAAGGCGCGTGCTACGTCTATCGTCACTTATTAACACGTAAGGTAGTGGTTAAACGCTAACATATAAAAACTAATGTATCTATAAGTAAGAACGTTTAATATACACTTAAATGCAGGTGATAGTTAGTATAATATAGGTTGAACGTTTCTTTGGTACTCAATTGACAAGCAAGTTAGTTGCGTAGGTTAAATATGTCGCTATATCGTATACTTCTCTTTCTATCTCTCTCTCAAGTCGACCCTTCATGCCTGAATATCGCGAACACAATTCTTCTCCACCCAGTGGTAAGGGTCCTCTGCTAGGTCCGAAGTAGCCATTCGAACCACTTCTTCAAACCTGGATGAGCTGTTCTGTTTCAGCCGACTTCGTGATTGTATACTTGATATCTGTTTTATTTTTAAAGGTATGAAATTAATTACTGAACGCACAGTAATATTCATTCAACGTTTTCCTTATCAACCTACTCACTTTCCTCACAAAAGCCACCAACTATTTTCCCTTTAATAATAACAGAGGCATTTTCTAGCTCTGCCATTAATTATTTAGTATTATGGTCCGTCGAGGCGGAGCTTCTATTGTCCAACTTTGGAGCAAATATTTGACGCCAAATCTCTTACACGGCTCTAGGAATCGTATAGTTAATTAATAATATTTCAGTTTGGAATTAGTTCTGTTTGAGTTTAGTGAATATACATATTAAATACTCAATATAAACTAGGAATCACCTAGAACACCGTGATCTTACAGTTAAACTAAACATCGATTTTATTTGTCTTTCAATTCGTTGGTATGGGAACGATGCTACTGGTTCTGCTTTAACCCGAAGCAGGGCCTGTGGTTGCCTAACTCCTCCCTTTTTAAGTACCTATACGATTGTTTTATTGTAGGTGGTATTTGTAAGTAATATAATGGGGCCTATTCATAGATAGGGTAAATTTACCTGCATAAATTATTAATACTTGCCACAGTGTTATAATATAAATAAAGAAAACTTTCATGGAACGTAATAATCTACAATTACACTTAGAGCGACCGCAGACTGCCAACTATAAGTATAGCCTTCACATTTGATGGTATTTCAACTTACTTGCCGGCCAAATTCTAAAAAAAATAGCCTAGTGAGAAATCGAAATGTCAAAATATTTTGTAAACCGCGCCTTTGATAATTTCCTAAATACCTACTGAAATATCTATAAACTTTAATAAATTATTGACGGATAATTCATAGACGACAAAGGTTTTAATAATTAGAAAATTATGTTCTGAAAGCGCGTTTCAAAAGATAATGTTGGATTCTTTAACTGACCGAATGAAAAACTGAAAAAAAGAGTTTGGCTAAAAAGTAAAAAAACATAAGTGCATAACATAGCATCATTTATTAAGATGTCAAAAATATAATAAAGTACCTATTTAACCTCATTTGAGGTAGGTATGTGAATTAGTCTAAATTATATAATCACAAATACATAAATTTACTATAACTACCGTTCACCTGTTTCATACTTCGAGTAACTATCAACTAAGTAGTCGTTTCAAAGTATCTAGTCTACATTAGTCCCAGTAAATCATTCATAATTCATGGTGTTGTCGTCGTTAGCGCCAACAATATGAATGAAATAACAATGTATTTTTGAAAGCAACTATAAATCGATAGTTTTAAATAATAACTGGACTTAATAGTTAAAAATTTACAGCGTCTGGGTCAATAACCGTCTAATACAGCTTTAAACAATAAGCAACAGCTTTTACACGAAACTTCGACCATATGACTTCCGAGTTCATGTTTTCATTGGTACCTGTAGCGTTTACCTGATGTTCACTATAATCACTTTTAGGATGTAGCACCTTAAAGACTGCAACTACGCCAGGAAACACAGACCTATGCAATTGATTCTTTTCCCTCGCAATGCGAAACAAACTATTTTATATTTCAAATGATTAATTATTGAATTTGAACTCTTAATTTCCAAAATAGTACCTTATAATAGGTAAGAGAAGAGGTAAAATATTCGTTGTTAAAGTACCTACTAGTTATTCCATGGTGAGACTAAACCTAATCTTCTGTAAAGACTAAGCGGCTACTTCCTACGCTACTTCAGAAAAGATCTTAAGGCTTTAAGTAGGTACCTCGTGAATAAGCGATCTCAGCTCATTGCTTATTTAGCTTTAAAGACCACCTTAAATACTAGCCACTTGTATTAAAAACATTTTTCAAGGTTTCTTTCTATGAAGTCTAGTTTTGTTAGCATTTATAAAAACTTAAATATGGTGTGTTGTTGTTTTTTAATATTTTTTTTTGTGATTATAAAATTTAAATAATAAAAGACTTCATAAGTGCACTTTGATTCATTTTTTTAATAAACCACATAAGAACCACATTTTGGCAAGTGATCTCCTCATAAGAATCACGCTTTCACAAGTGACCTTTTCATAAGAACCACGTTTTTTCAAGCGATTGTGTTATAGGGACCTCGCCTTTTAAAGTGCATAACATCGAAACAGGTATAAAAACCGTCAAATCTTACTAACTCTTTAAAATAAAATACTACATGAAAAACTAGTCGCCAAACTTTATTAGTACTCTTACCAATCAAATGCAAAAAAGAAACCTTTTTGAATTTGTCAAAGAGGTGACAATAGTAACACAATTTTAATTAACGAGTTAAATCTCTTTTCTTTTCAACAGCTGACGATAATTAACAACACTTGAAATTGCGATCAATTTAGTTGCATTCCAATGACGGAGAAGCAGACAACAGATTTTCTATGGGCTGATAAGACAATATTAAGTTTTCAGCGTTGTCATTCCTTTAGAAAATGAGCCTTGTTTACTTCTGATAAATTATTGGTTTGTAAACATTATGTTCGTTGTAAGGGTAGTGACTTATAAGTTGATCTAATGATTGTTAGCTAACCGACACTTGGTGCCTTTTGATCTAAGAGATATAAGGTTGTTTTTCTTTTGTTTGTCTTAAAATATAAACGATCGCCATGCTATCGGCTGATAAAAAGTCTATAGTCTGTTTTTACCCAATTATTGTCAGAGGGTCTTTAGGGACTTGCGGGACTTTTGGGGCGAAGCCCGAGCTCCTTAATTGCAACGATGCAACCTCGCGACGCGATAAATTAAGCTTCCACTATCAAGATGGAATTAAATTTCAGTATTTCTGCTTAATACTCGTATTTCAGTTTATTGTTTGTTTAAGTAAACTATTTAGGGTTTTTGTTTTATTCATAATTATTTTTTTAGTTTTAAGGTCTCGGTTATAGGCGCGTAGTTCCAGATCTATTAGGAATTAAAAAAAAACTTCTAAAGTCTTAATGTTTTTTTCTTTCTTTTATTTTCATCGAATCAACAGCTAGCAGCTCTACAATCAATTCTGCAGTTAGGCAATATAAACGGAACTCCTGTGTGTACCATGTTTTTCGAACCCAGACTACTTAGAAGCGAAAGTCAATTAAATTGTCATATAATAATTACAGTAGGAACGTTTTTGTGACAATTTGTATGGAACAGAACATATCTATTTATTTATTTCGATTAGATTCAGCTGTTTTAGTACCTATTTCAAACAAGAGTTTCTAATCATAATTTATTTTTGGGTAAACTGAATATTTCGGTTCGTAAAAATTCGTTATGTTTTGATGCTTTTCAAAAGTAACGTTTATTTATAACTAGCATGTCGATCGATATGGCGGGAAAGTTTGACAGGTGTCGTTAAAATTGGAAACAGTTTGAAGTGTAATTACTGTGAAACGTTCTTGTCATCAAATTATACCTACATTTTTTACAAAGTTGCTTAGAAACTCTTTGCTTGACTATTATTTCCCTCTGTCCATTAGGATCCACTATCTCGATCTACCGGTGAATTGAATAGCACGCTGAAGTTCATTGTAATCCACCATTTTGTTGGATATAAGGTATTCGCTGTAAATCGCATTCTTTCTTACTATCTTGTGTCAGCTCAAATTTTGCTGTCACAAAACGTGGGTTCAAAACAGCCACTGCGTCACCTGTGGCTCTGTTGAAGACAGCTGCAAAGCAGCTAACGGGGCACAGAAAAAGCCACTAAGTACGCCAATCGTTAGAACTGCTCTTCCACCGTCATACAAAGTACTTGATTATTCGGCGGTACAGCGGGCATCCAGGGTTTGCAAGCGATCATAAAACATTAATAAGATAACACTTTTGAATCTGTGGAATAAATAATATCTACTAAAATATTACGTGGAACTACCTATATGCACCAGTCGTGTGAAGCCATAATTAGAAGAAAAAACCCTCACTAGTTTTTGGGAGTCCAATACGAAAGGTCAACAACGGCTTTTATAGTTCGCCAGAGACAAAAGCGTTATTGTGTTTTTGGAACAATTATGAAAGGAAACTTATCGTTGAGGGGTCAGGGCCAGGTTTTGTGTCGCAAATAACGGCCTATTGATGATATCAAAGCCATTCATGTCCTTAATTACGAGGAAAATGTTGGAGCAACGTCGACTATCCGACGTATTGTAAATAAAATATTTATAAATCGTACGTAGATTACTATGTAAAAGGTATTTTTTTTGAGCTAATCTACAATTTCCCACTGCTTGGCAAAGGCTTTCTTCATTTCTTTCATGCGTCGTCGTCGCGATCTCCAGCTATTTCTGGCCACTCTACGTCAAGTAAAACTTAGTCCATTTAAAGCAAGGTCTTTTTAGAGGGGTTAGGTTAAGCCACCATGGGTGCCTGCTCCGGTTTGGCAAAAGGTCCCATAATTTATGATAAGTTCAAGAGTATGTCGGTTTCCACACGATGTCTCATTAATACTTCGAAAAACCTCATAATCATAAAAGTACAAAAAATAATATGGCATTTCCTTTATAACGATACCTGTTCAAAGTTATCCTTTAGATTGCAAGCTCGTCTTTTGAGTTTCAAATTACCGTATCTTAAAACGGTTTGTTTGACACCAATGGACGTCCCTCAAAGTTCAAACTCGACTTCGAAACATAGTTTAACGATTGTTCACCATTAATGTCAACAAACTGGAAAACTTTTAGCCGATATAAAGTTAACAAACGCGTTAAATAACGTTTCGTAAACAAATTCCGGTCCTCGAGTACCTGATAAATAAGTTTTAAGGTGGTGTTTCGTAGATCCCCCTTAAGTACCACGCCTACTTGTTTAATGCCTTAACATTTGACAAAAGTTGCTTACGTTGTTTTTGAATTTCGAATTTTCTTTTATGTGTGTGATACAGAAATTGAACTGAGATTTACAGGTACACAACTCGAAAAGAGTTTGCAACTTAATGTTAAATATTCGAAAAGGGAAAGAATTGAGCGAAACAAAAAGTTTTGTTAAAAGCCTACAGTAACTTTTTCTATTTCGTTTTTTGGTAAAGTTCAAAAGTGTCGCATGGCTAGAGGAGGCGACTTGTGTTGGTGACCGTACAACGCCGAAATAAAGATTATATTTTACCTCTTTTTAGTGCGCCCTCTTTGGTCCACCGTTAAGCTGAATATTACCTTGCACCTAAGTTACGTTAAGTGCGTTCCCAACTCGACTTACTGTTATTGCCCAAATGGAATATTTTTTTACGCTACTGAGTCCTGAATTCCAATTAACTTAGTCTAAGTTTCATCATAAAAGTTTTAGAAATTCTGGTTAGGTATTTATTAGGAATTATCTTTTAAATATTTCGATTGAAGTTTAGTTTTATAGAAATTTAGGGTAGGTAACTTTAAGTTTTTAAAAGATATAAATAGTTTTTTTTTTCATAAACTAAATACCTACGCTTAATTATCGACGCTGCACAAACGGGTATTTGACCATTCTACGCGGCCATATATCAAATAATTAAAGTACAAAGGTGGTTAAAAAAACGACAACCTGCGTTAGAGAATAGTTACGAGAACAATACCCAACCCCTTCCACCTTTCCCTGGCGCACGCAACTCGTATAGCTTTAATCGGAATCCGATCATTCAACTTGTTGTTTGTGTCTGTTCTCGGCGATCCCGTAAAACTATTAACTTTGCGGTGATATATTTTATATTACTACGTTTATTTTGGAAGTGTTTGTGATGGATCCTAATACTACAGGTTATAATGCACATCCTTATTCCATATTTCTATTGATATCATCATTATAAAGTTTAGTTATTGTAATTCGAACGTATTCCCATTTTAGACAGTATTTTTTTCTTAAATATTCCTTTTAAGTTAGTTTTTAATGCCCTATCAAGGTAGATCCTGTGATTATTTCTAATAAAATCGAAAGTTTGAAATATTAAGTAGTGAAAAAGAAAAATATTTGCCGCGGAATCCCGCGGATGTGTATGTTTTTGATACCTTGAAAATAGGTTACTTTTAACATCAGACCCTCTTATAAGTAGCATGAGGAACGTAAAAAGAAGAAAAATGAATTCCTTTTTACCAGAAACAATCGATCTTCTTGTGCCTGCTAAACCCAATGATAATTCTTTAGAGAGTGATGAAGATGAACAATAATTTAAGAAGATGTATATTATAGTGCTTCTTTTTTTAATAAATGGTGTTTATAATTCCAAAAATGTATTTTTTCTTAAAATTGTATTCTTGTAAATAGATATAGAACATAAAATAATTTTGGCTGCGTAGATTACTCAAATACCCGTTTGTGCGCTGGGTTGACGCTTAAAAGGTAAAATTATTGGAACGATAAAGTATCCAAAATATAGTTCATTTTTGTCGTGTTTTAAAAATTTTACAACGCAATATCGAGTCATTTTTTTTCAACCGGATTCTCTTTAATCGTGAATTACTCATGAGAGTTTGTATAAAAGTCTGTAGGGTGGCTTTGCTAGGAACGCCTGCCGCGTTTGCGTTTGCGCTAATCGCGATTTTTAACGCCAAATCCAGCTATATTTAGAAAGGCGTTAAGTTTGCAGCTTGCCGGTAAATTGCTTCATATTTTAAACTGTAAAATGGTACCTAGAGTACCTACAAATATTGCAAATATTGCAAATAGAATCTTAGTAAAAACGTACCTACCTATACGCGCGGTCGACTGCATAATTGCAAACCCACCGTAGAATTCTAAAATTACTTTGATAAATTCATGAGACTTTAAACTTCAACTAAAACAGGTGCCTAGAATCTCGCTTGTGTTGAAAACGTTCTTATAACAGCCGTTTTGGAGCTCTACGGTGGGTCTGCAATTATGCAGCCGACCGTACATAAAAGTACGTAAAAGTAAATGAGTTTTTAGGTTAGCCTGGTTGTTTCTCATTGCTGGGAAAAGGCCTCCCGTCTGATACAGGATAGTTTTTATAAAAGCTTATTTGCATACAAATATTAATTATTTTATCCGGCTTCACAAAAGGAGGACATGCTTTTACAAGGTGAAGTCGCGTGTATAAGCTAGTAAACAACAGTCCCTTCATCATACTTATATGAAGGGTCTAAGTAAGAAAGTTTCACAAAGGCTTATAACTATTACAAAGTTATATTGGCTCTTCAATTTATACATCTTACCCACCTACATCTCCGTCAAAGTGTCACAACACAATAATTATCGATCATCACAATACATCTGTCAGGGTATAATGAACTCTCCAACTTTAAAATTAAGGTAGAGTTTGCACCATACAAAAACATAATTAAGTTCTTGATAACAGTTATCATTATCACACACGATTTGCTTATCCAGTCCCATAGATTATGTAGATCGAGTGAGGCGAAACAATACAATGGCATTCGCATATTAAGGATCATTGCGCGTTAACGAGCGAGATAGCGCGAGTTTCAACAGTAACACTCGATTGTCAAAGGGCTGTCATTTTATCAGACTTAGTTGGTTGGCAATTGATATGGGATATTCGCTACTACTGTTGCCTTTAAAGCTGCCTCTGCATTGTTAAGTTAAGACCCTTATGCATTTATGTCACAATGTTTTTGTACTTTATTGCTCAGTAATATAAATTTTGACTTTTGTACATTTTGACACTGAAACTATTTTACAACCCACTTTTACTCAGTGACAGTGGTTTTTGCATCACAGCTTTTTTTTGCAAAAGTTTTAATTTAAAAAGCTCTAAAAGCTTACTCCAATTATAATACATAAATAATATAAAGGATATGTAGGACATACATCAAAAATAAACTTATATTTTCTTTTTAAAAGTCTAGATTGTTGTTGTTGTCTAGGTTGTTGTTGTTTGTTGTTGTTGATTGTTGTTGTTGTTGTTGTGTGTTGTTGGAATTTTTTTTCGTAAATCCCACGTTGTCATTTTTTTCCAAAGAAAACTTTATTTTATTCGAGTTAAGCTGATAAAAGAGTCTGATTGAAACATCAAAACCTACGTACTAAACCCTTGAAAGTAATTTTATATCTTGTCCATGGGGTGGGAGGTATAGAGATAAAATATCACCTGTTCTACAATAGAGAGCACATGAGAATTTTTTGAAAACTCCATAAACAATGACCCAATCATAACTTTATTTCATGCATTTTGTTATATTTGGAAAATTAAATATCCGCGTGGATATAGGGATAGAAAATAGCCTAGGTGTGTGTTATTTCCTGACTCTATTCATCTATATGCCTAGTTTTATTGCAAAAGGCTCGGTAGTTTTTGCGTAAAGATGTAGCAAAAATACACAAACTGGTAATTTTTCTTTTTAATAACGTCAAAATGACACAATGAATTGGGTTCAAAGTTTGGAAAGTACTCTAAAAATCAACATTTCTTTATGTTGTTGTATGTAGTTGGAACAATTCGCATAAATTCACATTGAATCATCTTACAAACTATAAGTAAGGATGTGTCTTCGGAACACGCCCCACCAATGAGAATAATACACAAGAAATAAAATTGATGGAGGTCAAACTCTAATGCACTTTCTATTGTAGTTTTTGTATTTTAGCTCTATGTTGAGGGGTCTGTAGCCTTTTAGAAGCTCTCGATTTACTCTTTCCGTTGCAATGGAAATCATTAAACCGTTTACCTGAGCTATTAAACACGGGGCAGGGGATAATAAGTCCGCAGTTACCAGCTCCGTTGATTACTTTCATCAAGTTTATTGAAACAATAACGATTGGTCGATTTTTTTCATCACTTAGGTTGTAGGTAAGGTTTTGCTACTGTATAATATAAAAAGCTGCAAAATTCGTTAAAAAAGAACTGACTCTGCATTACCTTGAAAAAAGTACATAGCCAATTTAGTTAAAGTTCATAATAACCGCAATGTTTGGCAAACGATTTTTGTGAGTAGAGCGTTTTTCGCGAGCAATGTACGCCGCCCCTTATTGCAGCAACTCGGGATCTACACTGAAATTAGTAAAGTTTACGTCATTATTGGCGTTCCCTGACAAAGGCCGCTTTTCCAAGCCTTTGTCAACGTATAATTGCGCTTACCACTTTGCGGTAACTCTTACTACTCTACTTCGTTCGATATGAAACGATAATTTTAACTTTCTCGCCTCATTTCTCAGAAATAATTGGCGCAAGAAATTTATTGAAATGTACCTACCAACCTACTTTTAGTTAGAGTGTGGGATTCGATAAAGTCGATAAATTAGTTTAGTACGGTCTATCTAAACAAAAGGGTCTAATATGAGAGTTGGAAAGTATAGTTAGTGAGTCTATTGTCATATATATTCAGGGCAATGGGGCTAGTAGTGACCGGCCGAATTAACCCGAACACTACCAAGTTGGAGCGCTAGTTAACCCTCGAACGACGACGGTAAAGGTCGACTTACAAACGACTGCACTTTGCCAACTTCCAATGAACGTCATAGTCGTAGAATTCGTTCCCAGTACAAATTACGTAACCGCAAATTACGCGTCTTTGAACGCGCCTGAAGTGCGGCGGAAACTGGCGAAGTCGCTTCGTTAGAGGTCAGATTGGAGCTATTGTAGTCGGACCTTAATCGTCGGCGGACAATGGCCGGTGATGCTACATAATTGTTGCTAAATAGTCACTATGTTTAATCACCAGAGCTCGAATCACACTATTTTAATTGCTCGCCCGGAATCGCGTTTGCGTTCTGTAAATCGCTGTTTTTAAAGTGGTCACATTAAATGTTTTTACACTTTGATTATTGTCGTTCAAATGACGCGTTCCGTTGCGAATGTCGAATTAAATTTCGTTGACGATCGCTTTATACTCTCGTAATTTTCAAGCGATGAATTTTATACGGACGTTAATTTACAACAGGATTTGTTTGCCGATTTTTATTCGGGTAGCGAATTTTTACTTAGAAAAACTGTATTTTTATTATTGTAATAAAGAGTTAGAGAAGCGGGTAGGGGTGAACGGGTAGCGCATGCCGAGTCACTAATTGAAACTATAAATCTATTTTCTCTATATTTTTATTTCACTGTTTTTGCCTGCTAAATATGCAAGCTATGTAAGAAAATATTTCTCAAGTTTGACTGGAAGTACACTAAGGCGGCATTTTATTGCTTTGCTTTAGTACTTATCGCCTATTCAGAATACAAGGCGCGAGATGAAGACGCATTTAGGAAAAAGCTCGCTCCGTGGGAAACGATCGCGCGATATACACTGCGCGGCCCAAGTTTGTTCTCCGTTACAGTTTTAGTAACAACACGGCAATGTACTTAAAACAACCTAAAAAGTTAGTAAAAGTTATGTTCCACTAGAAATCGGTAGGCGGTAAGGCGGGCGGGGGTAGGTATCGGATCTCCCGCGCGCCGCTTTCCGGACCCCTACGACTACGACGAACGAAGGGCGGTGTGGTGGCGCGAGCGGAGCGGGGTGGCTCGCGATAACCGCTTTTTATACGCATAATGCTCGGGATCTCGTGCTAAGCTGATAGAATTGTGGTGGAATCAGCAGGCCTTTTGAAGTTCTATTAAATTGTAACACTCGCGAGTTCGCGCCAACGCGCCCGTGAAATTGTGGCTTTATTGAAATTGCTTCAAATTATTTATCTTTTTATGTTCGCTCCGTACGTGCGAGGGTACTTTGAGGATCGAATTATAGTTAATAATTTATCTCATCTATCTGTTTAATAGCAACCCCGAACCCGGAGCCTGAGGGGGTGGATTGAATGGTGGTAGGTAACTGACTTCAGGGCGTTACCAACCAACATTGCAGTTGTCATTATTTACACAAGAGAGGCATATTAATCACGTAATCACGTTCAATCAGTTTATGAAGTACCTATATAACTATATACTACCTACATATTAAATAAAGATACCATCACCTCCACGAGGAATAAATAATAATAATGTCGTTTTGTATCAGAATATAGTTATAGCCGAACAACTATAAAATTTCAAACTAAATGATCTAGACGCGTTAACTTTTAAAAATGACTTTTAAATATAATTTTCGTATAAAAATAATGAAAAATCCGAAGAACATAATTTTGTTATACCATACATACCTACCTATTGATTGTTAAGGCGCTATACCTCCATAAAAAAGGATACGTAGTATCCTTATCGGATCCCCAGTTTGCTCTTCCCGGGACAGTACCTTAATCTTCTGATTCCTCCCGGATTCTGAGGTTTTTAGTTACGTTGGTATTCAGGTGTGGCTGTAAAAATAAACAAATACCTATCGACCTTTATAAGTAGGTATACCTAGCTTGTTGTATAACTTTGTTTTGCCATATACAAAAAAAAAATATAAGGGAGAAGTAAAGGAAAAAATAAAATAAAAATAGAATAGTGTTCGAATCTCAGACCTATGAATAAACACATAAACATACATACAAATCGGTTCACCCGTTTAGGTGGAGTTTTGGACACGATAATTTTATATATACTCGTACCTATAGGGATTAAATTTTGACCTAGGTATTAGCTACTTAGACGGAAGTAGTCAGTGTTAGGACACCTGCGTTTTGGAACAGCTAATAGACCCAACGCCTCTGCATTGCAGTGGCTAACAGCTGAACTGGGAAAGTTTAAACTTGACATAATAGGTATCACTCAGGAAATTATTAAACTCAACATTTTCAATTTCCTAAAATCGTAGTACCTACTAAAGTTTTTTTAGGATGTACAGAAGTATCTCTCAAGTGGGTATTGGCTAATTAAACTAATTATCGATAACCTTATAAATGAGTACTTAATCACAAAACTTAGCTGTATTGGAACTAGCAGCACCTCGCGGATTCACCCGTCTGATTCAACTGGAAAATCGAGATTAAAAGTTGCCAATGTACCTACCTATCCATTTACAGAGTTTCATCAAAATCGGTCCAGTAATTTCAGAACTAAAAACAAACAAACAAAAAACCTTGTCTCTAAATCTGTAATTAGGATGAAAATTGAGGTTAATAATACCTACCAACGTAACTACAAAGTTCATCTAAGGATGAAGTTAATTGACGTTTCCAAATTTTGACGGAGATTGCTATCGTTCGCGTTGACTTGGCTTTGACGTTCCACATCAAATTAACTAATACGATACGTTTGAACTGAGGTAAAGGATGCTCTATAGTGATAATATTGTTAATAATAGTGATGTTATTGATTAAGTACTCATCTTCTATGACCTACCTGTCAGTAATTGCTAAATAAAACAAAAAAAAATATTTGTATTAAAATAGTTACTTTACTTATATCTTATTTATGTTCGATACTTACGAAAAATATAATCATGAAACTGACAATAAAATACACCCTCTAGCAATTTTATTTTCTTTTGTATTAAAATATGTAGAGATAAGTATGTATCTGTCTACGACTCTACGTCTCGAACAAATCGAAGTCATTAGAGACCCGCAAATACCCAACAAGTGACAAATCCCAATATATCGCGCATTTCCAGTAACTAGTTAACGCACAGTGGGCACCGTCCGTACACATTAGCGGTGGCCGGCAATAATTTATTTGCAGGCGTAAATAGGATTAGCAGAGCAGCGAGCGCGCACCACAGTGGGTCATTTTTTGCGGCGCAAACAAAGCGCCACGGGCAGCCGGCCCACACCGTGCGAACTTTTACAATATTCAACGCGTAACCTCAGCGATATCGATTTATTTTCCCTATCAAACTACAAACGATAAATTATGCCCCTGCACTTTCATTGTGTTGTTGCAAGAATCCTGCTTCAATTTTAACCAATTTACTGGACCCGCAACGAAAGTTTACGTTTAACACGTTTTATTTGCGAAAACGTGGAGCCAACGTGACAGGTGACAATAAGAACGTCGAGATTGTGTTACGGTAAAGTAATCCGCATCCAGTTTATCTGGCTCCCGTAGATATAAAAATACTTATCACGTAAAACCACCCCGGACGGGGGCTCGTAAAGCGACTAGAGCAGTGGTAATAAAGTGTCACGGCCAATCAGCGCAAGCGGGCCGAGCCCCGATTGGATTTGACCAGCAAGAAGAACTACGCCACGCCACGCAAACGAATCTTACAAGCCGCGGTGGCGGCGTCGCATCTACAACGTGCATCGTTTACTTTTAAAAACACTATTTATACAGTACAAAGGCTCAGACTCGTGAACGTTACGTGATAACATTATTCGGGTGAAAAATGTATCGAAAGGTACAAGTGGTGAATCTCGAGAGGGCCACATCCGAATAAATAAAGCCCGGGGTGCGGCGCAAACTTGCAAAAAAAACCATTTACCGTGCGGTACCGGGCGCGAATATAAAATATTGATCTCAACGGAAATTTATGAAAACATAAAAACGCGGAGGTGTGGAGGTACCCCTGATGGAATAGTCTTGTAGACACTCACCGCTGTCTTTCTTCCGCTTCAAGCTTCTCGTCTACTTTTCTAAGGGTTTAATATCGTACGAGTTGGCACTTTTCGTACGCATAAATTTATGCCAAGTAATTTGGAAATCTCGATTTGAGACGTATTTATGTTGAGAAATTCAATTCGGTTCGTTTATTTATATCATACAAGCAGTTCATAATAGCGTTTCGGTCAGAGAAAATTTTGCAAATGAAATTCCGAGAGCGAGGGATCTTGTCCGCGGGGAATACCCTCTCTACACCCTGTTATTGCCCATTTTTTATATAAAAAAGTCCATTTTAATCCAGCGGCGGCCGCGGTAACTCACGCTTTTATTTGGTCACTAGATTACGCTTAAGTTTTTGTTACTTTCGGTTCCTTCCGGTGGGAGTTCGATTATTAATTAAATGTATTCAGTAAAATACCGTAATGCGGTCGATTGTTGCTGGCAGCCAGCCCGCCGGCTTCGGATATGAGCAATTTAACATTTCACACTCGAAGCGTGATAGGTTTACCGTGTGATTACTATCTGGTATTAGCGCATATGCCTTGTTACGTTAAATTTGCCGTATTAAACTTATAAGCAAATCTGTAAGCTTACGTAAATTATACTTACACATTTAATTACATTGTTTTAACATTAACATCGATAATAAAATAGTTTATGTGACAATAATTCCTGGCAACCCTTGCCTGGTAAACATTGTAAACAAAGACCGCGTCGTAAATAATTGTTCATTATTGTAATGTAAACAGCAAATCACGAAAATACCGGTGAAAACAATAGATCAACTAACCTCAAATTGAGTGAATCAAAGAAGAAGAGATGGTGAGCACTTTTAATGTCATTAAATAGAACATCACAGACTTGGATTTACGTTATAACCACCTACGACATCTTTGAAATTACAAAATTACCCCAATATTGAGATTTTTTTTGAGGGTTTTAATGATTTATTGCCATATAAACACTCATCGGCTACCACCCGTTTGACCGATACACACAGATTGTTATTTTGACTTTGACATTTCGTTATTAATTGACATCTGACGGTTAGTTGATGATCTAGACATGAAACTACGATTGATTATCGGGTAAAGACATCAAAAAATATTTCAACAGATTTTCTATTTTGGAATTTTGGCCACTTAGTGTTTCTTAAAACAAAGATGGAAAACACTAATTTTACAAAATATAGGAGATCGAACTCCATGAATAACCTATCAAATTCGTCATTTGAGTGTACAATGCTCAGTGCTCCAAACACATCGTTAGATGAATCACATAATAGCTCAGACAATAAACAAATAGAACTTCTGACTAATCAGCTACAATCAGCAAATCAAGAAATAGGCAATTTAAATAAAGAAATAATACTATTAAGAAGACAGTTAGAAGAATGCAAAAAAATAGTAGAGAGGTATAAAATGGTTGCTGTAGGAAGCCCAATTTCGAAAGTTACTATTAGGAAACGTAAAAGGCAAAAATTTGATGAAACTATGACCGTTCAGACTACCAATGACTCTGACGTTAACACAGAGGTCACATACAGTAAAACCGTTTCAGAGACAGTGGGCAATATTGACAACAACACAGACCCATCCAACAACGTTGCAAATGACTCAATTAACAGCAATAATATAAACATTGAAACCAATACAATAACAAAGGACATAGATAACCCGACAACAACAGAAGACATAGATGGTATACATGAAAATGACACGGAGACGTACTTGGGCATTGACACAAAATCTAACGATGACATAACTACACTTAATAACAACATAAAGAACATTGGAGATCTTAACGAAAACAAAACTGAACATACAATATCGACCAAACATGACATAAAGAACAATGAAGACAATAAAAAAGAATATACAGTACATCATAAGCATCTAACTAGAATTCAAAACAAACTCTTACAGATTAGTAGAAATGAAAAGCAGGAAACAGCAGAAAAACCGATGTTAGGTAAACCGGTGATACATAATATCCTTATTTTAGCAGATGAACAAGGAAGACGCTTAAGTATAAGACTAGGAAAAATGTTAGGTAGTAACTACAGCGTTAAGGGTATTTGTAAACCTGGTGCACGTTTGTGTGATGTACTCTCCTCGACTAAAAATGATGTAGTTGGGTTTACTAAAAATGATTATGTAATTATTTTGGCAGGCATTAACGATGATAATCCGAGCAATCTGAAGTATCAATTAAATACATGGCTTCAGTTTACAAAACACACAAATGTTATTGTTAGCGAAGTCCCATATAACAAAAAATTAAAAGAATCTAAACTTAATTATGAGTTAAAATTCGTCTGTCAAAGGCATCTACATACAACATATTTGGATATGGACTATAGCCGTAACATTCCGTTAAGACAGCATTTTACCACAAATTTGTGTAGATCACTTTTGAGAGAAATATTGCGCCTAAGTCACATGTCATACTATGTTTCTTATAGAAGCCAGATTAGTAACTATAATAATGTAAACAAAAGTACTCAAACTGAAATTCTTCCCATTGTCATAAATTTTAATGCTACTTCATCAGATTACATTAATACTGCTGTAATTTCTCAAGAATCCAGACCTAATGAGTTTTTTCTTGTATAATAAATTAATAATATTGCACCAAAACATTGATGGTTTGGTAAACAAGTCTGGTCAGCTAGGTGTACATCTTGATGAATTTAGTATTAACAAGCAAAAAATTGACGTTGTGTGTATCACAGAACATAATATGATTAAGGGTGACCATTCATGTTTAAAAATTGACAATTACAAACTGGCTACATGTGACTTTAGGGCTAATCGTAAGGGCGGAGCATGCATTTTAGTAAATTTAAATCACTCTTTTAAGGTGATTAATCTAAATGAATTTAGCGTACCGGGTATTCTTGAGTGCTGTGCCATAGAGCTGATTGAACATAAGGTAATAGTGATTTGTTTATACAGAGCACCTAAGACGAGGGCTATTTTTCTTGACATATTCTTTGACAAAATAGTTCTAATCTTTGACAAAATATGTGCTCATAGTGGAAAGAAGGTTGTTGTATGCGGTGACTACAACATTAATATATTAAAAGACACGGTAGCAGTGAAAAAATTCACAAACATTATAGTCAGCTACAATTTAAAGTTCGGAATCAAGGCTCCGACACGATCAATAAGTGGTACATGTTTGGACAATATATTGCATAATACCCATGGGGCTTCTTGTATTCTAACAGAACTTGCGCTATCAGACCACTCCGCTCAAGTTTTAACGTTGCCTGTAAAAAAATACTGCAATCTACCTTATTGGCACATTTTTAAAAGAGACTATTCTATAGAGAACATAAACTTGTTTAAACGCTGTCTCAAAAGTCTCACTTTTAACGATACGTTCAATAATAATAATGTTGATGATGCGTATAATGAATTTTTTTGTATATTTAAGTTATTTTATGATCTATGTTTTCCAATTAAAAAAATACGAATAACGTCGAAAAAGAAACCGAAATGGATAAGCAAAGGTATTAGACTGTGCTGCAAGCGTAAAAGACAATTACTTTGGGCACATAGAAGACACCCCAACTATGAAACTGGAATAGCATTAAAACAATTTAATAAACGATTAAGAAAAGTTATTAACGGGACCAAAAAATCGCAAAATTCACATTTTATCAGTAACGCGACAAATAAATCTAAAGCAACCTGGAAGATCATAAATGACTCTAAATCGAACTATCCCAAAGAATCTTTTTTACAAATTAAGTATAACAACTTGATTTTGACAGATCCATATGACATTGCGAATGCTTTTAATGACCATTTTATTGACCAAGTCCAATCTTTGAGTAAAACTAAACCTAATCTGACATTATTTAATTCAAGTTCTAATTCAATTTTTATGACTCCAACTATTCCCCATGACATTTATAATACCATTAAATCTCTGAAGCAAACCAACAGCTCTGGCTATGATGAAATAGACACAAAAATCGTCAAACATGTTGCTTCCGAAATATGTGCAGTTCTTAGTCATATTATAAATATGTGCATTGATCAAGGAGTATTTCCAAATGCACTTAAATTATCAGTGGTGAAACCATTACATAAGAAAAATGATAAACTGGACATGAACAATTATAGACCCATTGCACTTATACCTATTTTTGCTAAAATTATAGAAAAGATTATACATGCTAAATTAACTTCGTTTTTTGAAATCAATAATATTTTTTTTCCTAAGCAATATGGGTTCAGGAAAGGAAAGAACATAAACATGGCTATTCATGGTTTTCTGTCACAAATAATTGCAAATATGGATAGAACATTACCTATAGCGGCACTCTTTATGGATCTCACAAAAGCTTTCGATTATGTGGATCACACCATTTTACTTGCTAAGTTAGAACGATACGGTATCAGGGGTAATGCCCTGAGACTACTTGAATCGTACTTGAGTGAACGCCGACAGGTAACATCAATAATAAGATTGAATATAAAAACTAAGACGGAAACAACCTATACTTCCCCAATAAGGCAAATAACCTGTGGGGTACCTCAAGGCAGCGTATTAGGCCCACTTTTGTTTATTATTTTTATTAATGACTTACCTAACTGTATTAATAGTAAATATGATATGACATTGTTTGCTGATGACAGTACCATTATATTTAAATGTGACAATATTGACTCGTTCGAAAATGAAATTAATGAAAATTTAAATCACGTAATTCAGTGGCTAGTAAAAAACAATTTAAAAATCAACTTGGACAAAACAAAAATAATGACATTTAGGCAAAGAGTTAAAAAATTAGAGCTAGAAATAACATATGACAATACACAAATAACACAAATTGACAATACAACATTTCTTGGACTACAAATAGATGAAAAATTGACATGGCAAATACACACTAATAATCTAATCAATAAATTAAATCAATACTCTTATGCCTTATATAATTTGAGGAAAGTAGCAAATCAGGACTGTGTTATGACGTCATACCATGCCTATGTTTCCTCAGCACTACGCTACGGCATCATGTTTTGGGGCAACTCAACAGACAGAGAACTTGTTTTTAAAGCGCAAAAAAAGTGTCTTAGAGCGGCTCATGGCCTAAAGCCTACGGATAGTTGTAAACCATTGTTCCAACAGTTGAAGATTTTAACATTACCATGCTTGTTTATTTTCGAGACTTTAATATTTACTAAAAGCAACCTTCACTTATTCACGGGAATGAATGGTGCTCGTCTTAGACATAAACTTTTTGTACCTAAACACAATACAGCTTTTTTTGGGAAAAGCTTTATGGCACTGGCTCCCATGATGTACAGTGAGTTGCCAGATTGTATAGCTCAAATTGAAGACTTCTCTATGTTTAAGAGAGAATTACATAATTTTTTGACGGAAAAGTCCTTTTATAGCCTTAAAGAGTATTTACCAATGTATAGAATGAGTTAATGACATAATATAATTGATTTTTATGTAATAACTTTTAATTTTATTATTTGACATTTCACTATTAATTTAGACTAATTCACATACCTCAAATGAGGTTAAATAGCCAAGTACTTTATTATAATTTTGACATCTTATTACTCTATTTAATGTGAATAAATGATTGATTTGATTTGATTTGATTTGAATAAATAACCATTTCCAGAAAGGCAATTGCAATTCTACGGAATAAAATTTTGTATTGTACCTTGCATCACTAAATCTGCGTCGGTTGCAACTGCGCCTGCCTGTCAACTTGACTTGATGGATGACGTCATTAATGCCCCGTGATCGGAACAAAACGGCCCCATTAGCACAGCAACGAAACATTTCTAAGGTATAAATAAATCTTATGTACAGAGGTCATCGGTTGTCATAAACCGCATCAAGCTATCCCACACAAATCATACAGCGAGCCCTCGATGGCCGGACAAGTGGGACAAGTGTCATCAATCCTTTACGCGTTTACATCAAATATGTAGGTAGAGTACCTACCTACGAGGCAGTGAAACCACCGAGCGAATAGCTTACTACATAAAACCCTCATAAAAGCATCGATAATATATGTAGTAATATGGATAGCAACGAATATATATGGTGGGAGAAAACTATTACTGGAAGTCTAAGAAGGAATAGATTCGGGGTCATCGTTTTGTGTCATCTTACATATCGAAAGGGCATCGTACGTCAGTGTAGCGTTCGGACCCGTTAGGGACAAGATGGATGGCCTCGGAAAGGGTCGCCTTGCCATCTCAGGCCACCGCCACCGTAAACATTTGTAAATGGATTTTAAACTCCTCTCGAATGATAGCCGTCTTAAGCTTTTTTATTCGATAGCTGTTTGTGTAATGTGCGTATTTGCACCCCACTCAATCCCGTACAAATGCCAATTAATTAGAAACACTGCAAATGTTTATTTTAAACTACATAGTAGGTATTTACTTTACCGACTGTTGTTAGTTAAAACGTATTTAATGAAATTAATGCATTTCGAAATCACACAAATGAGACTCGGTACAACGCTACCACCAGTGGGTGATGTGTAATAATTGTATGTATAAATCAAAATGACATGCGTTTAATCGCGGGAGGCCGCGGAACCCTCGGTCTGTATCCGGCCGGTAGGGTTCTGCGCCTCTTTGTTGAGGAAAAACCGGTAAGAAAAGCGACCCTCCCTAATGCACAGCCTATATCTATTTAGGTACAAAGGGCTGAGTATGCTTGACCTCTGTAGGTATAAGTTTGTATGTTTTGGAAAAATCCATCGCGTAATGCTGACGAAGTACCTATTAGGATATTTTTCGCTACGTACTTACCTATCGAAATGATGTTTGAACCCTTTCTAAAGAAACCGTTTTTGTTATTACAACCTTCGGTATCTACTTAACTGCCGGCGAAAGGTACCTATTTGTGCTGAGTAAACATAAATTATTTGCATAAACTCAGCAAGCGTATTGCGTATCGCAGCAATTAATCAAACCCCAAAAGCAGCGATGCGTATAAAAACAAAAACTCGATATGACAGCGCGCGCACCTGTCAACGTCACATCAAATCCCACAGCGGCTTCCATTTTATATCGGAATGCAAATAACCTCACAAATCGGGGGTGTAACGCGATCCGTCCCGGGGCACTCCGGAACAGCTGATTTATTTCATACGCGATATGGTTTTACCGCAATCAAAGGCCCTCTCTCATACTCTGATACACTCCAAGATATCGGTTGCAACTCGTGACACCAGCAATATTTCACTTTTTTGTGGTGAAGGGTTCACGCCCAATTACGCAAAGAAAATGCACGTTTTTTACACGCAGCAGTATAATAGCAGTACTTGTCTGGTAGGCGCGTGGATGGGCCACTCAGTCGGTGTCGAATGCCTCTCAGGATTCAAGATGGCGGGCGTTGCAACGTGCGTTGACAAATGCACATCGCACACTGCATGCATCTCTGTTATAACTTTTTCAAAAGAGTCAGTTCAGTAATTAGCACATGATAACTCGCTTTTCGAAATGAAATAATTGATCTTTAAGAACAGGTTAGCTTTTCTTTAAGCTAAAAGACATTCTTGATTAAAAATTAACTTTTTTTTAATAGGTACGATACGCATTTAAGTATCGTAGTAAATCCCTACTTAAACAAACAGTGTGATTAATCGAACTGTATTGTGAAACCATATCGTGCGTCCATATTCTCGTCGTAGCTCAGCGTAGCGTTTAACCGCAGTGTGAAAACGTGATTTTCCCATCAACATGGGCGGGGGATTATTACAGTGTAGTTATCTAGGTAAGAAACGTCCATCACTAGTGTAATTTGGATATATGCGAATCCCCTCCGGGCTGGTGTAATCGGGTGGGCTCAATGACCCGCGCGGGGCGTGCCGGGGTGCGGGGGTGCACTGGAATCATCAATCTCTATCAGGGTTCAGGGCATCGCCGACGGCGGTTCACAGCGTTTCCGCTAAAAAAAACTGGCGACGAAAAATATGACCGTTTTCAGTCGAGTGACAGTGTTGTCGCACCGCAATCCCCCACCTTACGTACTACGTCTTATTTTCAAGGGGGATCACCTTTTTATGTTGATGTCTCCAAACGACGATCCATAAGTTAGCAAATTAGAATATTAGCTACCGTTTCCACAGTACAACCGTAGAGATATCACTACAATAATAATTACGAAACAAATTATAATTACCGCGATTTGTCCGCCTTTCATTAAGAACGAGCGACACAGTCTCCTGGAGCAATTACACAAAACATCAATTCTCGACGCCCGAATCTCATTTACGAATCGTTCATTAGCGGAAAGGGGAGAAATGAAACTTTTGACAAAAGTTAAGACGTAAATGCCAAATGAATCTGCATTATTCTCCACCCAGCTTCGATAGATAAAGACAATTAAATAACTATCTCAGCCTATTTATCTGGAGATGTTTCGTCGTGTTTGTTTCTATTAAGGAGTAATTAATGCATCTGGAATAGGGCGAAGGTTAATGAAGTCCGCTATCAGACATCTGAGGAGTCCGTCGGTTCGACGCTCGTCCTCTGTTCGACGACTAATAGACATTCTTTGCGTATTTTCTCAAAGAGTCGCTCGTGCACAATGGATATCACAAAACTAGCCGCTATCGGCCCGACTCTTTGTAACTAACTATGCGACCGATGTCTCGGCCCACCAACTTCACTCCTTATTTGTAATATCGCTATGCCGATACATGCCGCGTTCAATGGAACAAAGCTTAGCATCTAGAATTCGAATATGGTAGCGTTTAGGAGTGTTTAAACAAATAATAAATAATAATGTTGATTTGTTATTTTTTGCCTGCCCATTTCTCAGCAACCCCTGTTTCGATTCGTTACACCTCAAGCGATTGTGTCCGCTCTTTTTCATCCCACCTCAAGTAATATCGGGAGGAATTTCTCAATTTTAACACCCCTACTCGATGACACCTATGAATCAAAGTCGCACTCTGTAACCCTCTGAATCCATGAGACAGGAATCCGTCACCTCGGTAACTGCATTCTTCAGTCGACAGCTAATTTGGACCCCCATTTACGTGTAAGTAGAGCATCTATCACGACGTTTCGGCATTTCTTCCAATTTACCAAGCGACCGTCTATCTGAAGATTCAATGAATGATAACGAGCCTAATAAATACGGAGTCGGCTCACCAAATGGCTGTAATTAATTTAATGGATTTAGACAAAGAATTATGTACATCGAGATAGTGAGATTGATGAAAGCACTGTTATTTTGACCATTACCTAGGATACCAACCCATTGTTTAATTAGGCGTTATCTGTAATCCGCATAAGCTACTCATGCCTTAATTGCAATAAAAATTAATTCAAGAACCATTCACAACGGCAATAATATCGTTTCAAAAGAAAAATAAGTAAATATCTATTTCGTTTAATAGTCATTATTTTGCAAAACGACTCTTGAAATGCTCGTGTTCGATATAAGGAAAAAAGAGCAATAGCATTATAGTTTAATAATAGTGAAGATATCGTATGGCAGAGGTTTGCAGACGAGGTAGCGTGGCGTCGAGGGTCGAGCGAATAGTGCGCGACTCCCGCCGCAGCGCAGTTCTGTTGTATTTTTTTCTCCATTTACTTGTAAACACTAATGAAGGCGGCCGTCTCTAACGAGCTCTAACGTTGCACTTTCCGTTTATTATCCACTCTGTAATCTAACATCCGTAACTGGTCGGTCGCAGTCGCAGGACAAACTATACTGCACCGTCTCTATTCTAGAGTAATTATTTTTTAATTGGTCGACCATTTCGCGAATGCGATTATGTCAGAATAGAAACGATGAGCCATGCGTGGTTGTTTAGAAGGACGTTTATGTAGACTGTGCATTAACATAACGGCCCATAAAAGAAGTCCTCCATTTAGGTAGACGGTGAAGCCGGCGAGGGTTCCGTCTACCGTTTATATCTTGAAATCAGCGCAATATAAATTAGTGGACAGCTCGCGTGACGTACTGACTTACGTCTCCTTATCGCGGTCAGGAAACCCGACCGTACTGCACAAACAAAAAAGTACACCCAAAAGCCTTCCGCAAAAAAGTCCATAATCCTCTAACGCTACCGCCGAAGACAAAAGAGTCAGTGTGCAATCTCGACCCTATTCATATGAGTAGAAAGTCCTAATCGGGATTCGGGCGCCAGCAATAGCGGGCAACAAATAAGGTAACATTGCCAGTATGTCAACATAAATAAAGCTGAGTGTCCTTTAACGAAGCAGACGTCGACTTCGAGACACTAATAAAGACCGCACGAGACGCTTTAGACTCTAAACCATGAGTCGTAGAATCGGGAATCGTCGGTGGAAAACAAAGGGGTAGTAAATGAAGGTTCGCATTTAGCGGTCGTGGCGGTACTGATATGGGTGGACTTCCTTTGTCTGGTAATCTTATCAGTCGGCCGAGTCTTGACATGATACATGGCCCGAGTTGTCCGTTTACATACGTCTTGGCTTGCACGAAACGCTTATAGACCGAACGTAGCAATATTGTAGCGAATAGTACCTACAACACGACTGGTCTCTGAGGTATACCGTATGTTACACGTCGCGACGCGTCGAAGTTTACCTACACACTCGTATATCATAAATTTTCAAACATTATGCCAATTGGAACACAGGAAGTTAATCAATCAATGTTAATAGAATGGATTCGTCTATGTAGGTACGGCAGATAAGCCGGAATATATATCGCTTTGGGAGTCGTCCAACCGTGAGGCATCGATTAAAATGTACGCATAATGTCATTACGCAAGCCCATTCCACTTGTAGCCGAGTGATAGCGGCTTTCTCTCGAGCCTTGAATTTCGTTAATGCCCTTAGAATTTTTCGATAATGCCTTCGAAAATTTAAAGGAAATTATAAGAAATCCCGCTCCTACAGAGACGATCGAACGAGTCCATTGAACATTCAGTAAGTAGTTTTATATTATGTAGCTCATAATGGACGGGAGACAGCTACGAGCATCGGATCGTAGGGTCTACAAAGGATCCGCTTCGATCCCTTCGCAATCGCAAAACTTTGAATACACCTCTTTCGACTATCGAAAAGTTCGATAATGGATTTGTTCGAGGACTCAATTGTTCTACGATGAATGGGTACTAATTAAAACGAAGTCAGGACGATGCCGGACCAAGTTCCCGATTGTTTCCCAACTATAAATCGCAGCGGTGCTCTCTCATATAAATATTGTACGGGGTTCCGTTCCCGACCAACTTCGGTGCTAAATTTAAAATCAAATTGGGGAATCGGCAGGCGCCGACCGGGTGTGTGTGGTATGGCCGTGTAAGTGTTTTACGCATAACTATATCACTTGGATGATATACAACAGTGATATTAATCAGCATAAATAAGGTTGCCCGCGCGGGCGTCCTGAATTCTAGTTCGAATCAAGATTAAGGGGTAAATTCTAAATTGCTTCGGGAATGTTCACATAACGAGTTTAAGATTGTGGGCACGTGTCGCCACCGCGTCTCCCGCTCCAAGATTGGCCAAATGTATCTCCGCTGTCGCGTCGCTGTCGTCGGGCGTACGGCCGGCATGCGTCGACACGCGAATCTGTTCCACCACTCGTACATCAACGTCTCCACTTATGAAACTACCTGGTAACAGATATACCGCCTGACAGCTCGCTCTTGACTTCCACACCTGTGCCGTAAATGCCTCTACTTTACTCCGCTACTTATACGGAAAGCAAGAAACGTTTATTTGCGACTGTGAACTATGTACCTGTTAGAGAAAAATAAATATCTTATTTGTAGAAAAAGACGTGGAATTAACCTCAGGAGCTTACCGAACCGCTGTTACTTTATTACCGTTCGTTTCTTTTTCCGTTGCCAATAAGAAATCACGTTTGATCGGTCCGGAGCTCGGCCGCAAATGAGCCGAAACAACACTCCCTTTATCTTCCAATAAGTAAGCGAGCTTTGGTTTTCCGAAGACAAATGCTAACTCTAAACGAAAAACGGAAGATCGGAAGCCAGATGGCTCGAAAAACATAAAAATAAACGAACCAGAATATGGATCGTAACTATCTGATTGTTATTCAGCTCTATCGTAGTACATAGGACCAATAAATAATATTGAAACAAACAGAACGCCGAAAGTTTTTTGTGGAAATACGGATATGCAAAGCTAAAAGGTTCTTTTTTTCCTTCCAAAAATTAGTTTGTTCCGGAAAGCGGGAACAAATCCCATGGTAGCATTCAAAATCGCGTTCCCTTTTTAAAGTTGAGACGATTGGTGTAACGAGTGTCGAATTTCGTGACCCCATGGGCCTCGCAGGAGACGGAATGCCCCCGGAGGAGGTGGCGTAATTACCAACCATTACAGACAAAGGACGACTGGTCCGATTACCATAATTCCCAGTGCCGAGCGCGGGATATAAATGGGCTACATTTTGTAGTAGCACGACGACTGACGTGTGTATTAATGACTACGCTTGTCCTCTTAAATTAGGCGAGGGATTTGGTGATTCAGTTTTTCATTGGCGGCCGGAGACGCGAGAAACGACCTGCCTCTACGTTCTACACGGAACATTTATCCATTCATATTGGATAGTTGTAGTAGTTTTAACTTACTCCAATAAATAATTTTAACCGATTTCAAAATAAGGAGGATATTCCCAACGTCGCGTAGGTATATTTTTTATGTATGTTCATCGATTACTTGAAGACAGCTAAATCGATTCTTTTTTTGTTGAAATGGGGATACTTTATAAACATTTCATTGATTGTTTCTATAATATACCTAAATATCCTTAGCTAAATAAATAAAGCTAATTTTAGAATAGGTATCTAACTTTCTTGAATCAATATACCTAATACTAGTCTCCAGATGGTTAAGTATAAGAGGTGAGACCGGATGAAGAAATAAATTCATTAATCTCTAATTACTGTGAGTGGAATGCTTTTCAAAGGGCACCGCCACAAAGGCCCTGACGATATTATCGAAGAAATTCGCCATTTCCTTTAGTCTCTAACGCATGGGGGAAGATTCAATCGAGAAAAAAAAACACAAAAACCCTTTTAAAATTAATTGAGTTTTCTTGTGGCTACATCGGGTTGTACAATAAATTAATTAACGCTCGGAGGAATCCTTAAAATTTGTCGAGGATCAAAAGTTGTTATATAAGCAGCGCAGTGAGCAAGAGAGGGGGGGGGGCAGAAGATAATACTTCGATTTTCCATTAGCTTATATTAGCGACCGGGAGAGCCGCGCCCCGCGGTTTGAGCAATAGCCCACCGCCTAATATATTTTCTTCATAAAGAAACTACCTAAACACGCGATCTTTGATCCATTTGCATGGGCTGATCCACTCGGCTATTTGTTTACGGCCTATTACGGCAGCAATATTCGGCCCTAATTGAATTTCAACTTGTAAATTTTCGTGGATAGAATTAATTAAATTTTTCCCTGTTCTAATGCTGAACAAGACCGCGCTCGCGGCCTGATTAATTTCATAAAAGCCTTTAACTTCGCAAATAATGCTTTTGATAACAGTTTATAGACTCCTGGTATATCGTACTGGACTTAGTTAATTTTGGCCTAAAAGCTTTCGCGAATGAAATTATGAGGCATATAAACGGGTTTGAGTGTGTTGAAATGCACATTTAACTTAGTTATTGTGGAACTATTATGTGTATTTTAACTATTAAACTACTAGAAGCGATTGTGGTTACTCGGATTTATATATCGTTCGTATTACCTAGACTCCGTGAAACAATATGCTACACTTTATTGACTATTAAAAAGTAATTCTACCAACATTTACAATCAATATTTACCAACTTTTACATACATTAGTTATAACTACAAAACAGTTGTTTGTTACAGACTAGAACAGATAATAAACTAATTTGTTAATTACTTTTAGGAGCGCCTAGTTGCCATTTCTACCTACTAAACTATTGTTTAGCATAAAATTATCTCTAGGAATTAGTGAATTAGGTTAATGGACAAGTTTTACTAATGAAACAACTTTGATAGATTTTTTGACGACAAGTTTGCTGGTGACGCCGCCGATGTCTTTGAAACACTTTCAAAATTCAATGTCATTTTTATCTAATTCCTTATCTTAGTCCTTAGTTTCTCAATCATTTAAATGTAGTATCTAATAAAACTATATCTTTGTTTTAGGTTGTCTGCTAGAAGGATCGCGGCCGCCACCTGATGTACCGCCCCGGAATCCCACAATGTCTCGGCTAAACGGTCGCATTACGGGGAACCCCGCAGACTTGTCCGACTTCGAGCCCTCTTGCCTCGTTAGGACTCCGTCGGGAAATTTCTACGTGCCTTCAGGTAAATATAACAAGATAACTGTCTATAGGTAATTGAATTTGTACCTACAGCACATTGCCACGAATATTTTAACAAACATAAACCTAGTAAAAATAACTTCCAAGACTACTAAATTGAAGAAGAATCCGTTACACAGGGTGGAATAACAATAATCATTAATAATTTCAGGGGACATCCAAAAGAATCCATCAATGGATTACAAATCGAATTCGTCGTGCAGCAGTCCAGGGAAGGAAAAAAGCACCTTGGAGCGGATGGACCGAGGCGAGCGGTCTCACCCCGCGTTTGGCGTACCCGTGCCCGTCCTGCCTGTGCGGAACAATCTGCGCGCCTCGCACTTCCCGCCCGCCGCCTCCAGGTTTCACTTCAGAAAGGGCCTCTCTTCAAGATGTTCGTGGAAGTGTACCGCGATAGTCTTCATATTACTCTTCGTTTTACTTTTAGCTATCGCGTCTTATATGTCTGGTGAGTTTTGGTTATACCTAGAGGTTTATCAGTAGTGATTTTTCTGATCACTATTCTGAAATGTATGAGCTAATTTTCATTTATCTTGTCCACAGCGTCATATTTTGTCAACTGGTCATATCAAAACTCAAAAGCGTGTACGGTATTGGTTGGCGAGTCGACGGAAATATTTTCGGCATCAAAAGCAACAACACTAGAATCAAACAAATCACTAGCGAGACCTCATCAAAGCTCGCTATCCACCGCAACAGGTAACGATGGCTCCCATTCACGCCGCCGTAGAAGCGTAGATGTAGAGGAGCATGCTTCTGTCACTTCTGTATCTTCTATCTTTTCACTGGGTTCTTCCACTGTAGATAGAATGCATGGTATCACTACTCCTATTGATGTTAGTTTAGCGCATGGTGTGGAGTCGGCTTCGGAAGTTTCGGAGAGAGCAGAGCAAGAAGGTGTAAGTGCTTCTGTATCTAACCAAACCAATGTGACTAATTTTGAAAATGTAACCCAGTCCGAGGCGCTTGGAGAGACAAGTTTAGATTTTACTGCGGAAACTAACTCAGAGGATAATATGCTTACCACTACAGAAAATATTAATGACATTACCACAATCACTATAGATCACATTGTAACTAACAACTTAGAAGAAAAAGAGACTAATACGAAATCACAAGTAGAGCAACCGATTGACATCCCAGTAAAAGATAAGTCATCAATTGAAACAGACATGGAAAAAATTGCTTATGATCCTGAAGATATGCAAGGGGATGCTTTTCCTTCAATATACGCGTACGGTGTACAAAAGCTTCAGTATTTAAAATTACTAACAAAACTGAAAGAAGTTAACGAAGATCTGCATATTAACCTTGACGAATCTGTTGATCAGAGTAACAATCTCAATAAATTACATTATGATAGTGAAAAAACAATTTTGAAAGTAGATCAGTCTAGCAAACCTATTACTACTGATGTGCCCATAATGATAACAACGAATGTCATTACAACAACTGACTCTCCAGAGGAAATATTTTTTGTTACAACGAATAAATTCACTGCACATAATGAGCATGTCACCACTACAACACCTGTACCAATAGTCACTAATGAAGATTTAATAAAAACCATTAAACCAGAACTTACTGAAAAAAATACCGTAGTGGCAGACGGAGTAACTTTTAACACCGCTGAAACGAAAACACCTGAAGTGAATAACCCTAAACACGTATTAATTAATCTTACCATCGCTGCTGATGGGGCCGATGACTCAGCATACAAACCTATTTATTCGTTAACTTTAACAGTGCCAACATTAGGAGATGCAAATGAGAGCCCCACTGTTAAGATCACTCCAATTGAAGCTTTTCCGACAAAGCCAACAAATTTCAATAAACCTGTCACTATAGAGGGAACAGCGAATGACAAAGCTACAAACACAGAAGAATGGGGCGGAACCTGCGAGTGCTCCTGTCCAGCCTGTAACAATAATTCGAGTGATGATTTCTACGACGACTATTCGGATACAACAACCAAAATATCCGAAGATAACATTACATCTACAGTTACTGAGGAACTGTCAACCATGAAACCCACTACTGACTCATCTTCAGAAACAAATACTGAACTGTCAACACAAACCGAATCCAGTTCGACAACAGAAACGATAATATCATCAACAGAAGATAGTACAACTGAAACAATTAGTGAAGTACCGTCCACCACGGAATTACAGTGTGTATGTCCGAAAGTAGAACCTCCACCTATTCTTATTTTAGAAGGTGAGGTTACTGAAATTGAATTGAAGCTGTGATAACTTACTAACACTGACGACAAACCATCAACCATTAGGTCTTCTGGAAAATTACTTTATTTCATATCCTAACTCGCTAACTGCATGGTTCATACTAAACAATGGGTTAAACTTTAGTAGGATTTTTATTGCATGTGCTTTTGTTGGGTAAAAGGTATTAGAATAAGATTACTCTTAGATTTCATAATGTTTATGTAGATAATTATAGTTATGTTTATACTTTTAGCATGAATTCATTGATAGTACCTACCTGCCTACCGGCTATCTAGTTACTAGTTTTAGAGTAGATGTAGTTCACCACATTATCGCATGGCGTAAACATTCTTTCAAGTAATTTATTTCGATTTTGATAAACTATTAAAATGTAATCTGTTTGTAGGTGCTCGAACATTCCCCGCCCAATCGTTCCCACCAGACGGGACGACGTTTAAACAAATTACTTTAGGTGAAAAATTATCAAAAGAAATCCCTCCATATAGTTATTGGAACATGCAGTTTTATCAATCTCAAGCGTCTTACGTAAAATTCGACTACATGATTCCCCGAGGAGCCTCAATAGGAGTTTACGCAAGACGAAACGCGTTGCCCACCCATACTCAATACCATTTCCTGGAAGTATTGAGCGGTTTCAAGGCGAGGACTACGCGGGCCTCACATGTAAGCATTCTTACTTAATTAGATTACTTGAATAGCTTTCCTAATCCCGAATTGTAAGTTCACTGAATATCGAGGAAAGGTACCTTCACATCGAAGATGAAAGCAGACCCTAAACTAATTATCCGATTCGTTAATAAAATTGTTTGCAATTACAGCCGTCTGTGAAGAAAGAGGTGACCCATTACATGGAGCAAGGTCACTGGTTCCTTTCTTTGTACAACGACGACGGTGACCCTCAGGAAATCAGTTTTATTGCTACTGTAGCCGAAGAGATGACGCATAACTGTCCGAACGGATGTTCTGGTAAAGGAGAATGTTTGATGGGACATTGTCAGTGCCAACCTGGTTTTGGAGGAGATGATTGTAGTAAAAGTAAGTCTTTAAACAGAGTAACATAACTGCTTAACATTGAAATAATTTTATGTACAACAATAAAACAAATTATTTAATTTCAGGTGTTTGCCCAGTACTGTGCAGTCAAAAAGGCGAGTACATAAACGGTGAATGTCAATGCAACCCCGGATGGAAAGGCAAAGAATGTTCGTTGAGACATGACGAGTGCGAAATCCCTGACTGCAACGGACACGGTCATTGCGTGAATGGAAAATGTTCTTGTGTAAGAGGGTACAAAGGAAAATTCTGTGGAGACGTCGATTGTCCTCACCCTACCTGTTCAGGTCACGGGTTCTGTATCGAAGGCACGTGCGTGTGTAAGAAAGGCTGGAAGGGCACGGATTGCGCGACCATGGATAAGGATGCCCTGCAGTGTTTGCCCGATTGCTCTGGGCATGGAACTTTCGATGTTGATACCCAAACTTGCTCTTGTCACGCTCGGTGGTCCGGAGAAGATTGTTCCAAAGGCAAGACATTTATTAAGAATATTTTCTAATTTATGTTATTTACCTAATCTATTTTTAATAGATTTGTTTTGTGTGGGTATAAATGTTTTAAATACTGTTATTTATATGATATGCAGAGGTGTGCGACTTGGACTGCGGGCCGCATGGACGTTGCGTAGGCGATGCATGTGTTTGTGCGCCGGGCTGGAGCGGTACAGCATGCGGCGCGCGGCTGTGCGACTCGCGCTGTGGTGATCACGGCCAATGCAAGAACGGGACGTGCTTGTGCGTGTCTGGATGGAACGGACGTCATTGTACCCTGGAAGGATGCCCACGCGCCTGCGCAGGACATGGCAACTGCCGCGTCGCTAATGACGGAAACTGGGAGTGCAAGTGCTTTGACGGCTGGGACGGACCTGATTGTACCACACTCAAGGAGCAGATCTGTGATGACGCTAAGGATAATGATAAAGGTCAGTTATAAGCTCAAATTCATTAATTATAAACAAGCATATTTTAGTATCTTATGTTTTACGAATTGGTTATGATTGTTGGAGCTTCACATGATTTGTCGTTATTATCGTCTAGATGGCCTAGTAGACTGCGAGGATCCAGAGTGTTGTCAAAGTCCGGCCTGTAAAGGCAGCCAGCTCTGCGTCTCGTCTCCAAAACCGATCGACATTCTCCTCCGCAAACAACCGCCCGCCATCACCGCCTCGTTTTTCGAGAGAATGAAGTTTCTCATCGACGAAGGTAGTTTGCAGAACTACGCCAAACAGGAGACCTTCAATGAGAGGTTAGTCTTTGTGTTCGATGTTAACTGTTAGCTAAGCTCCTTTTTGTCTAATGTTTTTTCACGATGTATGAATACTAGTATAAGACTAAGACTGATGAAAGCTATTCCTAGATCGTGACAAAACTAAATAAGTACATAAAATAATGATAAAATTACTAATATCTGTTATATAAATATGCAATGTTGTGCCCCAGTCGATCCTAATGTTTTATTTAATGAAAGTTAACACGACGCTTTTTGTTTATTTCTTACATGTTACGAAATGTTTCGTGACCAAGAACGAAGCGATCGGCACTTGCATGTATTTAATTAATGTGGCTGATGTATCTTTCTTCCAAATTAACAATATTAATGTCATTTCTCTCGGTTTTCTAACGCTGCGCAGTATGTTTTGGAACCACTTCAACACGAGGTAAGATTTCAGACGTGGGTCACCTGGTCCCATCTAGTGTGTGTTCCTTTTCTGTAGAGCTACTTAAAATGTTTAGATAACTAATTGGCAACTTATACAAGTACATAGTATACCTGTTTTGTTTTAAATGCATGTTGTTCGTTTATCGTAGTTTTGTTTACCTAAAAATGTGTCCTGTGACTTTGTGTTACGCTTTTTATTTATATATCATACCTGTTTATACAATATATCATATTATTAGAATTGTTTAAGACATGTATCATATCATATAAGAAAATTAATCACCTAATACCGTAGACTATTCACATTTAGTAATAGTAAGAATCGAAAATTTAAAGGCATGTAGACCTGATCTTAGTTTAGATACATGAGAATTATATCATTCGCGTAGACACGTAAATTACCCAATAAATAGAGGTGTTGGTTAGATTAAGTTATTTTCACGTTATGAAAAGTAAATATGTAGGTATTTATCTACACCATAATTTTGTACATACTAAAAGCCTTAAACCTTGACATCTATTTCAAATTGTTTTAAAATTCATACCACTTTTTTATAATTATCCAATTTTGTCTTCTTTGAGACTAATTTCCAATATAGTTAATAATTATAATCATAAATAAGGACTATCAGGACAATATAATTCAATTAAACATTTTAATTAAAATTATTTAATGGCTATAACATAAAATTCAATATTTCAGTCGCTCGGCTGTGATCAGAGGACGTGTGGTAACAACCCTCGGTTCTGGTTTGGTGGGTGTAAGGGTATCTACTTCCACGCCTCTGGAAGGATTCACCTTAACCAGGGATGATGGATGGTTCGACTTGCTGGTGAATGGCGGTGGTGCTGTTACCTTGCACTTCGGAAGATCGCCTTTCAAGAGGTCTTCGCAAGTCGTCTTTGTGCCTTGGAATGAGGTTAGTGTCCATTTAAAAAAAATGGTTGTCTGTAAAGTCTGTTTCCGGACGATAATTTTACGTGATAACGTCATAAGAAAACATTGATGGTAACCATGGCAACGATAAAACGTTGCTATAGTTACCTTGTCAATAACATGAGGCGTTCCAGTAACGACGCGTGACGTCACACTTTTTTGAGATTGCAGGTGTTCACCAATTTATAAAACGTTATCACGTCAAAAACTAACTAGAGCTAATAATTAATTGTAATTCAGACAAAACATGAAATAGCTATGTAGATTCCAACCCCTAGGTAGGTACCTACTCTAATTTTAAATGTTCCTAACTACTTACCTACCTATGTCATGTTTGTAGTACATGAATTTAACATTACCTAGAACCGAGACACTGGCTCACTCGAAGTCTTTAATAATTGAACGGCTTCAAAACTTCGTATGAAGCAATTTAAAGTTTGTTTTTTTACGTTATTAAACATGCGAACTGACGATTAAAGTGGCATTACTCTTTTTACGACTCAATTATTTTGTTAATTTTCCACTGATTTAGATTCCTGAGTTCTATATCGGACTTACGGAAACTTTTAATTGGTTTAGCTAAAGTCCATATTATTTAAAACACTTGATTGAACACGTAAGCAGGTATTTACTTTATAAATAGATTTACCTAATAACAGGCTTAAGGCTTTTAATATATTTTACCTAACGCAAGAATTCTTTTTAAAGTGCTTAGGTACTTTGAAGGTCATAAGTTCAGTTAAAACGAATTTTATTTTAAGACAGTAAAGTATTTCAGTAAGTTTTATTATGCTGTTCTAATTTCCAGGTTGTGATCATCGATGAAGTGGTAATGACAACAGCTGATGAGAAGGTGGGCATGGGTCCACCTCAGGCTTGCCTCGCGCACAACTATGATCTGATGAAGCCGGTCGTGCTTGCCACGTGGAAGCACGGCTTCCAGGGAGCTTGTCCTGATAAGAGCGCTATATTGGCTGAGTCACAGGTAAATAGACCGTGTCCGTCTGTGACCGATGTCTGATGCATTTGGTCAAAACATTAACCTTAACCTCGATGTTTTTACCTAAAGTTTAAAATTTAAATGCATTTCACATGATTTTGGTCTAAATTCCTATTTTTCTTTTATCACAGGTGGTGCAAGAAAGTCTCCAGATACCAGGAACTGGTCTGAACCTAGTCTACCACAGCTCACGAGCAGCCGGCTACTTATCCACAATTCAACTTCAATTGACTCCGGAAAAAGTTCCTCCCACTCTCGCTCTGATCCATTTGAGAATCACCATCGAGGGCATACTGTTTGAGAAGACCTTCGAAGCTGATCCCGTAATAAAGTTTACTTACCCGTGGAACAGGCTTAACATTTACAGGCAGAGAGTGTATGGAGTGACCACAGCATTGGTGAAGGTCGGATACCAATATACTGATTGTAAGGACATTATATGGAACGTTCAGACGACGAAACTAAGCGGTCATGATATGAGTATTTCTGATGTCGGTGGCTGGAATCTGGATATTCATCACAGATATAACTTCCACGAAGGTAAGTTCTATCAATTGAACTCCCACTCATCATGTTACTAAACCGATTTCTTTTAGAAATTATGCTAAATGCTCATTTATTGATTACAGGCATTCTGCAAAAGGGTGATGGTGCAAATATTTATTTGAAACACAAACCGCGTCTCATAATCACAACGATGGGTGACGGAAGACAACGCGAATTGGAATGTGGAACTGAATGTTCAGGTAATGGTCTCTTGAGACATTATGTCATACTTAATCACAATATTTTTTAATTGATAAAAGAGACAATTTTAATACGTTTGTCTGACAAAAATTCTATTACATTACAGGCACAGCAACCAAACAGAGACTCTTGGCTCCAGTGGCACTAGCAGCGGCTCCAGATGGTTCAATCTTCGTCGGAGATTTCAATTTGGTGCGGAAGATCAGTACCGATGGCACTGTCCGTACTGTGGTTAAATTGAAGTAAGTAATAAATTACTCAATTAATAAAGATTGAACAATCAAATCAGGAACAACATACAATGTCCTTATTGAAAAACTTTAAATATTTTGTAGATACTAAAGCTTTGTATTGTATTTTCCAGTGCCACCCGAGTTTCATACCGCTACCACATGGCCTTGTCTCCATTGGATGGCACGCTATATATCTCAGACCCTGAGTCTCACCAGATCATCAAAGTCAGAAACACAGAAGACTTCAGCGATCCTGAACATAACTGGGAAACAGTCGTCGGTTCCGGAGAGAGATGCCTTCCTGGAGATGAAGCTCACTGTGGGGATGGAGCTCTAGCTCGGGACGCCAAACTTGCGTATCCGAAAGGCGTAGCGGTATCTATTGACAACGTTTTATACTTTGCCGATGGGACTAATATTCGCATGGTAGATCGTGATGGGATTATTACTACTGTTATCGGTAATCATATGCACCGTGCTCATTGGAAGCCTATTCCTTGCGAGGGAACACTCAGTGTGGAAGAAGTACACCTTCGCTGGCCAACGGAACTATCTATAAATCCTCTTGATAACAGCCTTCACATTATCGATGATCACATGATTCTGCAGATGGCACCGGACGGTCGAGTCAAAGTCATCGCGGGTCGTCCTCTACATTGTCCGTCTCCACTAACCGGGTTCGACATGGAGTTGGCAACGTATGCTACTCTTGTCATGCCACAGAGTATTGCGTTTGGAGCTGCTGGCGACCTCTACGTGGCTGAAAGTGATTCTCAAAGGATCAACAGAGTGCGACTTATTACTACGGATGGAAAAATCTCCCTGTACGCTGGAGCAGAATCGAAGTGTAATTGTTTGGAACGAGGCTGTGATTGTTTCGAAGCCGATCATTTCTTGGCGTCTAACTCCAAATTCAATACCATTTCTGCTGTCATCGTGAGCCCTGATGGTATCGTCCATATCGCCGATCAAGCCAACTACAGAATCCGGTCGGTGATGGCCAGTATCCCAGATGCCAGTGGAGCTAGAGAGTACACTCTTTATTCTCCCGACACTCAAGAAATCTACATCTTCAACAGATTCGGTCAACACGTCATGACCAAGAACATTCTAACAGGAGAAAACAATTACGTTTTTACTTACACTGTCAATACAAGTAACGGAAAACTAAGCACTGTAACTGATGCCGCTGGAAATAAAGTATTCTTACTGCGCGACTACTCGAGCTTGGTAAACTCTATAGAAAATACAAAGGGACAAAAATGTAGACTAAAGATGTCCAGAATGAAAATGCTTCAGGAGTTGAGAACGCCCGATAACTTCAACATGACTTTCGATTACCACGGTACAACAGGTCTGCTGAAAGCCAAGTATGACAGTACGGGTAGAAGCTACATCTATAAATACGATGAATTTGGAAGATTGACATCAGCCGTAACACCTACGGGTAGAATAATAACATTGACATTCGACCTAAGTGTCAAGGGTGCAACCGTGAAAGTGAGTGAAAATAATAGAAAACCCATTTCGATTTTAATCAAGGGATCTTCAGTTAATACAAGAGTAGGAGAAGCCGAATCGAAAACGATTATTTCAACCGATGGAAGCATTTCAACCAGCATGCCGTGGGGACACATTATTTCAACAGACACTGTCCCATACACAATTCTTTCAGAAATAGATCCTATTCTTGGAGAGAGCTATCCGGTTCCAGCGAAACAAAGAACTGAAGTAGGTGGTGATTTGGCGAATAGATTTGAATGGAGATATTTCTTACGTAGACTACTGTCGAACAAAGGCAAAGGTGGTAAGGCCGTTGCACAAATCGGTCGTAAGTTACGAGTCAATGGTGAAAATCTCCTCACATTAGAATATGACCGAGACTCGTCAAGTGTAGCCGTGTTCATGGATGACAAAGTCGAACTTCTTAACGTTACGTACGATAGAACAGCGCGGCCTGTGAAATGGGGTCCAAGAAGTGGCATATTCGCTGAAGTCGAGCTAGAATATGACAGGTTCAACAGGCTTACTAGATGGAGCTGGGGTGATCTTAATGAAACTTACGGATTTGATAGAGCCGGAAGATTGCATGAGATAAGATACGGAGATGGTTCCTCTTTAGCTTACTCTTTCAGAGATATGTTTACAAGTCTGCCACTAAAAGTAACTACACCAAGAGGAAGTGATTATCTTCTTGATTACGATGACTCCGGAGCTCTGCAAAACCTAACAACTCCCAGAGGCCATATTCACACATTTGCTTTGATGACATCGTTGGGTTACTTCAAATATCAATATTTCTCGCCAATGAATAGACATCCGTATGAGATTTTGTACAATGACGATGGTCATATTTTAGCAAAGATATTCCCACATCAGTCAGGTAAAATTCTGTATGTTTACGACACCACTGGAAAACTGGAAACAGTACTAGCAGGTGCTTCGGCCATTCGTTACGTTTATCACGAAAATACTCATCTTGTAAAGAATGTTGAAATCACAGATCCTGATTATGAACTCAAACAAGACTACAAGTACCACGCAGGTATATTGAAAGACGAGAAAATGAAATTCAACTCAAAAAGTGGTTTGAACAACGCTCACTTTAAATACCAGTACGATGGTAACGCAAGACTTTCCACAATCGATGTTAACATTAACAGCAAAGAAATGCCACAACTACGACTGAAATACAACCAAAACCTTGGAATATTGGAAGCAGTCAGCGACTTGAGGATATACCGAAATACTTTTAATCGTTCCGTAATGCAAGACACAAGTAAACAATACTTCACTATCACCGACTACGACGATCATGGTAGAATAAAGACTGTCCTCATCAATATAAAAGCGTTTGATGTCTTCCGACTGGAACTTGAATATGATGTAAGAAACAGAATCAAATCGAAGAGAATGATGATTGGAGACACATCATCGGTCGCCAGAATCAGTTATAATTACGACGGGCATCTGATGGAGGTGATCGGTTCCGAAGACGATTGGAAGTACAACTACGATGAGAACGGTAATGTTATCGGAGTGATCGAACAGGGTGACAAACGATACCTCGGTTACGACATCGGCGACAGAGTCGTGCAATACGGCGAACTAGAGTTCAGCAGCTATGACGGAAGAGGCTTCGTGATCAGGCGTGGAGAACAAAAGTACAGATACAACTCCAGAGGTCAGTTTGTCCACGCCTTCGAAAGGGACAAGTTCCAAATGTGGTACTTCTACGACGACCGAAGCAGACTCGTCGCTTGGAAAGATGACAAAGGCAACGTTACACAATTCTTCTACGCCAACCCGCAGACACCTAATCTGATCACGCACATGCACCATCCGAAAATCGAGAAGACTGTCCGTTTCTTGTACGATCAGAGAGATTTCTTGACCTGCATAGAAACTGAAGATCAACGGTTCTACGTAGCGTGTGACCATAACGGTTCGCCTCTGGTAGTCTTCGACGTTAACGGAGAAATCGTGAAAGAAATCAAGCGAAGCCCATTCGGTAAAATTATGAAGGACACTAACCCAGGATTTTACGTTCCAGTCGATTTCCACGGAGGAATATTAGATTACAGCACCAATCTAATCTACTTGGAAAACAGATTGTACGATCCAGTGGTAGGACAGTGGATGACTCCTAGCTGGGAACACCTAGCGACGAAACTGAGCTTGCCAACAGACATATTTATCTACAGATTCAAGAACAACGACCCAATAAATAGAAACCAACTCGTGCCGTACATGACTAGCTTGGAAAGTTGGTTGCAACTGTACGGATATGATCTGAATAAGATGATGGGATCGAAGTACATTACGGACATGATCTTCCAACCGAAGACCTCGGTGACTGCCACTCAGCTGGCACCGGACTTTGGTGTCATGTCGGGTCTACAGTGCATCATTGAAAAGGTAAATGAAAAGATAAATGTATAAAAAAGATTAATTATAGATTCTCACTTTAAGGACACATGAATTAATCATCTTGGCCTTTCCATTTCAGGTGAACGATAAATTATCTGACATTGACTTCGTCCCAACGCCTCTGTTGAAAATGGAACCAATAACGCGTAACCTGTTGCCACGTGTGTCGTACAAGCGCGGCGTGTTCGGCGAAGGGGTGTTGATCTCCAGAGTCGACGGCAAGGCGTTCATCAGCGTCGCGGACGGCGCAAACAGCGTCGTCGAGGACGTCATCACCACTGTATTCAACAACTCGTACTTCCTCGACGTTCACTTCAGCATCCACGATCAAGACGTTTTCTACTTCGTGAAGGATAACACGCTGAAAATACGGGACGATATGGAGGAGCTGAGGCGGCTTTCTGGGAAGTTTAACGTCTCGCAAGATGAGACAAATGATCAAGGATCAGAGGTACGTAAAAATTGCGATATCTATGAACTTTTATGCAATTTTATTGAATTGATACCTTTAGTCACGAATTAATTTCTTTTGAACTAATCGGATAATTATCGTTTGTGTAGGTGCGCGTCCACGCAGTGGGCGGTGGCGCTGCGCCGGCGGTGATTGTTCTGCGTTACGGCGTGGAGCCGGCAGCGGAGCGTGTCAAGCTGTTGAAGCATGCGCACAAGCGGGCAGCGGCGCGCGCCTGGGAGAGAGAGAAGGCACTGGTTGCCGCAGGGTGGGAAGGTCGCGCACCCTGGACCGAGGAGGAGAAGGAGGAGCTCATCTCGCACGGCGTCGTCGACGGGTGGGCGGCCCGCGACGTGCACTCGGTGCAACGCTACCCACACCTCGCCGACGACCCCGCCAACGTTGTCTTCGTGCGCGACGCTCGACGCAAGCGAAGAAAGTCCGGTCGCGCCCGACATCGCTCCCAATCTTGAGTACTCAAAGTACTATCCAAATTTTTATTTTTGTAGGACTGAGATTTCGACGGTCGAGCTCCTGTGATCGGTATCTCTAAGTTTTCTAGGACTGAGCGGAAATTAATCGCGAAAGGTTAGGCCCTAAGAAATCGACGGAAGTTGTGAACCGTATAGACTATTTACGTCGCTTATTCGTACTTAGGTGATCCCCCTCCCACGCTCGTTCTGAATTGCTCCTATTTTACGTTGGACTGAAGTGAATCTCGTAATAATTCTCGACAATCTACAGGGTACCGAGACGTTAATAAATCGATAGTTAAACGAGCATAATAAACGCCCGAGAATAATAATGAACAAAACTAAACAAATAATACTCAAATGCGATCACAATTTTTAATCTCAATTTTATATTATTTTAATGAACTATTTTACTATTTTTACCTTATGATTATTAGATCAAGTAGAATTATCGTATGATTTATAAAATGATCGATCACAAGCCATAATACCTTGTATTCCTATCACGTTTTAGCCAAATATTTTGTTCTATCCGTACTTTAGGTATTTGTAAATAATTAAATTAATGATATTTTATTTCTATTGTAGACGTTCCTTTTTAATGTTAGACCTAAGGTCTTTTTACTTCGCAATTTATTATTAAGCAATAATTTTATATTATTTTCTATAATAACCCTAGATTCCTCTCCATTGTTATACATTTTCATATTATATGTTCGCTGGCTGCATTAGTTCCGGAACCTTGTCTCTTTAAGTAGATGTTCTTCAACCTTCGTGATATGGTTGATTTAGTTAAAGTGATAAGGTTCTATTAGAAATGTAATAACCCCGTAATTAGAACGGCCTCGTTAAATAGTAACAAATTTAAGTATTAACAGAAACGTTTATACGTACATCATCGTGTGTTGTGCAATAATCGAAAGTTAGCTAATCGATTAGGATCACACTTTTCGCTGAGTTATCAATATTTTCCTTAGAGACTGACTTAGGTTTTATCTTTAACTGCGTGCAACAAATTTAAAAAAGTGTACAGGCTAGCGCTAACGAAGCACTTAAGAGAAAAGGGCTCTCTCTCCATACTAACGTAGTAGACTGTTTCCTCCCTGAATACTGTCACTAGAACAAATATTTTTTTTAGCATAAAACTTATAACCGACCATGCCCCTATGTTTTTTTTGTTTTTTAACTCCTAATTTCTATGATAAGTAGAATATGAAAAAAAAACCAAGACATACCTAGAGGCATAGTCATGGCAGTTATAGGCTTTATGCAACAAATAATTTGTGCTAGTGTCATTATCCAGAGAGGAAACAGTCGACTACGTTTGTAAAGAGAGAGAGCCGGTACCTGTTCCTCTTAATTCTCTAAAAACGTCACCACCACGCCGTCTTATGGCGCGTTTACATAAATCACAAAAGTTGTCCGCAGTTTTACTATGTGAATCGTGATTTCTTTCAAAATGATAAACCAGCGGAAAGCATGTAATTTAAAATAAAAGTAGATATGTATTTTATAGTATATGTCCATCAATGTGTATCATTTAAATTGTGGTGTCTATTCTGTGTTAGAGTTACTAATTTAAATAATAGTTGACTGAGCGACCGGTGATACGTCGATATTTTTTACTAAAAAAAAAAGAAAAGTATTGGGAAAAATTGTATGTGAGAAGTGGCGAGAGACTCAATGAGATGAATCTCGCGCGTTACGCCAACACGGTGATATTTTTGGAAAATGTGACTAAACGAAGCAATACATTGTAATTTGATACGTCTTACCTTTTATTTAGTATCTTAAGGTGTATTTTAATTTCAAAATTAACTAATATATATCTAATGTGAATGTAGTGTATGATTTCGCGGTGATATTTAGAGCGGTATAGTTATCTTTTTTATGATGTATAAAGAATTCTAATTTGTAAATAATTAGGTACTTAATTATGTAATCTGTAAAAATACTGTACATATCTTTACGCTTGAATTATTTATAATGTATTCTGGTAAGTCGATAGGATATTGTAATGTAAAGAAAGAGCGTAGGTGATGAGTTTTGTAACGACCGCCCCGGATCTGAATACTTCACCTTTCTGACTTCTTTTATGCAGTTTACATTCGACATTTTAATAGCCATATTCTGAACTTGATTTAAAACTTTAAACAGCTTTATTGACAACTTGATTTAGAACTTTAAACATCTCTATTGTCAACTTGATTTAGAACTTTAAACATCTCTATTGTCAACTTGATTTAGAACTTTAAACATCTCTATTGTCAACTTCATTTTGATTTTTAAACATCTTTATTGCCAACTTGATTTAGAACTTTCAACCTGTCTTATTGTCAACTTGATTTAAAACTTTAAACGGCCTTATCGTTGACTTGATACAAACCTTTCCAACTATGTGGCTGTCAACTCAATTCAGAACTTTTTACGGCCTTGTTACCAAATTGATTAAGAACGTTGTAGTGCTCTTTTGAGTCACAACTTTAAATAGCTATAATTATCAACCCGATTCAGAATATTTAACAGCCATATTATTATCTTGAGTCAGAACATTTAATAGCCATATTCATAACTTGAGTCTGAACTTATAAATTGAAATACTTTCCAAAAAACTTTCTCTCTGATGAGACTTGCACCAACCCCGCTCTTATCAACCGAGCTACGGGGATTACGTCCAAACAAATATTTGAAAGCTTTTATGACATATTTTGAAGTCCCAAAGGGGAGAAACGTTTTGGAAACTATTTTAAAAGTACCATCTACAAAGCGAAATAAACTTGTTAAATAAGTTTTCTTAAACAATCGATTCTTAAATCATTCTGAATCAATTCCCGTAAAATGTCGATTATAAACTGCCTTTAAGACGTCTTTAGGTGTATCTAGATCGTCAATATTCGGCAAACTTATCCATAGACTTCAGCTTCTAGACTTAGAGAGCTTTCATGACGCGATCTTCACAGTGCATTTACCTTAGTAACAGTTTTCCTGTGTACTGCATTTATTTAACTGTAGATAACTAAAGATCCAGAATGCTGGTGTATAGTCACAATCAATACTCTATAGTTTGGGATGAGTGCGCTACGAGGCGATGTAAGCATGTACAATAATGAAATATAGAAAGTATTCTAATGGAATATGTAATAAAACATTAAAATCATTATTGTTTTTCATTGATTTTTTCTCCTTGATATTGGGTTAATCTCCAAGCGACCTGTCTACGACGTTCACACTTTGATTACATTTTTTACTAGCTGCGCCTCGCGGTTTCACCCGCGTAAGTCCCGATCCCGTGGGAATATCAAAATAAAAAGTAGCCTATAGCCTTCCTCGATAAATGGACTATCCAACACAAAAATAGTTTTTCAATTCGAACGAATATTTTTAAGGCTATAAATGTTTCAGTCAGTTAAAATCTGACATCCTTGACTAGCAACACACAGGTTCCACGAGTAAAAAATATATTTAAATTATAAAAATAATTTATTCCTACGTAACTAGAAACAATCTTAATAATTAAAATACAGAATAATATAGTTCGATAAGAAATATTGATATGTCAATTTTTTATAATGGAATTGCTTACTGCTTATACTATGGTAACAATAACAATTCGTAAATTTATTAGATAAAATTGTTTCTACAAATCTAATGCTCATCCTAACTAATATTATAAATTAGAAAATTTGTTTATAAGAAATAAATATTGCAGGATATTCCACACATCGCCATCTAGCCCCAAGCTAAGTAACTACTGTAACTAGACTTGTGTTATGGGTGCTAGACAACGGATATACTACTTATATACTTTTCTTTTGTAAATATATACTTATAATACATATAAACAACTAGACCGCAGACAAATATCTAAGCATAAATACTTGTCTGAGGCGGGAATCGGAAGTTCTTAAACTAATGTACTTATTTAAAAAACTGGTTGCCTGTAAAGTCGGTATACGGGCGAAAGTTTTACGTGACAACAACTGTGCTCGAGTGGAAGGGACGCGTGCCTTTCACTTTTTATGTCTGTCTCTCTCGCTCTTAGGCGGGCTAACCATGCCCGCGTGCCTCTCACTCGCTCTCATTGTGAGCGCATAACGTCAGCGGAGCGTAACGCAGTTTCTTGAAGTGTCACCCGGCAAACCAATTTATAAAACGTTGTCACGTCAAAATAAGGTGATATGAAAATATTGGCCTAGATAATTCATTCTATAATAATATTCATTCATGCGTGAGAAGACGCAGCTAAAGTTACAAATAAATAAGTCTTATTCAGCAAATAATACACAGAATATGTTTTGTATATCTAAAAGATATAACGCATACACAAACAGACATATTGTGAAACTTACACAAGTACATTAGTATAAGAACTTAGTTACAAGGTTAATTAAAAAGGTTAAGTAAGTATTATATTTCTTTTTTTAGATATTTCGGCAGTTTAATTTTCTTGTTAAAGTTTTTTCACTTGGAATAAAAAACGATAGTATTATTCAAATGTATTGCAAAAGTGTATTAAGGCATTGACTAATTACCTACATTATACCTTCCTTAAAAACTCTAAGTACATTTTTACTAACAATTGCACTGATTTATACAAAATAGTATAAATCAGTGCATAGGTTCTAATATTTGCTAATAATTATGTTTTAAAATAATAATAAAACATCAAAATCACTACCTATCTACTTACAATATAATATACATTAAAATTTAATTTAGAATTACATAAAGTCAGCGTTCACAATTCGAAAGGCTACGTTCGAAACATTTTAGCGTTTTTCTGCGATTTTATATTTTTGATCAGAAATATAATTGATTTACACTGAAGTAGTTGCGTCTACTATCCGTTACATCGTGAATTATTTAGAGCTAAAAAAATTGTTGGATTTTGTAATTATTTGCTAGCAACCCTAAATGTCATTTTTCGTCGGTGATTCCCGCGCATCGTGTATCGTTCCATGAAAAAACTTATTTGTGCACCAATAATCATAGAAAAAAGAAAAAAAAAACTGGCAAAGATCAAACAACGCGACGGACGACGTCACAGCGCCAACAACTGGGGTTTGGAAGATGGCATCATCATCATAATCTCATCATTTATTCCAATTTAAAACATAAAATTAAATGTCAAAATTACAAAATAATTGAATCAATAATTCATCATAATTGTAAATATATCTCTGAAATACAAAAATTTCATTATCTTAAGTCGTACTTGAAAGGCGAAGCTGAAGGAGTAGTTGATGCTATCGAAGTGACATCAAACAACTACACCATCGCATGGAATTGCTGTTCAATCGATACAATAAATAACACAGATTTATTTGTACTACTCATCCACCTTAAGTGGAAAGATTAGAAAGCTTATAGATACGTTCGCTACAAAAACTCGGAGAGCCTACGACTGAATGGGATAAGTACAATAATTATTTACATAGTTATCTCAAAGTTAGACTCCGTCAATGTGAATCGTAAATGGCACTAACAAAATAATTTTCATTCAGTCTAATCTGAGGATAACAAAACAAAGTTAGTGTTAACGCAAGCCTTTAGACTGGCAACACTGTGGAGGCGCCACCGTCTCTGCGAGTCGCATCGCACGCGCTTCACGTCGTTGTCTCACAGCTACATTCGTAACGCGTCCGGCGGTCAAAACGCTCGGCAGAAGAAGTTTATTTTATTTCATATATTTGCATAAAAGGCAGTAACCATTATTGTAGAAATACCAAATATATAAATGTGAACTCAACGCTTCGTTTCATTCAAGACAGCAAGAACGAACGACCTACCCAGGAAAACTAACAGTTAGAGGACTTAATAAAGTTCCTGACTGAAAAAGCGAACATGTTAACTACATTGTTACACATACACTACAGTCAAAGACAAATCATAACACAGTAACTTATGACAGAAAAACTTCACATAAGGTTAATTGCAACATTGTCACAGAACAGGTTCAAAACAATGCTAACACAAAACATAAACCAAAACAAACGCGCCCTAAGCTGTCTTGTTTACTCTGTGGTGCTCAGCATCCACTATATTTATGCCAAAAAAAAATTTAACAGATCCTACATTCTATGAAAGTCAACAAATTGACATTCTAATAAGCGCAGATAAGTTTTGGGATCTGTTGCAGAGTGATGGAATGCGCTTGCCCAGTGGTCCATACCTGCAGAAAACTAGGCTGCGACATTGTTTCAGGACCTATACTGTACACTGCAGCTCAGCCTACAAACCGCATTATGTGCAATATGACAAGTTCGTTAGAATCTCAACTAAAAATGTTCTGGGAGGAACTCCCAGCATGTTCCAAGAGTTTACACGGAGATGATAACACTTGTGAAGGACATTTTATACAAAATACAACCCGCACGCAAGATAGTAGTCTTTGTGTAAAAATTCCATTTAAGTAAAGAGGTTTCAACGGCCATCGAACTTTGCTGTATACTTGTTGTACCCGCCCAGATCACTCTGTGGCTGTAAGTTTTTAGGTAGGTACTTACATTGTGCCAGAAAGGTCCTATTTTCATGTCTGAAGCGAATCCTAAGATACATAAGGGGTACTATAGACATGTCTTCAGAGTACAAGTATAATAACAATATTTTGGTAGGCTACAGTGACTCTGATTGGGGATAGGCAGTCTACAGTCCTACAGTCCTACAGGGATAGGCAGTCTACCTCAGGCCAAATATTGGCTTTTATGACTGTGCTATTTCATGGGAAACTAAAAAATAACTAACTTTGCTGTCTCAGAAGCAATATGGCTAAAAAGATTTTGTTACATTTTGACTACAATGGAACATGTAATATCTTTGAAGACAATCAAAGTGTTATTAAGTTAATTGAAAATAATGATAATAACAAAATGCTGAAACATATTGATATAAAATATAACTTTCTTACAGAAAATGTAAACAAGGGCCTTGTAAACGTTAATTATATAAAAACTAATAAAAATGTAGCAGATATGTTTACAAAACCCTTGGGAAAACAGTTGTTTACTAAACTTAGGGATCTAATTTTGTGTTGAGTTTAATTTTACTGTCTTAAACAATAGGAGTGAGCTAAGCTATGTGGTATCTGTCAGTTTATTCAATTATACTTTTTTGTTTAAGGGGGGGGGGGGGCATGTAGGAATAACGGGAAATGAGAAAGCTGATGAGTTAGCAAGGACAGGATCGGCAAGTGCTATGCTTGGACCTGAACCAGGTATGGGTCGGCCAGCATGCACAATCATAAAGGCCATAAAGGATAACGCTGATAAGAAACACTCACAAGAGTGGAAAATCAGTCAAGGGCTACTACATTCGAAGAAATTCATAGGCAGCAGGACCAGAGGGGCTTCTCAATTTATATTGAACAACGGTAGAAGCAAAGCACGAGCTGCCTTGACAGGACACTACGAAACCATGCTTGCAGACATGCTTTTAAAAAATGTACAATGGTTTCCTGTGTGTTCAAGAAAATAAAGCTGATTTTTATTAAATAAGAAGTCTTCTGATTCTCTAGTTTAGGCTTAAAAACTTCTCCTGTAAAAATAAGACGGCACCTTCAGGCTATAGAATTGAGACCGATAATGGTACAGTAGTAAACAGACATGTAGACCAGCTAATTCAAATAAGGAACAACGCTCAACCTGAAGGGGACGAAATTACTGACAGACATCATGTATTGGAGACAAACATGGAGCTAGAACCTCCATCAGAGGATACAGGCATCATTGAGATACCTAGCACAGACAAATTGACAGATATACTTGGGTTTCCATAGAGTCAATGGAATTACCAGAGTATCAAAGGGTAGCCTGGAATATAAATTGTCCTCACCGACCTCAAGAACATCCTCACCGACTTCGCAAAAACCCGAGATAGAACCCTAGAGGCCATACAAAATCAACTCGGCTTGGCAACGGCCATCACTGGAGAATTTATGAACAACCTCATGGTGTAAGATGTTGTCGAACCATCAAACCTGAAAAAACTGAGCGATGCTACCAAACTTCTAAATGACATGAACTACAACAACACAAAAACAAGAAAACTCCTAATATCTCCACTCCTAGACTGAAACTTTTACAACCTAGTCGATTAAATCAAAAGAGATGAATTTCTTTATGATAACGACCTTTCTACTAGGATAAAATCAAATCAGGATCAGGAGAAATCAGGAGATAATAAAACCATCGACTCCGATAAAGAAGACAATCGCCACTTCTAAATGGCATAAACTACAACAGCACAAAAGCAAGAAAACTCCTAATATCTTCACCCCTAGACAGAAACTTTACAACCTTGTCGTTTAAATCAAAAAAGATGAATTTCTTTATGGTTTTTCTTAACGACCTTTCTTCTAGGATAAAAGCAAATCTAATAAAGAAGACAATTGCCACTTCTAAATGACATAAACTACAACAATACAAAAACAAGAAAACTCCTAATATCTCCACTCCTAGACAGAAACTTCAAAAACCTAGTCGATTAAATCAAAAGAGATAAATTTCTTTATGGTAACGACCTTTCTTCTAGGATCAAAGCAAATCAGGAGATATAATCATCGACTCAGATAAAGAAGATAATTAATTGCCAGATCTCTGAAAATAAAACCTATATAATAAAACCGCCATTGTATCAACAAAAAACTTGTGCCCAATTCTCACACCTAAATAAAGTCGCCAGAGCCTAGTAAAGAGACATTAAAATTCATGCCTCTTACGTAAAATCAAAAGAAAAAGTGTTCGCAACTGAATAGTCTCGCAACATAGAAAATAGATACCGAGTAGGAAATTAACGATGCAACTTTCTCACTCATAAAATATCACTTTGGTAGAAATAAGACTTATTTGCGCCCAGAAGCACTAAAAAATGCACCGCCTACTTCTCATGTAAAAACTCAGTAATCAGTATTAATTTAAACCCCTTATGCAATTAATTACTTTACATAACTACAGCGTAAATCAATTATATTTCATCATCAACATGAAATAAAATTCAAAACCGGATGAACTAAATGAAGTCCAATATAATTTTATGAATGTTTGATCAGAAATATAATCACCCATCCAAACCCATAGGGCCCATGCACAAGGAGTTAAGTCCCGTAAGATTACCAGCTCTAAAATAATGACATTTAGGGTTGCTAGCAAATAATTATAAAATCCAATTTAAAAAATTGGCTTTAAAATAAAAAAATAAAATTATAATGAACTTACCTAAATGAAGTCCAATTATAACTTTCTGAATGTATGATCAGAAATATAATCAGCCACCGAAACAAATGGGGCCCATGCACAACGAAGTTAAGTGCATTAAGATTACCAGCTCTAAAATAGTAACATTTATTTATTTTAAGTTGGTTTTTAATTTTGCTAAATATATATAAACGCAATCTCATAAACGCCCGTAAACGCGCCATCGCAAAAAAGCTCAAACGAAACTCTTTAGGTTTTTCTCGAAAATATTAAATCAGAGCCTTTGAAACTGTCATACACTATATTAAAAATATCACTAATCTTCTTCTCTCTGCCAAATACGTCACTTTGCCGTACAAAATATTACGTAAGCTATGGCATCATAGTGACGTTTTGGCGGACTAAAGTGCATCAACAATTGTCTAAGTTTAATTTCACTAATAACTATGCATAACTACATTAATAAATGCATTTAAGTTGTACCTCTAAGTACAAAGCAAATTGGAACTAGTCTTAAAGCTATCGTTTGCAAAATAGTCTCTAAATGCAAACGAATAACGTTTAAAATAGATCGTTTATTAATAACATAAATTCTGACCAGGATAGGATGTTCAACTTATGTTTTTTTTAATTTTCTGGTCAGATAATTTTATATCGAAGGACGGAAATGCAATAACTACATACCAATTGTAAATATTTGTTTTTACAAGTTCTAAAAATTATTTCATGGCAACACCGATTATTTTAACGACTCGCAACACTAAGGAACTTACGATTGTCATTAATTAAACTGGCAATACAAAGAGCGCAGTAAATATACTAAAACACTATCCCATTTATACGACTAGCAACACCTTTACTATACCAGCCTTAAATTGTTTCACAACTGGTCACACCAAACCACTAACAAAGCATGCTTTCTGAAAATAATTGGAATATAACTTACATTTAGACTGACATACTATTTGTTTTTCTATCTATGGCACGTTTTCGGATCAAATCGAGTCAAATAACATTTCGTTTGTATAAAAAAAATTACAGTATACCTGTCAGTTTACTCAATTTGATTAAAAACGTGATACATGTACAGTTTGTCATAAAATCTAATGGAAGTATTTTTTTTACTACTGGCAAAAGTTAAAAATTTCCATTTTGACATCAACAGTTTAACGTCAATGAATATTTATGATCTAAAGTGCAGTCGCAGAGTAGGAACAATTTCGTACATTAACCTGTTATTGTCTGTCTCTGTCGCTCATGCATAAATATATTACGTCCCACTCGCACTGGTACAATCGGCTTCGAAAATTACTATTATTGGAATGTTTGCATTCTAATCATTTTGGTTTGATTAATTTAGAGTTAGAAGACTTTAAACTTCACCTAAAGCAGGTGTCTAGAATCTTGCTCGTGTTGAAAACTATCTTATAATAGCCGTTTTGGAGCTCTACGGTGGGTCTGCAATATTGCAGCCGACCGTACAATAACATCCGTCCAAAACATGCCATGACCAACCATGACTATAACATTGGCAACGGTTTGGTATTCCTTTAGATTTCAAACCGTTGCAAATTTTTTGGTCATTAGTTATAGTAAAGGTTATTGTACGAAAAGATAATCTGGCTGCATAAATCACTGATAAACCTTCTTGTCATCGGCCAATTTCCTTCGCCAATTTTCCTATTTACTGGACATTGTCATTGCATCGGAACGTTAATCAAAAATTGAACTGACATCCTGCTCTACGACCGCACTTTATTACGTACTTTAGCAAGTATTGTAAAAAATTAATATAATCAAATGCAAGCACAGTGGAGCCCCCATTTTGCCAACCTATAGATCTAGTTTTATTTTTACAATCTCTCAATAACTAAGTAGAAACAACTTACCACCCATCCTCAACGACAGGCCCCGTGACTCGCATCCGCATCTGGTCCCACTTGGACATCATCTCTTCGTCAGTATTATCAACCTTCCACTGCTGTGATCTCGATGAGGAACATTTGTTTATGATGAGAGCCGTCGTGATTGGATCGTACTCTATGCAGTTGTCACTGTGGCCGTGTTTCAATTGCTTCGTATCCTGAAAGGCGACATAGATGTTCCTCATGAACAAAAAAGGTGAAAATGAGACCCTTTTACTTGACGACCCAGTTGGCACATGGTTGCCGGACTGCCAAACATAGGGTTGCGGGTTCGATTCCCGCCTCAGACATGTATTTATGCTTAGATATTTGTCTGTGGTCTGGTTGTTTCTATGTATTATGAGTATATCATTATAAAAAGAAAAGTATATAAGTAGTATATTCGTTGGCTAGCACTAATAACCAGGGACTTAAAACGTTATCCATAACAGAATGTTTAACGTTATAAAAACGTTATAATAGTATCGGTATCTCAGCAAACATTTGGTTATCGATCTTTTGTATAACGTTTTACGAGTAACAGAACGAAATTTTAACTGCAAAAATAACGTTATTATAACGATAAATACGCGACGTTGCCAAACTTATTCATTTTACAAATCCGCGCCACGCGCGGCGGAATTTGCGCATCAGTTGGTAAAAGCGAAATGGGTCGAAAAAAAATCAACAAAGTTTACAGATATTTCAATCTTGAGGATAATAATAAGACCTCAAAATGTTTAGTTTGCGAAAAAGTTTTAAAGGTAAGTTAAGAAAGAAGTAGGTAGTAATGTGTAGTATTTTCTAAAGAAAAAACTAATATTTTCTAAGAAAATCGGCTTATTAATATTTATTTTTTTACAATAATGCCGATTTCCTTAGAAAATATGAATGTTTTCAATTTTTTTATAGAATCTTTTATGTTTCTCCGAAGAGCCCTTGCGATAGGCAGCAATAAAAAAAATATATTAAAGATTGCTCATAATTTTTTACTCTAAAAAATTAAATGCTCCGCAAGTCGCAAATGGATCAAGCTGTTTCTGTGGTTTGTGGTGCCTTATTAAAGGTAAAGAGTTGAACTAACACGCCTCAGTGATGAAAGTCATCGACTTTAGTTTTGATGCTAAAGGCCAAAATTTCTAGTACTTTTTTAAATAATGCCGATTTTCTCGGAAAATATTAATGTTTTGAATGTTTTTATAAAATATTTTATGTTTTTATAAAGAAGCTCTAGCGATTAGTAAAAAAAACCACGATAGTTAAAGATTTGGTCATAAAAAATTCAATTGAAAATAGAGTTTTCAATGGCTTCTATTTTCCAAAGTCATCGATATAGCAAGCTGTTTGTGGTGTCAAATGAGAGATATGAGTTGAACTAACATGCCTAAAAGTTAGAGTGCGTAAGCTGCTCTGGTTTGTAACCTAGAGACCAAAACATGTGACGTTTCATACATTTTTTTCATATTTTGACGGCTTACGATCTGCATCAAAAACAGCCCTATGTCCATCATTTGCCGTTTCGAGCCACTGTGCGGCAGCGCGCGCGTGCAACGTTGCCGCCGTGTGCGCGCGAGCGGTGGTACCTGGTAGGTACTACCGCTCGCGCCCGGTTTCGAACGCAGCGGCAACGTTGCTTGGCCGCAGAAGAGGTGGTTGGTAGGTATTAGGTATATACTAATTGCACTGTGAAAATTTATCGCTACATTATTGATTGGTTTATTTTACTTTTAATCGTAGATTCACTATGATAAAAAAATGTGTTTCGGAAATTTTACCTATTCCTACTAAACATATATCTAACACCAAAGTAATAGTAAATTTCAGGACGTTATGTAACCTTTAGCCTTCTTCGATATTCAGATCGGTCCAGTGGTTTTGAAGCAAATTCAATACAAACAAACAAACAAACAAAAATCTAATCTTTCCCATTTATACTATTACATAGTACGTACATGTACCTATAGATTACACCCTTACGTAGCCAGAGAGAGCACTGCGTTCGATAGTTCACACGAAGAAAAAGTAAACATTACTTTGAGTAAAAGAGATAGCATAAAAACAATAATTATAACATTATTATATGAATAACAATATTTTTAATAACGTTAAATTGACAATATAACGTAACGTTATTATAACGTTATACATATTCAAAGCTTTGAATAATATCGTTTTGTTATATCGTTTCTCTCACAAATAACGTTATCTTGCAATTCCACAGATAACGTTACTGTATTTTACCGGTATTTAAGTCCCTGCTAATAACACAAGTCTAGTTACTTAGTTTGGGGCTAGATGGCGATGTGTGGAATGTCCTGCAATATTTATTTTACTATGACTCCACTGTCCATCTGTCTGTCTGTCTCTCCGTCACTAGGGTCTCATGAACCGTAATAGCTAGTGAACTCAACATTTGACAACAAATGTTGAGTTCACAGACGATATATTTCTGTTGCCGCTATAAGTACAAATACTAAGAACAGATTATAATAGTGCGCGAGTCCGAATCGCACTTGGTCAGTTTTTTCTTACAATTTACTAGTTTCATTAGTTTATTTTAAAGAGCGGATGAAGGAGGTTGCATGTTGTACAGGGTTTTTAACCTCTGGTCTCATGAACCGTAATAGCTAGTGAACTCAACATTTGACAACAAATGTTCAGTTCACAGACGATATATTTCTGTTGCCGCTATAAGTACAAATACTAAGAACAGATTATAATGGTGCGCGAGTCCGAATCGCACTTGGTCAGTTATTTCTTACAATTTACTAGTTTCATTAGTTTATTTTAAAGAGCGGATGAAGGAGGTTGCATGTTGTACAGGGTTTTTAACCTCTTTTCTCCTTTAAAAAGAATGCACTTTACGAACTTTTTTGTAGTACTGGTATAATTTTAACAATTTTACCTTTTTATAAACTGTTTTACTGATCTAATCCAACAGCAATCGGTGTTCTCGAATATGCTCTTAGTTACTGTAAACGTGTTCAACAGCCGATGTTATCAAAAAGAGCTCTTATACGGTTATCAGAGCCTAGTACTCGATACCTTATGTGTTTACGCCATTTCGCACAATTAAAACGAGAAAAAAATACTTTGGGGGCAATCGTTTGAACATCAATCTCTATGTTGTTTTTCAGAAGATATTCCGTGAAAAATTTGTACTTATTTAGTAGGAAACTTATTTTCTTTCATACCATTTTCTAAAATAGTAAATTTCCAAGAGAAAACAAAGATAAATAGCAGCTCTCTTTAAAAATATTGAATGTGGAATTGGTAACTCTAAACAAAAAAATTGATGCTTATTAAACTAAAATATTTTTAGTTCTCTAATTATTTTGAAAAAGTTCGTAAATATCATCAGATAGTGTTACAAATGCAAGTACGTTATGTTATATGGCCATTTTTACTACAAGAGCTACCGGTTTAAAACGTTTATTCTAGGACGTAGGTGTTCGATAAAAAAGGTTTATGGATATTCGACCCCTTGTTGGCAACACCAAAAGCGCCATCTGGCGTCAAGTAGCAGAATAAGTTTGTTTTTGTACGGTTTGCAGTATTGCGGGCCGCCCTACTCTACAATAGAAAATTGTCTTTGCCCTCTCTTCCAAATCGTCGCCATTGCAGGGCGCACGACACCATTGAACAATATTAAATATAATAATATTTATAATTCACAGCTTTGATTACAATAATCCCGAAGTAGCAAATACGGGGTGTATTTGCTACTTCGGGAGGGGTAAAATATGGTTAAATTACAAAAAATCTTACCAAATGATATCTCCATAGTTGATTACCTCCTCCCAAATGGCAGGAGTACAGTTTTATCGTGCTCCGAGGAGACGAGTCGGGGAGATCCCAACACATGTTTCGACTTTTACATCTATAACGTAAAACATACACACATAATTTGACGAATATCAGACTTGATCAATGCCGTTCAACTCATTTTCATGACTTCTGTGGTGCGGCGAGCGAATATCCACTAGCGAAGACGCTGTTCGAGTCCTGCCTCGAATAAATCAATGTGTACAGACAGATATCTGTTTCAGGGTGTTGAAAAATCTCAAAGTTCTCTAATTCTTTATTACAACGCCATCTGTGTTACGGATTTTCAAAAGTTTGTAGATTTTATTAGATTTGTTACAGATGGTTACTAAAATAGCACGGGTGGTGTTCGTCTATCTGTGGTATTTTTTTAGGGTTCCGTACCTCAAAAGGCAACAAAAGAAACGATAGGGTATAATAGAGACGATAAGAGTGTAAGATAACTCTCTTGTTCGTCTGTCTGTCCGTGTGTCACCACCGATTATTCGTCAATATCTTCAACTTACCTGACATCCTTATGCCACGAGAAGATGAACTCCTGTTCTTCATTATTATCTTCACAGACTCGAATCTCTAACGATGACATCTGTTCACCGTTTATTGCGTCGATACAGAACTGGGGGTGCGATACCGAACGTACCTGGAACAAACGAAAACATAATAATATAGGAGAATTAGCTTACACCCGCGAATCGTCCGCGTAGGAGAAGAATTATCCTAAATCCTTTCTTATCGGATGCCTACGTCATACAAGTACCCCCAAGTTTCAGGTCTCTACGATCAGCGGTTTAGGCTGTGCGTTGTTCCGTCAGTCAGTCAGTCATTAAGGACAAAGCATTTTATATGTATAAGAAGAAAATAGCAATTTTATTGGACAAGTAAAAAACCGCACAAACATAATTTTAAGTTGGGCATTTTTATACGTTCCCGTAATCGTAACTTATTGAAGAGCTTTGTCTTGCTAATTCCAGTTTCAGACGCTCCATCAGTTACCAACTATTAGTTTAAGGATCAATTCTACTGGTAGATCCTAAAAATCCCTAAGTATCTAAATATTAAATTGTTTACGGCCAAGGGCCGGTGAAAGTTTCTTGGTCTAGAGTCAAATATTGTCAAAGTCTAAAAAAAGGGATCCTAAGTGAAATTTTAGTAGAAAGTCTACAGGCAGATTTTCACTACATATTACGAAGTTTCGTTGGATATCGGAAAGTTTGATCATTGGTATTGTCGCATTATGCGAGCTTAAATTAAAAAATAAAAAACCCCCTAACGAAAATAACAAAAATATATAATTCAACTTAAAACTATTAACAATCGACCGCGGGTTATAATTTTTTTGCACACGTAAATCACCAGATTAGCACTCCATGTGCCGGAGGCCTTCAGATGGCGGGTAGTCAGCAAGCTTTAGATGTTCGACCCGAAGGCAGATCGACTAGCAGTTGGCTGCAGACCAACTGAGAAGTAGCAGCAGACCAATTCTCAATCCAAGGGTAGATCCTGGTAGGCGACCTGGAAGGCCGATATGGCTTGTTAAAGGCTGCCGTTTTGAGATGGGAGTTAGGGAAGCCAAGATCATGATAATCCAGTTCTACGTATTAAATTTAATGCGCCAAATAGAGTAGCTACTGACTACTGTCTGTTACGAAAAACAAGTGCGTCCTTCCCTTTTGGCGAACCGTAGGACACCGAGTGAGTGAGGCGCAGCTTACATGTAAACATTTGCTGGCTACTATGGCTACGTCGACAAGACGCCAAAGTATCCAGTCTTCGCAATGCGCTCTGTCGTTCATGGCTAGGCTTCAGAACTGGCGATGTTGCCACACCATCGTCGCCAGGTGAGTTGATTGTTCCATACATTTCAATACCAATTAGTTGGATAAGTAGCCGGCGACGTAGGCGGCCCCTTAGAGTCTGGGAGTGTATGGATTCGAGGTGATTAATATTATAAAGCAGAACGTTCATGATCGTTGACTAGCAAATCAGATGAATAGAAAGAAAATATAAGTAGATAAAATAAAAATAGGTACTTACGTTTAAGAGTACGAGTAACTGGAAATTTCCGCCGCCAAATGAATGGTTAGGTTGTATATAATAAAATGTAAATAGATAAGCTTTGTGATTAAGTATGAGAAAATTATATGAAATAGCTAAGAAAAACAAATGGAGTAGGAAGAAAGTCAACAATTTAAATAGCCAACGGAAAATGACAATGTAATTTAGCGTAATAAGGATGATTAATGCACAACTTACCCTTTACGGGATCTATATTTCACACACAAATTGATATCAACTAAGTAGATATTATTTAAAATACGTGTATATTCGATAGTTTTTTCTTTAGGTAAAGTTGTACGTGCGTGCATTCTGAGAACTCGCAGCGTACTGGCGCGGGTGCACGCGCAATGAAACCGGTCGCCGTCCGACCGATGCGCATGCGCAGTCGAAGTGGTACGACAAACCCGTTACACGCTATATATAAAAACTAGCCACCCGCTCCGGCTTCGCACGGCTATATTATGCATGTATTATACATATAAACCTTCCTCTTGAATCACTCTATCTATTAAAAAAAACCGCATCAAAATCCGTTCCGTAGTTTTAAAGATTTAAGCGTACAAAGGGAAATAGGGACAGAGAAAGAAACTTTGTTTTATACTATGTAGTGATAGTGAAGTGAAGTGATTGCGACCAATGAGATCGTGTCTGTCTGTAATTTATTTTTTTAGGGTTCCGTACCCAAAGGGTAAAAACGGGACCCTTTTACCAATATTCCACTGTCCGTCTGTCTGTCTGCATGTCACGAACCGTGATAGCTAGACAGCTGAAATCATCACAGATGATGTATTTCTGTATTCGCTATAACAACCAATATTAAAAACAGAACATAACGGTACGGAACCCTGCGGGAGTCCAACTCGGACTTGGCCAGTTTTTCAATTTTTAATTTAATTTTAATAGAATAATAATTATACTAAATTTAACACAACGTTACTATATCTTTAAGCTACTGTCAGCAGCGCCATCTGGCGATGAAACTAAATATTCTATTTACGAAGAAACATGGACCTAATTAGAACTAATATAAGATGGAACTATTATTATACAATTTACTATTAAATATTAAATAGAAAATTGATACTCACATGGCCACTTGCGAACGATTTCGGTTCAACCGGAGGGTACTTTGCTGTCAAATCAAACGCGATCTGTAAGAGACAAATTAAAATTTTATTGTCAAGCAAAGCAATCTAAAAAAGCAGGCTACTACTTTGAACTATTATTTAATAAGTAGGTATTAATAAAAAAACTATAAGCAAAATCTAAAAAAAAATGTATAGATATTTAATTATCTGTCTGCCAGTTGATAAATTATCTATATTTGTGTTCCTAAATCTAAAAGAAAAAAAATATATAGATAATTCATAAACTGGCAGACAGATAATTAATAATATATATTTTTTTTAGATTTTTCCTACAAAAAATACCCTTTTGATATTCTTGAGAATACTTTTTGAGCTACTTTGAGGGTATTTTGGTTTACTGGTGAGGTAAAGCCTAAAGCGTAAAACGTCTATCCATACCTGCGTCATGAACCACTTGAAACTTTTACAGTTGAGTTTCTCCCTCAAAGCCTTCTGTTCGGTAATGTCTCCGGTAGGTATGTCCCGATAATGTGGTCGACGGTTGTAAAGGTACTCGGAGTACTCGTCCATCCATACTTCAGCCACACGACGGTAGTTCTGAAATATAAAATATATTGCAGGACATTGAAAAATAAAATATATTGCAGGACATTCCACGCATCGCCATCTAGCCCCAAGTTAAGTAATAAGACTTGTGTCATGGGTGCTAGACAACTTATACTACATATATACTTTTTTTTGTACATAATTATTTATACTTAATACACAGCGACCCGCCCCGGCTTCACACTTATAAACCTTCCTCTTGAATCAATATATCTATTTAAAAAAAACGCATCGAAATTCGTTGCGTAGTTTTAAAGATCTAAGCATAAATAGGGACAGACAGCGGAAAGTGACTTTGTTATCACTTCACTACATAGTATAAAACAAAGTCGCTTTTTCTGTCCCTATATCCCTTTGTATGCTTTAATCTTTAAAACTACGCAACGGATTTTGATGCGGTTTTTTTAATAGATAGAGTGATTCAAGAGGAAGGTTTATATGTATAATACATGTATAATATAGCCGTGCGAAGCCGGGGCGGGTCGCTAGTATACTATGTAATGATAGAAACAACCAGACCACAGACAAATATCTAAGCATTCAATACATGTCTGAGGCGGGAAACGAACCCGCAACCCTGTGTCTGGCAGTCCGGCATGGTGACCATTGTGCCAACTGGGTCGTCGATTTATAGTTGACGCGCTAAAACGAAGGAGTGCGAGTTTTTTCGTATAGCAAACGTTAATATCACTTTAGCGTAAACGAGAAAGTTGTATGGAAAGTTAAAAAGCGCCCCTAGCGGACGTAATGCGAAGCTTTAACATTTCATACAAATTTTTCGTTTACGCTAACGTGATAGTAACATTTGCTATACGAAAAACTAGCACTCCACGCATCCGGTCCGAAATCATAAACGTGTGGAAAAAATACATATTTGCATTGCTGCCAACATAACGGCATCGGAACTATTTGATGAAACGCCCTCTATGTTATGATAATTATAGGAGCTTGTTACCTTTCCAACGAAATCTCCGTGCCCCGGGTTGGGGAAGGGCGCGAATTTCCTATAAATATGTCCGACGCGGGAACATGGAGCATCATACATTTTACCACCACATTGCCAGATCTGAAATATAATTAATAATTCGTCAATTATTAAAAAAAAATGTACGTGACAGCGCCGACGCGCGATTGAAGTTTACGTAGTAGTACTAAAAAAAATTAACGCTTTTTGTTAACGCTCGACTTTACTACCCATGAAGTTTCAGGGATTGAAAAATGCTCGTAATTTTAAACGCCCTAACCAATTTTCATGAAACAAAGCTCAGAACACCAGAATATTTAACTTTAAACAAATAATTGAATTCGAATTGGTACAGTCGGCTGCATAATTGCAGCCTCCTTGTAGATTTCTTAAATTACTATAATTGGAATTATTTCTTATTAATAATTTTTGTTTAATAAATTGATAAGTTAGAAGACTTTAAACTTCAACTAAAGGAGGTGCCTTGAATCTTGCTTGTGTTGAAAACATTCTTATAACAGCCGTTTTGGAGCTCTACGGTGGGTCTGCAATTATGCAGCTGACCGTACCTATTCGTTTTGGCGGTGACGAAAAGAAATCATGACGTCATCTGTGTTACAATCACTATCATCACTATCACTACATAGTATAAAACAAAGTCGCTTTCTCTGTCCCTATTACCTTTGTATGCTTAAATCTTTAAAACTACGCAACGGATTTTGATGCGGTTTTTTTTAATAGATAGAGTGGTTCAAGAGGAAGGTTTATATGTATAATACATGCATAATATAGCCGTGCGAAGCCGGGGCGGGTCGCTAGTTTGTAATATACTTATTGCGTAACTTAGTTGGCTCCATACTTATTGACTTATTACTTGTAAAAACCGGCCAAGTGCGAGTCGGACTCGCGCACGAAGGGTTCCGTATTATATTCTGTTTTTTTAGTATTTGTTGTCATAGCGGCAACAGAAATACATCATCTGTGAAAATTTCAACTGTCTAGCTATCACGGTTCATGAGATACAGTCTGGTGACAGACAGACAGATAGACGAACGGACGGATAGTGGAACTTACTAAAAGAGTCCCGTTTTTACAATTTCTGTACGGAACCCTGGCTTCTCGCGTCCGCAGGAGTTATCTATACATATAAAATCCTTTGTCCTGACTGACTGACGGATCAACGCACAGCCTAAACCGCTGATCGTAGAGACCTGAAACTTGGAGGGTGTGCTCTTTGTATGACGTAGGCATCCGATAAGAAAAGATTTTCCGAAATTATACCCCTAAGGGGATGAAAAATGGGGGCAAAGTTTTTATGGGACAACTTGATTCCTTGGTCCCTTTTCGACTTTTACGCGGACAAAGTCGCGGGCAAAAGCTAGTCTATACATATAAAATGCTTTGTCCTGAATGACTGACTGACGGATCAACGCACAGCCTAAACCGTTGATCGTAGGGACCTGAAACTTTGAGGGTGTGTTCTTTGTATGACGTAGGCAACCGATTGGAAAGGATTTTCCGAAATGATACCCCTAAGGGGATGAAAAATAGGGGCAAAGTTTGTATGGGACAACGTGATTCCTTGGTCCATTTTTGATTTCTACGCGGACGAAGTCACGGGCAAAAGCTAGTCTAACTATAAACTTTTACGAGTTTCAAAAATAATAAAGGCATAATATTGCCATCTGATTATCTTCACTAATAATATTAAGCCAGATTCTGATGAAACTTGGTATGAGGTTACATTGATTCATTGAGAGTGTTATAGATAAATAGATAACTTTATTTGCACAACACAGAAAGAAACAGGACACGATAAACACAAAGTAAAGTAATAGCTAGAAAGGCTATTTATAACGGGGCGGCTATAGGCTATTTTTTGTACCGATATTCCCTAAGCATAAGGAATTTCGCGGGTGAATATTATTTATTCTTGTAAAATAATTTGTTTTTAATTAACAAGTTGTCAGAATGAATAAAAAACTTAAGAGTACCACATTTTATGCCAAAAGAAGTAAGATAGGTAACTAAGTAAAAAAAAAGTTACTTTAAATTGATTAAACCATTATTTACATAGCTATCAGGATATAATAAAAAACTAATAGTTGTAATACTTTTGCAACATATCCATAAAACACGAAAGTTCAATGAACTTTATAACGTAGACAAAATAAAAATAAACTTTTTTAAATCCACCTAATAATATGTCTTAGTAATTTTTGGTTAGCCTAAATGGACTGCAAAAGTGTGAAATTCGTCAGTCAGTCAGTCAATTTAGGTATTGTTGTGGAATAACATAACTCGAACGTAATCTAAATACTTTGAGGCTATAAGGAAAATCATAAATATCTAGCTTTCCTTATTCGTGCATTTAAATTGGATAAAGAAACACCCAGACCAGAACTAAAACAAATATTAATTTATAAATATTTGCCTTCTGCACATAGACAGACAAAGTTACTTTCGAATATTAAGTAGGGATGTACTACAATCGGCGCTCAAAAGTCCACTAGCAGCTTAACGTTTACAATCCTGTGCAGCACTATTTTAAACACTCCATGCAGTATAACTACGTAACCAATGGATCGAACCCACGTAGGTTGCTGTGGCTTATACCACTCGGCCAACTAAAGAGATAGCTAACATGTTGAAAATAATAATCACACTGAGTACTCATAATTCAAGTATTTATGTTTGTGTGTAACGTCTATTAAAAGAAGATCGTAAGTCCAATACTTGTTTATAGTATAACTAGCGACCCGCTCCGGCTTCGCACGGCTATAATATGCATGTATCATCACTACATAGTATAAAATAAAGTCGCTTTCTCTGTCCCTATTTCCCTTTGTATGCTTAAATCTTTAAAACTACGCAACGGTTTTTTTTAGATAGAGTGATTCAAGAGGAAGGTTTATATGTATAATACGATGCATAATATAGCCGTGCGAAGCCGGAGCGGGTCGCTAGTTATACATATAAACCTTCCTCTTGAATCACTCTATCTATTTAAAAAAACCGCATCAAAATCCGTTGCGTAGTTTTAAAGATCTAAGCATACAAAGGGACATAGGGACATAGGGACGGCGAAAAGTGGATTTTATTTTATACTATGTAGTGACTAGCTTTTGCGTAGAATTAGTAGACTGGACCAACGAATCACGTCCTCCCATACAAACTTTGCCCCCCTTCTTCACCCCTTAAAGGGAAGAATTTCGGAAAATCCTTTGTTATCGGATGCCTACGTCATACAAAGAACACAACCTCGAAGTTGCAGGTCTCTACGATCAGCAGTAAGTCAGTAATTCAGGATAATTTTATATGTGTAGATTGTACCGCACTGATAGTTTACTTATGACGCATACTTTACCTTAAAACTAAGTTCATATTGTTCCCCGCCCCATATATCAAGTCCTGGATCGTACCCTCCCAGCTCCCAGAAGAAGGCGCGGGATATCGCGAACAACCCGCCTGCCATCACAGGACTCCTGGAATATGAGGTTAAGACATTTTAGTTTATGCACTATCCTGCCATCCTGAGGGTGTTAGGGGGTTCTAGGCAGCCAAGGGTTTATCCACTAAAACTCCACCGGGTTCTCTATCTCGCCTATTGTTGGTGATATGCGAGCAGTGCCATTCTTCCACGTGACCAAAAGACGTCCAGGTAAATCCAGGTAGTTTAATCCAGGTCTCCTGTAGCTACGAGTATTTACATTCTGAGTTTTATCACAATCGTGTTATTAGTTTTTGCGTAACGGAGTAACAAACATACACACAAACTTAACTTGGATATAATTAAGATAATTATTGGGATTTAATTAGAATCTTACTTGATAATGGGCTAAACAACTAGGCTTGTGATATGGTACTCAGACAACAGATATAAAGAGTATTTCTATACCTAAGTACTTTTTTGCAAATAAATACTTATTATTACATACAGAAACACCCACACCACAATAATTATAAATATACACAAATATTTGTTTGACGGCAGGAATCAAACCCTTTTGCGTAGCAAGCGAAAGTTCTCTAACCATGCCAGAGGCCGTCAAAACTTTTTTTAAACATATGATCGGTCAGCGTTTGACCACTTTGAGACCCCCCAGATAGCAGGTGACGATGCAGCCTAAGATGTAGCACGCTTTCCTAGAAGACACCTATTCACTCGCGACTTGAATAGTTATTAAATAGATAGATAGATTTTTTATTTTATTGTAAACACTATTTTTAAATTTCATTAAATAGTTAATAGTTATTTTGGCCGTTCATTGTCCAAATCTGTCATTGTATCTCTCTATTCTTATAACCTTTACTTACTTGAAAGGTTCCGGCATGTTCTGCTCGTCCTGCGGTAAGACCGGTAACCTCTTGTAAAAGAACTCCCAGTCGAAGGCACCTCGAGCCCCTTCATCTTGAGCTCTGTACTCGAAGGTATCGAACGCTACTACGTCGATGAAGGGGCACACGGCTGTTCGGTAGTCTAGGGCTATTGGTTCTGTCAAATAAAAAATAAATTTGAAGAGCTGGAGCTCAAAGCACAGCGTCTTCTCTAGCCTGAATGGACCACCTCGAGCGAACGGAGAAGGATATAATTGCAAGGAAAGTATAGGTGATACAAGTGGTCGAAGGCCGATGGAATGACTCAAGAGTATCGCTGGAGGGATACGGTGTAGCTAACCTGCAGTAACTTCAAGCAACTGGCCAGAAATAGCACGGAAGGGAGCGATAGAGGACTTTATGACCCGTTGTCTTAGTTGAATGATAAATGGTAACGCGACGCGATATATAGGGTGAATTTTCCAAAGCTAATGGAGATATAGAAAAATGCTGAAAGAAAATATTTTTAAAGGAAAAATGCGTCTTCAATAATCCCTTGAATACCATTCAAGTGCGCTTACGGATGCGAGTTAGAGTCTCGTCTCAGTTGCAATTAAAAATCATGCTGAAAGAAGTTGCGTTTTCGATTTTGACAAAAATTAAAACTGCATCATTCGATTTATAAAACTCCTTTTTCTTCAACCTGTTTGGTTATCTCTTATGGATTTAAGAAGTGACCGTAAGGCCCATTCAAAAAACTCATCTAGGGCAACGCCTTAAGGAGGCCAACATACATTTCGGCTCACTCGTAATGTCCTTACGACCCCGCTGCGACGAGCAACGCGTATACTTATTAAATTAATTTTTACGCAAAAATAAATTATACATTTTATAAACATGGGTCGCAGAAAACAAGAAATTTTAATATTGACCCGCAGTTTGATTGGGTTGCACCGATGATGGTCGCGGAAAGACTGGAGAAGAAGTGAGCGCCATCCGTTAATGCAATGCGGATATTTCAAATTTACCCTCAAATTGGTTCTTATAAACTGTCATAGGGGCAGCGCTAAGTACATTAACTATAGTCGAATATACAGAGTTATTGGTAATCTTATTCGCAAGCGGTTCAGGGCTATTTCTGTGCACCTAAACAAACAACTTTTGTTCTGCGACTTTTTTCGAAAATCAGTAGCTTTGAAATTATGGCATGTACTAGCTGCGACCCGCGGTTTCACCCGCGTAAGTCCTGATCCCGTGGAAATAGCCTACAGCCTTCCTTTATAAATTGACTAACAACACAAAAAAAATTACAATTCGACCCTGTAGTCCCTAAGATTAGCGCGTTCATACAAACAAACTTTTCAGCTTTATAATATACTAGCGATCCGCCCCGGCTTCGCACGGCTGTATTATGCATGTATTATATCTAAAAACCTTCCTCGTTAATCACTCTTTGTATTAAAAAAACCGCAACAAAATCCGTTGCGTAGTTTTAAAGATCTAAGCATACAAAGGGACGGCAAAAAGTGACTTTATTTTATACTATGTAGTGATAGTGAAGTATAGATTTAAATATAGTTTACCCAATAATGGTGGTAGCCAATTGACATTAGCTTCTGTATGTGAGTCCAGGAACAGCAGTACATCGCCCGTGGCTTGCTTGGCGCCCGCCAGTCGCGCCGTTATGAGACCGCTGCGTTTAGCCAAACGTACGGTTTTCACTTTAGGCATATATTTAGCTAGGTATTGATCTAGTTCGTCTTTTAGGAATTCTGAAACAAACGCGTTTAGAGAGTGTTTTATAAAGTGGAATGATCCTTTAAGTGTATTTTGTAGTCAAGTCACAACCAACGACGTCGATTTCGACTAGCGCGGTCAGCTTTGAGAGAAATTTGGTGAGTGTGCTTGTGAAGCTTATTGGTCGTTGCTGCTTTTTTAAGGTTTCATATATAAATAAATAAATAAATATTGCAGGACATTCCACACATCGCCATCTAGCCCCAAGCTAAGTAACTAGACTTGTGTTGTGCTAGACAACGGATATACTACTTACATAGTTTTGTTTGTAAATATATAAATATAATACATAGAAACAACCAGACCCGCAACCCTGTGCGTGGCAATCCGGCATGGTGACCATTGTGCCAATTGGGTCGTCAATATCAAGATGTAATTAAGAGACCCTTATAAGACAGGTAAGTAGATTGTCGCCTGCCTGTTTGATTTTGTTCGTCTGTCAAGTGAAATAGTAAAAACAATAATGTTTGTGACTAGAGTAAATAAATAAATAGCTATAAAAACAACTATTTAATTGAAATCATTTCCATCTGTTTATAAATCTTTTAACACTTGTACAAACAAAGATAAAAGAAGAATGTAAGAAATGTTATATTCCATAAATATGGTCAAGGCAAGGGTAGTAAAACGCCGCCTACTCCGGATTGCTAAACATCCCATGTATTCGAACTGTGATGAGTTCTAAAGCACAGGAAGTGAAATCTGTTGTCTGCGTCTGTTTTTCCTGAGATGTACAGTATGGGTCATAAGTAAATAATCAGTTTGCTGCAATAATACTATAAACAAGTATTGGACTTACGACCTTCTAATAATAGACGTTACACACAAACATAAATACTTGAATTAAAAGTACTCAGTGTGATTATTATTTTCAAAATTTTAGCTATGTCTTTAGTTGGCCGAGTGGTATAAGCCGCCACTCGCTACACCAACCAGTGTAGCCAACCCTACAGTTTTAACTGTAGATCTACAGTTTTTTGGAAATTTTCTCAGTTTTTAGTTTAGGCCTCGAAATCTACAGTTTTTTGCTTAAGATGCTAGTGTCATCTATTTGTTCAGGATGGACCTTTTCAAGCTGTTAGAAATAAGCTTCCTCAAGAATAGTTAGTCACATTTCCTGAAGTGTTGCAATGCTAGCTTTTAAATATTACTAATTTTATTTGACATAATGTATCTCTATGACTTTTGATATTTAATTTGATTAAAACTACATGATTTTGCTTGTTTTTAATTCCCTCTCTAAAATATATTCTATTTATTACCATCATTAAATAATAGAAAGATAAAGCTGTAGATTTACTGTTTTTTAAATTGATATTTACAGTTTTCTACAGTTTTTTTTTTCAGGCATATCTACAGCTTAGCTCTATGCTGAGGTTGGCAACACTGACACCAACCGACATGGGTGCGATCCACAGGTTACGTTGTTATAATGTTCAAGTAGTGCAGCACAGGATTGTAAACGTTACGGTGGGCAGATACTTTTGACCGTTGATTGTACAATGTGGGGGTATTTAAGTCGCGAGTGAATAGGTAGCTTCTAGGAAAGCGTGCTACATCTTTGGCCGCATCGTCACCAACCTTCAGGCAGGTGTGATAGTGGTCAAACGATGTAAAAATATAAACTTTCTAACGTAGTTTTCCTTCACCATAAGTATGTTTACGATATTTCTTTCACCGTAAGAATTACCTTGTTATCAATTAGCGTAACAATAACACATCGTGAGATACGCATCGGAAAGGAAATTCTAAGAAGACAATCATGACGTAAAGTCACCTTCATAGGTATCGACCTAGAGATATTTAAATTAAAGTGTCGTAGAGTGAACATCAAATTAAAAAATCTTTATTTATTTGAAATCATACAATTGCATGAAATTACATTGACCAAGAAACTCATGGGGTTTCTGTGATTATGCTCACGTTTATCGGTATGGTCATGTGATAAGAAGAGATTACATGTAAGTGATTGGGAGAGTAATGAGTATGAAGAGGAAGAGGACGGGACATATCCTGTCATGCAGACTATTGCAGACTGTATGACAGGATATGAAAGAGATGGATGTGAACGAAGACGTACAGCGCCGACGTCAAATAAATTGGAAAAACGCAGAAATACCCCTAATAAAACCTAAGGCCTACCTAACTACTAACCTAAGGCTATTAGAACCTTTTTTATTCTATTCTATTTTGAATTATGGTATATTAGCTTGTGCCAAATAAATGAGAAGTGAAATGAGATTTAAATCTTCCTAATTCGGTAATGCTAATGACAATTTTTAATGAAATCTCTTCGTGGAATTTTTGAGTCAACGAAAATCAGTAAGACTTTTGATCTAAATACTTTGACTTTTTGTCTATCTCCAAAATTACGCAATTTGATAGCTATCAAAATGCCAAATTTTAGCCCAGTCCGTCCTGTGAGCTGTGTGTTAATAGATCAGTTAATCAGAACTTTGAATTTTATATTTATAGATAATCAAGGTTTCAACGGGAAATGTTTAGATGTTACCTCTATGGTACCTATAGATATTTAATCTCTTTGTATTGTTCATTATTTACCAACATTTTCTTGAAACTAGGTTACGCTTTAGATAGCGGTACACAGAATGCACTTTACAAACACAAGTTAATGACTATGTAATTGTCGCCCTAACATGTTAAGTAGATGGGTGTAGCGGGTTCGATGGCCGTTACGGTAAAATATTGTTGAAAAAAGTACTATGTTTTGAAGGTTGTAAGTGAGTGTGTATGTTTGATATTACTCGATCGTCTTTTGTTTCTATTTACATTGTCTTTTGTTTCTGCTTCAATCGGATCGATAGCGGAGCCGATAAGAATTAAAAAAAAACTTAATTATTCGTTAAAAAAAATCTTCTGACTTTGACTGTAAACACCAGTGAACCGACGGCGTCAAACTTTCAGATTGTTTTTTTACAACTAATAGGTCAGCGTTTGACCGCTATCACATCCGCCAGATGGTAGGTGACGATGAGGCCTAAGATTTAGCTTTCCTAGAAGACACCTATTCAATTGAAGACCTCCAAATTGTACACGTCAGGAGAGCCAGACGCAAGCAATTGCCTTCCCTTGCAGTACGAATAAGGAATGACAGTATGCAAAACATTGTCTTATGAATAGGATAGGATAATTATTAGGATATTTGACGACCCAGTTGGCATAATTGTCCCCGTGCCGGACTGCGAAACACAGGGTTGCGGGTTCGATTCCCGCCTCAGACAAATATTTATGCTTAGATATTTGTTTGTGGTCTGGTTGTTTCTATCTTAATATATATAAATCTCGTGTCACAATGTTTGTCCTCAATGGACTCCTAAACCACTTAACCGATTATAATAAAATTCGCACACCATGTGCAGTTCGATCCAACTTGAGAGATAGGATAGCTTACATCCCGATATTCCCACGGGATCGGGAGTTACGCGGGTGAAACCGCGGAGGGCAGCTAGTGTATTATAAGCATTTATTTACAAAAGAAAAGTATATAAGTAGTATATCCGTTGTCTAGCACCCATAACGCAAGTCTAGTTACTTAGCTTGGGACTAGATGGCGGTGTGGGGAATGTCCTGCAATATTTATTTACTAGCAGCGCTCTGCAGTTTCACCCGCGTAACTCCTGATTTCGTGGGAATATCGAAATATAAAATGGCCTATTATTAGCCTTCCTCGACAAATGACTATTCAACACAAACATATATTTTTTTTTAATTCGAGCCAGTAGGTAATTTCTGAGACTAGCACGTTCAAACAAACTCTTCAGCCTTATAATCTTCTAATATATATAAATTACGTGTCACGTTGTTTGTGCGCGATAGACTCCTAAACTACTTAACCGATTTTAATCAAATTTGCACACCGTGTGCAGTTTGATCCAACTTCAAAGATAGGATAGCTTACATCTTAATTTGTCCTGGGGTCGGGAGTTACGCGGGTGAAACTGCGGAGCACAGTTAGTATTTATAAGTACATATTTATTTAAGTAATCTCACCTTTGGTACTAGCGTCATCAACTAAAAATATTTCTTTTATAAGATGCGGCGGTGATCTATACAACACAGAGTAAGCGGTCCTTAACAAAGTGCTCCAATGTTCGTTATGGAATGGCACAACCACGCTTACAGTCGGCAGGGACTCAATGTACAGTCTTTTCTTACAGCCCTGATGTCTTATGTCTGGTAAGGATCTGTTTAATGGTATTTTGTCGCTTAGAGCTCCGTTGAAACCGTTAACAGAGTATAGTTTCTCTTCTAAAGCTGATTCTTGTTTGGATAGTTCTGCTGGGAGGCCTTGTTCTCCTATTCCTAGAAAGGAAAGAAAGTCTGTTAATAAGTCTCACTGCTGGATAGGGTTAACACCCATAGAATAGGCCTTAAGGTGAAAGGGTACCGGCGCTCTATCCATACAAACGTAATCGACTGTTTCCTCCCTGAATACTGACACTGGAGCAAATATTTTTGCGACATAAAACCTATAACTGCCATGACTATGCCCCTATGTTTTGTTTTTTTCATTTTCTAATTATCATAGAAATAAATATTAACAAAAAAAAACATAGGCGCATAGTCAGTCATGGCAGTTATAAGTTTTATGCAACAAAAATATTTGTGCTAGTCAATTTCCAGGGAGAAAACAGTCGACTACGTTTGTAATAGTTTGTATGGAGAGAGCCCCCGGTACCCTCTCCTCTTAACTTAAAAATCAGCTGTTTCATACAAATACTTCGAAAGAAATGTTCAAACCGAAAGTCGTAGAACGAAAGTTGTTCGCCTGGACGTCTAGTACAACCCCCTTTCGTATTAAAACCCCTTTCGCTGAAACACATTGTATATTGTGTTCACCTCTTGTTCTAAATGCAGAATAAGAATTTTTATTGCATAAATTGTGTACAATGGATGGTAGGTAGTTTTAAAATTAAGTAACAACAATTTACCCATTGCGGGCATGCAATAAGTACTTATTAAAAGTACTAAAATAAAATTTCAGAAGAATAACATCTTATACTTAAATCTATAATTAAATTATAGTTTTTGTTATTAATCTATTTTTAAAATTTTATTACAATAGAGGTACCATGTACCTAGTGAAAGCTTTAAGCTAATTCTTTTACAAAATAATGCTTATTTACCTATTTATCCTTTCGGCGGCATATTAGGGCCATTATACCTGCGGCCGACACATGCGGCATCTATTAGGGCTAAATTGACATTAAAATTTCAATGGTTTCTGTCATTTTCAATGATCATTCTGTGCCAATTAAAAATCTTACATTCTAATTAATCATCACTACGTAACATAGTATAAAACAAAGTCGCTTTCTCTGTCCCTATAACCCTAGTATGCTTAAATCTTTAAAACTTCGCAACGTATTTTGATGCGGTTTTTTTTAATAGATAGAGTTATTCAAGAGGAAGTTTTATATGTATAATACATGCATAATATAGCCGTGTGAAGCCGGGGCGGGTCGCTAGTACAAAATATAATAAATAAATGATTATTTTATGTTAATGAGTAGAATAGAATAGAATATAATTTATTGTTCTATCTGTGTACATAAAGATCTTACAAATAATATGGTTCCAACAGATTACTCATTTCGAGCATACAATATTAAAAACATAGATGCTTAAAACTTAAATCACAAATTATACTAAATTGGTACAGGTACATAATACTAATAGTTAATCTATTATTTTTCGTCATTATCGAAAAATTCCGATATGCTATAAAAAACCTTAGATATTAACCAGGATTTTAGTTTTTTATTTCGTACGCATTCAATGCAGATCACAATGGACATTATAATTGTAACTAGACCTAAGAAAAATGTGATTCACTAAAATAAATAAAATCTAAATTAAACTCCCTTAATTTGCTAGAGGTAGAGCTAAAGAGAAATATTTTGAAATCGATTCATATCAGATAGATTCATTAGGTAAAGTACCTACTGTAATAATTTCGGCAACTGATAAGGATTAAAGTACTGATAAAAATCAGTCAATCTACTGCTTTTTATCAGTTTAACTTACTACACTAATTTAAGAAGTCTATCTTATCTTATTAGCCAACTGCGCCCCGCGGTTTTACACACTCCTGACGCAAAATATGCTCTCAGACCTCGAGTTGCGGGAAACAGACCGACAAGAAATAAAAAAATAATCTTTTATAAAATACTAGCGACCCGCCCCGGCTTCGCACGGCAATATTATGCATGCAATATACATATAAACCTTCCTATTGAATCACTCTATCTATTAAAAAAACCGTATCAAAATCCGTTGCGTAGTTTTAAAGATTTAAGCATACTTAGGGATATAGGGACAGAGAAAGCGACTTTGTTTTATACTATGTAGTCATTTGTAAATAAAATAATACAATCGATAGTTTTGATTGTTCTGTACTACCGATTTATCGACGTATAGAAAGTTATTATGCAACAATATCGATACTATTGATTTTTAACGAACTATCGATAGGCTATCGATAGTTGACTATGCTGCTAAACGCAACACGCCAGAAATACTTGTAGCTTAGAACTAACATTGTTGATTGTAACGAATGTGTTTTCTCTTCTCAAAAGTGCTGAGATGGAATTGTAGGTGAGATATTTATTAATATTTTGGGGTAATATGAGACGAAAATTTATTTTCATTTCAAAAGTCATACCAATTTTAAATCTGGTTGTTTCTATGTATTATAAGTATATATTTACAAAAGAAAACTATATAAGTAGATTTTAATTATATAAAAACTTTTAAAAACCATTTAGTGGCCCTCCACGCAGAGAAATGGGAGTCAACCAGAAGTACAAAACTGTATAGTTAAATGATTTTACGACAATTTTAGTCTGAAATACTATTTTCTTGTAATCTCTACGATTTTATTTTAAACCTCACTAAATGTTTAATAAGGTACACTAGAAAAATATTTTAAATCAAAGCTACAATAATTTTGTATTTAAAACAATAATTCTTGCTTCATAAACGAAATTATTTGTATTGTTTACTAGAATAAAATGTACAGTTAACGAAGTTAAGTGTTCTGATTAATGATCGTCATGTTGGTAATGCACTACGAAGTTGCCTGTACCCACAACAACATTATTTTAATTACTACAAGAATGTATAATTATCCTTACTATTCTGTTTGTTTCTGAAAATAACTAAAACAAATTGTTATAATACCAAATTAATTAAGTTGTCATAGATGAATATCATGTTAATTTAACACTGTGTTCTTTTATATATACAACAAAATTATTGTTAAAACTACAAGACTACATTTTTTTGAATGCAAGAATATTCTAGTTAAATAATTATATTTATGTGTAGATACTTATTTATTTACTTTCCTGAGTCACAACTAGATGGCACCAGTAGTAATTTTAGACAGTAGTAAATTTAGAATCAAATTACCTTGGTCGAGACGAAAATTTTGTTTTGTATCCCGGGTGCGTACGGATTACGGACTCCGCACTTAAAGCAATATGTGGCTATACTCCACTATAGCCATAAGTGCTGCATTACTCGTAGAGCGTGCTGACGCGTAGTCTACGAGACAATGTAGTCTAACTTTAATATTCCTTTTTGCTGTCTAGGATTACTATAATTGATTTAAACATCAAACGCAATTATCGGAACTAGAATATTTTATACACTACAAAAATATCTAGTTACATTTACAATAACCTAGTAAACGTAACTAGATTGTTTATCCGTGTATACTAGTAGGCTAGTAGTGTGTACAATAATTTCTAGTTGGTCCTCAATAAAAAATATTTGGTAAAGACAACTAGTGGGTACTGCTGTCACGGATCCAAACAGAAGTTCTGGTTGCACTTACGAGATTTCTCGTACGTCTAACAACATTTTTCTCTGTGTGTCATTACTCGCAAGTAGGTAGGTACCTTATGTATTAGATAAAACTTAAAAAGTAAGTATTATTTTAAGCTTAAAATGTGCGAATTTCCAAAAGTCGCAGAACAAAAGTTGTTTAGGTGCACAGAAGTGGCTCTCAATCGCTAACATAGTATAAAAAAGTCGCTTCCCGCTGTCTGTCTGTCCCTATGTAAACTTAAATCTTTAAAGCTACGCAATGGGTTTTGATGCATGGTTTTTTAAAATAGATAGTGATTCAAGAGGAACGCTTTAGCATATAAAACAAATCTACCACGCGTACGAAGTCGCGGACAACAGCCACGGGTGTATATTTGGGTTGGTCATCCAGACCCCCCCAATTCATATCCATCTTACTTGTCCAACAGGGCACCTACTTAGAGTAACCTAAGTTATATATTATAGTTACTTGCGTGTTGTAGTAGCAGGCAATGTTTAATTTGTAAATGACAAATTTCATTGGCGTTAGAGCTCTATTTTTACTTACTTACTTTAGGGACTCCCCCCCTTGTAAAAGCTACAGCAACGTCCGTGGCAACAGCTAGTAATGACTAAAAAAACAATAAAAGATAATACTAACCCACACGCTTCCGTTCCAACTCTATCTGCGTGTAATTGTGCCAGTCGATTTTCTGTAAAACATATAACTATTACAAACTAAGAAACTAGTTGAATAAAACGCCTTATCTTTAAGCCCTAGTGCGCTAAACAGTTTATTGTCTACTGCGAAAATATTTGCAGAAGAATTAGAGACATGGAATTTTCTAAGATGGAGAAATGCTATGAATAATGTTTTAGGTATTTCCTGTTAAATAGATAGAGATAAGGTTTATGTATTACTAGGTGCTCCGCGGTTGCACCCGCGTATGTCCCGATTCCGCGGGAAAAGATAAAAAGTATCTTATGTCCTTCTCCATTCTTTAAACTACTGCTAAGCTGATTTTCATCCAAATCAATCCAGTTGTTTGACCAAGAGGGGAACAAACAAACAAATAGGTTAATAAAAACTTTCGGATTGATAATAATACTAGCAGCGCTCCGCGATTTCACCCGCGTAACTCCCGATCTTTTAGGGAATATCGGGATAAAAAGTAGCCTGTGTTATTCTCAATGAATCAATGTATCTCAATACCAAGTTTTATTAAAATCGGTGCAGCAGTTTCGGAGTCTATTCGTTACAAACAAAAAATCTTTCCTCTTTTGTGTAGATTAATCAATGTATCCTCATACCAAATATTTTATTTATTATTATGAGCCTGTAGTGTCCCACTGAAGGGCAAAGGCCTCTCTACTCCCCTTCCACTGATCGCGATGGATTGCCATTCTGCCAGAGAGTCCAAGTCACGCCACCTTCGGCGTGGTCTGCTGGGTTAATTTTTTTTTTCACCAAGTGTTATCAATATCGCTCCAGTAGTTTCAGAGCCTATTCCTTACAAACAAAAAATCTTTCCTCCTTATAATATTAGTGTAGATTCCCAACTCACCCTCAAACTCGTAGGCACAAAATACTCCAACTTCGTCCTCATATAACCCCCTTGGAAGGCATTCCTCACAGATTTAACATGTTCCTCCGCCTCCTGCAAGTTGCCGAGCAGCCTGACTAGATACAGTAGTATGACAATGATGGTCAGCATGAGAAGGTTCCGGAGACGAAGCAAGCGGAAGGCGTAGCGACGCATCGTGCGGGTTGGATGGTATCTGTTTATTACATAAAATTATAATTAAATTAGATAGTTATTCATAGACATAGATTTCATCTAATCTAAGAAATCTTTAAGTATTGAATAATAAGATAAGATTTTTAAATTTATTTCTTTCTTCATTATCCTATGTGTGTATGTATGTTTGTTACTCCTTCATACAAAAACTACTAGACCAATTGTGATGAAAGTTTATTTTATTTTAATTAGGCTAGTCCCGATCTTGATTTGACTATTTTTAATTAATTTGGGACCAAACAATCTCAATCTCGGTCCCCATCCAATTATTTTTTATTCGGAAACTACTGGCCCGATTTTGATTTAACTGTTATGTTTGTTACTAGTTCATGCAAAAGCTACAGAACCAATAAAACTTGGTACGTAGATAGCTGGAGTCTTGGAATAACAAATAGGTTACTTTTTATCCTAATATTCCCATGCAATTGGGACTTATGTGCGTAAAATCAAAGGTCCTAGCTAATAATTTAATAGGTACCTAATCATGTTATTTATTAATTTCTCTGGACATGGTAGATAGATATTAATAGGCACTGAACAGGACAACTGCATCTAAAACGTATCTTAGACAGTACAGCTTCCTTATTAGCATAAATTCAATCTACTGGTGCTGTATAAAACATCTAGATTATGATATTAAGGCTCACCCTCTTATTATGATATTAATTTTATTTATTGCTTTGGAGTTAGAATTAATAGGTTTCCTTTAAACTTCTCAATTAATTTATGAAATAAGCCTAAGTCTATTTCAAGATTGGTGAAATACTTAAAATCTGTACCAAAAAATAAGTACAGTTTACACAACATAGTAATAATTTACCACAAACCCTATTAGCATAGTAAAAAACTTAGATTTTGCACAACTAAATTATTTCACACAAAACACGAGCAGTGCAAGTGTAGGCAAATTGATTTCTAACGCATAAATATTGCAAATGACTGTGTACATAGATTTAAATAATCCATGCAGATGCAAATAACGTTCTAGAGAAGAAAACAATCAAAACATGAAGAAAATAAAAGAAAACAACTAGGTAAATACTCACTACTTTTACGTGCACCCTTAGTTATTATGGTTTACTTACACAGTATTATTTAATACAAATATTTTATAGCAATTAATCATGTGGCTTACAATACAAATGCCTTTTATTCTCAAGTAACCGTCGTATTGTATTTTTTATTTACAAAAGTAAATCGACACGAAACACAACCAACCTATTCGCCGAATTTTGGCTAGTTTGGCATTGATTGAAAGATTTTGGAATGTTAGAACAATGTCAATGTCAGCGCACGAATTGAAATTGAGGTAGACACAACATGCGGGTAAGGACTTCAAAATATTTTTAGTTACTTGTTTGAAATTTACGGGTTTTACGATTCAGCCTACGTTTATGTACCCTTCATAGAGATGGCGTTACATGGATCAAAATCAAATGATTCTCAAGCATTTTTAAAGTAATTTTGAAGAATAGCCCGCCAAATTTAATTTTTCTTTTTAGCTAGGTACCTAATAAAACTGACCTAGTCGAAATTGATCAAAATCAAAACAGGTAAACGTAATTAGCTAGGTATTTTAAGTATTACATCCATAAATTACGTACATTTATTATCAGTAGATTATCAATTAAGTAGGTATCACTACATTACAGTATAAAACAAATTCGCTTTCTCTGTCCCTATATCCCTATGTAGGTATGCTTAAATTTTTAAAACTACGCAACGGATTTTGATGCGATTTTTTTTAATAGATAGAATGATTCAAGAGGAAGGTTTATAGGTATAAAACATGCATAATATAGCCGTGCGAAGCCGGGGCGGGTCGCTAGTAAATTATAATATTCTAAAACAATTAATTCCTAACAAACGAGCAAGTAGGTGGATACTCTAGGTACCTACCTACCTAATTAGAGGGTTAACTAGGTAGGTAGGTAGGTTATGTTACTACATCGAGCCAACTCCATGTTAATTTAGAACTGTAGTGCTATCCCCTGCCAGAATTGAACATAATTTAACGGTCTCATGATTACGATATAACTGGTTAATATCACAATCAAAACACTGCGAAGCTTTCGTCCGCACGCTAAAATGGCCGTTGCTTATTTCATAATAACCGCTCGGCTATGATTTCAGCCACACTTGCGGTTTTCATGATTACATACAGTGTATGACTATAGTGGTAGGTATAACTATTCTCTGTTAGCTAAAATCATTTAAATTCGAATGAGGTAAGTATTTAAGACGACCTCTGTGGCGCGTCGGGCGAACACCCGACTGCGACACAGAAGGTTGCGGGTTCGATTCCCGCCGGGAACAAGTATTTATGCTGACCATAAATTCTTGTTTCTGGTTCTGGGTGTTTCCTATATGTATAATAATATGTATATATTTACAAAAAAAAAAAAGTATATAAGTAGTTTATCCGTTATCTGGCACCCATAACACAAGCATTAAGTTGCTTAGCTTGGGGCTGGATGGCGATGTGTAATATGTCCTGAAATATTTATTTATTTATTTTATTTATATCTGTTTATGGTGCGTTTCCACTGACGTGCAGCTGGGAGTAGTGGAAAGAAACGGATTCGAACGTGAATTGGCCAATCACAGTGCTTTATATCTACTATCAGTTGAAACACTTGATTGGTCAATTCACTGTCCACTCCTCTTTACTCCATTCAGCTCAGCGTCAGTGGAACGCACCCTTGAGGGACTGTTTTGTTATCCTATTATGAATTTAAAAAAGATTTTTTTCTTTCGAAAGCACTTGACACACTGAGGTCGTAAGTACCTACTTAATATACTTATAGCTAGAAGCGTTTCGGGAGAGGGATTTTTTTTAATGATCGAGTATTATGTGGCATGATGCATAGAAACTCGAACAGAAATTCCCGACCTGGAACGTTCCCTGTAGGTACTGCCTACGAACGTGGATTTCTATGTTACAGTCGGCTGCATAATTGCAGCCCCCGGTAGAGTTCTAAAACTACTATTATTGGAATGTTTTCATTCTAATAATTTTTGTTTGATAAATTGATGAGTTAGAAGGCTTTAAACTTCAACTAAAGCAGATGACGTCTAGAATCTTGCTCGCGTTGAAAACATTCTTATAACAGCCGTTTTGGAGCTCTACGGTGGGTCTGCAATTATGCAGCCGACCGTACCTACTGCCTCAGTGTGCTCTCAGCTCGGATTTTAATGTTTTTTATTTATTTATTGTTTAACATAGCTAAGGCACTAAAATAGACGGTTAGACTTGTGAAAAAAAAAATCCAAATTGGCCCAGGCGTTTTCGAGTAATCGGCGAACATACATACCTAAATATTTATACGCGACCATTTGAAAACCTCCTCCTTTTTTGAAGTCGGTTAAAAAAAATACGAATTACTTAAATCTAAAATTGTAGGTAAAATGGTAGGTAGATAAATAGGATACACCTAAACAAATAAAAAAGAGAGGATGTTGTTAGCGATTTTGGATTTCTCTTTCTTCACTTTGTTCTCAAGTTGATTGCTGATCAGCTTCATCTTTCGAGAATCTACATGTTCATTTTCTTATCTAACTAATACATAAAGTTATAGGTAGTTAGGTACTTGTATAAGCTACAATATGTAAGCACTTACCTACCTAGTTAAAGTCAAGTGTCTCCTCAGGATTAATTAATTAATAACGTAGCAAGTAAGCACTACTATTATATTGAAAGGGTCATAAAGTTTCTAATGGCTTTTGAAGGAATTAATAATCTCAAAAGAGGGCGCAAATGTACCCTAAGTACTTAACTTTCATTATTCGAGTGATGAAATTAATTCCCTTCATTAAATTTACATATTTCAACGAGTTTAATTGATGTGGCAAAAAAATGTAGCGAGAATCGTTAAAACTGGGTTTCAATTTTAATTTATGACTTTTTATGCCAATTTCAGGCATTTTTGAAGTTAACGGATTCGTCTGTTGGATATCTGTAGAATTGAGAGTCTGTAAAATTGGAAATCTGTAGAGTTGGGAATCTGTTAATAAAATCTGTAGAATTGGGGACAAACCGTTCAGTATACTTAAGTAGATATTATTTTAAGCTTAACCGGGAAGGTACTTTTTTTCTTAAACTGCGGAGATGATCAATTGAAGCAATTATCAATCGCTGCTAAGTGATTGAAACTCGAACAATAACAGTAGATAATCTGGACCCTGCATGCAATGCTCAGCGATGTCCATGTCGGCCACGAAAGCGCTGCGCTGGCTGGTGTGACGATCTGACCGCTTCGAACCAAGCTGGTCGCAGAGGACCGCTATAGGTGGCCCAGCAGGATGACGGATCGGGGTAAAATGCATGCATGCTACAAAATGTAGCGAAATAATCTGAGAATCTTGAGCGCTCTAGAGCGCTTTCATATTAGCGTATTAATTCTGCGCGTATACGCTAATCTGATCACTCGAACCGGTAGTGGTGAGTCAGTAGTGGCATGGATTCTGACAAAGAAACATTACTATTTGCGTTACCTACATATTCGCCGTCGATCGCCAAAAGGCGCGCCTATATACGCTTGTACGTACATGCTCATCCAAAAACGAGCCCAGTCCTATGATTTGTATGAACCATAGGGCCTAAGGCTCGTTTTCACCACTACCGGATCTATATTAAATAGGTATAAAAGTTCCGACTGTCTGACTGATTGAGTGACTGACTGACTGACGCACAGTTCAAGCCAATAACAGACGAGTCGGCCTAAAATTTTGCACACAGATATGGCTATCTGGCTACGACGACGTTGACATTAGCTAAATTGTTGCTTTGCAAAATAAACCCCCCTACGCGAACGCAATCAAATAGTTCAATAATGTACAGTCAGATTATCAATTAGCTGAACCCCACGTGACCTAGAGCTCACTCGCAAATCTGGTAAGATAGTAAAGTAATGTTACCTGATTCTGTGGTTTTTAAACATACAATAAAAAATAACTAAATACCTAGAAACAGTAAATACTTTTTTTTTACAGATATTCGAATGAGCTCTGGGTCACGTGGGGTTCATTTATTTGGTAATGTGACTGTACTATCACTATTGATATAAACTGGAATCCGTGCTGAAAATGATAATAAAATGTTGAAATTAATTCGATTCAATGGTGTTGCGGAAAGGTTCGTTAAAGCGTAATTCCGGTCGACAGAACCCACGACGGAAACGATTCTGATTATGACAAATGCATTCATTTCCATCTATAACAATTTCTCACTCTAACTTTATGCTTAATTGTTATCAATTTTCACCTAATAATTTCGTAAATAAGTTTTGATAGATAAAACGCGATAAATTGCGTTATGCCTAAATATATAAAAAATCTGTAATCCCTCTCAGGTCCACTCGGACCTGAACCCAAAAAAGCAAATAAGTAAATGTAAAAAAAAAAAAACAGCGCACTCCGGGAGTGCAGGCAGAAGTGAAAACAATAAACTTGTTATTTCTCATAGAATATTTCTTGAAACGATCTGCTACTGCCATCTATTAGCACTCACTTAAACAAATATAGTTTATTTTTTATTCGCTAGATGGCAGTAAAAAATTTAAATCAGCGCCATCTACATTCGAATAGCGGTCTTTCTAGAAACTAAGTTTCTCAATTTGTGTAATAGATGGCAGTATAAGTTAAACAAAAAGACTAACACAAATAAAATCTCATCTGTCGCGTCAAAATCTGTCGCGTCAAAATCTGTCGCGAGGACGGCTGAAAATGCTCACCCACAAAAGTGCCCAACGCGCCTTATAAACAGCGCACTCCGGGAGTGCAGGCAGAAGTGAAAACAATAAACTTGTTATTTCTCATAGAATATTTCTTGAAACGATCTGCTACTGCCATCTATTAGCACTCACTTAAACAAATATAGTTTATTTTTTATTCGCTAGATGGCAGTAAAAAATTTAAATCAGCGCCATCTACATTCGAATAGCGGTCTTTCTAGAAACTAAGTTTCTCAATTTGTGTAATAGATGGCAGTATAAGTTAAACAAAAAGACTAACACAAATAAAATCTCATCTGTCGCGTCAAAATCTGTCGCGTCAAAATCTGTCGCGAGGACGGCTGAAAATGCTCACCCACAAAAGTGCCCAACGCGCCATAAGAAGTTTTCACTTCAAAAATTATCTTTTGTAAAATTACTGTTGTATACACAACACCCTTATTTACCTGAAAACCCGCTGCCACATCTTGACATTTCCAAAGTAGGTACGTCTATTATTTATCTCAAACTCTGTTTTAAATAATAATTGTTTTATTTTATTCTTCTCATCATATTAACTAGAGTCTAGAGAAACAGCACATAAAACTTTTTTTAAAAGTAGGTATAATTTCATCAACATAATGTTACCAACAAAGATAACAATTTGTTTTAGCCAAGATTTCAGAGCTGTTCTTAAACTGATATCCAATAACGAACGGTTACATTTTTATGGACCATTCAGAGCAAAAGGGCGACCTCTCTGAATTCTTCAACTTTCGCGTGGTATTGCAAAAGACGGCTAACTTTTCCTATCTATTATGTTGTGGGCTCAGTAAAGAAATAACATATATATCTACTACAATAGACAGGACATCAGAAAGTTGAATAGACGTTAGTATTGGCACTCACTATAAATTTTCTAAATCTCTTGTGGCACGCTACGCTGCGACTTCGGTGTACCGACCTATACGAATTAAACAGAAGACATTTAGACATAACCTATTCTGTTACATATTGTCTGCATCTGCAAGTGTCACATTTTAAAGAAACAATTTATGAAGCATCAGACGATATTTTTAAAGCCTATAAAAACTATTCTTATTGTGTTCTATATTATGACTCTAATGATGTTTGATTTGAAAAAGATCGCGTAAAGTAAATGTCTAATGACTGCTTATAGTCACAAAGGGCGATTATACCGTCCTTTGTGACTCTATGATCGTTTCCTATTATTTAATTTTCGTTTTATGTTTTGTTTATGTTATTTTTAATATGCAATCAAGTGTTTATCTCTTTTGACCCTTGTTGCAAAAGGAAATCTCTACATATAATAAATTCGAAGTTTTGGAAGTAAGCGTTCTACGTCCATAATGATCTTAGCACTATAGAATTCGCTAACCTTATATAGCTCCGGTAGAAAAAAATCTTGCATGCGCGATTCAGGTTTTCTTAAATTTAGAAAATCACAAATTAGTTGATTATTCTTTTTGTTCTGCTTAAAAATTTTGTACACCTATGTATTTTAAGAATACATAGCAATATACACATTTTTTAACTAAAAAATAAAGTAATTAATTTAATAAGATATTTTTTTTAATTTCAAGTAACTAGCGCCATCTCTTCGTTTTCGCGAAACTACCATTCATCTCAGAAAATGTTGATTTGGTTTGTTTACCTTTGTTTGTGCAGTCTAATTTCGGGAACTAGGAAACAGATTTTAACATAATCTTTACGAATGTGTTCAGAAAATATCAGAAGAGGTTTAGGTATTTCAAGTAGATTTATGTTACTTATTAAAATTTGATATTTATTGGCGTAAAAAATAAACCATAATATTTTTGCATGAAAACGTACAGAACGTAGGGATGATGTCAAAATTGTCATTTTGACATACGGAAAGAAGCATCTAGCGCCATCTCTTTTTTATTTATAATTTTATTATGGCTTCGCATTACCACTATCGTGCATATAGGTGTCGCGGTCAAAGAAAATTAAATCCAATGCAGGAGCGTTTTTTGAATTTAGAACATTACAACGCTCCAGCAATTTTGTATGAACATGTGTATGAAGCGGCGTGCTGGGGTTATTAAAAACTTAAATACTCTTTGATTGGATCTCTTTTATCAAAGTACTAGCGACCCGCCCCGGCTTTGCACGGCTATTATGCAGTATCTCTTCTCTTATACATATAAAATGCTTTGTCCTGAATGACTGACTGACGCGGACGGATCAACGCACAGCCTAAACCGCTGATCGTAGAGATCTGAAACTTGGAGGGTGTGTTCTTTGTATGACGTAGGCAGCCGATAAGAAAGGATTTTCCGAAATTCTACCCCTAAGGGGGTGAAAAAGGGGGACGAAGTTTGTATGGGACAACGTGATTCCTTGGTCCAATCTACTTCAAATTTTGCATAAACATTCTTTAACAGAATTGATGAAACACGTGTTTCGTATTTTATTAAAATTCATCCTCTAACGGGATTAAAAAGGGGTAGGAAGTTATTTTGGGGGTGATTTCCTCCGAAGTTGATATCAATACTTCTTTTAACTTACCTACATTGTATTTTGACACATGTTTGAAAACACAATCCGATTTTATTCAAAAGAGGTTGCACTTTTAGAACACGGCCTCATAGGAACGTAGTATTCGAAATTTAAAATGGTGAGGACTAGAACTGTGCTAGAACATTTTGGTTATGTTTACGAATTATTCCCTAAACAAACCCGCGTAAGTCCCGTTACCGTGGGAATATCGGGATAAAATGTATGCTACACTATTAAGTATTCTGTGACGTTCGTGTTTGCTGGAACGCGTTCGGCCGAGCGGCTGCAGTTTTTTGTTGTTTACTCAGGACCTACTAATTGGATTTTGATGTTCCTAAAATGTGCCAATACCACGACCTTCCTCAAAATAGAGCTATCTAATATTGAAAACCAGATTTCAATTGATTTAGGCGTTTTTAATTGTATATGTAACATGAAATTTAAATACTATATAGGTATTTTCGTTCTACTACTTTTTCCCACAACCCATTTTTTTAATTTACTTCCAAGTACACACTTTTGTCCTTTCTTTCTTTATTATGCGTATAGAGAAAACATGTAAAATACGACATACGAAAATACATGATAATACAAAAGAATGTTTAAAATAACCTACCGATTTTGGTAATATTAAAACCCACAGAAATATATTAGTGATAAAACCAATTAAAAATCCTGTTAAAGCCATTTTCGACATCTATGCGGACGAAGTCGCGGGCAAAAGCTAGTGCTCTAATATAAGTACTCTCTATTGCAGTAAAGGTTATATCTCTAAAGAGTTTGGGTGCGATATTTATGACAGGTTTTCGAACCAATACGGATTGTACCGTTATAAAACACATCGTAAACTCTCTTTATGATATTATTCTAGGTATATTTTGTAAATGTACAAAATGACGTTTGTGATGGGTAGGTACGTATTTGGATGGACCTCAAATAATCTAGAAATATAAAAATTCAAATCCCTGACGGACCGACTAAAATTACTTATATCAACGCAAAGTTCAAGTTCAAACTAATAGACGAAGCGGAGTAGAAGTTGACATACAGCTTATGAAATTATAGGCATCCGCTAAGCAAGGATTTTGGTAAATTTAATTCTCTACACTCGTGTATAACCAAGGAATTCAGCTTTAAAGTGAAGAAGGACCTGAAAACCCCTATCCCTTTCCCACGCGCGCGCTGTGCGATGATTCTATCCCTTTCGTTGAGAAATGTCCGATTTAACTGTTTTGTGTAAGTAAGACTCACATCTATATAAGTGAAAAGTCATCTGTACTACCATATGGGATTTGATGTAAAATTTATGAAAATACACATTTTGTACTTGTTTTTTCTTTACAATCGCCGTAAAATTGAAGAAGCTCAAAAAATGACGATTCTGTCGACGCAATCACTCTAATCGTGTTTTAAAGTGTATGACAATACAAAGCATTTCTTCACCTTTACGGCAGTAGGAATATCATTCTTTGGATTTTAGTGGTTGATAACCAAAAACTGTTTCTAAGACACATCTCTCGCGCTTCTGGTCATACCACTTCGGCTTAAGTAGGTTCTGAATTTGTTGGAAAAGCACACCGAGCGTGCTCACACAATAGTGTATTATCACCATGCTAATCAAGGCGATGTAGTGCCTGGGACATGTACAATCCACGGTCAAAAGTCTCTGCCCACAGTTACGTTTACAATCCCGTGTAGCACTATTTGAACATTATAACAACGTAACCTGTGGATCGAACCCACGTCGCTCGCTCGGTTGGTGTAGCGGGTGGCCCCTTATACCACTCACACAACTAAACACATAGCTAACATGTTGAAAATAATAATCACAATGAGTACTTTTAATTCAAGTATTTAAGTTTATGTGTAACGTCTATTAGAAGAAGGTCGTAACTCCAATACTTGTTGATAGTATTATTGTAGCAACTGATCATTTACTTATGACCCTTACTGTACTTGATAAAGTGGACTTGCCCGGCACCTATATACCACCTTAATAATAATTAACCTATATACGCTTAGTCGACCGTGTCCAGAAGGAAGAACTTGGAGCCAACTTAGTCGCGGGTATCATGACAGAACTACTGAGACTACGAACGTGGTGAGCAGCCGCAGTTTTCACCCGACTGCGAGAGACAAAGGAGTGGTAATGTGTTTATCAGTCTATGGATGTAAGTTTGTTTCTTTGTGGCAATCTAGTTCGTTAATTACTCAATTATATTTGATAGATTTTCATGTAAAGAATGTGTGTAAAGTATACCACGACCTTTCCAGAAAAAATATCTATCCAATAAGATCCAATAATGAAAATAAATAGATAAAATAAATTAATATTGCAGGACATTCCACACAACGACATCTAGTCTCAAGCTAAGTAGGTAACAAGACTTGTGTTATGGGTGCTAGACAACGGATATACTACATATTTGTCTGTTTTCTAGGTGTATCTACGTATTCTATGTAATATATACTACTATTCTTTTGTAAATATAATATACTTATACTTATAATACATAGAAACACCCAGAAAACAGACAAATATCTAAGCATAAATACTTGTCTGAGGCGGGAATCGAACCAGCAACCCTGTGTTTGGCAGTCCGGCATGGTGACCATTATGCCAACTGGGTCGTCAAAAAATCATATATAAATAGGTTATTAGTTTTACATAGGCACTACTCAATTAAAAAGAAAAGACAAAGAAGCATCTTTTGTTACTCAAAAAATCTCAGACTGCCTGGCGTTCACATTTAGCTTTATGGCTTTCGGAAATGTAAAAGATAGTCTTAGAGTTGGTCCTAATCTTAATCAGAAACCTCTCTAGAACCGTCTCTAGCTAGAGCTATCATTAGGATAGATAATTGGATTGAGATAAATTGGATGTGCACTGTGCATTTCGCCTGTATTAGTAGATTATGGGTTTCTGATTGTCTATTGATTAATAAACCAATCTCAGATCAAATTCCCTCATTCGTGGACCCACAGGCTCTAATTATACTGAATTGTAGGCTGTGGCAGACGATGCAAGCGAGTTTAGCTATAAAGGGGGGGAACAAATTCTTCTGGTGTACTGTACATAACAAAAATATAGCTTAAGACCGGTGTAAGGCTGTAAATTTCCATACAAAAAGCGGTAACGTTTATGCGTGCCCATAAATTAAGTCCGATTTTGATAATTTTTGGAAATGTTCTAGATCTAATGGGAAACTAGGTATAACCGTTTTTATTTTAAAGAAATATTGCCTAAGATAAAAGTTATTAGTATCTGAATATCTATATTTTTGACTTAAAATTTCATCGAGCGTTTCAATTGTTTTTTAATAGACTAAACTGAATTACCAAAAAAGAAAAACGTATAAACCTAGAATAAGATGCAGTTAATTAAATGAGACCAATTTTTTTTTTCTGAAGGATAAAGGGGGTAAAAACATTACGGCCCGCAACGTTATTTGAAGAGCAAAATGTAGGCAATTACGTCCGAGTTTAAACTCTCTCTATCGCACGATACGGGTAATTTTTGAAAATACGTACTCGCGCCGCGTATCGAGATCTCACAATTCTCTTAATTAGGGATGATAATAATACCATTCTTAGCGTAACAAAGTTATGTTAGCCTAGTTGTGTATATTAATCTGTCATTCCAAAGGTCTCTGACTGATTTTTCTTGCGAAAAATGTATGTGCGATACTTGATTGTTGTTCTTACGGTGAAGGAACACGGAACAAGGAACAAGGTGATGTAATCTAAGTTGCCTTCAGATGTATAAATAAATAAATATTGTAGGACATTCAACACATCGCCATCTAGCCCCAAACTAAGTAACTAGACTTGTGTTATGAGTGCTAGACAACGGATATACCTACTACTTATAGGTGTACTTTTCTTTTGTAAATATATACTTATAATACATAGAAAAAACCAGACCACAGACAAATAGATAAGCATAAATACTTGTCTGAGGCGGGGCGGGAATCGAACCCGCAGCCCTGTGTTTGGCAGTCCGGCATGGTGACCATTATTATGCCAACTGGGTCGTCAGGCATTGACGAGTTCTTTCTTATGGACACTGTCAACTAAGCTGATAAGGTAGTATAGCTACAAGGCAAGCTTATTCCTTCCCAACGCAAAAATTACAAACTAAAGAGGTCTAACTATACAGGGTGTCCCGTAATGAATGGCCAAGCGGGCCCCAACGGATAGAGGATACTGTGCCGGATCAGAAAAACGAAAGTTATGTTCTATGAAAGTCTCTTAGTTTCCGAGATATCCGCCATTTTAATTTTTTTTTTAATTTCACGCCTTTCTCCATGTTTTGTTATGCCAAAACTGCAAATGAAGGAATTATCCCAATCTGTTTTTTGGATATTATTCCTGGAGAAATGTGCTATCGAATGCAAATAATATTTTTTATGACACATTGAAAGTTTTTTTTTAAACTAAGGTTTAACTCAAACTTCATGGTTTTTTAATTTTTTACCCTGATCTTTAACCTTTCCTAGTGTAAAAAAAATGTATGGTCACCCTGGTGCCAAATTTAAAAAAACTTGCCTATTTCACTGAGATTCTGAAATGGTATAATACGAAATAAGAATTTGATGGATAAACTCTACTACACACAATAGCTCCCGTGAAATGGTGCTTGTTGTCGTAACGGCATCGAAATTGAAAAAAATATGGTAAACGTTACAATTTAAATAACTTTAGTAGAAAATAAAATTAAATAAATAGTTTAAAAATTCTTAATTTCGCCAATTTGTAAAATTCCGTTTGGGGGTTATTGCGACCAATTTTTCCTAACTTATAAGTGGTGAAAAGGGAATATTTTGTCTCAACTGGCGAAATTGCCCCTCCGGACCATCTGACTCCCATCATTTTTTACGAATGCAAAAAAATTAAGCTTGTTATGTGTTCCATCGTCCCCTGAGGTAGCAAATGGTTATGGTCGCAGTCCGCATATACCTAATGACCGTGGATACGTAGATTTCTACCAACTTATTAAACTCATGTACTTCTTCTACTGTTTGCTCTAGACCTAATTTATTATCGACGCAGTACGTCTTCTAGAATTCTTTACTATTAGCCTTCATCTCATCGTTTACATTCATCTCTTTCATATTTTATCATAATACAGTCCATCCATCTTTCCTAAGGTCACCTAATTCTTCATCTCTCTACATTAATACTCATCACTCTTCTAGTCAGATGCGTCTCTTCTCTACTCATAATTATGTCCAGTTGCTATGGACAATGGACAAATTATGAGGAGAGACGAGACGCTGTAATAGTTCTCTTTCCCTTTAACTCTATTATTATGAGCCCGTGTTATCACACTGCAGGGCAAAGGCTTCTCTACTCCCCTTCCACTGATCGCAATCTTGCGCGACGGATAACCAATCTGCCAGAAATTCGTTTATCCAGGTATTTTTAAATTTATTGTACGGTAAAACACCACAGAGCAATCGGTCGCTTGCTCTCTGCGTCCAAAGACTTCCTGCGACCTTAATTAAGTCGTCCGTCCATCTAGTCGGAAGCCGTCCCGCGCTGCGCTTTCCGGTACGTGGTCTTCAATCTACGAGTTTTTGGCCCCAACGGCCATCAGTTCTACGAGCCACATGCCCCGTCCATTGCCACTTTAGCTTGCTAATCCTTTGTTATATGTCGGTAACTTTAGTTCGCCAACAAAGCCTGTGGCTAAATGATGATGATGAAAACACCGCGTTCCATATAAGGTATATCTATTTTAATGTATATCAGAGAATCCTCAACCATGTCAAATGAACCCTTTCAAACATCCGTAACTTGTCTAATTGGTAGGAAGATAGAACCTTCCAAATTTTTCTCGAAGTTGAAAATGTTTTAATGGTTCAAACCCATAGAGTTAAAATACACTTAGGTACTTACTGCAAAAGAGGGTAGCTATAATAACAAATTTTAATGATCCCTAAATAATTACGTACCCATTTTGTACAGACCTACTGATCTGAAATACTTTGTGATATTTTATTATAAAACACGCCAAAAATTATCAAACTAAAACTACTTAAATTCTTTACATCTAATATAAATTGATTAAAAAATGAACAACGTCTTTAATTTATGCTATTCTGGGCGCTGTTGTGCCTAAAATGTAGGCACTACAACTAATGTTTTTTCTAATCTGTTTAGTTAATTTGGTGGGAACGGAATAAAAGTCAGATTTTGCTAAAATATCCTATTTCAGATCGAAATGTAGAATTTCTTCGCAGATAATTTTTAAAGAACACAATTTACTATATTATCTAAAGTCTAATAATTATGCTATGTACCTAACTATCCTAAATTCTAGTTAACTTAACATATTAGGCCAAATGAGTTAAGTTGGGTATTGTCGAATTTTATCGATGACTAGGTACTTGTAAAGTGCATAAATAACAACGTCCTTAAAGCCTTAATATGTTTTGAAACTATCGTAAATAATATTTAACCCGATTCGACCAAATAGGAAAATCAGCGAGAGAAGTTAAATTTAGATTTTAATTATTTTTTTGCAAAAATCTGGCTTTTATTTCGTACCCACCAAATTATGTTCTGATGAGTATACCTCTAAGTATTGTCTATATATCTGACAAATAGAGATTTATTTATTTATTTTTATAAGATAAAGCTTTGATGTTCTGTCTTTATAGTTAGGTATTTTATAGCTACGTTTAATTGTCTATGTCTCTGACAAATAGCGATTTATTTATTTATTTTTATTAGATAAAGCTTTGATGTTCTGTCTTTATAGTTATTTTATAGCTACGTTTAATTGTCTATGTCTCTGACAAATAGCGATTTATTTATTTATTTTTATAAGAAAAAGCTTTGATGTTCTCTCTTTCTGTTATATAGTTATTTTATAGCTACGTTTAATGCCTAAAACCCAATGATTAAAAAGTTCATAGTTACAAAACAAGGGAATCTAATTGATCCAAACATGAACTTGTCAAACTGAGTTTATTAAACAAGGTCTGAGCGATTTTCGATAAAACTTTGTCGTCTCCGGAAGGCCCATAGATACAAGATACCCGGTAAGTTCACGAAATGATAAATTGTTGAACTTCCCTGATTCAAAGCGATCCATTGTGTCGCTTTTGTTGTTATTTATAGAGATAAACTAAACTTTGACGCGTACGGTATTCTTCGATTTACTTCAACATTTAATGTGGTAAAAATCTTTTTACAAAGAATGTCTTATACTTACCTACTTATTTCAGAGTTTTCTTTCCAAATACGTGTCTATACCTACATGTATTTTTAGCTTTCATCCGCGACTTCTTCCGCGTGGGTATTTGAATTTCCCAAAATCCTTCTTACCGGATATCGAAGGAGGCTCACAGCTACGCGACGACGCGACGCTCGCTGATCGTTTACGGTCGTGCGGGTTAAGCGACGCCTGGCGCGGTCATTACTTCGATGGGTGGCCAATTGTGTGGCAAAAATGTGTTTTCGTGAGCCCATGATTTGGAAGGCACGTTAAGCCGTTGGTCCTGGTTGCTACTTCTAGTAGCAGTCTTTAGGTCAAGTTAGAGGTCTTGGGGCGATCTGAAAACTCTAACAATAGGTGAGCCACACCACTATATACGAGAAGAAGAAGACCGGATATCATAATAGCTATCTGTACGCTAAATTTTAGCCCAATCCGTCCTTTGGATTGATCTGTGCATTGATATATCATTCAATCAGTCGGGACTTTAAATTTTATATTTACACCGGTCCTCTATACAAAAATATTTTTATCTACTCTTTGCTAAGTATAAGTGTTTTATATTCCTACGTACGTTTTATTTCTCACAGGGTAGGTAGGTAGGTAGTGTAGGTACGGTCGGCTGCATAATTGCAGACCTACCATAGAGCTCCAAGACGGCTGTTATAAGAATGTTTTCAACACAAGCAATATTCTAGGCACCTGCTTTAGTTGAAGTTTAAAGTCTTCTTACTCATTAATTTATCAAACAAAAATATGAAAATGAAAACATGTCAATAATAGTAATTTTTGAACTCTACCGGGGGCTGCAACTATGCAGCCGACTGTACGTAGGTAAAAGGCAGCACAAATTTCCTCTGAAATCTAGAAATCTTCATAAGTTTTTATTGATAGAGTTGACTTAGATATAGCTAAACCTTATGAGTATTTGATATCTGTACTTACGTAAATTAGACCTCATTATTCTGTACTTGTTTTTAAAAAATGTCTTAACAGACGGATGAACAACAGAGTCATCGTTTAGGGTTCCTGTTTTTAGAAGCGTCCACACGGTGTAGCGGCGAAGAAATTGTTTTGCGGTGCAGCGCCGCACAGCACTGTGTGGTTATAGCACACATGTTATAGAGCCTTACCCTTGAGGTAAAGACAAGTATGTGTGCTCTATTATAATAAATTACCTATAGATGTATATGACATGTCCATTAACAAATTCAAAACTTTTATAAAGCATAAATTGTGCGGTAAGGCATACTATGATACCTCTTCGTACCTTAATGATAAGAATCCATGGATGTGACTTTAATTGCTCCATTTCAAATAATACCTTCAAATATTTGTAATTTTGACCTTTGTGAGAGTGATCACATAAAAAAACCCCATGAGTTTCTTGTGCCTTCTTCTCATTGGTGGGCGCGTTCCGAAGGCACAAATTCTAACTTAGTTTTTAAGACGATTTCAAGTGATCAATGTATATATACATAAGCATCGAAAGAAATAATGAAATTTGACTTTGACTTTGACCAAAAAACATTCTCTGTAAAAAAATGATATGAAATTCCTTTTTACCCTTTACTTCATAGTCAACCTACAACAGTAACTGTAAAATGCATGCAGATTCTCTTCAAGGCGTGAAAGACAATACGTATCACAAAGTTGGGGGAGGCAGAGTAAGAGCGTTAGCTTGCCAAAGCACCAAGAATGCAAACACCGGTAGGTAAAACAAGCGATGTTGTTCACTTTGAAATCATAACAGCTTATCCCTACCTCGAAGTATCAAGTAAGAATAATCCTTATTTTCATGGCATGTAGGTTATTTTACAATAAAACATTGAGACGTTAGATACTGACATCCGAGTAGCTGGAATGCGACTGTTCCACGATATGCTAAGCAAAAGCCAAGCAAACAAATTGAAAGTAACACTTGAAAGGATGGCGAATAAAATATTCTTAAGGAAAATAATGGTGGGCGGGGATATTTTTCAAGCAGACAGTAAAGTTTACTGGATCGTTTTGAAAATTTTGTAAATATTTTTTACTTCTTGCATCAGGATGATGTTACCATTTACCTCCAAAGTACTACGTTAGACAGGCGATTATCTTAATTTTTTTTTTTATATTTATTTATTATGAGCCTGTAGTGTCCCACTGCAGGGCAAAGGCCTCTCTACTCCCCTTCCACTGATCGCGATCTTGTGCGACGGATTGCCAATCTGTCATTTTGTCCATATCGTCTCGCCACCTTCGACGGGGTCTGCCGGGTAATATTTTTCCGTTGGTGGGTGTCCAAAAAGTTGTTGATTTGGCCCAAAGTTCTTCCGGCATACCCAATTAAATAAAACGCTTTTGATTTTCGCTATTTTAGCGCTAATAGCAGTAGTGAAGGTCGGTGAAGGTACTTGGAACTAATACTAGTCATGTCCAACAATCGACTCTCAGTATTAAAAATTACAAAACAGTTTTTCAGTACCTACTCTAGCAGTGAGGCAGCAGCGCTTTCATTAAGCACAAAACATAGATAACGTTTTGTATGGAAATAACGACCCGTCCCGGCTTCGCACGGCTATATTATGCATGTATTATACATATAAACCTTCCTCTTGAATCACTCTATCTATTAAAAGAAACCGCATCAAAATCCGTTGCGTAGTTTTAAAGATTTAAGCATACATAGGGATATAGGGACATAGGGACAGAGGACAGAGAGGACAGACTTTGTTTTATACTATGTAGTGATAACAAATCTAGTGAACCTACTATATATTATGACGGTCTGTTCCCACTAGTTCTATTAATAGAGCTAGTTGGAATTCTTTAACAAAGTAGTTCCATTCATTGGTTTTTGATGAATGTAACTAACTGGACCATTTATCCAATTAGTTATATTGCAAGTTATGAGGCAAATTTGTGTAAGGGCAGAAGAATAACAGTCAAGTTGACGGGATATTCAGGTACGGATCTACTTATGGACGTTTTGGACTGCAGCTGAGAGCCCCGTGGATAATAAAGGCCTTTAGCTTCTATTCTGATAATTGTGAAAGGCCTATTATGTACCTACACTATTAGTATAAATTCATTAGCTGTTATAGTCTTGCTCTTTACATAATTTAGATGTGATACAAGCAAAAAATACCTTTTCTTAATAAATCGAGTAAATAGCAAAAAAATAGCTTTATTAAGAGGTAAAATGATGTTGCCTATACAACTTATCTCCTTCACTTATCCCACATTGGAGGTAAAAAAAGGATTTTCCATTATTTCAACCCAAGGTGGATTATAACATCTCTACAATTTGCTCCCTAGACAGTATGTGTACTTTCACGGAAAATTTTGTCAGTAAACAATATTGAAAGCAAATATTCCCGTAGTGTATATTTAGAAGAAAATAATGATATACTTTTACATTATTACAGCGATATTCCGATTGAGATATGTAACTAAATGATTATAATAAAGTGGGTAAACCTTTTTTAACTTATTTTGGTACTTTGTGAAATATGCCTTGACTATTATACTAACCGAGGTATATATTATTGTAAAAAAACTAGGTAGGTACAGGTAAGTAGAGTTCGAAAATTACTATTATTGGAATGTTTGCATCCTAGTAATTTTTGTTTGATTATTAATGAGTTAGGAGACTTTAAACTTCACCTAAAGCAGGTGTCTAGAATCTTGCTTGTGTTGAAAACATTCTTAAAACAGCCGTTTTGGAACTCTACGGTGGGTCTGCAATTATGCAGCCGACCGTACCTAACAGTTTTTTTGTAGAAAAAAAAAAACAGTTTTTTTATAGAAAAAAACAGTTTTTTTTGTAGATAAAAACTGTTTCGAAAATAATTTAATACTAGTAGTTCGCCCCGAACTGAGACCTCACGAGTTTTTTTTACTGATTTTTAGTTTTCAGCGTAAAGTATGATATAACGACGAAAGACTCCAAATACTTCGGTGTATCTTATTTAAATGATAGGTGTCTTGTCTAGTATCGCTATCATCAGACCCTGGACATCGCTGACTCTATTATACTTTCAAAACATATTTTTCACGAATCTAATCGCGTATCCTGTCTAGAAAATGGCATATCCTGTCTAGAAAATGAGTTCCATAGCCTAATTTGCTTGGTCTCAATCACGTATTTTTTATTTCGCGAATGAATGTTGTAAATCGCGTGAGATTAAAAAGCTCCTAAAGCCTCCTTCCGTCTATATCACCATATCGTCAGTACCTGGAGTACCTACCTACTCATCAAGTGAACACGATAGACCTTACTTTTCGAAAGATAAGTTCCTATAGCCTTCTTCCGCCGGCTATAGTACCAAACCCCAGATATCAGTTGCTTCTTTAACACCTAGAGTGCCTACTTATCAAGACAACTTTAACGAACTTTAACGATAGACTTATCTTGTCTAGAAGATGAGTTCATATTTCTTTGAAGTTGAGTGCCTTCTTCTAGCTCCATCACCTGATCCCAGATATCAGCTGATTCTTCAGAAGCTAGAATACCTACTTATTAAGGTGCTTTAAACGAGTCCAAATATGATATGACTATCTTGCTATCAAGATAATTGTGAGTTCTTATTGTCAATTTTTTTGTACCTATGTACTCATCATAACGTAACGAACGAAGAAAAGAGGAGAGAGGCTCCTACCTCGATACTAATATATTACAGAAGTTTGAGACCTATATTACCGGTGGAACTATTGTCCTATAATTTAATAAGTCCCTATCTATTAGTAAATAAAAATAATAAAAAGAGTCACAAGTCACAAGTTTATTAATTAGAATCTCTAGATCGGCTAGCTATACTATTTAATATTATCCACAACAATTGTTAAGCAACCCTTGATTATGAAATAAATGAATAATCTATACCTACTAATATTATAAAGCTGAAGAGTTTGTTTGTTTGTTTGAACGCGCTAATCTCAAGAACTACTGGTTCGCATTGAAAAATTATTTGTGTGTTGAATAGTCCATTTATGGAGGAAAGCCATAGGCTACTTTTTATTTTGATATTCTCACGGGATCAGGACTTACGCGGGTGAAGCCGCGGGGCGCAGCTGGTTATGAAGCAAAAAGAGGTCTGACGATTTAAGGGAATAGACGCTTTTAAAGTAGTCTTCACCCAAGGTAGGTTGAGTGGCCCAGACAACGTCAACCATAGAAGTTTCGACCAATTTTCGCCTCGGCTTCAGTTTTGCTGATTAATAGCTGGTTCAAGCATCTCCTTCAAAGACCATCGGGAACGAACCCAAGAGTGCATGACTGCACTATAAACTTTTGCGAATTATTTGAATTTAGAATAACCATAATATTATTATGTAGGTACCTAATATGGATCATCCATTTTAATCATATAATATCACGAAGTTAAGTTATCATGTAATGGTTTTGAAAATTGGAAATCATAATAATATGTTTTACGATAATGACAGAAAGAAAACCTGACATTGTCATTTTTGAATCATAAAAGAAGGTCTAAGCGTTTTTTTCCTTTTTGATACAAATGAGTTTGATATAAACATGACCGCTGAGATGATAAATTCCTGTGGATTCATTCCAGCTCCATCATCATATCAGTTCCATGGTACCATATTATTGTCACCGAAGTTACGCCCTTTCATTTGATACCCCACTCGGGTATATTTGCCCCATAGTCTGCCTGCCATATATGTAGATCCCCTTTTGCACCCCCTATCTCCGTAACCCCCCGACCGATCCTGCTCATGTTCGAACTTAAAAATTTTATGGACCTCAACTACACGTGTACCAAAAATCATTAAGATCAGAGCAACGGTACTCAAGTTATCGTCGAACAAACATACATAGATACATAGATATATAGATACATAGATACATAGGTACAACCGACCGACCGTCTCGCCACTAGACCTCACTCGCTTCGCTCGTTCGGTCAATTAGCCTTTACACCTAGATAATTTATACAGCGGCGCCAGCAACTTTAATAAACGCTATTGAACGTTGTAGTGCCTGGAATTATGCATGATTGAAGTGGGTTTGCCCAGCAGCTATACTTACCAACAGAGGAAAGAACTTGGTAATACATCTGGAGCCAACTAAGCCGCGAGATTCATAATTCTTATGTAATATTATTTCACTGTGAGCAATGTTAATTAGCTAAATTTTTTTTTGGTTTATTGCCGGCCGGGATTTGAACTCAGGACCTTCGGGATTAAAACCGAGGTATTTCTAGGCCAAATTGATGTAATGCCCTTTTTTATAGTTTAATCTTCTTCTTCTCGTATAGTGGTGTGGCTCACCTATTGTTAGAGTTTTCAGATCGCCTTAAGGCCTAACTTGACCTAACGACTGCTACTAGAGGTAGCAACCGGGACCAACGGCTTAACGTGCCTTCCGAAGCACGGAGGGGCTCACGAAAACACATTTTTGCCACACTATTAATTGGCCACCCATCGAAGTAATAACCGCGCCAGGGGTCGCTTAACCTGCACGACCGTGAACGATCAGCGAGCGTCGCTTAGCTGTGAGCCTCCTCAGTTAGTTAGTATAGTTTAATGTAATAGACATATCTACAATTTATTATCTTTCAAAACAAACGATCGTCTTTATCGACGTTGCAAAGTTGCAAACTTACATCAAGATTAAGCTTGTTTAGGCAAACTCCCTGCAAAGTTCCCTTGCTAGATTTTATTCATGACTTGCTCGAATATTTGATTGATTACTACGTCTCAAGCAATCCGCGGTCTCTGATAAACTTGTAGACCGCTTCGGAAGAAAAAAGGCCCTTGTTTAAGGTTTTTAAGGGCGTCTGTAACAATCAAAATCCTCTTACCAAAGCCTCAAGCATACTTGAAAGGACTGCAGCTGTGTGCCACTAAATATACGTATATTGCGAGATAAATAGACACTCTTATGTGATCTTACTTTGTTAAAGGCTGTAAGGCTGAACTTATTGTCATTAATTGAACTTGATTCGGTTTAGGTTAGTGAAGGTGCACGAATACATACAAGTTGCAATAAATTATGATTTTTCTTGTTGCCCCAAAACTCCTCGATTGAGCTTAGGTTATATACGGAGGTAACTTTTTTTAAATAATATTCAGTCAATTTGGCCTAAACTTAATACAATATTTTACTTGACACTGGTTATGCACAACAACGTTCCATACTTGGACTTTTATATACTTGTGGATTTAGCTTGACATGACTTGGCCAAAGAATAAAGCTGATCAAGACTTGATCGTGTTCTGTGCATTTTACAATGCCGGAAATGATGTTCCTGTTTTATATACTCTAGGTATATTTAAAATGTAAACTTTCCAATTTTTGTTAAATATTCTATTCAGTCAGCGAATTTAAACAGAAGTGAAACGTTTGCGAAATCCCAAGCACTGTTTGTTAAGAAGATAAAAACATTTTGTAAGGGCGGTGGGTTGTTTTACAGAATTAAGTTAATGAAAGAGGTTTAAAAGATAATTTAACTTAGATAATTGCCTAGTTACAAAATACATCGCGATAACTTGAGGCCTTCAGTAGATCGCACGCGATAAGCTGGCTTTGGCGTACTGATGATCAAAATGACATTTAAGAATTACTTATAATAAACTACTTGCGCCCCATGGTTTCATCCGCATACGTCCCGATGACGTCAAAATAACAGGATAATATGTAACCTATGTGTTTTTCCAGGTCTCCAGCTATTTACATACCAAGTTTCATTGCAATCGGTTTAGTAGTTTTTGCGTGAAGGGGTAACAAACATACACACACACTTTCACATTTTTCAAAGCACACGTGAGATCCATTTAAAAGTGTAAAGTGAAGATACTTATATAACCATAAGAAGCAACATTGTCAACAAACGTTTCTTTTAAATCAACCTTTTATTTCAAATCTGCGTCTTAATTGGCTCTATTTAGAAGTATTGACGAATTAATCTTTTCTCTGGACACGGTCGACTAAGTTGAGAGGGTGGTATAGGGCAAGCCACTCAATCTTATTCATATCCCAGGCCAATAGCATGAATTCAAAGTTGCTGACGCTGTAAATCATTTATATTGGAATCAGATCATCATCAGCTTCCTGCCCTTACCCCAATTTATTTGTGGACGGCGCAGTATGTCTTCTTCTTCCATTCACTCCTATTAGTCGTTATCTCATCGTTGACATTCATTTCTCTCATTTCTTGTCTCACGCAGTCCATTCATCTTTTCTTTGGTCGTCACTCTTTTAGTCACATGCGTCTCTTCTCTTCTCATCACATGTCCATACCAACTTAATCAGATTTGCCAAAATTATTAATATGTAGGTCACAGTTTCAGATGTTTTACAAAGTGCGGTTTAAGAAAGTACATTTACTGGTATGTATGTCACAGTACATAATATACGGAAATAATAAGTTTCATTTTGGGCCAGGTAAAAGCGGTAACTGTGCTGGTAAATGATGCCATATTCGATATTATTTTTCTTCCGACACCGGTGATGTGGCACGTCGCCTTTCTCGATATTTCTGCGGCTTAACTAAATCCCCTTAATACGGTACGTTTAGAGATCCTTCCCTTAATATTTGGGTTTCATTTTCGTCAAGGTCTTGGCTACAATTACAGCTTGAAATCCAGCATGAGCAACCATTATATTATTTCGCTTCTGAAATTCTGCAAAACACTGACAGCCTATTTACATTTATTTTTTCAAACTTTACAATAAAATTTAAAACATTTTAATTTGTTTTCCAAGTTATTCGTTATTCACCTGTTACTAAGTTATTTAGGTACTTTTGATCAAACCCAAAACCTACGTTTTTTTCACACAAAAAACAATTATTGTTTTTAAGTTTTGTTACAAGAAAATGTTATTTGGTTTTTTTTTTTGGCGGGCCGAGCCAACAACATGTCGTGCTGCAGTTTTATTTACACGAAACTTAGTTGTAAACCGAGTTAAATTGTATAATTCTGGTGGAAAGTTATCTAATTTAGTTCCGTGAAAGTGCACAAGTGTAGTGAAAGTAAAAATCAGTGTCAAACATGGACTTTTCTCGTTGCCTCCAAAATCTCCTACAAGGTTATAGTAAAGTAGCCACCGCTTTACTATGACCCCTGACTTGACAAACTGTGACTTGACGACTTGACCATCTTGAAACACTTTGAGCCCGATTTCTGTAAATCGGGCCATAACTTGATGCAAAATATTACTTGATACTGGCTATATGCACAAACCGTGCGAAGCCATAACTGAAAAAAAAAAATGTTATTTTGCCCATAGGTCGTTGATAAATAGGTTAATGATTTCCAACTTTTGTCATTTTAAAACCAAAATCTTTCTTTTGATCAACATTGAACTGATTAATAATATGTATTTATCTAAAATAATCCTAATGAATATAAACATGAGTACCTATCCCTTTTAAATTAATGATTATACCTAAAATAGAGTCGCAGACGACAATAAGTCTTATGGACATGACAAAAGATTAAGTAGGTACCTACATTTCTTTAGAAACTTTTGTGTTTTTCTTTCTTCGGTCAGCAGTTTTTGTCGCAGCTGACTTATAACTTGTGAGTACATTAGATTAGCCACTATACATTTATTTCTTTTCTAAAAAATGGTCTAGCCATTTGTGGCAACTTGCCTTGCGTAGTTTTTCTATTTTGTTTTTGTCTCTTTTATTATTAACTATAGCTTTTAGCCGTGATTTTCTTCTTACTTTCTTAGCTTATGAATAGATTTCACCATAGTTTTTTTCCTCTGGATACGGCCGACTAAGCTGAAACAGTGGTTTAGGTACTAGGCCAGTTTACTCCATCTAATATTATAGGCACTAATAGCCTTGAATTGCATGGATTAGAGTTGCTAGCACTATAAAATGTAAAAGTCCTATTTATTATTAATAATACGCTATTTTATTTACTTAAGAAAGTAGCCTATGTAATTCCCAAATAATCAATGTATCTTCATCACAAGTTTAATCAAAATCGGTATACTTAGTAGTTTCGGAGCCTATTCGTTACAAACAAAACAATATTTAGTCTTTATAATATATATAAATAGCTACGCTCCGCGGTAATATAAATAACCTATAGCCTTCCACGATAAATGGACTATCCAACACAAAAAGATTTTTTTAATTCGAACCAGTAGTTCCTAACTTTCCTAACTTTTCAGCTTTATAATTTTACTAGCGACCCGCTCCGACTTCGCATGGCTATGTTATGCATGTATTATACATATAAACCTTCCTCTTGAATCATTCTATCTATTAAAAAAACCGCATCAAAATCCGTTGCATAGTTTTAAAGATTTAAGCATACAAAGGGATATTAGGGACATAGAGACAGAGAAAGCGACTTTGTTTTATACTATGTAGTGACTAGCGACCCGCCCCGGCTTCGCACGGCTATATTATGCATGTATTATACATATAAACGTAGTTTTACGTTGCGTAGTTTTAAAGATTTAAGCATACATAGGGATATAGGGACAGAGAGAGCGACTTTGTTTTATACTATGTAGTGATAGTGAAGTGTGGATAATATATAAAATATAAGTATAGATTAGATTAATATAGATATTATAGATGATTTAACATCACTATCACTACATAGTATAAAACAAAGTCGCTTTCTCTGTCCCTATGTCCCTATATCCCTAATCCCTATGTATGCTTTAATCTTTAAAACTACGCAACGGATTATGATGCGATTTTTTAATAGATAGAGTGATTCAAGAGGAAGGTTTATATGTATAATATATGCATATTATAGCCGTGTGAAGCCGGAGCGGGTCGCTAGTTTATAATAAAATGTTAACGAAACTCCGTGACATCACTTATGCGGTCACATCACATTTAATGTGAGTTCTACATCCAGTTTAAGTGCAGTTTTATACGGAACCAACATCATTACTCGGATGCATTCACACTTGGAAGTTTTTATTACGTTTTCTGGGGGCTTTATCCATTAACGGACCGGATGAAGGTAGGTATACCTAATACAAACATACCTACCTGAATGTTTGTGAACGTTAGTGCATTAGGCTTGTTCAAACTATAATATGATATCCAACGATAAAGTTTTTGCAAAGAAAAACTAGAGCCCCCTTATTCCAAAACGAAGTTTAAGGATAGTCCGAGATGTGGATTTAAACCTTAGATTTAGATACAGATTTACTCGTGAACTCTAGTCTAAACAATATCCCTATGGATTATATAGGGAACTATAGTCTAAACACTATCTCTAAAGATTATTTAAAGATAGTGTTTAGACTATAGTTCACGAGTAAATCTGTATTTAAATCTAAGGTTTAAATCCACATCTCGGACTATCCTTAAACCTCGTTTTGTAATATGGGGGGAGAAGTTTAATTCTTAGGTTTCCTAAAGGTTTAAACTGTATATTTAAGTAAATGAGTATTTTAAAGGAAACTATACAATTAAAAGGTTGATAACTAGCAATGTCTCACGGTTACACACGGATAAGTTCCGATCCCGTAAATATAACAAGCTAATTACTATCGGATCTCCGAATAAATAAAATTCAAATAAGTTCTACGCAGACACAAGTTAGTTAATGATATTTTGTAAGAAAATAAAGATAGCCAGATCGCTCTATTAGCAAGACCCCAAGTTCAATAAAAACAAAAGAACACTCACACCTAAAAATAATATCCACATTAAATCAGATTCCAGAAACATAACAAACAATAAAGATAAAACGTTACTCTCGAATCTACGCGAATATATTTGTTAACAAGAAAAATAAACTAATGGTCGGCTATTAGATGTAATTTATTTATCTAGGCAGTTTAGTGACTAGCGAGATTTTCCCAAGGGGTCGTTTCTTGTTTTTTTCTCGTAGTAATTTCCTTTCGTAAGTGTACACTGAGTAGAATGGTAGAGGTATCACGGTCGATGATATTGGCATCAGATCTGTAAAGAAAGAGAAAATATATTATTACAATGAAATTTAGAATATGTATTGTAGAACGTATCACTCAGCGCTATAAAACCACTTGGTCAATTTCCAAGCATCTCTCCAAGAAGAGATAGGTGGAAGATAATTCCATTCTTACCCACCAAGGGTTCGTTGGTAGGGACATACACCCGTATTCACAATCAACCCTATGAGATTGCATAGTGCGCGTGAATGCATAGAGCCGCAAATAAGACGCTGTATTCGCTAGAGTGAAGAGAGCAGATCATAGGGCCGCATTTAGCGCAGTGCGTTCACTTATCCAAGATAAACTTAAGTACTGTTTTTTAATACGGGCACAATACAATGTGTTTTAGCGAAGGGGTATTAATACGAAAGGGGGTTGTTCAGACGTCTAGGCTAACAACTTTTGTTCTACGACTTTTGGAAATTCGAACATTTCGTTCGAAGTTTTTGTATGAAACAGCTGATTTTCAAGTAAAAACACCCTCAGAATTATCGAAAAAAAAAGTTCGAATTTCCAAAAGTCGTAGAACAAAAGTTGTTCGCCTAGACGTCTGGAACAACCCCTTTTCGTATTAATACCCCTTCGCTGAAACACATTGTATACTGCCCCTCCAACCCCAAGCTAATTAACTAGGCTTGTATTATGACCAGACAACTTGTATACTTTTCAAATATATACATAAGTTGCTCGTATATCCAAATACCTAGACGGGAAACAAATATCTGTGTAAATAAATAATCGAATAAAATAAACGTTGACGTAAAACTTGGTCTATTTTAAAACTATATTTTAAATTTATAAGCTTAGTTGAGTGCAAATAGAGTGCAAAGCACCAAAGTTAAGAGTCTTGGCTTGACCGTGACACGAGACATCTACTCGACCGTGTTTCAGAACTAAATAAAATAATCTTTAATACCGTAGAAAATTGTACAATAGTTTTACACCAATATGACTGATTCGCAGTTGTTTTACTTTAGTTTTTAGTAGAGTTGGAAAGAGATATATGCAATATATCGCTAATGTTTTGTTTGTTTAAAATTGCATATTTAATGTTAGTCTTAGTTAGTCTTGTGTCGAGAGTTGAGACTACAAGGCCGGACAAGGTACTTTAGTTATGTGTAAGGGGGAACACAGACCATAAACTTTTCTATCGCTCTATATCTGGATGACCGTCCAATTTGAAGTGATGGTAAAGTCGACCTATTAATAAATGTCCCAGTCTAGGGCGAAGGCTATTTAATAAAGACTCTCCTAGTGGTAGGCACCAGGCTCTGCCATAAGATGCCACATGTGCCTATTGTCCCTTGCCTTAAAACCGTGGTAAGTTCTAGCTCATGTCGGTTCCTTCAAGATTGTTTTCTTTCACCAAAAGATAATAATTGTTTAAAGTGTAAATTTTTTAGGTTTAGAAAAAATATTTGTGCACGGGCAGTGTTTGGGATTCGAACATACGACCTTTTAATTGGAAGTAATCATTTTACCACTAGGCTATCCGCATGCATCTTCTAAAAGCAACTCAGCGAAATTAGAATTTGTGACATCCCGCTTACTGTGTGAGTGACTGCGATAACTACTTACAAGGCCTCAAAGCCTCAGTCAAAATCAGGATATGCATTCAACTTGTCTTTACGAATAATGTTCGTTGGCTAGTTTCGCTAGCTATCGGCTGATCGACAAGTTTGTCGTTTGTGCTTGTTCTATTTTATAATATAATATAACACTACAAACTGTTTTAATTGAGGTTACGATGGAGAAGTGGTGTAGCGAAAAATATAATACAACTACGTTGTTTTTTTTATTGGCAGTATTATGATTTCAATTGTAATTTTGAATGTGTCCCTATTAAGTACTTGTAAGTATGAAAAAAAAAATATGCCGAAAAGTTGAAGAAATAATTTTATCTAAAGTTCGAAAAATATACCTCAATTTACTGAAAATTTAAGACATTTTCAAAATATGCCCATACTCTTATTCGGCATGGGCCCATAGGTAAATAATAGTGTTGCTACTTCAAAAATAAATATTCAAATTCGGGTAAATGGTGGTAATATTCAAAAAATTTAAGATTTTATATTCTTTTTTTTTGGGTAAGGTCCGGAGGTCTTTATACAATGATTACCCATCATGCCCTACCTCCTTTACAAGAGAAGTTCTGAACCACAGAGGCCGGCTTAAATGTGGTTAGTTCCTGGCCGGGAAAATGAAAAATTTGATAACACAAGCAGAAGACTCAACTTTTCAGGTTTTTCTACAAAAAAAACCAGTTGCATATTATTCCTGTGTGTTGGTCCGTTATGTCATGTCTTATTATATTTATTATACATACCTATATATATTATATTAGCAGATATATTAAATTAGAATGCTAATATTTTCGCTCTTTGACCTTTTCGTGGTCACATAACTGTGAATAATATTAAATTTAAATATTTTGCTCCATCGACTCAGATTATTGATCCAAAAGTCGTTTAGGTATATTTCCTGGTTCTAAAAAAATAAAACTATAGCACAAACTTATTGGATTTTTATCTATACTTTACAATAAAATATGCAATACTAGCGACCAGCCCCGGCTTCGCATGGCTATATTATGCATGTATTATACAAAAAAACCGCATCAAAATCCGTTGCGTAGTTTTAAACATCTAAGCATACAAAGGGAAATAGGGACATAGGGACGGCGAAAAGTGACTTTATTTTATTCTATGTAGTGATTTGGCCTTTACCCATGGAATCTAGATGATTTATACCACCGCAGAAGTTTAGCCCAGAACCTATACCACCCTCTCGGCTTAGTCGACCGTGTCCAGGGAAAAGAACTCTTCAATAAGTCTGGAGGCAACTAAGCCGCGGGTTTCATCACGATGTTTTCCGTCACCGTAAGAGCAATGTCAATTAGCGCTTAATTTTTCGTTAATTAAAATCCATTGGTGCACGGCCGGTCGGGTCCCGAACCCACGACCTTCAGAATAAAAGTTGAGGTATTTACCACTAGGCCAACCCCGCTATACGCATATATTTATGATCTTTTTGTAATCTATACTTCACTATCACTACATAGTATAAAACGAAGTCGCTTTCTATGTCCCTATGTATGCTTCAATCTTTAAAACTACGCAACGGATTTTAATGCGGTTTTTTTATTAGATAGAGTGATCCAATGAAGTGATCCGATGGAGGGAGATGGGGGAGACCTTTGCCCAGCAGTGGGATACTAGGGGTTAGATAAAGAGTGATCCAAGAGGAAGGTTTATAGTATAATACATGCATAATACAGCCGTGTGAAGCCGGGGCGGGTCGCTAGTAATATTATAAAGCTCAAGAGTTTGTTTGTTTCTCTAAACGCGCTTATCTCAGGAACGACTGGTTCGAATTGAAAAAATTCTTTTAGTTTTGGATAGTCCATTTATCGAGGAAGACTATAGGCTACTTTATATTGAGATATTCACACGGGATCGGGACTAACGCGGGTGAAACCGCCTAGCGCTGCTAGTCCATAATAATTTGGAAACCTCCAAAGAAATAAACTGAACATACCCAAAGTAAGTAACAAACAATGCCGTATAAGCATACAGTATACATTTACGCAAGGAGACATTACTATTGGTACAATAACGTAATCTTTAATTTCAATAAAATAGAGTACAATATCGAATGGGTTTGATATTGCAGAATGCATACTGCCAAGGTTGGTGGCAAGCGGCACCAGTCACCGATGCAAGGTGCGGTTCTGTGATAATATTTAGATCTTATATTTATAATAGTTCATTTAAAAGTTTCGTCTAAAATAAAATCCCAAAAACGACCACTAAGTGTTTTGCTTCATCATTTCGTATTCATACAGAATAGGATATTATTTATTTACACTAATATTTTAAGGAGGAGATTTGAAGCCTTGGTTTTTTTTTGTTTTAATTGAATAGGCTCCGAAACTTTGACCGATTTTAATGAAACTTGATATAAGGATACATTGATCAATTGGAAATATCTTAAGGCTTTTACACACGTCCCAATTTGGTCGGGTCCGACATCAGTGTTGCCACATTTAAATTCGACAAATCTGTATCGTTAAGTGAAAAAATCTGTATGAGAACAGCAATAATTGTATAAAATCTGGACTATTCATAATCGTAGACAGAGAATAAATAGTTATTCTCTGTCTACGCTCCATAATACCTAATATTAAAAATGAATAGTCCAGATTTTATACAATTATAGCTATTCTCATGCAGATTTTACACAGATTTTTTCACTTATCGATACAGATTTGTCGAATTGAATTGTGGCAACACTGATGTTGGACCCGACCAAATCGGGACGTGTGTAAAAGCCTTTAGGCAACATTTTCCTGAGATCGGCAGTTATGCGGGTTGTAATAAAAATAGACTAAGGAGGTGTATATTAAAGCTAAATAAAACTAATTGTACCTAATGCTGCATAATTGCAGACCCACCGTAGAGCTCCAAAATGGCTGTTATAAGAATGTTTTCAACACGAGCAAGATTCTAGACACCCGCTTTAGGTGAAGTTTAAAGTCTTCTATAACTCATCAATTAATCAAACGAAAATTATTAGAATGCAAACATTCCAATAACAGTAATTTTCGAACTCTACCGAGGGCTACAATTAGCAGCCGACTACATCAAGGGAATGGAATCAGGTTGCCTGCGTCTGTCTTTCCCGACGTGTACAATTTAGGAGTCTTCAAGTCGTGAGTGAACATATTGTGTCTTTTAGGAAAGTGTACATCTTAGACCGCATCGTCACCTACCATCAGGCAGGTGTGATAGTGGTCAAACGCAGACCGATTTGTAAAAAACATTGTTAAAGTCGATAGAATATTTTAATGAAGTACTAGTTACCAAGCACAGACAGCGTCCCATTGTGCTAAAGGAATCATCTTGTATAGATGTAAAGCCATATTATCTCGACCTCTGTGACTATGATAAGTATCAAAAAAGAAAAAGAAAACATGAGTTTCTTGTGCCAAGTTCTAATTGGGCGCGTTCCGAAGGCACTTATCCTAACAAAAATTTTAAAACGCATCAAAGTGATGTGATGCAACTTGCATTATTTCAAATGAATGAAGAATTTTGATTTTATTCATTTAGCACCTCAGGAGGATGCCTGGGTGTACCTTTATTCCACTTTTTAATACAATATTGGGCTTTGCTAATTTTATATTATTACAGCTTTCATCTGCGACTTTGTCCACGTAGGGGTTGGATTTTTCAAAATCCTTTCCTAGCGAACGTCTACGTCATCATAGATACTAATGTGTCAGATTCTGTTCTGGATCCGTTAATTGGTTTTACCTGTGCGTTGATATATCAATCAGTCAATCAGGGCTTTATATTTTATTATATATATTTATATTACTGCGATTTCACCCACGTAACTCCCGATCCCGTGGGAATATCGGGATAAATTAAGATGTAAGCTATCCTATCTTTCAAGTTGGATTATACTGAACAAGGTGTGCAAATTTGATTAAAATCGGTTAAGTAGTTTATGAGTCCATCGCGCACAAACAACGTGACACGTCATTTATATAATATAAGATTAGTTACTGAGATATTATGTGACGTCAGATGTTCACATCCTAGAATAATAACAAAACGGGCTGTCTTGTCGTCTATTGAATAAAATATTTGCATATCAAAACATCGTGTTAAAATTTTAATCCAGAGCTGACCCGCGTTGCGGCATTATGTTTCATAACTACCCATCTACCACGGGACTATCCCAACGGAATAAAAGTACGGTACCTAAACAAAGTGGTAACAAAATAATATATTCACGACGAATTGAGAACCTACTCATTTTTTGCAGTCGGTTAGAAACTGAGCATCAATGTTCTGCACGCTCGATGTGCAATTGTGTTTATCACTCCAAATCTTCATCTTTTAAGGCTAACTATTAACTATTGTAATTAACATTGTTCAAATTACATTTTAATATCATTCCGATTGCATTTCGTTTACAAAGAATACACTCTATGTTGTCTCTGTGTTGTATGTTACTCTGTGTCTCTCATGTTTTATGTTCCTTACTGTGTTGTACAAATAAAGTTATCTATCTATCTCTAAGTAGGTCAAAATACCCTCAAACTCCGCTTTTTGTCTAAAAAAACGGACAATAAGGGTATTTGGCAAATTTGAAATCTACATGCAATTGAAATGATATTGCAATGTAATTTGAACAAAGTTATTTACAAGAATTGGCTTTGATCAGATCTTCATTAAATTTATAAGGGATTACCTCTGATGCAAGTATCCCCTTTTCAACAAAAATAGGTACCAAATTAGTCGGTTGAACCGTTTTCGAGTAAGTAATTGATAAACATAGGTACATTAAAATATAACTAGGTATATACGCCACGAATTGACAACTTCCACCTTTCTTTTGATATAGATAAATAAACAAATATTGCAGGACATTCCACACATCGCCATCTAGCCCCAAGCTAAGTAACTAGATTTGTGTTATGGGTGCTAGACAACGGATGTACTACTTATATACTTTTATTTTGTAAATATGACTTATAATACATAGAAACAACTAGACCACAGACAAATATCTAAGCATAAATACTTGTCTGAAACGGGAATCGAACCCGTAACCCTGTGTTTAGCAGTCCGGCATGGTGACCATTGTGCCAACTGGGTCGTGAAGTCGGTTAATAAAAAAAAAAAACTCACCAGGTTTCAACACATTGTCATCGTCTCTCCTGTAGAGCATCCCGGCCGTCCAACCAAAGATGTATCCAAACAACACGAAAACCAAACAAAAATTCATTTTTTAAATGGCGCGTATACTGCGTAATACTGTATCAGTAGCACGAGATAATATTTCAACCTGTATTTATTTGACGGTCTTCCGTGTCGCGGCCGTTCTCGCGTAGACTCGGAATAAAGTATTGAACATATTGGTGACATGCCCGATACGGCCGTTTGACATTGGGAGCTCGGATATCTAATATGAATACACTTTTGGCGAATACGTTCCACTGTCGAAGGCGTATACCGTTGGACGGGATCAGAGTACGTTGTAAATAATGTACGACATGCCTAATAAAATCGAGACGTTGGAATATAGAGGTGCACTTTGTTACCGTGTAAAATTCGGCGCAAAATGTGTAGCTTGGAAAGTATTCAATAAGGTTTTCTTTGGCAAACATTGTTATTATGTTACCTTCTTTACTAGAATGAGGTCGGTTTGCTTCTGTTGATGCTAGATAAAAAGGTAGAGAAAGGATAGGAGGATTTACAAATGTTTCGTGTTCAGATTTTTATATTATAATGACGTCCATACTCTGAGTATTCAAGTTACACTGGAGGTAACATTTTAAAGAAATAGAAAAGTCAAATTATATTCAGTTGTGTATTGATTAATTTGAAGTGTTCATGCATTGCAAAAATTGCTGCAGACTACGTGACTTAAGGGGAAATGTGATCACACACAAGCTATTAAGAAGATAAAACAAAATTGTTCCTAACTTTTTTATTGACATGTCACCTCCAATCAAACATAAGATAATTTGACAGTTGATTTTTAAAGAATGCTAGATTAAACGATTAAATCTACGAGAGGCATAGACTAACAGAATAATTTCTAGGTACATGACGAGAGGAACGTTTTTTGCCAAAATAAGTTATTAAAAGAAAATGAAATGGTAAGTATGTACCATTATTTTTATATTTACCTAGATTGGCTTTTTAGATTTTTGTGAACAAACACTACCCTTGATTATGAATTTATTTAAAACGAATAAATGCTATATACTGCCAGTTGAGTTGAGAGGATAAGTAAGTATGTTATGATATAAGGTGTTTTACTAATTTATTGAAATACTTAGTATTGCTTACTACTAACTAAAAAAAATTAACATTCTTACTAATTTTTCAAATTAATTGCGAAATAAACCAACTTAGAAAACTAGTCTATACCCAACACCATATTTTCTTAATTACAAGACATAAAAACAATGGTGCCAATGTAATTAATAAAAAGTTTTTGCGTCGCACAATATCTTCACAAAAAATGGTATCCCTTATAAGGGGTATGATGAGATCAGTCTGGTGGAAATGATTCAGTGAGTGTGGGTGGCGAGATGACACTGCTAAGGTAAACAACCAAACCTGAGCATGAGTTCAGAGCTCGGACCGGCTACTAAATGTTTCGAGGTTAAGATGTCAATGGGTATCATTGTCTAAGTGTCAAAATGTACAAAAGTTGTATTAGCAAGTGTTATTAAGTATATACAAAAGACAAAATATTGTGACATGATCAGGGTCTAAATGTTTATATCCGTTTTGAATTTATAGCAAACTATGGGCTGATAGAAAGTCCAAGAAAGCTTTTTTAAGGGTACCTCTAATTAGAGCAAACTGTCAAACTGAATTTTCCATAGGGCCATTTCGAAAATAGCAGATGTGTTAGCGGGTAGATAGGTAGGTACTTCAAAAATAATAAAAAAGGAGAAGTAATAGGACCCGGAAACTTGACTTCTTTTGTTTTTTCATAATATCATATACGTCAAGTGTCATATTAGTGGTATTTATTTTAAGAATAGACTGAAGATGTTCATCACTAGTCTTAAACGATAAGTATTGTTCTTATTCATTTTCGTAAAAGAAAACATTTGATCACATAAATACGAACTACAAAAAAGGATAGCTAACTTTGGAATACTCAAAGTCAAGGGTGCCTTGCAGATTGGTCACTGCAAGTGCGAGAGAAACGAAAATTTAAAAAATACGCTTAAATTTTTATGATCTAGATTCTGACTGCGGGCCGCATTATTATGATTGCGCATTGACATGATTGAATTAGAGGTACCTAGTTTCTAGGTAGAATTTTACTAGTTCTAGGTAGCTCTCATTTTTAAGACACAAACTTTTTTGCAAATTCTTCTCCTTACTCCGAAGATTCCCATCAAATCTTTACTGTGTTCCTTTTCTGTTGAAGTTTAGTAACTTCCCCTTTTAAATAAAAAAAAAAGAATCATCGAAATCAGAACTTTAAGGTGGAAATATCCAGTAGCCCTCTTTTTGTACATTTTTGAGGGAAGTATGTTTCCAATCAAAAAATTCCGACAAAAAAACAATTCTATGGAACTGTAAAATCTGTGTACAAAGTTTCATCTAGATCGGTTGTAAAATACGACCTGTAGATAAATACCATACTAACAGAGGAAAGATACATAGATAGACACTTTATTGCACTATAAAAACAAAACAAAAGTAGACTAAAGTCAAAGTCAAAGTAATAAAAAAAAATCATTTGGTTGCCTAATACATTTTGTACACAGATCACATAGAAACTTCTTAGAAAACTAAGTAACTTTGGAACGCGCCCACCAATGAAAAGAAGGCACAAGAAACTCATGGGGTTTTTTTTCATGTCAAAGGTCAATATAACAAATATTTGAAGGTATTATTTGAAATGATACATCATAATTATAATAAACTAGCTGCGCCCCGCGGTTTCACCCGCGTAAGTGCCAATTCCGTGGAGGTATCGGGATAAAAAGTAGCCTATGTGTTAATCCAGGTCTCCAGCTATATAGATACCGAGTTTCATCGCAATCGGTCCAGTAGTTTTTGCGTGAAGGAGTAACAAACATACATACACACACACACACAGACACATACACACGCACACACAAACTTTCACATTTATAATATTAGTAGGATAGGATAAAGAAAAAGACCCAAACGTAGCACAAATGTACCACACTATATTATGTTAATTGTAGCATAAGTATCTGCTATTTTTTTTAATATAAACTAAACAATATGGTACAAAGGGCGGCCTTATCTCTAAGAGCGATCTCTTCCAGGCAACCTTTAGGATGGACAAATTTTACCAGACTTGAAGCAGAGATAGAGACGCTTCTCTCTCTCGTTCTAAATTATACGAGTTACTTAAACGAAATTAAATTAACCAAGTTTTTTTTACAAAAGGTTGTGCCAAAATAAACTCAGAATTTAAATACATTCGAATTTACATTTTAAAAGGTTTTCATTTCATATACAACACGGTATGAGGACAATCAAAAGTATTTATGTGTGCTCCCACAGCTAAATCCCAAAACCATTTTTTGTAAAATTCAAATTAAATGTTTTATAATACTTCTAAATCGTGATTGTCCCGAACGGGTTGTCTTAGAAACAATCTTAGCTAATGAGGAATTTTGATTGGAGCTTTTTTTCTGAACTACCTACTTTGGAATTCGAGCGCTATATTTCAAGCAATAATTATTGATAATCATATAATTAATGGGGCTCTACCTACAGTATGTGGGTTGTTCATTTTTTTAAATAAAGTAGGTACTCCCCGGACTTTAACAAAAAAGGAAACAAACGAAAAGTAAGTAAAATATAAAAAAAATACCAGTAGTATAATAGTTTTGGGAAATACCTACCTCAGTTTACCCAAGTAAGAAATTTTTAAGTTCCACAGACTAATTTAAATGGTATTGCCATATTTAAAAAAACCTTAATTTTTCTGTAAATTATGGTAATTTTCCAGAACGAAATTAAAATAATTTATTTATTTTTATGAAAAAATATTAGATATTTTTAATAAGGTAGGTAAGTACTGTATATTAGTATAAAAATACAACAGAAGTTCATATGTGAACATTCCTACAAACATACATACTTACGTTGGGTTCACTACGTACAATCTAAGATCAAATGTCTCTGCCCACCGTAACGTTTACAATCCTGTGCAGCACTATTTGAACATTATAACAACGTAACCTGTGAATCGAACCCACGTCGGTTGGTGTAGTGGGTGGCGGCTTATACCAATTAGCCAACTAAAAACATAGCTAACGTGGTGAAAATAATAATCACACTGAGTACTTTTAATTCAAGTATTTAAGTTTGTGTGTAACGTCTTATAAGAAGGTAATACTCTAATACTTGTTGATAGTATTATTGTAGCAAACTGATCATTTACTTATGACCCATACTGTACGTCGTATTTGTGCAACTTTTTAGCTATTACTTTACCACATGAGTAACTAAGACCAGAGCCTAAGGTTGTTCTGGGCTGTCAAAGTTAATACGTAATTGTGACGTAATCATGTAGGGTTGGCACAGGTGGATTATATTAAATAAAAAAAAATGTGTATCAGTGTCTTTTATTATGGGCGTTTATTTTGGCGCGGTGACAGTGTAGGTAATCTGAATTTTGATAAAAAAAAATGAAAGTGGGTACGAAACGTAATAAATTAGCAGGTAATGAAGAGCATCAAATTAAGTTGAAAGTAGCGGCTTTATAAATCAGTTAAATCATTTTTAACTTAAATTGCTATGAATTTATCATTCTGGTAACTGAATTTATTGATTTTTTTACTCACCTACAAGCGAAAAGATAAGACAATGAAAAACAGAAAGTGTTTCGAAAATTTAATTTTAGACAATCAGAAATTAAGGTGACCTGAATAATTAAATATCTCAGTTACTATAGGATTTTTAATATAAACGCCATCTAAAGATTTTTAAGCATATTGTTCCATGAAAATAATAGATGGTGAAGTGACACTGAAGCTAAAAGTGAAGGTTAAATTTGTGCGAAAGCACGACGTGAGAAAAATTAAAAAACAAATATGTTTTTAAGGGTTAGCTGCAGAGACATAGCTGTTTCAAGTTTGACAGTTGTCAGTTGGAATGAAGTCCTCGACGAGACTTATCACTTCCCTATAGAACCACCAGCCCAGGACCAACAGCTGCAGAGATATAGCTGTTTTAAGTTTGACAGCTGTCAGTGGTGTCGTTACAACTTTTGGTCTTAATTTTTTTCATCTAGCCCCCTTTCGCAACGCGCGATAAGGAACTATCGTTCCAAAAATCCTTTCGCGCACGCGCACGCCGCACGGCTTACAACTATAACAAAAAGTGTCGAAAGTGTCGTTACAACTTTTGGTCTTAATTTTTTCAGTCTAGCCCTCTTTCACAACGCGCGATAAGGAACTATCGTTCCAAAAATAATAAATGTTACTACTTACCTAGTGGAGTTCATAGTATAGTTAAAAAACGATATGTTTTTATGTCTTCTATTATTATTCATACACACAGTGCAGTACACCATATAAAATTTACAATTTTGATGTGAAACATCTACACGTAACCGCACGTAAAACCGATTTCTGGCGTGGTGACGCATGCCGCGCACGCTATATGATGGTATATAAATACAGTCTATATGCAGTAGTGTGTACGGTGTGCACACCGTAATCGACTGTGCGATTCTATCACAATCTGTTCTTTTCTGCATATTACTTTTACAAAATAATGTCGATATTTCGCATCTGCCAGGCGTCCCGTGTTTGAAACCTTTACAATAATTATAAGATAAAGCTATAAAACACGCGACGCTTGAAGTTTACCACATGCATGCGTGTGTCACAGCCCTATAGTCGGGCAGTGTTTGGGCACTATCCGAGCCAGTATATACCGGTTTCTCTCCGTACGTCACGGGCCGCCAGTGCTCAGGCACACACGCGCGTTAAGCTTGTAGTAGTGTACTTATCAAAGAGCCTTGTATGACACCTTAGCACATGAGTAACTAAGACCAGAGACTAAGGTGTCATACAAGGCTCTTTGATAAGTACACTACTACAAGCTTAACGCGCGTGTGTGCCTGAGCACTGGCGGCCCGTGACGTACGGAGAGAAACCGGTATATACTGGCTCGGATAGTGCCCAAACACTGCCCGACTATAGGGCTGTGACACACGCATGCATGTGGTAAACTTCAAGCGTCGCGTGTTTTATAGCTTTATCTTATAATTATTGTAAAGGTTTCAAACACGGGACGCCTGGCAGATGCGAAATATCGACATTATTTTGTAAAAGTAATATGCAGAAAAGAACAGATTGTGATAGAATCGCACAGTCGATTACGGTGTGCACACCGTACACACTACTGCATATAGACTGTATTTATATACCATCATATAGCGTGCGCGGCATGCGTCACCACGCCAGAAATCGGTTTTACGTGCGGTTACGTGTAGATGTTTCACATCAAAATTGTAAATTTTATATGGTGTACTGCACTGTGTGTATGAATAATAATAGAAGACATAAAAACATATCGTTTTTTAACTATACTATGAACTCCACTAGGTAAGTAGTAACATTTATTATTTTTGGAACGATAGTTCCTTATCGCGCGTTGTGAAAGAGGGCTAGACTGAAAAAATTAAGACCAAAAGTTGTAACGACACTTTCGACACTTTTTGTTATAGTTGTAAGCCGTGCGGCGTGCGCGTGCGCGAAAGGATTTTTGGAACGATAGTTCCTTATCGCGCGTTGCGAAAGGGGAAAAAAATTAAGACCAAAAGTTGTAACGACACCACTGACAGCTGTCAAACTTAAAACAGCTATATCTCTGCAGCTGTTGGTCCTGGGCTGGTGGTTCTATAGGGAAGTAATAAGTCTCGTCGAGGACTTCATTCCAACTGACAACTGTCAAACTTGAAACAGCTATGTCTCTGCAGCTAACCCTTAAAAACATTTTTTTTTTTTAATTTTTCTCACGTTCATGCGTTCGCACAAATGTAACCTTCATTTTTAGCTTCAGTGTCACTTCACCATCTATTATTTTCATGGAACAATATGCTTAAAAATCTTTAGATGGCGTTTATATTAAAAATCCTATAGTAACTGAGATATTTAATTATTCAGGTCACCTTAATTTCTGATTGTCTAAAATTAAATTTTCGAAACACTTTTTGTTTTTCATTGTCTTATCTTTTCGCTTGTAGGTGAGTAATAAAATCAATAAATTCAGTTACCAGAATGATAAATTCATAGCAATTTAAGTTAAAAATGATTTAACTGATTTATAAAGCCGCTACTTTCAACTTAATTTGATGCTCCTCATTACCTGCTAATTTATTACGTTTCGTACCCACTTTCATTTTTTTTTATCAAAATTCAGATTACCTACACTGTCACCGCGCCAAAATAAACGCCCATAATAAAAGACACTGATACACATTTTTTTTATTTAATATAATCCACCTGTGCCAACCCTACATGATTACGTCACAATTACGTATTAACTTTGACAGCCCAGAACAACCTTAGGCTCTGGTCTTAGTTACTCATGTGACCTTAGTCTCTGGTCTTAGTTACTCATGTGACTTTACTTTGTGTATATTGTGTTCTATGTTCCTTCCTATAGTGTACAAATAAAGCTTTCTATCTAAATCATCACTTCACTATCACTACATAGTATAAAACAAAGTCGCTTTCTCTGTCCCTATTTCCCTTTGACCGCTTAAATCTTTAAAACTACGGAACGGATTTTGATGCGGTTTTTTTTAATAGATAGAGTGATTCAAGAGAAAGGTTTATATGTATAATACATGCATAATATAGCCGTGCGAAGCCGGGGCGGGTCGCTAGTACTATATAAGTCAGTGTGGAAGTCCGTTATCATTACCAGTATGATACTGTAAAGTAAACTAAGACCATCATTTGTCCACCAACACCTAATAAGAATCCCACAGTAACTCTGTGAAACGTCAGCGGCTGTCAAATATCGTAGCTAACAACATTCAACTACATATCATGACTGCTGATGTGTTAAGATAATTAATATTTATACCACTGTAGAAAGGACATTAGAAAATTCTAGTAGTGCAAGTTTGAATATGACGTGTAAAGCTTTTTATAATTCAGTCAGAAGAGTAGGGAGTACTCGTAATATGAAAAAAAAAAAAAAAATAGTCGGACGACAAATAGTCGTCCCGACATTTGTCGTCCAACAAATAGTCGTCCGACATTTGTCGTCCAACAAATTGTCATCCGACATTTGTCGTCCGACAAATAGTCGTCCGACATTTGTCGTCCGTCAATAGTCGTCCGACATTTGTCGTCCGTCAATAGTCGTCCGACATTTGTCGTCCGACATTTGTCGTCCGTCAATAGTCGTCCGTTAAAAAATACCATATGTACGTCTTAATACACTCACAGCCAAATTAAAAACAGTAGGCCCAGGCATACATTTTCGCCGCGCCGTAGAGAGGGGATAGCTGTCTACTCTCCATCCGTCTTACGCTTTTTCGATCAGGTCACGTGTCCTGACGCGAGTTTAAGATTTTATACCCATTACTGAAAAAGTGCTCAACGCCGCTAAAGAAGTTTTCACTTCAAAAATGTCCTCTTGCTCCATGATATGGAAATATGTTTTTATGAGATAAGCTTTAGGTAATAATTTTATTGTTGCATTGTTACGACAGGTGCCATCGTATATTTCGTCAGTATCCAGTCCACTACCATCCCATCACAATAGCCCAAGTAGTTTTCTCTTGTAGCTTATCAATATTTGTATTAAAATCGGAGGTTGTCCTTGTCTGCATTTTATAGTGCAGACAGGAATAATCACTGGTTTGGTGTTCACACCATCTTTGCTATTAAATTAATTGTTATAGTAAAGTGCCTCTACGTATTGGCTTCGTTACGCCTTCCAGGTCTGAGACTGCATAGCCCCGTGATATGGAAGTTAGATTATATTATTATTATAGCTAATCTAATAGAGACGTAATCTTGATGTAACAAGAGATACAGGTTGTGCAGCGAATGGTGAGCGCTGGCGGAAATTGGTGGGGATGGTTTGCGCATGTACAATCGCGCACAGAATTATTACAGCCAAACCGTCATACTTTGTTTACATACCGTATATGATTTTGCCCAACCAGAAAAACATTCATTTAAATACTATTACTATTATATAGTATATTTATTCACTGTAATTTACACTATTAAACTATAGATAGACTACTAATATGGAACTCAAATTAAATAAACATATTTCCTTTTATTGAAACAACTACCTATTGACTACTGATCTTCTATTGATCGATAATCTGTCACTGTCACTTTAATTAAACTGTCAGATTGCTGTCAAATCTATATTTTCTATTGTTTTGGCGCGAACTTCAAACCACGGAACTAATACTGTCCTATACATTTACTGAACAAAGGTACGAACATGGATTTCTATGCCTGCACCAATGATTACCAGTTTTTCTGTATAAAGTTGAATTTTCGATCTGGGTAAAGTTAGCTACGCGGCTGCAATGTTAACCGAGTGATGGTAAATATTTATGTGCGCGACAGTACTTAGACGTGCGGGAGCGGGACAGAGCGCGGCTAAAGACGTGTGTGCTAAACAGAGAGCGATGATGTGAGCAACTGACCCTCCCTTCGCTCCTGTCCCCCCGCCCAAACAGACCTAAAAATTGACTTCTGTGCATACCCCTTCCACTTTCCGCCAGCGCTCACCATTCGCTGCACAACCTGTATTTGACGAACTCACTATGGCTACGTCTCTATTTATGCGGCCATAGAGTTAATATTTTTGGAGAAAACTATGGAAGGACTCATTACCTCGATGGTACCTCAGGTTCCATCTAAAACTTGCTCGCGACCCACCAGTAGGAAAGATTGGTTAGTATAGTTATTCGTTTCGGAAAAACAGCCTCACCCGATTTCATAACGATGTTTTCCTTCACCGCAATGGTATTTAGTGCACCTTAAGATTTACTAAACTAATGATCACTATAGTCCGGTACAATTTAAATATCTTTAGTGATGTGACCTTCCTAACCAAAAGGTTTATTATTCTGTGTGACGTGGTAACATGCCGAAATGTCACGGGAACGTTGACATAGGTCCCGCACACTCTAATTTGAATTTGAGACATTGAATTGCATAAAGGAGCTTCAAAGGTACGCAAATTACGTGTGTTCACATTGTACTCACTTTGAAGATGTATTAAAATATTTTCTTTTAATGAATACTCGCTTCGTATATTGGAATTAAGAAAAATATACCTACATAAAACCACGATGAAAATAATCTTCAATTTTAAAAATAACAAAAGTTTGAGAGTAGGTTTCTTAGTATTAAAATTGTTTTTATATATTTTTAAACTTTGTATATTTTACGAACTGCTGCATATTACGACTCTGTTGTTTTTTTATAAACTTCTTATTTTAAGCCTAACCATTTTAACCGACTTAAAAAAAGGAGGTTCTCAATTCAACGCGATTTTTTTTTATTCTTAGACGGATCAACCGATTGAGAAAATTGATTATTTTTAATTCCGTTACTCACATAGAAAATAAGTAATTTTTTTTACAACATGATAAGTACATAAAATGTTGTCATTTCCTTAAACTTATTTTTTTTATTTTTACCCGGTCCGAGAAGGCAACAGCTGAGTGATGAGTGACCCCAGCATCGTCTTTAAAAACTTCAATTGAAAGTCAAAGTAATTTTTTTTTTATTTCTTTGGATGCTTAATACATTAAAATTTGTTTATAGACCACATAAAATCGTCTTAAAAACTAAGTTAGGATGTGTGTCTTCGGAACGCGCCCACCAATGAGAAGAAGGCACAAGAAACTCATGGGGTTTTTTTTTCATGTGATCACGCTCACAAAGGTCAATATTACAAATATTTGAAAGTATTATTTTAAATGGAGCAACTAAAGTCACGTCCATGGGTTCTTATCATTAAGGTAAGACGAAGTATCATAGTATGCCTTATACTGCACAATTTATGCTTTATAAAAGTTTTGAACCTGTTAATGGACATTTCGTATACATCTTTCGTCAATTTTTACTGGTCTTAGATATACTTTAGTTTATTACCTATTAATATGCTGTTTCCATCTACTTGTACTTGTATACAGGCTGTTTTCCGCAATTAGACCCTTTTTAATTGGGTCCTTTTTCCGTGAAGATGGAGTAGGCTTGCCCAGCACCTACTACCCTCTCAGCTTAGTCAACCATGTCCAGAGGAGAGAACTTGTCAATACTTCTGGAGCCAACTAAGCCGCGGGTTTCATCACGATGTTTTCCTTCACCGTAAGAGCAATGTCAATAAGCGCACATAAATTTTTCTAAAGAAAAATACATTGGTGCACGGCCGGCCTGGATTCGAACCCACGACCTTCAGAATGAAAGTCGAGGTATCTACCACTAAGCCAACATCGCTCTCCATCTATCTAGACATTTGAAATGAGTCCTTTTTAGGGTTTCGTAACTCAAAAGGTAAAAAAGGAACCCTTATAAGATCACTTTCTTGTCCATCTGTCCGTGTGCTACCTGTTTTCCTCAGGAACGGGTGGACCTAGTTTTCAATAAACTACTAATAATAATAGATAGGTAACTCCTACTTAATAAAAAAAATCGAAAAGTTTCTTGGAATTTCTTTTCGCAAGAACATAAACATAAAGGCTGTAAATAATGGTTTTTCCTTAAATATTATTAATGAAAATCTGTAGCTTGTACGAACACCTTTCCTTTGTATTGTAGGTAGAGTGTGCGCCAGATAGTTTTGAGCGTAGTAGAAATCGGAACTAATAAATGATATTCCTATTTTCGTCGTTTACTTTATTTGGCGTGCTACGTGTTTTTAACCGAGTTAAACAAATGTGAGACCTCAATTCAACGGTAGGAATTTTTTATGGCTGTCCGGGCATAACTTCGTTGTTTATGATTTTGATAATTATATTTTTGTTATTTTTTATTTTATTATCTTAGGAACACCCACAGCTAATACTACAAATTAGAAACAAAAATATAAATCAGATAGCCAATAACGTTGTTATTAGTTTTCCTTTTTGTACCTATTCCTCTTTTACTACAACCACTATTGTATCTCATCGAGAAAATTCGGGCCATAGAAGTTAAAATTTAACTATAATGCATATTTTATGTTATTTTAAAACGGAGTATTTTTAGAGAGTAGTTGTAGTCTTCAGTTTGTTTATCCAGTAGCTAGTGGTAGCTAAGTGGCGCTGCAAGACGTAATGAAATTAGTTAGTTTTTCAGTCTTATTACGAAATCGAATCGAAAATGCCACCATTCAACCGCGCGCAGACTTACATGGCGCGAATTCTATTGTATTATGTTATATTCATAGTTTGTTTGTGTATATATCCGCGAAAACATAATAATTTCTGTAACTTTTGGGTCGGAAAATTAACATGTTATACCGTAAAATGTACGAACCATAAAATCCAAGCATAACGGGGTTGCTCGGTTGTTTCGAGCAAATTTATAAATATTTATATTTATAATATGTTGTGTTTATTTACTTTCGCAGTCGTTTAATTTACTACGATAATAATGGGACAGAAAATAGTAGAGAAAATACACTACTTTGGTTTTTTAAAGTAGTAAAAGTATAAAACCGAAACCATTTCAAGATTATTAGCATTTTATGAAGACTAAGTTTTTATTGTGTCTCTTTTATATTTTAAAATACGTACATAATGAGTTAACCTTTCTTGACTGTAATGTGTTCTTTGTAATTTTGATTGAGGGCTGTGGAGCCCCGGACCATTTGAAGTGCATGGAGCCGCAGCACAACATAGAAAGCCCTTCACAATAACAAGTTTAATTAATTGCAAAGTATTATGTAGACCAAACCAGCGATCTATTTTTAGCCTTTCTCTCTCATTCATTTATTTTTCTGATTTAGATATTTTAAATACATCACTAGAAACTTAATTTTTTTTATCTTAGTACAGAAATTAACTATCTTCCTAAATGAAATATAGATAAACATGTATTGAAAATAATGTAAAAAAAAAGCACTTAAATTATTATAAAACCCTAACCTAGGAGACCGTGGCAGCAGAGCAGGGCCTAAATTGATACTTTAGCCTTTCTTATTAATATTGTTTACAATTTTTTTTTATAATATCCAAGGAGTACCTAAAAGAGATCAAAGGTTTCCCTAAAAGTTGTATTTTAATTAAAATCGTTCGTTTCATTTTATGACAACATAATGAGTTTTAGCGTTTCAACGTTAAACACATCCAAGCATCTGGTCCCGTACCTACATAAAGTTGTAACGTACAATACAAATATACGGCATGTGTCCGAAACTAATTGGAAAGTTACAAATATTTCGACCATTGTCACGTCATAATATGAATTTTACTGTCTCATTTCTAAATGAAAATGTTTCAGTGCTGGATTATTACGTACTAGCTGTGCCACGCGGTTTCACCCGCGTAATTCCCGATTCCAGGATTTCGAAATAAAAAAAAATGTCCTTTCCCATTCCTTAAGGTGAAAGGGTACCTGAAAAAAAAGGGTGAAATCGCTTTCAGCGATAAGGCCGCCCATTTGTGCAACTTGTTCTTTCTAGCTATTACTTTACTTTGTGTTTATCGTGTTCTGCTTCTGTGTTGTACAAATAAAGTTATCTATATATCTATGGCGCTCTCTCCATACAAACGTAGTCGACTGTTTCCTCCCTGGATAATGACACTAGCCCAAATATTTTTGTGCCATAAAACCTATAACTGCCACGACTATGCCCCTATGTTTTGGTTTTTTGATTTTCTAATTATCATAGAAATTAAGATTAAAAAAAAAAGAAAAAAAAATATGGTCATGGCAGTTGTAAGTTTTATGCACCAAAAATATTTATCCAGGGAGAAAACGTTTGTAATAGTTTGTATGGAAAGAGCCCCCGGTACCCTTTCCTCTTAAACTACCAAAATACTGATATAAACTAAAGCATTACCCTACAATCCTATTTGAGTTCTAAGTATTTTAATAATAACAATTTTAGAACTCTACAGTAGGTTTGGACTTTTGTTGACTGATTGTACAATCCACGGTCAAAAGTCTCTGCCCACCGTAACGTTTACAATCCTGTGCAGCACTAATTGAACATTATAACAACGTAACCTGTGGATTGAACCCACGTCGGTTGGTGTAGCGGGTGGCGGCTTAAGCCTTTCGGCTAACTAAAGACATAGCTAACATGTTGAAAATAATAATCTCACTGAGTACTTTTTATTCAAGTATAACGTCTATTAGAAGAAGGTCGTAACTTGAATACTTGTTGATAGTATTATTGTAGCAAACTGATCATTTACTTAAATTAAAATAAATAAATTTGGCGTTTATTTACACAAAACTTAACACAAACATTATTACCTACCTATCTTAAACTAATTTATGAAACTTATTATACTTATAATATTTCTGTTATAAGATGGTTATAAGACAATTTTAATTTGAGAGTTGTAAGTATATATTATTAAATAACATTACACATTAGGTAGGTACATGCCCAAGAAAAGCAAAGGTAAAAAGGAAGAGAACTCAGCTAAGCTATTTTTCAGTCTCTCCTCACTAAAAAAAGAAAAAAGAAATGGCCTCTGCCATGTTCAAAATATGATTAGGTATATTAATATACATTTGCAGGGTACTATAGATACTGTACGTAACTGAAAGAGTGGTATAGGTCCTGGACAAGCCAACTCCATCTAATACATGCACTGTTCTAAATATAATGGATTAAAGTTGCTGGAGCTGTATAAATAATAAATATTGCAGGACATTCCACACATCGCCATCTAGCCCCAAGTTAAGTAACTAAACTTGTGTTATGGGTGCTAGACAACGAATATACTACTTATATACTTTTCTCTTGTAAATATATACTTTTTTACCATTGCCACTCGAAAAAGGGTATTTTATTCATCGATAACAGTGAATAAAACGCTCTTTTACTCACTGAGTGAATAAAATCATTTTGAATTTGGAACATGCACGAATATACGAAATAATATGGACTTATAAAAAAAAACGTACTGAAAGTGCTGAAAGTATGTACTGGCTGGATGGAATATTAAATTTAAAAAAAGTATACCGCCAATTTAGATTTTTTTCTATCTGATAAAGTGGTTGTTTAATTAATGTCATTGAAAAATCGATTAACATAAATAATAAAATAAAATGAGTTGTTCCAGTGACGAAAATGAGACACTGACTCCGGAATAATTTCGAAATAAAGCAGCAATTATAGTAGATAATTTGACAATGGGACGAAAATGAGACACAATCTCTTGAACCATTTCTAAATTTATTTTCTCGCAGTCAATGGTAAAAAGTAGAGTACACAACTCGTGAAAAAAATAATTTATCTCGGTCCTTGTATCCCTCGCTCCGCTCAGGATTCTAATCTAGAATCCCTCGCAACGCTCGGGATTCAACTATAGAATCCTTCGCTGCTCTCGGGATCCAACTTAGTCCCTCGAATTAAATTACCTTTTTTTTCACTTGTTGTATAATCTACTATTTTACCATTGCCACTCGAAAAGGGGCATTTTATTCATCGATAACAGTGAATAAAACGCTCTTTTACTCACTGAGTGAATAAAATCATTTTGAATTTGGAACATGCACGGATATACGAAATAATATGGACTTATAAAAAAAACGTACTGAAATTAGTGCTGAAAGAACGTACTGGCTGGATGGAATATTAAATTAAAAAATAAATTAAAATTAAAAAAACCAACTTCAAAAAAACCTGAAAAGAAAAACTAACAAAACCTGAAAAAAAAACCAAAAAGTGAAAAATAATCCATTTTGGGTCACTAAGACAGCTGATAACTTAAACATAAGTACTTACTTGGAAGTCTGACTGGGTTAGATTGAATGTTGAGAGGTATAAAGAAAACATGGTGTCACCCAGTCCGACTTCCAAGTAAGTACTTATGTTTAAGTTATCAGCTGTCTTAGTGACCCAAAATGGATTATTTTTCACTTTTTGGTTTTTTTTTCAGGTTTTGTTAGTTTTTCTTTTCAGGTTTTTTTGAAGTCGGTTTTTTAAATTTTAATTTATTTTTTATTTAACAATTTTTAGTGCCACTGTCACTGAAAATTCTACTCCAGAAGGCGAAAGCGACTGTTTCTTCAAATTGCAACCTGTACCTAATCGTAACCCATTGAAGAGTTTGGTGATAAGAAGGTGTTTTCAGATGCCCCATTCATCCTTTTTGTGTATGGGCCACGTCTATTAGTGGAAATAGAAACCTGAGCAATTTGTTGAATCTCGCTGTGCAGAGATCTGTTCATCACTCCGAAGATCCTCATCAGATCTTCATTTAGGATAGGGTTTTCTATCAAAATTCATTCAAACCCAGTCCGGCGAGGCAAAAGCGAATATTTTATTCAAATTGTTACCTGTAATCGTAACCGATTTAAGAGTTTTCTGATGAGAAGGTGGTTTCAGATATTCCATTTATCGGTAACTATTAGTTTATGGGCCAATTCTACTGGTGGAAATCGAAAAATGACCAATTTGCTGCACTCTCGAGGTGCAATTCTGTTCATCACTTCGAAGATCCTCATCAGAACTTCATTTAAGATAGGGTTCTCTATCAACATTCATTCAAACCCAGTCCGGCGACTAAATTCGACTAAAATCTTCAAATTGTAACCTGTAATCGTAACTGATTGAAGAGTTTTCTGATGAGAAGGTGGTTTCAGATATTCCATTTATCGGTAACTATTCGTTTATGGGCCAAATCTACTGGTGGAAATCGAAAACTGAGCAATTTGCTGCACTCTCGAGGTGCAATTCTGTTCATCACTCCGAAGATTCTCATCAGATCCTCACCAAATTTTTATGGGACCACCCCTGAGGTATCACTTTTCAAACACAAAAAGAATCATCTCAATCGGTTGAGCCGTCTTCGAATGATCGCGTAACATACACACAAAAAAAAAAAACATACAGACGAATTGAGAACCTCCTCCTTTTTTGAAGTCGGTTAAAAAATAAGTATACCGCCAATTTAGATTTTTTTCTATCTGATAAAGTGGTTGTTTAATGTCATTGAAAAATCGAATAACGTAAATAATATAATAAAATGAGTTGTTCCAGTGACGAAAATGAGACACTGACTCCGGAATAATTTCGAAATAAAGCAGCAATTATAGTAGATAATTTATTGCCGCCAAAATCTCGGGAGCACGACAATGGGAGTATGGCATGGAATACAATTCAATTAAATAGAATAAAACTTAAAAATATTATAAGTATACAATTAAAACTTTCTTTTCTATCTGTTATAGTATTTGTTTTAAGTTATTGAAACATCTAATAACATAAATATTTTAAAATGAGTTCTTCTAGTAACGAAAGTGAAACACAATCTCTTGAACCATTTCTAAATTTATTTTCTCGCAGTCAATGGTAAAAAGTAGAGTACACAACTCGTGAAAAAAATAATTTATCTCGGTCCTTGTATCCCTCGAATTAAATTACCTTTTTTTTCACTTGTTGTATAATCTACTATTAATATATAGAAAAAACCAGACCACAGACAAATATCTAAGCATACATACTTGTCTGAGGCGGGAATCGAACCCGCAACGCTGTGTTTGACAGTCCGGCATGGTGACCATTGTGCCAACTGGGTCGTGTATAAGTCATCTACTCTTCATTTAACCTCAAAATATCTACGTCAAAAGCAATTTCTGATTCCTATTTAGTTAATAGACTTACAAAAGCAATATTATTGTAATAATCTCGATGATAACCGAAATATTTCCATCCCGGTATCACAACCCGGTCTCTAGTAACGCGAAATTTCTCACATAATATCAGTGTACAGCAGCGTACAGGTGCAAATTACAACCCTGTGGGGTAAGAGGACCTTTGTATTACGTATCACGACCATTTACAGAGGACCTCTGCAATATCACCTACACAACCTTTTCGGCATCGTTTTAAGGCATGTCAAAGGTAAAGATGGTTCGCATTAAATTGGCGGTTACTTGCAATAATATTACTGTCAAGGGAAATGAACCGGCCCGTCCTGACCTACGGAGGGAGTTATTGCTGAGATAGTTCCTGACACCTGTAATATTTCCACTATAAAACCCAACCCCTGATTCTCTTCACAATTTAAACTAGAGAAAAATGTTATATTTTAAAATAAATAGTGTTAGAAAACTTGTTAAATAGGTATGTCGCGTGGGACGTTTCAAATAGATCGTTCGTTGTGGTAATATAAATAAGGAATTATCTTAGTCTATTATAGACTCAATGCTGTTGAATTTGAGTTTAATTTCGTGCGAGTACGGAACTGAAACGTGTTCCAAAATGTAATGAAAGGCGGACTAACATTTTTATAGGGGTTTCAACGACTCTCCGAGCGGTAGAACGTTTTACATTTAAAGGTATCCTCATTGTATTATATGCGGCGTAACACACAGTCGTTTACGGCGACAACTGTCTTTATTCAGCGTGTTCAATGTTAGCATCGCATATAATGTTTGCTCTACAATCAAAGGATTGCAGGAGCTTGAAGATTTTCAAAGTTTTTATTCGAAAATCCGTTCTAAAAAAAGTTTAAAAGAAAAAAGAGTCGTTGAGTAAAGCAGAGACGTGAGCTTTGTAGACCGTTAAATAAGGAAAAGTTGCTTACCTAGGACGTGTGGTGAGACATATCAGGTGCGAGTTGCCGCAACTAAACTAATCAAGATGAAAAAAGTCGTGAGAAAAAGACTGTTTCTGCTTAATTCCGTAACATCGGGGAATATTCAGTGCAGCAACTAGAGAATAAATGATTATTTATTATAGCAACTATTTCGCGGTGCGAGAAACTGATATAAATTAAATGTGCTAAATTGATTGTCAACATTTGCCGTTGTAGTCGGAGAAGCACCTCAAGAAAAATAAGCAAGAGTTTGATCCCTTCAAAAATGTCTGTGATATTTATTGTCTATGTGACCATACGCCCAGTGAGATGTAACAGTCTTACGCTATGATTAACCAAATCTAAATGCATTTTTATATTATTATTTTATAAATCCGTTACTTTTCCGAGTGCTCTAAGTTGATTGTTCTAAAGTAGTTCAAGTACACTGCTGTCAAAAAAAATCGATTCACTCACGTTTTTAGTAAAATAAAACGTTACTCCGAAATAGTCAGATCCAGGTCTTTAGCGATACTCTCCCGGCTCCAAGACAACGTCAAAAGCATACTTAAATTATTGTTTATTGATGTTTATAATTATTGAAACATTTTATAGACAGGGATAATCGTCGGTATTTCATCCACATAATTTATTCTTATTAAACTTGTGATTTTGAAGGACTTCTACGTGTTGGCTTTGGCTCCATCAACGCCTTCCTAAAAACTAATATGGCAGTCAATGGGAATTATGACAAGCATAAAAAACATGTCATGATTATTTATCACACACAAAAGATATCGAATTGAAAATAACTAGAATGGTTTCATTTTTTTGGCGGCCAGAATATAAACTTCGCGCCATCGCTGTAGGAACATACTCAATTACTCACCCAATCATACTAGCTATTTCCATACAAACTTTTTCAATCCCTGTTCAGGTTTCACGCTCACCAGATTTAAATAAATAAAAATAGTAAGTATAACCGTAATAATCCAAAGCCATTTCCACATTTGAACATAATTTCAACTTCACATAATGGGGCCATGAGCAATAAACGGCATACCGTTACCATGGCAACTCTCACAACTTTCTCGCGGGACTCGGTAAATGTAGTGCATATTAGAATTTACCTACTTAAGTGTATACGAGCAAATATTATAAAGAAAATATCTTTATTTTGGTGCTTAGTGAGCACGGTGCGAACGTATTACAACTTTCTTGTTATGTTATTAGCACTTACATACATACACGTAACTCCTTGAAAGAGTGTTGCCCTTAGTTTTTATATTGAGACTCATTTAATTTTTTATATAAATTCTTTCTTTGGACATCTTTATATGCCGAAGGCTGTAACTACTTAATCTTAATCAACACCACTATTGTAGCCATGTTTTATGAAATAAATGAATATGAATAGATAAACCTTCTTTTTTTAAGATGGAGAAAGACGTCTTATCCATCATCCTGCCACTCCTCTTGAACAGCGACGGTATGTGGGTGGGTGGCCAGAGTTATACCCACTAAATCTCCACCGGTTTCTCTCTCACCATGATGTCGGTGCTGCAGAAACGTGGTGCAATTCTACCGCGGCAACCGACAATGGCGTTTTGACTGCTTTTTTTTGGTTCCATACTCAAGGGGTAAATCCAACCGTCCGTCTGTCAACCCGTCTGTCCGTCTATCTGTTTATCACCAGGCTGGCAGCCTGTATATTTCAGAAATAAAGAACAAATACTTCGAAACCTACCATCAGGCAAATGTGATAGAAGTCCAAGGCTGACTAATCATTAGTTAAAAAACACCAAATCTTAAACTGTTGCAGTTTTTTTTTAATTTATTTCCTGGATAAACTCAGGATCAACCAATTTATCTAACTAAATTATTACTTAGCCTAAATAGTGATTAATACAACACAGTCTAATCCTAAGCTGCACATAAAATATCTAATCTTAAAGGCCGAACCGGTATTCCCTAAAGCACTATTTGTCTGAAGATAACACTAACAACAAAATTAAGTACATAACTTTAGTTTACCTAAGGATGAACTCAGACAATAAACTTTTCGATTGGCCGATAGATCGAGGCGAGGGCTTGTCGTCCTTTTAGAATACATTTCGGAAAGTTCGCAACAGAACTGCACGATCTAAATTTTGTCATCTCCATTTTTCCGTCATACTATCGGGGGAATGCATTCTAGTTATGATATACTTTTGGGGATAACGCAACTTTTAATTCCCATTATCCCCAAAATTGGCTAAATTATGAATGTGGGTATAACATTTGGGGGATATGAGGAATACCCCCACCGATACACGGTGAAGACATCCACCCACACCAAGCGTTTTGCTTCGTCATATTGGTACTGCAAGGGAATGGAATCAGTTGCTTGTTTCTGCCTTGCCCGATGCGCGACGTGTACTTTTTCTTCTGTATATCTTCACGTTACGAGTGAACTGAACAAGTGTATCTTCTAGGTAATCGTGCTTTATCTTAGACGACGGCAGCTTCATTTGCTATCGCACCTGATCGTGGTCAAAAGTTATTAATAAACAAAACAAATATTATTCTTGTCCGTACTCTCTATGGTCTTCCCTTCTCCTTCAAGCTCCTCTTGTCAACTCTTCTTTCTATAATAAATCCTTTTCTTTCCACTCTGTCATCCTCTGGAATTCTCTGCCTCAACCTATTCGTTCTGCTAAATCCCTACCCATTTTCAAAGCTATGGTAACTGATCACTACCTCAGTACTGTCTAATATCCGTATATATTCCTGTATTATTTATGTATGTATACATGTATGTATGTATGTACTTATTTATACCTATGTATCTATGCATATAATTATTTGGTATGTATTATATATAATTTAATATTTAAAACCATAATTATGTAAATATTTTATATCATCACCTATTATAAGTTAAGTTATTCACAACCTGCCATTTAAGCTAAATCAGTTCTTTTCCATCCAAAGGTTGCCTGGAAGAAATCGCTTTCAGCGATAAGGCCGCCCATTTGTGCAACTTTTTCTTTCTAGCTTTTACTTTACTTTGTGTTTATCGTGTTCTGTTCCTTTCTGTGTTGTACAAATAAAGTTATCTATCTATCTATCTATCTTCAATTCTCCTCTGTAGCCGATACTTTATCATAATTTATTGTATTACCTACTTCACGTTCGATTTTGAGAGCAAGCTTAAAATAATTGATGGATTGCCTTCAATATAAACGATCGACTATTATCGAACAATCACAAAGTCTGTAGGCTGCTTATAGCCTAACACGGATTAAGTAAATATGAGAATATTTCAGACTTGTAACATCCCGCAGTTTTACCTGCGCAAGTTTTGATCCTGTGAGTACATTGAGATAAATATTAGCAGATATCACGTCTAGATAATGTAGCTTTCTATTTTTACAATGATTATCAAAATCTGTCCAATATGGTTCAAAAGAATAGGAATTTCTAACATCAAAATATCCAAACTTTACCCCTTTTCAATATTTGTTGAAATAGGTAACACTTACCACATTCTGCGGTTTTAGCTGCGTATAAAAAGTAGCCTATGTTCCGTCCAATGAATTAATGTATTCTCATAATAAGTTTGTCTAACCGCAGTTTCGCAGCCTATTTGGAACAAACAGACAAACAAAAATCTTTCCTCAATTAGTGTCGATACTTTTTGGGAATTATTAGGGTTATATTGTTTTAGGTTACATAGAAATATTGATACTTAATAATATAATAAAATAAAATTATTTCTCTAATCTTTTAACCTCTGAATGACGTGAGAAAAATAAAACAAATATTTAAGCTAGGTAACTTTTCTTTAAACAAAAGTACATAATATATATTTATAATCACTAGGTACCTTCACCGTACCTACCTAAACCTAAATAAGGTAATAGAATTGAAATTTCGCATCTACATCCCAAGGGATTTTGTAAATATCGTAAAAAACTAAATTTCATCATGCCACCGCAGGCAGTATATTGAAAACGTGGCAAAGCGAAGACCTATTCTGATTTAAATATCACAGGCGACCTTTAGTACCCCAGGGCCCCATTCAGGCCGCCTGCCCAAGCCGTCCGACCTGAGATTCTCATGAAAATGTGATTTTGTTTGGTTACATTATTATTTATCGGCCTCAAGGCACTCTTGGATAAGTAGGCGTATAATAATGTTATTATTTTACTATTTACTACGAAATTTACGTAATTACTAAAGCAAGCGAACCTATTAAAGGGGAGAGATATTCAATATTTCGTTTATAGGTTACAATAATAATGGTTCGGTTGGTCGGTTATTTAAAAGGGAAAATTCATCATCATCATATCAGCTCCAACACGCCCACTGCTGAACATAGGCCTCCCCCAAAGACTTCCAGAGCGATCGGTCGCATGCTCTCTGCATCCAACGACTTCCCGCGACCTTAATTAAGTCGAAAAGGGAAAATTAACCATTGTTATTGATTTATTATTGCTGGATATTTAACGTGGCTTTGCAATACATTTATGGTAAATTATGGTTAATGGTTTTAAGTAGCTTCAGTGGTTGTCCGTTTCGTCTAAATAAAAGACAAAATAATAGTGGAAAAGTAAAATCGAATCTGATTCGTTTTGCCTACAAAAACATGTATAATATGTAAAATTAATGAAATCAGATCATACAATTAAAAAATTGTGATAAAAAATTGTTCACTCTTCAATTCGATTTAATCAATTGACCCGGATGGCGCTACAATTGTTTTATTTTTTAAATAAAATATACTTTTGTGTATCGGCCTAGAATACATCCCTGTATTGTAACCCGCACGTTATATCGCCAACGGGATGGGAACGGGAGGCGTTAGCTACTCGTACATAGTAAACGCAGTGGGATTTTCTCAAAAAGCCCGAGATGGTCGGACAGCTAAACGCGTTAGTTCGCTTATTGAATATACGAATATGGCGGCGGCAGGCCCCTCCGGGATCTTATATTGAAGCAGTCAGTGGGCTCCCTCGACTTTTACCCGTCGAAGTAATGAAATCTAGATTGGTTTTGGCATCACCGTTGTGTTATATTAGAAAGTAATGCTGGTTGTAATTTCTGAGAAATGTTACGGGGCCAAATGAGGGATAGACGACCTCTGTGGCGCGTCGGGCGAACACCCGACTGCGACGCAGAAGGTTGCGGGTTCTTAAATTCTTGTTTCTGGTTCTGGGTGTTTCCTATATGTATAATATGTATATATTTACAAAAAAAAAAAAAGTATATATGTAGTTTATCCGTTATCTGGCACCCATAACACAAGCATTAAGTTGCTTAGCTTGGGGCTGGATGGCGATGTGTAATATGTCCTGAAATATTTATTTATTTTATTTATTTATTTATTTATTTATAGGTAAATACTAGATTAGCTTATTTTTATCCAAGCTTGTATTTGGTCAAAAGAATGGTACAGTCTAATTAATTTTTGCTTGATAAATTGATGAGTTAGAAGACTTTAAACTTCAACCAAAGCAGGTGTCTAGAATCTTGCTTGTGTAGAAAATATCCTTATAACAACCGCTTTAGAGCTCTACGGTGGGTCTGCAAATATGCAGCCGACCGTACCTATTTATTTTTTAAATTTTCCTCTGTCAGGGAAGGCAAAGAGTGAACTAAGTGATACAGCCTCGGTTTTACCAACTTCATCGGATTTTTTACTGGTCTTAAATATCTTTCACTTTTTAACCTTCTATGATGTGCCATCTAACATGGCATCGGAACATCTGTTTTATACAATTTCTCCTTGTCAAAATGAAACTTTTCTATTTCTAAACATTATAACAATTTCTATTGTTAATATTTATGAGAAACTTCAATGAATTTATCCGACAAATTTTTATTTCACTTCTTTACACAATTACTTTGCTTTAACATCACATCGTTTGAAACATTGCCAACTGAAATTATCAAGTGAGTGCAAGTCGCAAATAAAACACATCCTTCCCGACTTTTAAAAGACTTTAAGAGACCCGGTTTGCTTGTCACTAACTACATAAATTACAACGTTTACACTTCAGAGATAAAAACGTGGAGACATCGGAAGGGAAGTTTTAGAAGAACGCTAAAATTTCAACATGAATAAAATTAGCATGTGGCATCGTATAAGGGGTGTGCCAAATATGTGTTCGTATATTAAGGCGAGTGACCTACGGCCTTCGTAAGCTATTTGGACGCCAGCCAGGGCGCATCACGTAAATTTTGTTTCAGTATTCAACGTAAGTTCAAATAGGAAAGGTCTCAAAGTCAAACACGGACAACTCCGCGTCGGGTGTTTATTTAATTATTTATTCAGGGACCGCTAGGATTTTTGTAATAATATTACATATGGGTGGCTCAACACATTAGCTTTTTGCTGTTTGTGTTTTGGGCGGCGCGCGGTGGAGGCGGCGGCTTATTTTCTTAAAATTAAAATGTTGGAAACTTATTTACACAATTCTATGTTATAATTTTTGTTATGCTAATTTCTTTTAATATAAAATATGTGACTTGAATACAAGATGGATGAACATGAGAGGTGTGTGTATGGTCAGATTTATATATTATAAATACCTAAACTACCGAAACGAGGTTACAATATTAAAATGAACTGAAATAATCGGTTTTTTTTTACAAAACGTGCTTTAATTTGGTTGACTAGATTTTCTTTTTCTGAAGTACTTCCAAACCTTAGAAGGCGTGCACTAATATCACCAAAATCTATTGTCAAAATAATGAAGACCAGAGAAATGATATTAAAAAATGCCTTAGCACCTATAAATAGATTTTTACTGGTTCATAGACATCTTTCAGATTTATTATCGAGTGTCTAGTGATGCTGCCATCTATCAAAGCATGATGGTTTTTTTGTGAGCCCCATTAAAATAAGCCTAAAGAATGTTATAGTTATTCAAAATGCCTACTTACACCTTACATTTGTATTGGTAGAGGTATGTAAGTTTACTTTAGTAGCGAGGGGTTCAAACAATCCGATTCCTGTCAGCTTACCTTAACGAATTTAATCATAATTCCTAGACTAATATCAATTTTAACACAAGTCAACAAACAATGTAAAATCAACATCGCCTTACAAAATTATAACAGTGTTTTTGCGTATTGATGTTTAATCGGGTTACATTTAAAGAAATTTCACCCGTCGTTACTGGTATACATGATCATTTTTCAGTACTCCCAATCTCCGCTAGGGTGTGTATAGCTGTAATAACATAACCCCTTAGTAAAATGACCGCACAATAAAGAACGTAAACTGTAGTACCCCAAAACATAAACGATCAAAAAGAGAATAAATCGAAAGAACCATAAAACGGCAACGACCGGTCGAAGTATCGGTCATAATCGCGCCACTGTCGTTAAAACTGGAAGAAAAAAACTGATGGTAGCGTTATCAAACCGAAAACTAATTCAAAGTTTCGTCATTGTTTGCCGTTAGGGAGCCGAGTGAGGGAATAAAAAGCATCTTGTCGCCAAACGATATCGAGTTTCTTAAAGCAATTAAGATAAAACCGACGACAAAGCCGTCGCGTCGGATGCTCGTCTTTGTTGGCTTCGCGCTTGTAATTAACGACAAGTTCAGAACCGACTGCCCGCATGGATTAAAGTCAAAGACTTAATATACTACTAGTCGCTTCGTTGCCGTTTCCGCTAAGATATCTGTGTAAACTCTTCAACTCAACGTTCTCGTAAACAAAACAATTAAAGCTGCCAACATCAAAGACGGAAATTAAGTACTTAGTTCTTGTTATCTTTTACTAAACGGATCTGGAAAGTGATTAACTTAACCTTATTTAAATCTATTGTTTCATAATTATTGTACAACGCTATTTCGACGAAGAATTTCTTTAGACTTTCATCAGATAACAAACTTTGTGGAGTTATTCTCATTAGTGCCCCTTTCTACGTCACTAGCGGTGGAAAATGGGATTATTTTGGAAAAATCGTCCTAGTTGTCTCCAAAGGAAATTAATTTATTATTGTATATTATACAAGTAATGTTCGTAATCACGGGGCTATGGAGCCCTAGATTTTGGAAGGCGTGCGTAGAGCCGCAGCCAATACGTAGAGGCACTTTACAATAACAAGTTTATTTGCGATTAAAAACGATGTGGACACCAAACCGGCGATAATGCCTGTCTACACTATAAAATGCTGTCAAGGACAATATTCGGTTTGGATAGAACTATTATGAACTACAGGAGAAAAGTGTACTCGGTATATTGTGGTGGGATGGTAGGGGACTGTTTTCCGGGCAACTATGGAAACTATAGCACCTGCCGCCGTAACAATGTCTTATTTATTACTAGCGACCCGTCCCGGCTTCGCACGGCTATATTATGCATGTATTATACATATAAACCTTCCTCTTGAATCACTCTATCTATTAAAAAAAACCGCATCAAAATCCGTTGCGTAGTTTTAAAGATTTAAGCATACAAAGGCAAATAGGGACAGAAAAAGCGACTTTATTTTAGTCTCACATTAGGCTAATTTTATTAATCGCTGCACATAGAACGCCACGACAGGGATAACCAAATTATTTATAACTATTTTTCTCCCTGGAAACAATTAATACGAAGGGTTTTATTTATCATTCACAATTATAATTATTGTCCCCACAGCAATGTCACCCTAGAAGGGAACAACTGAGAAGATTTAAAAAAAAAAATACCAGTTATCACCGGATGTAAACAGCGGCGACAAACGGGAATGACCCACTTCCTGTCCTAATAAGGTATAAATTAACAGTTCAAAATGGTTGATAAAAACTTTGTAATCTAAGAAAGTTCAAAGGTAATTTGTGAGTTTAGTGTGGAGATATATCTACCTAATTTGGATTAATTTAGATTGATAATTAAGATTATTTGCCTTCACAATATCCTTTTAAATTATCTATGATCCGATAGGATTAATAGAAAGTTTTTGATCTACGGAAGTTTAAAGATATTTTGTATTAAGATAAATCTGTAATATCTTCACAATAAACTTATAAATTACCTATATACAAACTGATAAGATTGTTTAAATATTTGTAGTCTATGGAAGTTTACAATTTTTGTCTGCGTCAATCTATACTGTTTTGGTCGATAGTTAGGACCGATAATTTTAAACATTGAATCATTAAATAGATAATTATTATTATAATATTTAGGTCATTAAAAATGTTCGTTCTTATGTAAGTAAGGGCAGATATTTTCATTAATTTGTTATTTGTATCTTTTGTCCGTACGTACATAAAGGCTTAAAATATATAAATTGCACTATTCATACTACCTTACCATCAATCATATCGGCAGATAAAACATTAATAATTGGAAAGTTATGTACCTACGTAGGTCATTAAAAATACGAACTATTTGCTTACGGAATTTTTAATAAATAAATAAAAAAATAAATATTTCAGGACATATTACACATCGCCATCCAGCCCCAAGCTAAGCAACTTAATGCTTGTGTTATGGGTGCCAGATAACGGATAAACTACTTATATACTTTTTTTTTTTGTAAATATATACATATTATACATATAGGAAACACCCAGAACCAGAAACAAGAATTTATGGTCAGCATAAATACTTGTTCCCGGCGGGAATCGAACCCGCAACCTTCTGCATCGCAGTCGGGTGTTCGCCCGACGCGCCACAGAGGTCGATTAATGATTTATTTAAATTTATTTTTCTTACCTATCTGCCAAAACATTATGAATTGCACTATTAATTACCGCTATTACTGTTCAGCTGACTTAACTGAACCTGCTACACAGTAATCCAACAATAATGAGGTCATAGAATAACCTCATAGAAATAGCACCGTGTTTTATCTTCTCTGTTCAAGCGATTTACACCCTAAAATACCCATGTAATGCCATGTTTTATTCTATGTAAAATGTTTTGGGACAAAAGGGCCTCAGTTAATGTGTAGTCTTATTACAGGTACTTTAAATTGAAAGCTTAATTTCAAAGGTATCTTAACTATACAATGTTTCAGGAATTTCATGGAAGAGACTCGTATTTATCTGGTTTTCCTTCCTTTCGGTATTTAACAACATAAATAAAGAGTTTTACTTTAAATTGATGTTCATTTCGCAGTGTGTCAACAAAAATTCGACTGTATAGGACACTTTGAATGTATTTACAGTCGCTTTTTCATTCATGATTCGTTCGCAAACTCGGCAAGTTTATTTTTCCGCAGCGAGAAAACTTTCATTTAACTTAACATAAACTAGCCTCTGCGGTGGCACACTTTAACTTGCCTTATCTTAACTATACTTTAAAGCTACCTCTTTTATTTTTAATCTCCGCGACCGGCACCACCGCTATCCAGAGTTAAAATTACTTTGTTCGCGAAAGATCGAATATCAGCGTTCATTTTTCAATACTTTGTAAACGACTATCGTGGGGAAACTTTTGTAATTAGGTTTCTACTTAGAGTTTGTTCTATACCGCTAATGTGTTCAGCGCGATCACTAGTTTTCGATACGAATAGAACAGCTTCTCTATTTAATTTAACATTTATTTAAGTAACTATCTAAGTAGTTAGATAACTTGATGAGTTTTAGAACCAAACTGCATAGTCTGCTAGTAGACAAGGCTTATTACTTTTAACTTTAGAACTTTTAAATGACCCATTGTGAGCTTACTTGTTATAACATTTTACCATAATTAAAATACTTTTCCTATGAAAACCAAGAAATTATTATTATATATATTTTAGTGTGCCTGTAAAGTAGAATATAATAGTAAGATAAAACTTATAATTTTGCTACGTATATTCAAGAAAAAAATGTTCTAATTCTAGCTCCGAAATGTAACTACCCATCGCTATCTTTCTTCATCTTTTTACATTTTTTGATGATACTATGCCACCCGAATTCAGACCGTATTCCACTTAAACCATCTTTAATCATTACTTTTAATAAACTAGTTAAATTAAGCAATGAAATTAGATAAAATTAACTCCACAACACTTTATTTTTACCCTAAATTCCGATGGCAACAGCTGTGCCACAAGTTAATTGTGACCGCAAGGCCTGTTGATGTGTGTCTGTCCGTCCGCAGATCCTTAGTGGTTTCAGCGTACACCGGCTCGAATTCATGCTCTCAATTAATATAGGGATCGTTGGCTGGAGTTACTCTTCAGGGCAACTCCGGAACTCAATGAAACCATGGAGTTTGTATTGGAATTTTGGCATTTACAGTATGGAGAGAGAATATACTAGGTAAATAAATAAATAAATCTTTATTTCTATAAAATACAATGATTTGGGTAACAGCAAATAAAAACAAACAAATCAATTCAGCTTTTGTCATGTATGACGTGACATGAGTATTGTGCAAGTACCCTATGCACGGTTATCGGATAGGATGGAGAGATTAAAACTGTAGTGTGAATTTAAAAATATATAAGAAAAGTGGAAATCGTGAAAGTTTATTTTACATACATTGAAAGGTCTCGAAAGTTTTCTTGTAGCTTTAGCGGTTCTAGGACATGCCCTTAATGTCCCACTGTTTACTATCTTGTATATAGAACGTCATTGTTGTTGGTTATAAAGGCGCATGAATAAATAAACAAAATGCAGGTTTTCTAACAAAAGGAATTTTTCTCAGTGCATCACTCTCATATACGAATAAGTCGATTAAAATTTTAATGAAAGAAATTTCTATTCAAATACGCTGAGAGAAGCTTAATCTATATTTCCATGATAGATATTCTAATAAAACTTCCTAGAGTTCACCTTTTATTTCACAGAGACTCGAAACCTGCCATATTCTGTTTATTCATATTTATATGAAATCAATCAATCTTTGCTTTATATTTTGCCGATCGCCGTCGGCGAGCTCAACAGGAGAAAATAAATCTTTTGTAAAACTTTTCTGCGAAGGATAGGTATTATTCATGAGCATGCCAAACGATTGATTGATCGTTTTTATTTTACCTACTTTCCTTTCGGACAGTGTAAAAGAACCACGTTTTTACTAAGATACTTACTTTAGTAACAATTCTTTTTATTATTTTAGGTAACATTATCTGTACTTGTTAGAAGGTAAATGTCGTATTTTCCTTATCATAAAGTAGACTTAGCGAAAATGGGCCTTTTTCTAATGTCAAAAAGAAATTTACGTAATTTGTGAACTCATCATGGTAAAGTAGGTTTTATTTTGTTACGTCTGAAGACGCCCACTTATCTCGGTTTTATTTTAATGTTATAACAATTTCTTTGAGTTTTTTTTTAATGTTAAATTATTGTCTTTACGTAAAAGTTTATCTTGTCTTGTTTAAAGGTCAACACAGACTGCAGAGTTAAAATTGCCTGATACATTCATAAATGTTTAGTGAGTATGTTTAACTGTCAAAAGATTTTTAGGATTCCGTACCCTAAGGGTAGAAATGGAACCCTTTTACTGAGACTCCACTGTCTGCCCGGCTGTCTGTCACCAGGCTGTATCTCATGAACCGTAATAGCTAGAGAGTTGAAAGTCTTTACAGATTATGTATTTATGTTGCCGCTATATACTAAAAACAGAAAAAAGAATTAAGTGGGCCTTGTTACTCTTCGTGCGCGAGTCACTTGGCCGGTTTTTTTTAAATTCAACTCTGTCTGTACTTTCCTCTGTTACCTTTGCAATCAAAAAGTAGGAACCATTGGATAGCTCTATTTTCTGGAAAGGTCGTGATATACTCCCATCTATTAAGCGGAAACTGAGTAATCAACGAAAAACTTCGGCCGCCCACCGCGTTCTTGCGAGCACTTTTTATACCATGAACCAAATAAATAAATGATAGGTAGGGATGCAGGGTCAACTTCGTTTTCCGATCTATGGATCAGTTGTTACGAGTACTTCTTTCACTTTTAAATAAATTCACAAAGGATATCGAAGGTTTAGTATCTTTTATCAAAGTAAAACTTTCATGGTTAATGTAGACAACGGACTCTCCGATCGGCGGAGTGTAGGTCAGACACCATTGAAGTTCAACTTGTAGGGAGACCATGGCCATAATATAGGTGGTGCTTTTCTGGTCTCCTATAGGAATGACTAGGGTGCAATAGATTGTGATCAAAGGAAGAAAGGTAGAGAAGCCTTTGCCTAGTGTAGGAAACTATAAGTTTCTTAATAATAATGAGAACTCTGTGTATATGCGGGAGAACCTCCTGACGGTCTTCTCTGTTTCCTCTGGCTGTTTTGCAGGCGATCTCAACAAGGCAACAGATGATGCGGTTGCCGTGGCGACCTCCTGCGACACCGGCGACCGGTCGCCTGTGTCGCAGGAGGTAGCAGATTCGATTCCCGTTGTGAAACAAATATATATACCTATGTTATATTTGTTTCTAGATGTTTCTGTCTATATCTTCTGTGTTAAAAAAAACTGGTTGCCTGTAAAGTCGGTATACGGGCGAAAGTTTTACGTGACAACAACTGTGCTCGAGTGGAAGGGACGCGTGCCTTTCACTTTTTATGTCTGTCTCTCTCGCTCTTAGGCGGGCTAACCATGCCCGCGTGCCTCTCACTCGCTCTCATTGTGAGCGCATAACGTCAGCGGAGCGTAACGCAGTTTCTTGAAGTGTCACCCGGCAAACCAATTTATAAAACGTTGTCACGTCAAAAGTAAAGTTACCTACTTTAATATAGTTATTTTTATTTGGTGCAAGATGACGCAGTGTGGTTTAATAATAGCGTTAGGTATACCTATATATTTTACTAGCGACCCGCTCCGGCTTCGCATGGCTATATTATGCATGTATTATACATATAAACCTTCTACTTGAATCACTCTATCTATTAAAAGAAACCGCATGAAATTCCGTTGCGTAGTTTTAAAAATTTAAGCGGTCAAAGGGAAATAGGGACAGAGAAAGCGACTTTATTTTATACTATGTAGTGATTAAGCGTTTGGACTCAGTCACTATTCGTCTATTACGCTATTAGTCTATTTTTAGAGTTCCGTACTCAAAGGTTAAAAACGGGCCACTATTACTCTACTGTCCATCCGTCCGTCTATCTGTCTATCACCAGGCTGTATCTCATGAACCGTGATAGCTAGACGGTTACAATTTTCACACATTATGTGTTTTTGATACTGCTGAAATAAAGATGAACTGACGGTGCCCGGTAGTAGGCGAAGGTCGTTTAATAGTACAAGTGTGCTCTATTATAATAAATTACCTAAAGATGTATATGACATGTCCATTAACATGTTCAAAACTTTTATTAAGCATAAATTGTGCAGTAAGGCGTACTATGATACTTCGTCTTACCTTAATGATAAGAACCCATGGACGTGAATTTAGTTGCTCCATTTCAAATAATACTGGAGGGACGTGTAAATAGTCTCTCCAGGAGCGTTACCATGGAGGGTAAGTGTATGTCGCGGAGCGGGAAGATTATTGAAAAAATGGTTTAAATATGAAATTCGTAATAGAACCTGGAAATTGCTTGATGTCTGACAACAAATTCTCACTGAGCAACGGGTATACATAAAAGCCAACGTACCTCAGACCAACTGGAAAATCGAGCCCGCCGAAGGGACCCTTGCTTGGAGATGCTGTCGACGTCCTTCATGTTTCACAACAGTCTCTATACCACTGTGTATCACTGTATGGCAACCCAGGGTGCGCTTATTGTCAAAACAGTACGAGATTTCACACAAAAAACCAGCGAAAAGTCTTGGAAAAACTGGAGCGCGTGCTCACGGTAATTTTTCAAGGGAGCAAAGGATAACATGGCTGCGGCGGCGTCCAATCCGCTGCGAGCCGACGGTCACACGAGTCGCCCTCATTGAACCTTCAATGACCAATGCAGCCTATCGGTGCGAAGCTCAATGCAACCCGCGCTTATTTGAAATGTTACAAACATCAAGCAGAAACAATATACCTATGTGTCTATATGATAGCGGAATAGCCAGAAATTTGCTATTTAAAAATAATAAGGCGTGGAAAGTTTACCTAAATATTAAAATTATAAAATCTACTTAGATGGGAGCGTATCGCTTCACCAAATACTTAAAATATTTGTAATATTGACCTCTATGAGCGTGATCACATGAAGAATAAAAACCCCATGAGTTTCTTGTGATTTTTTTTTCATTGGTGGGCGCGTTCCGAAGGCATACATCCTAACTTAGTTTTTTATAACTACGTTTCTATGTGATCTGTGTACAAAATTTATTAGGCATCCAAATAAATAATTTTGACTTTAACTTTGATTTTGCTATGATTATTTTGCCATAAAGTTTGTAGTCTGCAGTTCTAAAGGGTTGTCTTTAGGTTTGTGGGTTTCAGGGTTGAATAGTACTATATGTCGTACATTCGATTCGATTATACTACTATATGTACCTACATACGTAACATACCGTTTGATCTATTTTTTAACATTTATCGTGTAGTAATCTGGATCTTTACTTGTTTTAATGAAAGAAGATAGGTCAAAAAGTATGTTTTTGGTGACAAATTAAAAAAGAAAAACCGAGTAAGGTATACTAGATCTTAGAAAATAGAACTTAGATCATTACAAATTTATGAAATTTATCATTTTCGCTAGAATTTAACGATAATACGTTGCTATGGTTACTTGTCAATAATATGACGCATGACGTCACACTTTTTTGTAAGTGCATCAATTTACAAGACGTTATCACGTCAACAGACATTTGTGAGTATTCTACTCGTTATTCGACCACCATAAAATAAGTTTAGTTGCTTAGCTTGGGGCTAGATAGCGCTGAATGCAATGTCTTACAGTATAGCTAGGGATTTGAATTTAACGCGAGTAAAATCGCGATTCTAGGTACAATTAACGTTCAAAATTACACCGTCACCGTAACGTGTAAAATTCTGTGCAACACTATTTGAACATTATAACAACGTAATCGATCCCACGTCGCGTCGGTTGTTGTAGCGGGTGGCGGACTATACCACTCAGGCCAACCAAATACTAACGACATGTTGAAATTAATAATCACACTTTTAATTCAAGTATTTACGTTTGTGTGTAACGTCTATTAGAAGAAGGTCGTAAGTCCAATACTTGTTTATAGTTATATTGTAGCACACTGATAGTGTACTTATGACGCATACTGTACAAGTAATGGTCAAAAGTCTCTGCCCACCGTAACGTTTACAATCCTGTGCAGCACTATTTGAATATTATAGCAACGTAAGCTGTAAATCGACCCACGTCGGTTAGTGTAGCGGGTGGCGGCTTATACTACTTAGGCCAACTAAATACATAGCTAACATGTTGAAATTAATAATCACACTTTTAATTCAAGTATTTACGTTTGTGTGTAACGTCTATTAGAAGAAGGTCGTAAGTCCAATTACGTGTTTATAGTATTATTGTAGCAAACTGATAGTGGACTTATGACGCAGACGCTTATCTTCTACTATCTAATTTATAACCATAGCTCAGACAAGCGTCCCAAGCGAAGAGAATCCTAATTGCAAACATGAAACTCAAATTTACAAAGCAGGTATTCGTGTATTGAAACCAACATGTGTTGTTGTGGTTTGTTATAGCAGCCGGTGAAATGTATGAAGAAAGTTGTCTACATTGTTCTTTACTCTTAGTTGAAGAAGGGCTTATGAAGTTGCCTTTATTAACCAACTTCAAAAAATGGAGGAGGTTCTCAATTCGTCGGGATATATATATTTTTTTTATGTATGTTCCCCGATTACTCTGAGACGACTAGACCGATTTAGAAAATTCTTTTTTGTTTAAAAGAAGATACTTCACAAGGGGTCCCATAAAAATTTGGTGTAGATCGGATGAGGATTTTCGGAGTGATGAACAGAATTGCACCTCCAGAGTGCAGCAAATTGCTCAGTTTTCGATTTCCACCAGTAGAATTAGGCCATAAACGAATAGGTACCAATGAATGGAGCATCTGAAACCACCTTTTCATCAGAAAACTCTTCGGACTATAAACGCTGGATCAAGTATCAAGTTTCAAGCAGGACATGTTCTGTACTAAATAAAATAATATTCAGCTACGAACCATCGCCAATGAACTATAAATCTTTTACACAAAACCGTATCTAAATCGGTTCAGCCGTTTTGAAGTAAATAGAAACATTTTAGTCTTCAAGTCTAGGCGAGCATGCTACATCTTCGGCCTCATCTTCGTCGAGATTGTGACTTTGTTTGGTATTCTGCTTAAGTTTTAATAACATCGCAATAGAATTGCTATGGAGTCTCAATGGAATGGTAATAGATACCATGGATTAAATAATATTAAGTCCATGTAGATACGTCACTGGTGTTGCCTAGCAATATGGTATATGTTGCTAAGCGATATACCGTTTTGAAAACTATCGAGATTCCATTGAGCCACGATTCTAGAGCAGAATACCAAAGTGAGTCAGTGGTGTTTAGATAGAATAGTTAACATTAGAAGAATACCAATTTGACATGCAATGTCACATTTTTGACATAAAATGTCTATAACGATTCCATCGACACTCTATTGAAACACAATTGTGTTAACAGAGTTAGACCCCCGAGGCCTTATTCTGCTATTTTGCATTAATGGATTTACCATTGTCATTATATCGAGACTCTATTGATATTATATCGAGATTGTTACTTTATTTGGTATTCTACTAAAGTTTTAATAACATCGCTATGGAGTCTGAATGGAATTGTAACAAATACGTTGCAGGTGGTGCCTAGCAACATGGTATATCTTGCTAAGCGATATACCGTTTTGAAAACTATCGAGATTTAATTGAGCCACGATTCTAGAGCAGAATACCAAAGTGAGTCAGTGGTGCGTCAGTGGTGTTTAGATAGAATAGGTAACATTAGAAGAATACCAATTTGACATGTAATGTCATATTATTGACATAAAATGTCTATAACGATTCCATCGACACTCTATTGAAACACAATTGTGTTAGCAGAATTAGACCCCTGGTGAGATGACGTCAAATGCAAGCCTATTTTTACCCGACTACGGCGAAGCCAAAAGGGAGGGTTATGTTTAAAATAAACGTATAACCCTCTATACTACGTATACGTAGTGTATGTTATCAAGGAAGCCAACGCGGTGCGCGCGTCTTATTTATCAGATACGTGCACGCCGCACGGTACTCATAGCGCTCTTGAGCCTTGGGGATAAAGCGCAACAAATTCCCCTTGAAATGAACGAATCATCGTTGTTATCCTTTTGAGTACGTGAGTCACGCGACCTCTCCCGACTCTCGACGGTGTGCATTGTCACGGGATATTTTAACAGTTCAGGGTTATTGTTGGTTACCTTTTTTATATAGAAAAAGTAAAGTGATGGAACGTGCAAATGTAGCATTAAATGAATAATTATGGGATTCATTCTGGAAATCCATATTTATTCTACTTAATATTATAAATGTTAAAGTTTGTGTGTTTGCATGACAAAACTCGGTGTGTGAATCTGGATTAACATTATAGGCTACTTTTTATCCCGATATTACCACGGGATCGGGACTTACGCGGTGCGCAGCTAGTAAGATACAAATAAAAATGCAGAAAATCTTGGGAAAATTATTCTTATAGGAATTTTTAAGTTATGGCAATGCTATTTTTGCCAGCTTAGCAGCGCAGGGCCCTTTGGCAACGAATGGTGCCGTCACATATGTTTAGTATAATCAAACCTAAAAAATCACGTACCAAGGGGTCTTCGTCAAAAAGACCTTTTCGTTGAAAGACAATGTAGACAATGCATAACACTAAAGCAGCACCTAGATAGGCGAAAGACAATTCTGCTAGATAAAATGCTGGGTATTATACCCTGTCTCCAGAGAGTCAAACAAGCTGGAAAATTCAACTTATTAATTACTTAACATTTTTTATTTCAATATTTTTGAGTAAGTTCTTGAATAACAGGGTTTTAAAATTATACTATTATGAGCTGCTTGTTAATAGGTATATGTATATTTAAGTTTTGTATTTGTAAGGTTATCTATATTAGTTACTTTAATAATAATATGGGCTCAATCTAGTGAAGTAACAGCCGGTATAGCATGAGCTGAATACATGGGGTATTATTCCCAACCTTATTACGATAGTGATGGGGTCTAATGGATAAACGAAAGCGATTTTAAAAATGCCTACTTATTATTAGGGATCTGCGACCCGATCATAATGGGGATAAAGCGGTACGTTCCTGCTGATCAAACTTTCTGGTCAAACTAGTTTGTCCAAAAGGAATAAATTTCCTCGTAGTCAAACTACTCAACTAAGTGGTTAACAAAAGGCGATCGAAATGGAAAAAGACCAACGAAATGGAAACAAAAGGCGATCAAAACGAAAACAGAAGACGATCGAAAAAAAATCAACAAAAGATAATGTAAAGCAGCTGCATTGAGGCGTGCTTCCTCAAACGCGCCCCGCATGGAATTTTTTGGTCAATTATTTAATGACATTATTAAATAACTAGCAGCGCTCCTCGGTTTTACTCGCGTAACTCCCGATACCGTAGAATTATTAAGATAAAAAGTAGCCTATGTTACTCCTGATAAATCAATGTATCCTCATATCAAGTTTCATCAAAATCGGTCTAGTAGTTCTGGAGCCTATTCGTTACAACAAAATAACAAAAAAATATTCCTCTTTATAATATTAGTAAGTAGGTATAGATAGATTAATAAATACTTGTCGGATTTTACCAATGTATACTTCGACTTTTCTAAATTATTAGCTTTTGAAAAGTAAAAACAAAAATAAGTTTTCAATCGGTTTAAAAGCTTTTAACTGCATACTGGTCAAACTAAAAGACGGACCAATCTTTTGTTTTTGTTCGAAGGATTTTTGAACAAACTGCAAATAAGAAAAAAAAGTTGCACCAGTTCCATTGCAAAACTCCATGGAACTAGAGAGAGAAAAAGTTCTGACGACTTTCATGGAACAGTTTCGTAAAATAACTAGTGAGAACATACCGAAAAGACATGATTAAAGAATATCTTTTTCTTACATCTATATTACAAGCCTAGTTGTTTAGATAGCATCGAGATGGCACTGTATTATATAAGAGTCATACGAGTTCTAGTCGACTAAACTGAGAGGCAGTTTAGTCAACCATGTCCAGAGGAAAGACTCGTCAATATTTTTGGACCTAACTAAACCGCGGGTTACATCACGATGTTTTTTTACACCGTAAAAGCAATGTTTAAAGCGCACATAATGTTTTTGTTAGAAAAATTTGGTGCACAGCCGGCCAGCTGAGTGCATGTTTGGTCAAAGAAGTATTTCGTCAAATATACGTTTTGTCAAAACCTCGTACTGTTATGGGTGGTATCTAAATACCACCCATAACAGTACGAGGTTTTGACAAAACACTCCTTTGGCTAACCAAAGGAGTGTTTTGTCAAACTAAGTATAAAAATCGTTTAAAAATAATAAGAATCATTCAAACCAACACCGTTTATATATCCACCGGTATAAAACACGTATATGTATACATAGTATAAAACAAAGTCACTTTCCACTGTCTGTCCCTATGTATGCTTAGATCTTTAAAACCATTTAAAACTATGCAACGGATTTGATGTGGTTTTTTTTAATAGATAGAGTGATTCAAGAGGAAGGTTTATAATTTGTATAATAAATGCATAATATAGCCGTGCGAAGCTGGAGCGGGTCGCTAGTAAATAATAAACCAATATTTTATAACTTGTGCCTAATGTAAGCGTTTAAGCCGTCACGTTAACATGCCGCACCGACGCGGATTGCCGCTACTATCATGAATATTTATATCAGTGCCGCATCAATATACTCTTCTTATATTTACCTAGTTGATCTATAACCCTGTAGGTATCATTTTTCTTACCTATTTCTTTTTAATTGATCGAGCGAACTAAGCGTTTGTTTTGGTGCAACTTAATTCATTCTACCGCTTTATTCACTAAAATTAAGTTTTTTTAGACCCTATTGGGGTTTTGGTAGCGGAGAGGAAGATATGGAGGAGAATTCTGGGAACAATTAAGAGAGAAGATGACTCATGGAGAGGAAGAAAGAATGTAGAGTTGGAAGATCTTGTGGCTGAGCTTAATATCATCGGCGAGACTAAGTCGGCCTGACTTCGCTGGCTTGGCCACATCGAGAGAATGGAGGAGAATCGAGCAGTCAAAAGAGCGTATCTGGGACGACCTCAGGGGAGGTGGCCCGTTGGAAGACCTGGAAATATCGCTGGACTGACCGAGTCCAATCAGACTTGCAAACACCTGCTCGAAATCAGTTTTTTATTTTATTTAATAACTAGCGACCCGCCCTGGCTTCGCACGGCTATATTATGCATAATATATTATACATATAAATATATAAACCTTCCTTTTGAATCACTCTATCTATTAAAAAAAACCGCATCAAAATCCATTGCGTACTTTTAAAGATTTAAACATACCTAAGGATATAGGGACATAGGGACAGAGAAAGCGACTTTGTTTTATACTATGTAGTAATAGTGACGCAGAAACTGCTACACAGATTTCAATATACATAGTTGATTGTATTTTCGCAACTTAGACATCTTTAGATAGGTCTTTTTTGCGTAAGGATGGAGAAGGCTCGCCCAGCACCCATACCACACCCATACTACCGTCTGAGCTTAGTCATTTGTGTCCCAAGGAAAGAACTTGTCACATCTGGTATTGGAAAACAAAGCAGCGGGTTTCATCATGATATTTTTCACCATAAGAGCAATGTCAATTAACGCACATAAATTCTTAGTAAGAAGAATCCATTGGAATTGGAACCCACGCCACGATTTCAAATTTAGATAGAGATTATTTTTTATCTCTTTAGTCACACGGGACCTACACTGGTAAACCGCTAGGGCAAGCTAAGTTACTAGATAAAAATCTACTATCAAATGTACAGAGAAGGCAAAGTACTTTATGAACATGGACTGAACATGGCATTTAAACTGTGAATAGTTACTAGAAGATTATGCTAAAGACATTAGTTCTACCCACGTTCCACTGTATTGCAATGTAAACGAAAATATAGTGTGGCTGCATAGCTAATGGCATCTCTATATTTAGGTACAGAACTTCAACTAGGTATCTTCCGGGCAATTAAGACGTATCAAACTTAATGCTAGCTCTAAAATTAGCTGGTCTCAAGTACAAACTTGGCGTGAAAGCGCACGGCGAAGGAGTTCTTAATATAAACCAAGATAAAATCACGAAGGTCTGGCGGCCAGACCTTCGTGATTTTATAAAAGCTAAGAATTACTCACCGCATTCTTCTAACTTAATTATGAACGATGGGTAATTATGAAGTTCAGACTATAGTGGCTTGGAAAGTTATCAGGTAGCAAAGCCAAGAATAGAAACTGTAAATATTTTGCCTATATTTTTGTACCAATCGATAATCAAACATAGTGTGACAAATGAAAAGAAGAAGCTCATTTATCGAAGACGGCGGTAGGCGGGATCTTACTTTAATATTTTGCTCTCGTGTTACTGTTCTGAACACACTTTCAAACTCCTAGGAAAGAGAAAGACCTATCTAGCAACTCGGAATAAATAAATAAAATAAAAATAAATAAATAAATATTGCAGGACATTCCACACATCGCCATCTAGCCCCAAGCTAAGTAACTAGACTTGTGTTATGGGTGCTAGACAACGGATATACTACTTAAATACTTTTCTTTTGTAAATATATACTTATAATACATAGAAACAACCAGACCACAGACAAATATCTAAGCATAAATACTTGTCTGAGGCGGGAATCGAACCCGCGACCCTGTGTTCCCTGTGTTGTGGAATAGAAGGACGTTGCATATAATATTATACAGGGTTGATTTTGACTGAAATGGGAAGAGGACAGGGCAAAGAAGCAGCGCTTTGTGCCTAGTTTCAGAGCTATCAATGACTTGGTATTGTTTCCTGCTCGCTTTCACACCGAACAACTAAATAACGGGTTCAGCATGGTTTTTGCTTTAGTAATATTCCGCTTCAGTCATGTTTTTGACACCACTGGGTGGTACCGCACTTTCACTTTCCTTTCTGGCACGTTTATTTTATGTAGTAGAGTTGAGTAGAGCTGCATTCGATATTGTAGCCACAGTATAATTTCTTCGTTGCAAAACTTGCAGTCTCTTGTCATGGAATCTCAACGTGTGAAAATGTTTGTTCAGTCCGAAATGTCTCAGGGGTGTTCTTACTAGGATACTTAAGTTGCAGTTAAGCTGATCTTGCTGTTAACGATACTTGATCTTTAGAAAAAAAATGGCTGGTAAGCCCTGACGTACGATTAGAGTTTAATCTTTATGCAAGCGTTTCATCTTAGTCATGTACAAAATTCTATTAGATGTAGCTGATTTATTCTCATAGTTATAAGGTCTAGGTCAGCCTGACAAATTAATTTGAATTAAATAAATTAATAGTAATTATTAATAATTTATCGAATTTTGCAAGTTTGAAATAAGTAAGTACCTACCTTCTACTTATTAACCGAGCGAGCGAAGCGTCTCACTTCACACGTCTGACACATTTTTCCGTCCTCTGTATGTATTTAGTTACTTATTTACAGTTCGTATTTGGCAACGGATCTGTATGAAACTTAGTTTTTTGTAGTCGAAATATTTGATTTAAGGGGCAAAAACGGGCTACTGGATATTTATCTTCGGTTTATGACATCATTTTTCAATGTTTTTTTTTTTAAAGTAAGTTCAAGTTGGTGTTATAAAAATTGCAGTCGATCTAATGAGTGATTTTTATAGCAATGAAAAAATAGCCCATTTAAGAATTGCAAAACAAATTAATATGCTCTAGTTCTAGAACTACAAGTACTACTTAGTATAATAATCTAAATGCCTCTGGCGTTCAGTAACTAATAATGGAAATAATGAAGTAATATAAGAGTGTATAACAGCAGGCGGTCAACATATTAATAAATCGAGGCCTGAATAACGTTGTTTTATTCGGTAAATGAGATCTTCTGTGCAGTGATTTATTACGGTGCGAGCCAAATATTTACACAATGTCCTGACGTTTTGTAAGACGTTAATTAATAACTTAATGAAATTTTGTTCAGGTTTTTTCATGATTTTAAAGCGGCTGGGATGGTATAAACTCATAATAATTAAATATAGAATAACTTTCGTTAGACAAGCACATATATATACCATTAAAAAAAATGAACAGCAAAAATTACACAAAAACCTACTAGGTTATTACTATTAATTATTTAATTCAATTATTGTTATTAGGTAAAAAAAATGACCTAAAAACAAAACTGAATAGGTACAAAATAATTTGTGCTTACCTATAGGTATAAATCACAGAAACTTACTTATAAAAAAATCCATTATTCACTACTAGTACCTTTTAACTAAGATTCTTTAAAAAATGGACTTATTTTTTATGCCGGCAGCTGTAGCAGCTACTTTACATCACGGGAGGTTAAAACAAGACTAAAAGATGTTAACGAGCAGTTAAAATTGACGAAGTTTGTAAAGACGAGGCTGTCCGTTGTCTAGCCACCATAACACAAGCCTAGTTCCCTAGCTAGGAGCTAGGTGGCGCTGTGTAAATAAATAAATAAATATTACAGGACATTCCACACATCGCCATCTAGCCCCAAGCTAAGTAACTAAACTTGTGTTTATGGGTGCTAGACAACGGATATACTACTTATATAATTTTCTTTTGTAAATATATACTTATAATATATAGAGACAACCAGACCACAGACAAATATCTAAGCATAAATACTTGTCTAAGGCGGGAATCGAACCCGCAACCCTGTGTTTGGCAGTTCGGCATGGTGACCATTGTGCCAATTGGGTCGTCAAAGGGTCCTTTGTTTTGTTAAAAAGATGCAGATCCCGTAAAAGATGGCCTGATGATCTGGATCCATTCGATGAAGACTGGCCAAACGTAGCCCAGGACCGACAGGCTTAGAAACAGATTGAGGGCTTTGCAGTGGGCTAAAATAGGTTAATTTTAAAAAAATGACGTCAGGTCTATCAAAATCAGTCTGCGGTCGTCTCTAGGTATTAAAATTAACCTACCTAACTAATAAATTAAAAAAAAATCATCTTAGCTCAGACTTCATTTGTAAACTATGAATAACTTTACATGAATTTCTTACAAGATTACCATCTCAACTGACTTCAATAAAATTATTAAATCGGTGCCTGTTGAGACCCGAAATATTACTCTCATTTACAATCTGAGATTACAAAGGTATTTAATAGATAGTCTTAGATTTTAGGGTGTTGAGGGAGCTTATTATCGTAAAAAAGACGATGTTCCAGAGTCATTTTCTGCCACAGGTTGGGGCGCGGCGCCACTGGCTTACAATGAAAGGAAAACCTTAGATGGTATTGCAAAATCTTATAACTTTTCTATAGAAAACAACAGGGCATTATACAAAGCGCCATCCATACTTGTACTTGTATACGGGCTGTTTTCCGCAATTAGACCCGTTTTAATTGGGTCCTTTTTGCGTGAGGATGGAGTAGGCTTGCCCAGAACCTAGTACCCTCACAGCTTAGTCGACCATATCCAGAGGAGAGAACTTCTCAATACTTCTTCACGGTATCACCTTCACCGTAAGAGCAATGTCAATTAACGCACATAATTTTTCTTAAGAAATACATCGGAACCCGACGGGCCTGGATTTGAACCCACGACCTTCAAAATGAAAGTCGAGGAATCTATCACTAAGCCAACATCGCCATCTTGACTATTTTGAAACACTATCGGGCCATAATTTAATACAAAATATTACTTGATACTGGCTATAGATGCACAAGCCGTGCCAAGCCATTATTGATAAAAAAAAACATTTATTTCAGGCTACAAAGGCCCCCAAATACATTCTCGTATATTATATACACCTTATATATTAACATACATATTTTTATACCTATCCTTTTGACAAAACAACAAACTCATGTACACACAGCCATAAAATCGAAAACTTCCTTTCTTTTTTTGAAGTCTGTTAAAATTAATTACAAGATGGCGATTTCTTTGAAATTGCTTTAAGTACAAAACTCCTCGCTTCGAACTGCATCGAGTGCATTTCAAAGACAAATAATTGAACCAGAATTTCAACAGGGAATATGAAATTTACTGTGAACACTGCAAAAATATCGGAGATCGAGGCATTACTGTGAGTTCTAGATAATATAGTTACGCTTCAAGCATTTTTTGTTAGTGAATTTTTTGAGACGTTTAAGTTAAATTAATTTCTTTTGATCATGATAAATGTTGATTAAGTTACAACTTTATTTTCTTCATTTAACTATGTACATCTATAATATAATAATTCTAATGTACGCGTGTGTATGTCAGTAAACTATCTATACTTAATATTGTAAAGCTGAAGAGTTAGTTTGTTTGAACACGCTAATCTCAATAACTACTGGACCGAATTGAAAAAAAAAAATGTGTTGGGTAGTCCATTTGTCAAGGAAGCCTAGAGGCTATTTTATATTTCGATATTCCCACGGGATTGAGAGTTACGCGGTTGAAACCGAGGAGCGCTGCTAGTATAATATACCACCAACAACTGTGTATGTGTGGCCTTGCTGGTATGTATAACACGTCTACGCACCTGTGTGTGACACCTCCATTTATCCTTGTGCTGGTCTTGTACCCAATTAACTTGTTTCAGGGCCACACTATTTACAAACCGCTAATCTAATTGTATCAGAGAACATTTTTATTAACCTGTAAGGGTACCTGCGCTCTCTCCATACAAACGTAGTCGACTGTTTTCTCCCTGGATAATGACACTAGAGCAAATGTTTTTGTTGCATAAAACCTATAACTGCCATGACCATGACCGTTTGTCTTGGTTTTTTTTATTTTTTAATTACCTATCATAGAAATTAACATTAATTATTTAATAAACAAAAAAAATAAAAAAAACGAAACATAGGGGCATGGTCATGGCAGTTATAGGTTAAATGCAACAAAAACATTTGCTCTAGTGTCATTATCCAGGGAGAAAGCAGTCGACTACGTTTGTATGGAGAGAACACCCGGTACCCTTTCCTTTGGCCTGCCTGCCTTTATATTTAATTGAAACATAAAAATAAAAAGAGAGGATCACATACCTACCTACCAATGACATATTTAATGGAATTTTGTTAGGTAGGTATTGTATTATCCGATCATACCGGGAAACTTATCGGAATTTTCGTTCCGAAGAATAGCTGTTTTCAATCTCTAATTTGCAACAACATTATATTTTTATGTAATTGATGTAAATCCCTTGATTAATTTGTATTCTACGTTTTCTACGGCTACGTTTTATTATTTAAATAAGTAATATTTTTACTTACAACTTTTAAACAACTTGTCTATGTAATTTCAATGTATATTACACTTTTGGTTTTATTATAATTTATTTTTTATCATTTATTAGTTGCTTTTTATAGAATTATAATTAGTATTAGCGATAGTGATAAATGTGTATGTATGTGCCTTTTTGTGATGCAATAAATGATTTATCTATCTATCTATCTAATTAATAAAAAATACTTGCAAACTCAGTTTATAATAAACTAGCGAACCGCCCCGGCTTCGCACGGCTATATTATAAACCTTCCTCTTAAATCACTCTATCTATTAAAAAACCGCATCAAAATCCGTTGCGTAGTTTTAAAGATTTAAGCACACATAGGGATATAGGGACATAGGGACAGAGAAAGCGACTTTGTTTTATACTATGTAGTAATTACAAACAAATTTTAATATCTGTATCTACTTACATAAATATATAGGTGTTTGAGGCGGGAATCGAACCTTCTGCATCGCAGTTCGTCCGCAGCGGTAAAGAAGTCGTCGATAAATTATAAGGTTCTATAATATCTCTATTATAAGTAGTATGGGTGTTTTTTCTCTATTCCCTTGTTCCATCTCGTAATCTATTACTCTACTGAACCAATCTTTCTTCGCAGCGAACAATGAATTTAATTCATAGTAGAGCTTAAGGACGAAGGAGCTGCCTCTTTTATTTGAATTTTAATATTACTCCATTTATTGTATTTTTGTGATGCTCTGAGCTGGATATTCATCCAGTTATCCATTTGGATAACTGGATGAATATCCAGCTCAGATCTTTCTTTATAAAATCCCGACCCGTCCCGGCTTCGCACGGCTATATTATGCATGTATTATACATATAAATCTTCCTCTTGAATCACTCTATCTATTAAAAAAACCGCATCAAAATCCGTTGCGTAGTTTTAAAGATTTAAGCATACAAAGGGAAATAGGGACAGAAAAAGCGACTTTATTTTATACTATGTAGTGATAGTGAAGAAAGAAAATCTATCTCTATAAAATATAGATAGGTATCTAGATAGAAAGAAAGATTTGTTTAGAACGACCATGTATGGTCGGAGTCAGAATTGCAGACCCACCGTAGAGCTCTAAAAATAATGTAATTTGAATGTTTATTAATAGTTAATTCGTGACTTGAAAGACTTGAAACTTGAACTCGAGGAAGACTTTAGAATCTCGCTTGAGTTGAAATATTCTAATAATAGCAGTTTTACTCTACTAGGTCTACGGTGGGTCTGCAATTCTGACTCCGACCATACAAATACACCTATTGGAGGAAGTCTAAAAGTAGCGCAAGTTACTGAAAAAGTAAAAGGAAACTGTTTTAGTTAGTATGGACATATTATGATAATGAGAGAAGAGACGCATGTAATTAGAAGAGTGATGAGTATGAATGTAGAGGGATGGAGAGGAAGAGGACGATAGCCTATTCGATATTTGATTAAAAATCAATTAATAGTATCGAAAGCGATACTATCGATAGATAAAATGTTACTAACATTCGATATAATGACGACCCAGTTGGCCTAATGGTCACCATGCCGGACTGCCAAACACAGGGTTGCGGGTTCGATTTCAGCCTCAGACAAGTATTTATGCTTAGTATATATTTACAAAATAAAAATATATAAGTAGTATATCTAGTATATCACCCATAACACAAGTCTAGTTACTTCGCTTGGGGCTAGATGGCGATGTGTGGAATGTCCTGCAATATTTATTTATTTTATTTGATTGTTTAATTCGGGTTGTATGGTTCGTTCGGTTGTTGTTGTTTGGTTTAGGCAGAAAAAGATGACTTTTAAAAATTTGATGTTTTTTTCGAAAATTAGAAGATTTTTTCCAAAATTTCGATGTTATCAAGCAAGACGTCGAGGGTAAAATCAGCTGTGACTTACACGTAGAGATCATTATAGTTTATTATTAACCTTAAGAATATACTTATTTTTTAAATTTTATCAACTGTTTTATGTTTGAATGACCTTTATTAAAAAAAAAAACTTTTTTTTTTTTAATTTACATAATGAATTAACATATTAATATTAGCCTACACTACTTCCTACTAATTTTAAGTTTCCGAGCACCTAAATGTTCTTGAACAAACATCATAAATGCAATGTAATAGGTAATACAAATTAATACTCAAGCACGTTGTGTTTAGTTGATCAACATAATCAGTACGCTGATGAATTTGTAATATTACTTATTCCTATACAGTTGACATTGCTCTTACAGTGAAGGAAAACATTGCGATGAAACCCGCGGCTTAGTTGGCTCCAGAGTCCAGACGTACTGACAAGTTCTTTACCCAGCCTACCTAGCATGAAGGCCAAAACACGATACGATAAAGCGATATAACTACATCAACTCTCAAAATATGATAGATAAAGCCGCCATGTTGAATTTTTATCATAATATTTATCGCAATTTATAATAAAAATTCAACATGGCGGCTTTATCTATCATATTTTGAGAGTTGATGTAGTTATATCGCGTGATATAGCTTTATCGTATCGTGTTTTGGTCTTCATGCTAGGCAGGCAGGACATGGTCGACAAAGCTGAGAGAATGGTATGAGTGTTGGGCAAGCCTAATCCACCCTCACGCAAAATAATGTATCTCACTTTTTCCATTGTTGGCGGTGGCGACAAAAACCAAGAGTTTCCAGTAGAGTTTCCAGAGTTTGAGTTTTCCAATATTTCCATAGCTGTTCCCTCGTAGGAACGGAGGAAGATGGATAGATATACACTTATTGTACCATAAAAACAAAACACAAATAAAATTCTAACAAGTACCTACTTACATGAAAATATTTTTAAGGAAAAAGACGAGACTCGAACTCGAACTCGACTTTTTTCCTTAAAAATATTTTCAAATAGCCCAGTGCCGGCTTAGAACTTTAAAAATAAAAAAATCATTAAGTACTTACATGATATTAAAACGAAAAAATTAAGTTAAAAAAAATTTAGAAAATTATAAGAAACTAAATATTAAAAAATATGGCACAATGGGCGGCCTTATCGCTAAAAGCGATCTCTTCCAGGCAACCTTTAAGATTTTATTTATTTATCAGTAATTGATAAAGCTGTCATAAAAACGTAGAAACAGATTCATAAATAACATGACTGCGTTTTTTGACACAATGGAGATAATGGAAAAAAACGCTTGTCTCGCTTTTTCCATTTCGTATTTCCATGGGAATAGTGGGTTCCACCCATGCAAAAAGGGACTAACTAAAGAGGTGTAGTTACGGAAAAGGTACAGTAATTATACAGTGTGTAGTAAAAACCTTTTAAGCCGTCTTAGATACTTGTAGAGCCTGAAACTTATGAAATACAAATTAAATACGACATTATTAATTATTAATAAATATTATTTGACGACCCATCTGGCACAATGGTCACCATGCCGGACTGCCAAACACAGGGTTGCGGGTACGATTCCCGTCTCAGACATGTATTTAGATATTTGTCTGTGGTCTGGTTGTTTCTATGTATTATAAGTATATATTTACAAAAGAAAAGTATATAAGAAGTATATCCGTTGTCTAGCACCCATAACACAAGTCTAGTTACTTTTACACTAATTTAATGAGACTTTAAAAAATTTACAAGTTGAGGCAATACAATTAATTGCAATAATTGTCCAAAATATTATTTACCATATCTTAGGTAAATAATAGTGTTTTTTTTTTTCAAATTCGAAATATCTTAAAATACGCTTAAATTAGAAGTATTTTCCCTAACTTCTTTTTTATTATTGCCAAATATTATTGTTTTTAGCAAGATTTCAGAGTACTTACCTAAGAGGATTATTATAGGATTTTCTTTACACACTGTATAAAGTATCTAAATACCTTCGATTTTTGTAGTCGGTCATAATATACTTAGTATAATACATTTTTTAAATAAATTTTCTCATAATTATTTTCAAATCCAATTTAAACCCCTCACTAACTTCATTTATCAAATTCAGAATATTTTTGAGGAAAAAAAATGTAATTAAACGCCACTTTGAGTGTTTAATTAAAATAATTACTTACCTAGTAAATTTTCCTTAAAAACATTAACATTTTCTTTTTCGCATGGAATTGTAAATAAAAACAATTTGTTAGTTTTGATTGTTAAGTAGGTATACACTTAAAAAAATATATTTACTTTAGCAAATGTCTATTTATTTTCTTTATTCTATTGTCTTTAGATGTAATGAAATAAAACAAAGACAATCGAAACAGGAGCGAAGGGCGAAATAGAAACAAAAGACGATCGACCTATCTATTTCTTAAGATAGTCCTTTGCCTTTGTTTCAATCGTCTTTTGCCTTTGTTTTAATCGTATTTAACTTCTGTTTAGATCCTCTTTTGTTTCTGCTTTGATCGTCTTCTAGCTCTGTTTCGAGTGTCTTTTGCCTTTGTTTCGATCGTGTTCTGCCTCTGTTCAACTGAACAACTGGGGCCTTATTCTGCTATTTTGGATTAATGGATTTACCATTGTTGTGTTATCAATAGAGGATCGAGTATCGAGATTATGATTTTATTTGGTATTCTGCTAAAGTTTTAATAACATCGTAATAGAATCACTATGGCTTCCCAATGGAATAGTATAGATGCGTCGCTAATGTTGCCTAGCAACATGGAATATGTTGCTTAGCGATATACCGTTTTGACAACTATCGAGATTTAATTGAGCCACAATTCTAGAGCAGAATACCAAAGTGAGTCAGTGGTATTTCGATAGAATAGTCAACATTAGAAGAATACCAATTTGACATCTAATGTCATATTTTGGACATTAAATGCCTATTACGATTCTATCGACACTCCATTGAAACACAATTGTGCTATTTTGCATTCATGGATTTACCTGACAATAGTAAATCCATGAATGCAAAATATCGAAACTCTATTGATATTATATCTAGATTATGACTTTATTTGGTATTCTGCTAAAGTTTTAATAACATCGTAATTGAATCACTATGGCGTCCCAATGGAATGGTAAGTACTTAATAGATGCGTCGCTAATGGTGCCTAGCAACATGGTATATGTTGCTAAGCGATATACCGTTTTGACAACTATCGAGATTTCATTGAGTTACGATTCTAGAGCAGAATACCAAAGTGAGTCAGTGGTGTTTCGATAGAAAAGTTAACATTAGGATAATACCAATTTGACATGTAAAGTCATATTTTTGTCATTTAATTTCCATTATGATTATATCGACACTCCATTGAAACACAATTATGTTAGCAGACTTAGGCCCCTGAACTCTAGTCAACTTTTTTGTTTGCCTTCTGTCCCAACCAACAAATCGACCGATTCAACCATCTCTAAACTGCGTTCACATTAAACCTACTGACAATGTCTGACAACTATTTACACTCTTGGCTATATAATTTTCTTCGAGTGTAGGCGGTTTATCATTAATAAGCACTTTAAGTAATTTGACATAATATTTATCGAAGCATCGTTTGAACCAAAAAGTTAGCAGATGTTATTCAGATTAATCTAAGTTAAAACATCTAACTAGAATCGATGAAACTTCGTGAAATGTTTCACTTATTGTAATGCAAGAACTATACAGAAAAAAAGATTTCTTGAAGTAAGAAATAATTATCTTCCTATAAACGCTAAAGAATAATTTTCTTGCTTTTAGTAAATGTTATAATAATCAGTATTTTTAATTTAAGTATATTTCTTTCAAATTAAGAATACTGCTTATCATTTTTAAGCCTTTTTTTACGGGAGAGGATTATTTTTTGCTTCAAAAAAACTCTTGCTTTGTGTACCGCCTCAGTATGCTTAGCGCTTTTAAAGAAGGGTGGGATTGTTCGTGCTTGTTCATGCTTTGAAAACGCATGGAAGGAAAAGGCATCCAACGTCGAATCTTATCCAAAGACCTAGTATGGGATCCCTTTAAGAACGAACTTCACCGAATAATAGATGGTAGATAAACACTTTATTTGTACAACACACAAAACATTGAAAATTATCAAAGAGGACAAGAAAGTTTATTAAATTCTACAAACAGGCAACCTTATCGCTTAAAGCGATTTCTTCCAGGCACCCTTAGGATGTAGAACTGGGTATCTGCTTCATGATGTAGAAGGATTAATGGATGAAAAGTATTTTATATTATTGAATTAAATAGGTCAATATAAATATTGCAAATGGGTTGACAAAAAAAATGTAACTCCAGAATTATTATTTAATTTCATTTTTTTTTGATATTTCACTGGTTTGGTTAATAGACAAATTTCATACCAATTAAATACCATATTCTTTGTTTTAACTTTAATTCATTAACTAGACCAGTGCAAATGACTAATATCGATTTACCTGTTTATACCTGCCTACATATAAGTTGTGACGGGAAAAAATAGTCAACCTAACGTTTGCATATACTTTTGATTTGTATGGACTACTAGATAGATAAATTCTTTATAGCAAACACCATTTTTAAATTACATAAAATATAAAAAAACAAAGCTTAAGTCTAAGTGTTACAAAGGGCGGCCTTATCCCTCAAAGCGATCTCTTCCAGGCAACCTATGGATGGACAAGAAGGTGAGGAAGGTGAAGGGTAGGGTGTCCAAAGTTATGAAATTAAATACTTAAACAGCATGCAAATAACAATATACTTAAACATAATAATAAATACATACATACAACTAATAATAACATAGTGCACATAAATATCTATACATACATAATATATACTTAAATATATATAATTTTATACCTACATAATATATAAATACATAAATAAATAAAAATAATTCTATGCGAATATCTAAAAAAATATAATAAGTATATAATACTTACGATACAATTTATGATACATTATAACCCATACAATGAATGTAATATTTTGTTTTATTCCTAAGACCTAATCTCTTTCAGCAAAAGCCAGATAGTAATTGTAGACCTTATTTTTAAATACCGCCAAAGATTTGACTGTCTAATGGTGGCTGGCAAATCATTCCAGAGTTCCACAGCCCTGGCAGTGAAAGAGCCACCATAGAAAGTGGAAGATCGGACAGGAACGTTAAGAAGAAGTGCTGTGGAAGAACGAACAGGTTGAGATGGAGGATGTCGAAATTGAAAGCAAGATTGAAGATAAGAGGGGGAGGACGGAAGAAATACAATTCTATAAAGAAGTGATAGAATATGCGAGTTTCTACGCAGACGAATGGGTAGCCATTTGAGCTACTATTAACCAAACCAGTTAAATTTTTACATAAAAATTAATAATTTGAATTTATTAATTAATCATATTTACAGACGACCTCTGTGGCGCGTCGGGCGAACACCCGACAGCGACGCAGAAGGTTGCGGGTTCGATTCCCGCCGGGAACAAGTATTTATGCTGACCATAAATTCTTGTTTCTGGTTCTGGGTGTTTCCTATATGTATAATATGTATATATTTACAAAAAAAAAAAAAAAAAAGTATATAAGTAGTTTATCCGTTATCTGGCACCCATAACACAAGCATTAAATTGCTTAGCTTGGGGCTGGATTGCGATGTGTAATATGTCCTGAAATATTTATTTATTATTTATTTATTTATATATAGGACAACATTTTTTTAGCCAACCTATTTGCAATATTATATTTATTGACCTATTTAATCTACACTAATATTATAAAGCTGAAGAGTTTGTTTGTTTGAATGCGCCAATCTCAGGAACTACTGGTTCGATTACTTTTGTGTTTGATAGTCCATTTATCGAGGAAGGGTATAGGCTACTTTTTATTTTGATATTCCCAAGGGATCGGGACTTACGTGGGGGAAACCGCAAAGCGGAAAAAAAGTAACCAGTTCGATGAAGGTCGTTCTTAAAGGGATCTTAGACTAACCGACCGGTCTAATACAAGGTACCTGTAGATGCGATAGTACTTCATAGAAAGTAGAGTTAATTGTATAGAGTTTGTTCGAATAAGGAGGTTGATAGGAGGAGGGGAGGTTCGAGAGGGTTTGAAGAGTTTGCATTCCACCCTTATTGTAACCAGAATTATTCATGACTCGTTTGGAAATAGCAATTGATTATACTGTTTAGCGTAAATTAACTTAGTAAGACCCAAGGGTGAAGTTAATTGTAGACAGACAGATGAACATTTTTATTTATTGGTCTAGTTAAACATCTTTTAACTTGTAATTAATCAACTTTCATACAGATATTGGTTTTTTATATAACTAGCGACCCGCTCCGGCTTCGCACGGCTATATTATGCATGTACTAGTAGTTCGCCCCGAACTGAGACCTCACGAGTTTTTTTTACCGATTTTAACTTTTCAGCGTAAACTCCAAATACTTCGGTCTATCTTATTTAAATGATTGGTGCCTCGTATCGCTCTATCATCAGACCCTGGACATCGCTGACTCTAATATACTTTTAACACAGATACTTTTAACGAATACAAACGCGTAATGCATAGGTATGTTGTCTAGAAAATGAGTTCCATAGACTAATTTTCTTGGTCTCAATCACGATTTTTTTTATATCGCGTTTTATTGATACTTGGGAGAATAGGTACAGTCGGCTGCATAATTGCAGTCCCCGGTAGAGTTCGAAAAGTACTATTATTGTTGAGTTAGAAGACTTTAAACTTCAACTAAAGGTGGTGTCTAGAAATTTGCTTGCGTTTAAAACATTCTTATAACAGCCGATTTGGAGCTCTACGGTGGGTCTGGAATTATGCAGCCGACCGTACCTAATATGAATGTAAATCGTGTGAGATTAAAAAACTTCTATAGCCTCCTTCTATATCATCATATAGTCAGTACCTAGAGTACCTACTCATCAATTAAACACGATAGACCTAACTTGTCTAGAGATGAGTTCTAAAAGCCTTCTTCCGGCTATAGTGCCAAACCCCTGATATCAGATGCTTGTTTAGCACCTAGAGTGTCTAGTTATCAAGACAACTTTAACAAACTTTAACGATAGACTTATCTTGTCTAGAAGATGAGTTCATATTTCTTCTTCCACTCTATCACCAGAACCCACTGGATATCAGCTGATTCTTCAGAAGCTATAGAATACCTTCTTATCAAGGTGCTTTAAACAAGTCCAAACATGATATGACTATCTCTCTTTCAAGATAATTTTAAGTTCTTATTGTCACATTTCTCATCGGGTCTTTATCATCAGACTAAACACTAAAAATTTTAGTGCCTACCAATGTACTCATCATAATGTAACGAAAGAGGAAAAGAGGAGAGAGGCTCCTCCCTCGATACAAATATATTAGAGAAGTTTGTTACCTATATTATCGGTGGACCTATAATATAATAATATGTCCTATAATAACCTATTAGTAGATAAATAAAAATTATAAAAATATTAGTCACAAGTTTATTAATTATAATCTCTAGATCGGCTAGCAATACTATTATTATCCACCACCATTGTTAACCAACCCTTGATTAAGAAATAAATGAATAATTATGAATATAAAGCAAAGAGGGGTCTGACGATTTAAGGGAAAGTAGAATAGACACTTTTAAACATCTTTTAAACTACAGTCTTCAACTCTTCACCCAAGATAGGTACATCCAGAGTGGCTCAGACGACGTCAACCATAGAAGGATTGACTAATTTTCGGCTTGGCTTCCGTTTAGCTGATCAATAGCTGGTTCAAGCAGCTCCTTCGAAGACCATCGGGAACGAATACAAGAGTGGACTTTGCACTATAAACTTTTGCGAATTATCTGAATTTGATTTAGGATTACCATATTATTATTATATAGGTAGGTATACCTGATATGGATCATCAATTTTAATCATAATATCACGAAGTTAAGTTAGTAATGGTTTTGAAATTTTCTGGGAATTATATTTTTTACGACAATGACAGAAAGAAAACCTGACATTGTCATTTTTGAATCATAAAAGAAGGTCTAAGCGTTTTTTTCCTTTTTGATACAAATGAGTTTGATATAAAAATGACCGCTGGGATGATAAATTCCTGTGGATTCCTTCCAGCTCCATCATCAGATCAATTCCATGGTACCATATTATTGTCACCAAAGTTACGCCCTTTCATTTGATACCCCACTCTGGTATATTTGCCTTAAAGTTTGCCTGCCATATAGGTCGATCCCCTTTTGCACCCCTTATCTCCGTAACCCCCCAACCGATCCTGCTCATGTTCGAACTTAAAAATTCTATGGACCTCAACTACTCGTATACCAAAAATCATTAAGATCAGAGCAACGGTGCTCAAGTTATCGTCGAACAAACATACATAGGTACAACTGACCGACCATCTCGCCACTAGACCTCTCTCGCTTCGCTCGTTCGGTCAATTATACATATACTAGTAGTTCGCCCCGAACTGAGACCTCACGAGTTTTTTTTTTCGATCACTACTTAAATGATATAACGTCGAAAGATTCAAAATACGATAGGTCTATCTAATTTAAATCATCTCATATATCATCTCAATCGCGTATTTTTTTGTTTCACGTTTTTAACGGGATAATAACAACTTGAAATACAAATTGTGTGAGTTTAAAAAGCTCCTATGCCTCTTTCTGGCTATATCGCCAGATTATCAGTACCTATATTACCAGTGGGTAATATAGGTACTGATAATCTGGCGATATAGCCAGAAAGAGACGACGATCAACACGACGGTCATCAAGACGATTTTAACGAGTCCATACGCGATAGGCCTATCTTGCTTATAGACTTATCACATCTAGGAACTGTCGCATGCCGTTTCGTCGGAATTTATGCTGTCGACCCAAATAACTGACGGAACGAAAATCTGTCGAAACGGAAATAACCCACATCTTGCGTAGAATACGAGTTCCTATAGCTCTATCACCAGAAACCAAATATCAGCTGATTCTTCAGTAGATACCTAGAGTACCTAATCCTCAAGACGACTTTAATGAGTCCAAACGCAATAGGCCTATCTTGTCTAGGACATAAGTTACTATAGCCTTCTTCCGACTCTATCACCAGACCAAAGATATCAGCTTATTTTTTAGTACCTAGAGTACCTACTCTAGGTACTCTAGATACAAGAGTACTCACTTACTCGGAACTCTAGCGCGATGGCGTCCTGGCGATGGCGTAAAATGTATATTTTACCGACCTAGGGTTAATAGAGGTAGCCATGAATACGTAGCCAACGACACGTCGCCACGCGGCGTCCCGGTGAGGTAAGGCCCTTACTCCGGTTCTGTATTCTATCACCTAATTCCAGATATCAGATGATTCTTCAGTACCAAGCATGTACCAAGAGTATCTACTTTTTAATTTGATTTAAACGAGTTCAACATGATTTTAATATCTTGCTCGGTAGATAAGTTCATAATAATAATATGGTTATTGGTTACCTTTCTCATCAGGGTTTTTATCATCAGACTAAACACTCAATTATTTAATACCTAGGTACTCATCGTGATCTTAAAACGAAACAGAAAAAAAGGAGACACGCTTCAATACAAATATATTAGAGAAGTTTGAGACTTATGTCCTGTTATAAGTAAATAAAAATAATAAAAAGACAAGCTTATTATTTAAAGTCTTTGTGTCGGCTAGCACTGAAGCAAACAGAGGTCGAATTTAGGAGAAAGTAGAATAGAAACTTTATAAAAACCACAGTCTTCAGCATGTCTTCACACAAGGTACATCCCGTAGTACATTACGATCGTTGGATGATCGTTGATACCTACAACTTGAGTGACCCAGACGACGTCAACCATAGTAGGGTTGCCCAGTTATCGCCTTGGTTTCCTTTCAGCTGATCAATAGCTGGTTCCAGCATTAGCTTCTTTATAGGCCATCGGGAACAAACATGGCAGTAGAATTGGTTTATGGATTATAGAAGTAAAATTACACCTTCCGTGCATAACTTTACACTATCAACTTTTACGCGAATATTTGAATTTATTTGGGATGACCAAATATAATATGGATCATCTATTTCAATTAAAATATCACGAAGATATTGAAGATTTTATGAGAAGGTTTCTTGAAGGTTTCTATGGTTCTGAGAATCATATTCTTTTCAATAATGACAGAATCAAAACCTGACATTGTCATTTCTTACGTAGTTTTATCAGAGAGTTTTATCTATGTTTTATATTCTCTTTGTTGTCATTTTTGAAGTTAAAATTCAAAAGAAGTTTTTAATTATTTGCCTTTTATAAAGGTAGATCCCCTTTTGCACCCCCTATCTCCGTAGCCCCCTAACCGATACCTCTCATGTTCGAACTTAAAAATTCTATAGGCCTCAACTACTCTTATACCAAAAATCATGAAGATCAGAGCAACGGTACTCAAGTTATCGTCGAACAAACATACATAGATACATAGATACATAGGTACAGCCGACCGACCGTCTCGCCACTAGACCTCTCTCGCTTCGCTCGTTCGGTCAATAAACCTTCCTCTTGAATCACTCTATCTATTAAAAAACTGCATCAAAATCCGTCGTGTAGTTTTAAAGATCTATGCATACAAACGGAATAGGGACATAGGGACGGCGAAAAGTGACTTTATTTTATACTATGTAGTGAAGTGAAATCGAAGTACTTATATTGCTTATTTTAAGTTATGGATAGATTTTTATTTAATATTCTAGTTTAACACTTTTTTACTTGTAATTAATCAACTTTCATATAGATGTTTGGTATTTTTTTTTAATTTAAGTGAAATTTAAGTACCTACTTAAATTGCTTAGATACAATTTATATAATTACCTAGGGATAGTTTTTAATTTTTTAAACTATAGTTAAACACTCTTTAATTTGTAAATTAATAAATTTATTGTCTGTTTTGTGTTCAATTGTCCATTAATCAATTTTATTGTTATGATGATTATTATTTTGGAAATTAAAGTAGGTTTATTGTTTATATATAATTTATATAAGTACCCATAGATTTTTATAGTTGTACATTTATTTGTGATTTTTGTTGAAATCTTTTTCTAACTAAGACTGAAAGAATAAAATGTAGAAATAAGTTTTTTAAGAAGTTTTTCGAACAAAGATAAGCACTTATATTATTAAAAATTCATACTATAAACTTATCTAAAGCAATTATGTTGTACTTGCTAGCTAGGTTAAAATTTTGTAAATCATTTCTTAGTCTGCGTCATTATATAATACAGTCATTTAAAACGGAATATAGGAGAAATATAAATAAATGTGATAAACCAGTTTGAGAGTGCTTTTGGCACCAAAATTACTAAATTGACATAATTTTTATACCTATTTACTAGTCCGTCCGTGACTTCACACGCGTAGTACTTTAGTTTTATATATTAAACCTTCCTCATGAATCACTCTAGCTTTTTTAAAAAACTCAAATTTGTTGCGTAGTTTTAAAGATCTAAGCATACCTACATAGGGACAGACAGCGGGACCCGTTTTTGTTTTATACTATGTAGTGATAACGGTACATGTTGAAAACAATAGAAAATATAATAAAACAGTATGTGATCAAACATCAGGCCCTGTGATCAGGGCGCTCCGGTACTAACCAGATATTTCATTGTCTCGTGAAAATGGTTCTTGGAACAGCATTGAAATATCACGTAAAATATTACCGTTTTAATAACTTTAGTTAGTTGAAAGGCCTAAATCATAATAGTTATCTGTGCCAAGTTTTAACTATTAGCTTGGGCTGTATGTCAGTCAGTCAATACTTTGACAAGACAAGATTTTCATATTAATAGATTGCTTTGTGTTACTAAAGCTTTGTTTACTATTGTGTAAGTATGGTTTTTGTTCGAACAATAATGGCCTATGATAAAATATTGCTGAAACTTTTAAGAGATATTGGCCAACAGGTGAAAGATTCGCAATATTGTAAACAGCTCCGTCCCCTAGCTTGACGTGGGTTAATGATGGGGCCGCGTCAAACTGAACGGAACAGATTCATCATTCGGCTTTTATGTCGTTGGTTTAAATTTTGACAGGTGTTTAGGAAAATATCAGTTTACCGCTTTATGTGAAATTATTATAGGAAACTACCTGCGCCTCGCGGTTTCACCCGCGTAACTAAAGATTCCATTCGAATATCGAGATAAAAAGTAGCCTTTGTTATTTCCAATGAATCAATGTATCATCATACCAAGTTTCATCAAAATTGGTTGTTTCGGAGCCTATATGTTACAAACATAAAAAAAATCTTCTTTATTATATTAGTATAGATATAGATTGTTATAGGAAACTAGTTGCTTTCCGCGCATTTACCCACGTAAGTCCCGATTTGGAGGGAATTTTAGTATCTAAAGTATCAATGTCTATAAGAAGGCTGCTGTTCAAATTGGATGATTAATAGCGCTTGTAGTCTTAGCTAGCGTGAGTGTACTATAATGCTAAGCGGCGCACGTGGCTATAATATATCCTACTAATATTATAAAGGTGAAGAGTTTGTTTGTTTTATCTCAGGAACTTCTGGTTCGAATTGAAAAAATATTTTCGTGTTGGATTGTCCATTTATCGAGGAAGCGCTAGGCTATTTTATATTTCGATATTCCCACGGGATCGGGTACTGGTCACTCATATTTACCTCACAGCCTTATGAAAACAGTAGTTGTACCAATTGTAAAGAGCAAAACAGATGATTTGTCGGATAAAAGTAATTATAGACCAATATCGTTAGCTACAGTGACGGCGAAGGTACTTGACGGTCTACTTGATAAACAACTTGATGACTATATTGAACTTCACGATGCACAGTTTGGATTTCGGAAAAAGTTATCAACTGAGAGTGCGATTTATGCACTCAAGGAGACCGTCAGGTATTATCTGCGATGAAAAACTCCCGTCTATTGTTGTTTCCTTGACTTATCAAAGGCTTTTGATCTTGTATCATATGATTTGCTTTGGCGAAAGCTGGAAGCAACAGGGTTTCCGTCAGAATTTGTAAATCTTTTTCGATTTTGGTATGATAACCAGGAAAATGTTGTACGGTGGGGAAAGGTCACGTCTGACTCGTACAGGTTGGAGTGTGGCTTGAGGCAGGGGGGGCTGAGCTCGCCAAGGCTCTTCAATCTGTACGTTGATCAGCTGATAGCCGGGCTCAGCAGTATGAATGCGGGGTGTTCTATCGATGGTCACACGATCAATAACATCAGTTACGCGGACGATATGGTGCTGCTGAGTCCGTCTGTCTGTGCGCTGAGGGAGATGCTGCAAGCTTGTGAAACCTTTGCTAAAAATCACGGACTTAAATATAACTGTAAAAAGAGTGAAGTCATGGTCTTTGCATCTCGTGGCAACTCTCCCAGTGTCGTACCACCCCTGAGATTGTATGGAAATGAGCTGAGTAGGGTAAAAAAATTCAAATACTTGGGTCACGTGGTCACGTCAGACCTTAAAGATGATTGTGACATAGAGAGAGAACATAGGGCGTTGGCGGTGCGGGGCAATATGCTGGCGCGAAGATTTGCTCAGTGCACGTGTGAAGTTAAAGTGACCCTGTTCAAGACCTTTTGTCAATCTTTTTACACTGGAGGTCTGTGGTCTAGCTATACCAAACGTACTTACAGGGCCCTGTGTGTCTTATACAATAACTTGTTTAGAGTGCTACTGGGCCTGCCGAGATTCTGTAGCGCATCTGGCATGTTTGCTGATGCGCATGTCAATGACTTTTACGCGGTAATACGTAAAAAAATAACTTCTGTTCGCGGTAGAATTCAAGGCAGTACTAATTGACCGAACGAGCGAAGCGAGAGAGGTCTAGTGGCGAGACGGTCGGTCGGCTGTACCTATGTATCTATGTATCTATGTATGTTTGTTCGACGATAACTTGAGTACCGTTGCTCTGATCTTCATGATTTTTGGTATAAGAGTAGTTGAGGCCCATAGAATTTTTAAGTTCGAACATGAGAGGGATCGGTTAGGGGGCTACGGAGATAGGGGGTGCAAAAGGGGATCTACCTTTATAAAAGGCAAATAATTAAAAACTTCTTTTGAATTTTAACTTCAAAAATGACAACAAAGAGAATATAAAACATAGATAAAACTCTCTGATAAAACTACGTAAGAAATGACAATGTCAGGTTTTGATTCTGTCATTATTGAAAAGAATATGATTCTCAGAACCATAGAAACCTTCTCAAAAAATATTCAATATCTTCGTGATATTTTAATTGAAATAGATGATCCATATTATATTTGGTCATCCCAAATAAATTCAAATATTCGCGTAAAAGTTGATAGTGTAAAGTTATGCACGGAAGGTGTAATTTTACTTCTATAATCCATAAACCAATTCTACTGCCATGTTTGTTCCCGATGGCCTATAAAGAAGCTAATGCTGGAACCAGCTATTGATCAGCTGAAAGGAAACCAAGGCGATAACTGGGCAACCCTACTATGGTTGACGTCGTCTGGGTCACTCAAGTTGTAGGTATCAACGATCATCCAACGATCGTAATGTACTACGGGATGTACCTTGTGTGAAGACATGCTGAAGACTGTGGATTTTATAAAGTTTCTATTCTACTTTCTCCTAAATTCGACCTCTGTTTGCTTCAGTGCTAGACTTTAAATAATAAGCTTGTCTTTTTATTATTTTTATTTACTTATAACAGTACATAAGTCTCAAACTTCTCTAATATATTTGTATTGAAGCGTGTCTCCTTCTTTCTGTTTCGTTTTAAGATCACGATGAGTACCTAGGTATTAAATAATTGAGTGTTTAGTCTGATGATAAAAACCCTGATGAGAAAGGTAACCAATAACCATATTATTATTATGAACTTATCTACCGAGCAAGATATTAAAATCATGTTGAACTCGTTTAAATCAAATTAAAAAGTAGATACTCTTGGTACATGCTTGGTACTGAAGAATCATCTGATATCTGGAATTAGGTGATAGAATACAGAACCGGAGTAAGGGCCTTACCTCACCGGGACGCCGCGTGGCGACGTGTCGTTGGCTACGTATTCATGGCTACCTCTATTAACCCTAGGTCGGTAAAATATACATTTTACGCCATCGCCAGGACGCCATCGCGCTAGAGTTCCGAGTAAGTGAGTACTCTTGTATCTAGAGTACCTAGAGTAGGTACTCTAGGTACTGAAAAATAAGCTGATATCTTTGGTCTGGTGATAGATTCGGAAGAAGGCTATAGTAACTTATGTCCTAGACAAGATAGGCCTATTGCGTTTGGACTCATTAAAGTCGTCTTGAGGATTAGGTACTCTAGGTATCTACTGAAGAATCAGCTGATATTTGGTTTCTGGTGATAGAGCTATAGGAACTCGTATTCTACGCAAGATGTGGGTTATCTCCGTTTCGACAGATTTTCGTTCCGTCAGTTATTTGTGTCGACAGCATAAATTCCGACGAAACGGCATGCGACAGTTCCTAGATGTGATAAGTCTATAAGCAAGATAGGCCTATCGCGTATGGACTCGTTAAATCGTCTTGATGAGTAGGTAATATAGGTACTGATAATCTGGCGATATAGCCAGGAAGAGGCATAGGAGCTTTTTAAACTCACACAATTTGTATTTCAAGTTGTTATTATCCCGTTAAAAACGTGAAATAAAAAAATACGCGATTGAGATGATATATGAGATGATTTAAATTAGATAGACCTATCGTATTTTGAATCTTTCGACGTTATATCATTTAAGTAGTGATCGAAAAAAAAAACTCGTGAGGTCTCAGTTCGGGGCGAACTACTAGTAGTATTCTAAAAACCCTCGCTCATCGACCGGATAGCCGACTGTTACAGCACTGGGTCGCCTCATTGATAAATCCTAATGCTGACAACATTTATTTAATCAATTAAAAGATCATGATATACTTAATGTTATTGTAATGCACTAAATCAATAGATAATGTGACCGACTTTATTTATTTTTTATAATTTTTACTTTTGACATTTAACACTTTATACTTTGACATCTAATTTTAATTTTAATTTTTGCTTATATTAATGTATTTATGTATGTAACACAATTTTCTCGTAATTTAATTTGTAATTTATATGGATCAAGATATCTGAAATAAATGAATTTTAATTTAATTTAATTTAATTTAAACCGCGGAGCGCAGCTAGTAATATTATAAAGCTGAAGAGTTTGTTTGTTTGTTTGAACGCTCTAATCTCAGGAACTACTGGTTCGAATTTAAAAAAAAAATGTGTTGGATAGTCCATTTATCACGGAAGGCTATAGGCTACTTTTCATCTTGACGTTCCCACGGTATCGGGAGTTCGTGGGTGAAACCACGGAGCGCAGCCAGTAATGTTCATAAAAATGCTTAAGGGTATGCTTGTAGCTATTATCAATTTCGGGCCGAATAGGAGCAAGTAAGATTATTAATAAAATTTCTAGAAGGCTTAGGTAGTAAGATGTAAATTGGCGTGCCATGTAGTGCTTACTCTACATATGTGGAGTTATAGTAAATAAAATTTATGTTTGCTTTTACTTCAAAACCCCCGTAGTTAAAACGCAAAACAAGAAAGCTAAAGTTCTAACGGAAATGGAATGAAATCCAAATATTGATTCCAAATGTTATGAAGGTTTAATATGCAGTAACACGCTCGAGATACTTTATTTGTTTAGCAAATTCTAGATTGGTTTCAACGTTTATGTAAGACAAACAGTCCGGTCTAAGGTTTTAATGATTTTTACTGTTGAAAATTACTGAAGCGCCCTATAAAAAGCAGCTTTCAGCAGTGTTTATACTATAAAATGTCACTCTACAAAATTTCATGAAAACTATAGAGCTGTTCGGCCTTGAAGAGCTTAACACGCAAAAAGAAATCGTGGGTCATGGGGCTTCACATAAGTAGCACAAGGGACATCTTTTTCAAAACGTTTTTGAATGCTAACTGTATAAGAAGCACAATGTAACAAAAAAACCAAATGATCACTTTATAACTAAAATTGTATAGATTGTAATACTACTATTTTACATGATTTTAAATCTACATTTTTACCGAAAACTTTTAAATAATGTTAATTTAGTAGGTACGTAATTTGCACGATTTCTCCCTGAATATTTCGTAGACTCTGGATAAACACAGAACATTCTCGTATCCTTTAATTTAGCTGTCCTAAATTATTATATCATGTTTTATTTAAAACGCTTTTTCCTAAGTAAAATTAATTAACACAAAATTAGTTAGCAAAGAGCAAAGAGAAATTATTATAAACACAAAAATAATTATAATTTGTCTTTAAAATTGTGCTATCAAAATTAAGTTGTTTTTATCTTAAGTATCCCATTTAATTACCAAGTTTAATTAATTAATTAATTACGTTTTTGACGTCATTATCTTTGTTTGATGATTATGTCAATTTTAAATTGGTATCAACATTTTTAAAGGATGATGCCAATAGTGGTACCCACCTCCAATAACGATGTGTAATACGTCATTGGATAGCTCTTTTCAACTAGAATAGAAGTTATTATGGCGACTATTTCGAAATATTAGTCCGTTCAGAGTTATACTAACTTTTATTGAGCCATATTAACAATGGTGAGACGATGTCTAATTACCATTTCATTCATATACTAGCTGTTGCCCGCGACTTTGTACACGTGGTAGTTTTGTTTTACACACTAAAAGCTTCATCTTGAATCACTCTATCTATAAAAAAAACTGCATCAAAATCTGTCAAATAGTTTTAAAGATACTCAGCATACAAAGAAACAGACGAACAGCGAGAAACGACTTTGTTTTATACTTACTATGAAGTAATAGTGATGATAATAATATAAACAAACAAATAAATGTCTCGTCTGTCTCGTCTGTCTCGTCTGTCTCGTCTGTCTCGTCTGTCTCGTCTGTCTCGTCTGTCTCGTCTGTCTCGTCTGTCTCGTCTGTCTCGTCTGTCTCGTCTGTCTCGTCTGTCTCGTCTGTCTCGTCTGTCTCGTCTGTCTCGTCTGTCTCGTCTGTCTCGTCTGTCTCGTCTGTCTCGTCTGTCTCGTCTGTCTCGTCTGTCTCGTCTGTCTCGTCTGTCTCGTCTGTCTCGTCTGTCTCGTCTGTCTCGTCTGTCTCGTCTGTCTCGTCTGTCTCGTCTGTCTCGTCTGTCTCGTCTGTCTCGTCTGTCTCGTCTGTCTCGTCTGTCTCGTCTGTCTCGTCTGTCTCGTCTGTCTCGTCTGTCTCGTCTGTCTCGTCTGTCTCGTCTGTCTCGTCTGTCTCGTCTGTCTCGTCTGTCTCGTCTGTCTCGTCTGTCTCGTCTGTCTCGTCTGTCTCGTCTGTCTCGTCTGTCTCGTCTGTCTCGTCTGTCTCGTCTGTCTCGTCTGTCTCGTCTGTCTCGTCTGTCTCGTCTGTCTCGTCTGTCTCGTCTGTCTCGTCTGTCTCGTCTGTCTCGTCTGTCTCGTCTGTCTCGTCTGTCTCGTCTGTCTCGTCTGTCTCGTCTGTCTCGTCTGTCTCGTCTGTCTCGTCTGTCTCGTCTGTCTCGTCTGTCTCGTCTGTCTCGTCTGTCTCGTCTGTCTCGTCTGTCTCGTCTGTCTCGTCTGTCTCGTCTGTCTCGTCTGTCTCGTCTGTCTTGTCTGTCTCGTCTGTCTCGTCGATTGTCTTTTAATTTCGATCGTCTTTTATTTTAATTTTGATCGTCTCTTTGATTACATTTAGATCGTCTTTTGATTATAATTCGTTCGTCTTTTGTTTCCATTTCGATCGTCTTTTCTTTCCATTTCGATCGTCTTTTGTTTTCAATTCGATCACCCTTCCTTTTAGTTGTGATCGTCTCATTGATTTCATTTCGATCGTCTTTTGATATTGTTTCGATCGTCTCTTTTATTTTCATTTCGATCGTCTTTTGTTTTCAATTCGATCACCCTTCCTTTTAGTTGTGATCGTCTCATTGATTTCATTTCGTTCTTTTATTTTCATTTCGATCGTCTTTTGATATTGTTTCGATCGTCTCTTTTATTTTAATTTCGATCGTCTTTTATTTTCATTTCGATCGTCTTTTTATATTGTTTCGATCGTCTTTTGATTTTATTTCGATCTTATTTTCTTTCCGTTTCGATCTTCTTTTAGTTGTTTTTCGATTGCCATTTGTTTCGATTTCGATCGTCTTTTATTTTCATTTCGATCGTCTTTTGTTTTCAATTCGATCACCCTTCCTTTTAGTTGTGATCGTCTCTTTGATTTAATTTCGATCGTCTTTTATTTTCATTTCGATCGTCTTTTGATATTGTTTCGATCGTTTTTTGATTTTATTTCGATCTTCTTTTCTTTCCGTTTCGATCTTCTTTTAGTTTTTTTTCGATTGCCATTTGTTTCGATTTCGATCGTCTTCTGTTTTCATTTAGATCGTTTTTTTCGATCATTTTTCCTTTTCGTTGTGATCGTGTTTCGATTTCATTTCGATCGTCTTTTGATTTCATTTCGATCGTCTTTCGATTTTATTTCGATCATCCTTCCTTTCCGTTGTGATTGTCTTTCGATTTCATGTCGATCGTCTTTTGTTTCTGTTTCGATCGCTTTTTGTTTTCCTTTTTGATTTTCGATCATCCTTCCTTTGCGTTGTGATCGTCTTTTGATTTTATTTCGATTGTCTTTTGATTCCATTTCGATTTCAATTCGATCGTCTTTTGTTTCTGTTTCGATCGTTTTTTGTTTCGTGCTTTGATCATCGTTTGTTTTTATTTCGATCGCCTTTTGTTTCTAGAAATCTTAAATCAAATCGGGGACAAGCGGGGTGGGGAAAGACCACTAAAAATCGATTTTACCCATCAAACAATGCATTTATTGGCCTGGTTAGTGTAACTTGAGATTGATGTCTATCTTTTGAGGGCGGGATGTGGTATTCATAGCCACTAAGTTCTTTTAAAAATGTTTTTTTTTATGATTTTATGACGTCATTAAGTTTTATTTCATTTTTTTTTTTAAATAGTCGTCTACTTTGACAAAAATCGATAAATAGTCAAACATGAACGCACGAGATGTATGTTGATGATTTACTATTGATTTTTGAAACTTGGCAGTTATATTATTTCGATCGGACTAAAAATCAAGAAAAGTCAATAGTCAAATATTAACCTTCATTATATTACCTTTCTAATGACATATCATTTAATCTTATTGGAGCGGGTACCAGAGTTCATACATTTACTGGCATCATCCTTTAATGGTTTGTTCTAATTGACTTGGGCATATACTGCCCAAATTGCACGTTAATATAAAAAATTAACGATATATTATTACTTTTTTTACGAAACTTTAGTTAAGTTATTCTTCATGAATGTATGAAAAGTGAAATTTAAGGTTGAAATAATTTCAAGTTGAATAATTGAATTGAACAATAAAGTTGAATAATTAGTATTTATTATGGTTTTTCATGTCACCCCAAAACTTCACGACTCAGTGGGTAATAAACTTTTGATGGTCCCTCTGTGTTAGCATAGGGGGACGGTCAATCGTGAACCAATAATATCCAAAACAATTCAACACCTAGACGTTGACTGACAGAAAACAAAGGTAACACAAGAGAGCGGTGTTGGCTTAGTGGTAGATACCTCGACTTTCATTCTGAAGGTCTTGGGTTCGAATCCAGGCCGGCCGTGCACCAATGTATTTTTGTTAAGAAAAATTTATGTGCGCTAATTGACATTGCTCTTACGGTGAAGGAAAACATCGTGATGAAACCCGCGGCTTAGTTGGCTCCAAAAGTATTGACAAGTTCTCACCTCTGGACATGGTCGACTAAGCAGAGAGGGTAGTAGGTGCTGGGCAAGCCTACTCCATCTTCACGCAAAAACCCAATTTAAAAGGGTCTAATCGCCGAAAATATTACTAAGCTAAATTATTACTTGACACAAACATTTTAAATTGACAGAAACGCAACTATACGGCCACGTTATAAGTAGACCGGAGAACCCTGTATGACGCGGAAGGTACTAAAAATCAGTAAAGGAACGAGAAAATGTGAAAAATTCCAATTTACATAGATGTCAACAAGTAAAAAACTACATGGAAAGCAACCAAAGCCGATCTTGAACCAAGAACTCTAGAAAAATACAATTAGGGAGTCGACAGTCAAAATGGGAACAAAGCCGGAAAAAGAAGACTATAAATTACTACAAAAAGATTATCAATTAATTTAAAATTGACACTGACAAATGTAACAAATCGTCAAGAACATAGAATTTATAAGTGGATTTTTTATTCGTATGATATTTCTATTGGTTAATTTTAAGCTCGTTAAGCACCAGCGGACAAGTGCATGGTAGTGGAAGGTAACTCTTGCGGACGCGAGCTATGATCGTCATTATATTATGGTATTGGGTATACATGCGATTTCTATAGTACGAACTCATTACCAACTCGTAAAAAAGACACATTATTTTCTTGTGATATTTTCTGAATTGGTAAGAACAATTTAAGAACACAAAAAGCAGCTACACAATGCTACACATGTCTGATTCATACTCGTACCGATATCGACTGAAAGAAAATGTCTTTCGCGAACAGAAACGCTTTCATTGGAATTGGCTGTATTAGCATAATAATATTAGAGGGATTGGCAGCCATTCGCAAAGTGTGAAATCTCGGTTACCATCTTATGTTCTCGGCCCATGTCATTTACATATACTCCTAGCTATTACGAGGATTCAATTACCCAGACTTTTATTTCGAAGTTCTTTATTCTTATTGCTACATTGCTTACGTTATGTTCGGGGTTATTTGGGGAAAGAACCTTCATATAATAAGTATTAGGCATATAAGTACGGATAAAAGCTTTTTACAACGATACGAAAAAACGGAATTGAATTTCTATTTTTTCTTTTTATGTTTTTTTTCTGGGCTGTAGAGATAAGCGTACTGTAATGATGCTAGTTTTTTGTTTAATAGAAGCATCATTCAAAGGTTTCATCCGCATAAATCCCGTGGGAATTTTGGGTAAAAAAGAGCCTATGTTAATAATTTTATTATGAGATTTTTTTATACATTTAGTATGTCAGCGTTTGACCACTATCACACCTGCCTGATAGGTGACGATACGGTCTAAGATTTAGCACGCTTTTCTAAAATATAGTCATGTCATGAAGACCCCCAGATTGTGCACGTCAGGAAAGACAGTCGCAGGCAATTGATTCCATTCCCTTGCGGTACAAATAAGGAATGACGAAGCAAAATGCTTATTGCGTATGTACCTACATTAAATAATTATTGAAATTTTAATGTATTCTCGTACCAAGTTTTATCAAAATTACCTAACCATAAACCTGCACGTGTCTTCTGGGTGGTGTCAATGAGCTTCCAAAATAATAAATGCATAATAATATTGCCATACGATTAAATAAATCAATCAAAATCGGTCCTAGTTTTACAGCCTGTTTATTACAAACAAAAATCTATACTCCTACTAGCTGCACTCCGCGGTTTCAACCGCGTAACTCCCGATTCTGTGGGAATTTCGGGGTTAAATTAAGATGTCAGCTATCCTATCTTTTAAGTTGGATCAATCTGCACACGGTATGCAAATTTGATTAAAATCGGTTAAGTAGTTTAGGAGTCCATCGCGCACAAACAACGTGACACGTCATTTATATAAATTAGAGAAGAAGAATCTATAATATTACTTAGATAGAGTACATTAAGTAGATAATAATTAGACAATTAGCTAAGTCCAGAAGAGAATGCGAGGCTTCGCAAAATTGCTTAGCGACAAAGCCTGTCTAATTAAGAAATAATCTATTTTTTAAGGATGGAATTTCCCAATCAGTAAAATCTTTAATCCATCCGAATTTAGATTCGATAAAGAGGGTACCTATTAATTGGTACCTATTTTGATATAGTTAGAATAGGTCCTGCTCTAATGATTTAATTAAGGTGCTGAGTTGATTATTAATGGTAAGGACATTTTTTTGCAAACGGCGCAGACAGTCAATTGTAACAATTTCGTACACTTTTTATTTGGCCTCGATTTTTATGTTTCTTAATCTCTTACAAGACTGCTTAACTGTGTGTATAGGTATGGGTTAGTGGCGGAGAACCCGATCTCTGAAGTATTTTGACAGTATTGTTCCTGTGTTTTTATACAAAACTTATACTAACGATTAAAATTTATTTTGACGACCTAGAATACATCTATATATATAAAACCTCCCTATTTGACGACCTCTGTGGCGCGTCGGGCGAACACCCGACTGCGACGCAGAAGGTTGCGGGTTCGATTCCCGCCGGGAACAAGTATTTATGCTGACCATAAATTCTTGTTTCTGGTTCTGGGTGTTTCCTATATGTATAATATGTATATATTTACAAAAAAAAAAAAAGTATATAAGTAGTTTATCCGTTATCTGGCACCCATAACACAAGCATTAAGTTGCTTAGCTTGGGGCTGGATGGCGATGTGTAATATGACCTGAAATATTTATATATTTTATATATTTATTTAAAAGAGAAAATCACTGACTCACTCACTCATTCACTCACTCACTCACTCATCACGATATCTCAGAAACTACAAGTGCCAGGAGTCTCAAATTTTGCATGGGGGTTCCTTTTATGACGTAGGTGCTCACTAAGACGGGATTTTGCGAAATTCGACCCCTAAGGGGGGAAAATGGGGGGTCGAAGTTTGTATGAAGGTATGATATTTTTGAAAGGTAGGAACTTGAAAATTAGATTTCTATCTTCTTATTATAAATAAATGATCATGTGTTTCAGGGTTTTTTAATTTTCCTATTTTAAGGGGCGGAAATGGGCGCCGCTTTAAATTTGAAAGTTTGTTTCCTCTTCACGGTTGAACGACGGGACCGATTTGGATGAAAAAAGGCATAGCGGTAGTTTAGGGGGATAAACAAGGATATAGGCTACTTTTGATCCCGAAATTCCGGCGGTATCGGGACTTACGCGGGTGAAACCGCGGGGCGCAGCTAGTTTATATAAAAATACTGTCGGCTAGAAAGTGAAAATACTTAAAATAATTACGAACACTTATAAAAAAGACTTATTACCATCTCATTTTTTTTCTTTATTAGGTAGAGCTTCCTGAACTCAGTTGTTTTCTTCAAAAATGTGTTGAGGACCTTGTGATGGATGCTGTAGCGGATGCTGCTTTCAAAATATGGTCATCTACACGTGCTGCACAAAGATTTGCTAAGAATCATTTTGAACCTTTGATGAACAGGTCAACCATGGGACCACTTGGACATTATAAGCAGCTTGTGTTGAAGTATTACTTCTTGCCGGTCTGTGAAATAAAGTACGTTCTAGATTTCCAGGCAACCTCGGTACTTAGTCTCTTATAATTTGAATACAGATAACACCATGTACTTCGCTTACAAACTATTTGAACTATATCTTTAGGCAGAAAATAAACAATGACTTTGCAAGGATACACACACCAGAGATTTGCCTCGGGCATTCTCCCTAACTAGTTCCTAAGAGAGTTTAAATTTAATTTCAAATATTTTCACTACAAACAATAACGTACTTACAATCTGAATATATTCCAAGAGGTGAATAGAAATATCCAACTGTATTAGGTATATTAAATTCAAGAAAGAAAATCCTAAACTAAAGTGACATGTTTGAGTTTAACCGTACACATTTCAGAAATAAATGTCGCTTATAAATTTAAATAAGCAAGCGTATAAGGAAAATGTTGTACGTACATGTCTTCCATACAATCGGATGAAATCTCACAATCCAGTGCTTGCAACAATCCGCATTGTAAACGTATTTCACGTCCCAGGCTCGGCCGTTCACGTCATCTGCTCGCAATCCCAACATTACTCATAACCGAAAAGGACTCGAAAAAAAGAATAAACACAATTTAGAAGGAAACAAATGGTAACACTTACGTTTCTCAACTTATATCGTTTAGGAATGGTGCGTCAGATAACGTTTCCATCCGCCTCTTAATGGTATATTAAATGTTCCCTTTCAAAAAATGTGAGTGAGCTCGTACATTAGCGGGTGAAGACATGTGTGAAACACTGATAAATGTCCGCACATACGGTGGTGGCTAGCCGTCTCCGGGCTGGTTCGCATCTACTGCACTAGTGGTACTGTTACAGGCCGCGTTTCCATCAGGAATTTTTCAATTTGCCCCTTGAGAGAATACGAGCCGGAACAGCTATTTGTTGTTGATACAGTAACGGTTCCTTCCACCGCAAACTGAGCGAAGTTAATATAGTAAATGTTAGCAACTTCTGCCGAAATGCTGGAGGAAAATTCTTTTGAAGCTTATTCTATCGGATAAACGTTTCTATTAGCTGTTTTCAATAGTGTATTTATAATATCGTTTGAACTTACAGAAAGCACAGTGCGCTATTTTCAAATCGAATGAATTTCGAATAGAGCAAATAATATATACGAAACATTTTCTCTATTTTCCGTATTGGATACGAAACGTTGTATTCCATTAGTGAAATGAGTTATTTCACAAGTTCTCTCGAATCAAAATTAAGGTGCAAGAAAATAACGAAAAACAAAAGTAACTGTGGCAGCGGAACGAACGTCAGAATATCTTTTGTGCTCGTTACAAACTTGTTATGCAGTTCGAATACTGATGTTTTCAATGTTTTGCGGTTGAAATAAAAGTGGAGATGACCGCAAAGTGAAGTTGGGCTTAGGATTGTCCGGTTCTGTGACAAAGGAACAATGGTCGACCCGGATATTTGAAGGGAAGCAGCGGACTCGGCTTTTTTGGCACAAGCATTTGTACTAAGAAACTAACTATCTCAGCTCTGTTCTAGTGACGATTGTAATACTTCTGATTTTTTTCTGAATTGAAACGAGGTTAAAAGGATACTTTTACGCCACAAGGTGGAAAATGCTTATTTTCTAACCCATAGTTTGATTTTTGATCGTAGCCATAAGAAATACTACACGGGCCGGAGCCATAGCCGTAGCGGGCTATTAACCGTAGCATATCTACGAGACACACATTACTATTTATAAACTCTCTCCTTAAATAAACATGCACCTTTTATCCCGATCTGCACTGTTTAATTGTTTTTTAAATTAGTAGGTACATTGCGATACAAGTGTGGAAAATTTATCTTTGCATAGAGGCGGTTTAACACGCGCGAGCGGTACGCGAGTGCGTTTACAAAGCCGAGATACAACGATCAATTCCACACGCGTATCGTACGCGACGTTTTTTTTATCACAGTTGCGAATAAAAGAAATTACTTGAAAATAAAATAATAAATAACAACATAATATTTGTGATAAGTCTATGTTTAATTTTTTTTTATTCCAAATATTTTTTTGTTAATAATTATACTCTCGAAAGGTCAGGCAAAAAACTTTTAACCTATACAGCCTCACATAAAATATTTTTTAGGGTCTTTCCATTTGTTTTTGCGTCGGGGGTTAAAAACGGAATATAATGGTAAGGTATAATGGTAAAGAAAAAAATATATTTATGTAAAGAAAAAACAAAATAAAAACAAAACTCAATTTTAATTGTTTTCTGACGTTATCACGTAAAATTTTCGTTCATAAACCGACTTTAGATACAACTATTTTTACTAGGTTAAAAACTCTTTGTTGGTACCTTTTTTCTATACATCAAAACATTATAACCCAGATAAATGAAGAATGTTTCATCTACCTAATATGTAATTAGCAGTAAACATGTAATTAGCAGCAGTTGTATTTAACTTATCGGGATAACATTTATTTTAGCACTAGTTGGATATTTTTATATCGCACGCGTGTATAATACGTTGCATTATGAGCCTAAAAGCGGTTTAATAAGATCCACTTTATGAGCAACTGTGATAAAAATTTATTTTTACGTATGTGCTTTTTTTTGTCGATGCTTGTTTGTTTTTCCCGTTGTTCTTTCGTTTTTCCGAATTTTCTTATATTTGTCTCAATGATCATTGTTTTTCGGCGTTACGATTGTGCTACAAAAGGTCTACCTACTGATGTGGAGTACACTTAAAAAAAAACAGCGCACTCCGGGAGTGCAGGCAGAAGTGAAAACTGTATATCTGTGTAAAATCTCATCTGTCGAAATCTCATCTGTCGCGAGAACGGCTGAAAATGCTCACTCGTGTATCAGTGATGGCGCTAGCGTGCGACGTGCGAGAGATGTCGCTGTTAACACTGTTGTACAGAAGTGAGTATCGTAGTTCGGCCGTTTGCACAGAGATGGCGCTGTTTTCAATATTGCATAGTAGTAGAAGCACAATAACTGTTAAAATCTCATCTGTCAAAATCTCATCTGTCGCGAGAACGGCTGAAAATGCTCACCCACAAAAGTGCCCAACGCGCCATAAGAAGTTTTCACTTCAAAAATTTGACACTTGAATTTGTCCTAAATAACGACCCCCTCAATTGGGACGAGTTTGGGGGCATAAATATGTGTATTGTACGTAAAAATATTATATTTATGTGCGTAATAAAATAATATTATGTAAATCCTCTTGCAATAAACTTCGTAAGAGAATAGAATCGAAAGATTACTTTAATCCTAATCGCTCTGACACTGTCGCTGCGTCTTAAATATGCAAATACGGAACGGCTTTGTTTATATCCGCTCCGTGAATTCACTGTCAATCACCTAGAAAAACCGTTAGGAAATCCTTTCAAATCGTTTGTACAGTCTGCAGCAGAAGTAGACGACACAAATTTCTAAACAAGTATACGATTTTTTTTATGTATTTGTGCAGGGTTTTTTATGTGCAGTTGCACTTTACAGAGTTCTAAATACATAACATGAGTAAATATTGTAAAGTAATATTATGTAAGTATGAACTAATGGACCGGGATATTTTTTATAACTATTTTGTATTTTAAGGCCGAACGCGGGTGACTGTAATATGGGATGTTGCTTTATCTCCAACGAAATAGGGTTCAAAATGTATTAGATATTATTTACACTGTCACTATGTGTTATTCCAGGTCTTCAACGTCTGCCGAGTTTCAACGCAATCGGTTCTGTAGTTTTTGTGTGAAGGAGTAACAAACATACACACAAACATACTACCCACACTTGACGACTCAGTTGTCACAGTGGTCCCCATGCCGTACTGCCAAACACAAGGTTGCGGGTATAATTCTCGCCTCAGACAAGTATTTTTGCTTAGATGTTTGTCTGTGGTTTGTTTCTATGTTTTATAAGTATAATATATTTACAAAAGAAAAGTATATACGTAGTATATCCGTTGTCTAGCACCCGTAACACTAGTCTAGTTACTTAGCTTGGGCTAGATGGCGATGTGTGGAATAGTCCTGCAATATATTTATTTTATTTATACTAACACACAAACTTTCACATCACTGCATAGTATAAAATAAAGTCGCTTTATCTGTCCCTATTTCCCTTTGTATGCTTTAATCTTTAAAACTACGCAACGGATTTTAATGCGGTTATTTTAATAGATAGAGTGATTCGAGAGGAAGGTTTATATGTATAATACATGCATAATATAGCCGTGCGAAGCCGGGGCGGGTCGCTAGTTTATAATAATATATACTAGCGACCCGACTCGGCTTAATAGTTTTAAAGATTTAAGTATACATAGGGATATAGGGACATAGGGACAGAGAAAGCGACTTTGTTTTATACTATATTATAGTGATAGTGAAGTAGGATGATTTTCATACGTTTTATCACGTGCATATTATTTTAATGGTGTTTTTTTTTTTCAGATGTTTTGCTGCTGACTATACCCACTTACCAAATCCGGCTCCTCCCAAAAGACAACAACCAATAAAAAATTAAAATCCTTTATGGCCTTACTTTTTTGTTTTAAAAAACAAACTGTTGAAATATAAATAATACGCTGCAATCCCGTTTCACTTAATTAACCTTTCATACTTCTCGTAAAAAAGAAACTTGTGTAACAGTTCTACTTTATCGGCCCATCTTCAATGAGACAGCACAAAGCTTTTGCAGACTTGAAACAGTTAGCTGGCTATTTACATTTGAGGGCAATTGTTCACTTTGTTTTTTGGCCTTTCTTACTTTTAATCGTTTTAGTTTATCTAATTCAGGAATCAGTCACCCTCTCAGTTTTGTAGTTGTTTTATCGTCTTTTTGATCGTCGATTTTTCGACAAATCCAATCATAATTCGGCTCTCGTAGGAGCATAGGGGATCCGCGTGACCATCTGGTTTCATTTTAAATTAGCTGTTATCGGCCCCCCTGTACAATGAGATCCGATAAAAGTAAAAAATTGGATCCCCCGTTGAGAGTCAACCGTTGTTTTCTGGTCTTTACCGCTTCTTAAGCGCTTACTAACTAAAATAAATAAATATTGCAAGACATTCCACAAGCCACAAATCGCCACATAGCCCCAAGCTTAGTAATTAGACTTGTGTTATGGGTGCTCGACAACGGCTATACTACTTACATACTTTTCTTTAGTAAATAATTATCACTACATAGTATAAAATAAAGTCACTTTTCGCCGTCCTTATGTCCCTATTTCCCTTTGTATGCTTAGATCTTGAAAACTACGCAACGGATTTTGATGCGGTTTTGTTTAATAGATAAAGTGATTCAAGAGGAAGGTTTATATGTATAATACATGCATAATATAGCCGTGCGAAGCCGGAGCGGGTCGCTAGTATACACAGAAACAACCAGTCCACAGACAAATAACTAAGCATAAATACTTGTTTGGCAGTCCGGCATGGTGACCTTATGCCAACTGGGTCACCAAAAGAGCTAACCTTTATTCCCTTGATGAATAAAGAATTTCGACGGCGGAAACAATCACCCGATAGGAAGTATGCCGTCTACGTAAGCTCCAAAACTTTCCGGATCGGGACACACAACTCGTGAATCTTTTAGCCTTATAAAACGACAAGAGACTCTCAGGAGACTAAGACCTTTTGTGAGTAAATGGAGAAGTTTCAAGGCGTAAAACCTCGGGTGTCATTATTACAGCAACTCGATAAAACTACCTTGGGGCACAGACGTGCATTAAGTCACACTTCGAAGACTAACATTGGGAAGTTTTCAATAAAGGAACTAACATCTTGCTTCTTATAGGTTTTGGAAGAACTTGGTTCTTATAGGTTTTACTATACGACCCTTGCACATCGAAGTAAATAAAAAGACCAAAGACTACTTGTAAGTACTTATTTTTTTTAACCGACTTCAAAAAAGGATTAGGTTTTACAATTCGTCTGTATGTTGTTTTTTTTTGTATGTATGTTACGCGATTATTCGAAGACGGCTCAACCGATTGGGATGATTCTTTTTGTGTTCGAAAGGTGATACCTCAGGGGTGGTCTCATAGAATCTTCGGAGTGATGAACAGAATTGCACCTCGATCGTGCAGAATCGACCCTTAAACTTGTAGGTAAAGATTGATGGAGCATCTGAAACTACCTTCTCATCACTAAACTCTTCAATAAATTACGATTACGCGTTACAATTTGAAGAAATTAGTTGAATTTAGTCGCCGGACTGGGTTTGAATGAATTTTGATAGAGAACCCTATTTTAAATGAAGGTCTGATGGGGATCTTCGGAGTGATGAACAGATCTGCACAGCGAGATTCAACAAAATGCTCAGTTTTCCATTTCCACTAATAGAAGTGGCCCATACACTAATAGGTGCGTTAGAAGGACCTATGAATGGAGCATCTGAATGGTTTTAGATGGTGATGAGAAGGTGGTCCTTTTCATCACCAAATTCCTCAATGGGTTACGATTAGATACAGGTAGCAATTTGAAGTAATAGTCGCTTTCGCATCATGGAGTAAAAAATTTTCAGGTTTTTTTAAGTTTTTGTTTGCAGGTTTTTTTTTGTTATTTTTGTTTTCAGTTTTTTTTGAAGTCGGTTTTTAATTTTTTTTTAAATAAATACTTAGACCGCTTGGCGATACGACTTAGGCCAGTGGGTGGTAACAAGCCGCGGCCGAAGCCTCCCACCAGGAGATTGCTCCTTTAGCACCATCCAGGGGTCACGTGTGGAACATCTAGGGCTAAATCCCTACGGACGCGAGCATTATGAGCCCTCAAAATACGGCTACTACTCCTTGTTGGCTGTTTTCTCCAACTAGACATCTTTAGATAGGAAATTTTTGCGTGAGGATGGAGAAGGTTTGTCCAGCAACTATCCTCTCAGCTTAATCGACGATATACAGAGGAAAGAACTTTTCAATAAGTCTGGAGCCAACTAAGCAACGGGTCTTATCACGATGTTTTTCTTCACCGTAAGAGCAATGACATAATTAGCGCACATAAATTTTACGCAAGAAAAGTCATTGGTGCACGGTTCGGCTAGATCAAACACTGTAATATTATGTGCAATTAAAATTCTGTAACCTTTTTAGGTACATTTGACAGTAGGACCTTTTTTGGAAAAATTATCCTACTTTTAATACATTTTCGGAAATTTCCAAAATGTGACGATTCCATTGTTTACCTACCGCTGCTGATAATGGAGTTGCCATAATCTATACATATAAAATTATTTGTCCTGAATGACTGACTGACGGATCAACGCTCAGCCTAAAACGCTGATTGTAGAGACCTGAAACTTTTAGGGTGTGATCTTTGTATGACGAAGGCATCAGATAAAAAAGATTTTCCGAAATTCTTCCCCTTAGGGGGTGAAAAATGGGGCAAAGTTTCTATGGAACAACTTGATTTCTTGGTCCAATCTACTCTAAATTTTCGACTTCTACGCGGGCGAAGTCGCGGGCAAAAGCTAGTATCTTAAAATAAATAAAATCCTGTAATCCCTGTATATAACCTATCCTACATGTATATCCCAGGACCTTTTTTTTTTTTTTATCGATGGGAAAATGCATTATTGCATCCTTCCGCCACCCTGAGGGGGAGGGGGCGACAGAGGTATGTGGGGCTGCCTCCAGCCTGAGGACGGTAGGCGGCCGGAGGCTTACCCACTAAAACCCATCGGTGTTCCGCCAACAGTCGAGGTCCGACGGAGTACAGGTATGCTTGCGCAGGACTTCTGTGACTCCATCGGCGACTTGTCCGTTGGGACCCAACTTCGAGCCAGTCGTGCCTTGGAAGACCCGAAAAGCGGGAAAAAATCCGTTGAGAGGCGACGCGGAACACACGCCGCCGTCATCTCTGGATCATTGCTATGAGTGACGGTCTCCCCCAAGATCGCCACTCATTGGATATCCCAGGACCTACAAAATTTTTTTTGGGAAAATTCCTGTCAGTCCCAATCTTTACATAACGACTAACCAAATTATTTACTTAATTTGGCCCAATCTTTACCTAACACTGCTGATAATGTATATCTTAATATATATAAATCTCGTGTCACAATGTTTGTCCTCAATGGACTCCTAAACCACTTAACCGATTATAATAAAATTCGCACACCATGTGCAGTTCGATCCAACTTGAGAGATAGGATAGCTTACATCCCGATATTCCCACGGGATCGGGAGTTACGCGGGTGAAACCGCGTAGGGCAGCTAGTTATATATATTTTATTATTTTATCTTATATTATCTACTGACATGTTATCACTTAGTGACATAAGTTCCAAATATTTATTTATGAAATGTAATTATTATTAGTGTGTATTTATTGTCATGTTTTAGATGTTATTTGCATCTTATTTAATTTCCTAAGTTTGAACACCCTACCCTTCACCTTCCTCAACTTCTTGTCCATCCAAAGGTTGTCCATCCAAATTTTTATTTATATTTTATTTTATTATTATTGTTATTTGAAATTGGTGTTTACAATAAAGAATTTATATATCTATCTATCTATATTTAAATAGATAATAAAAAAAATCTTATTATCATATTATATTATACCTTAAAATTACTCAAACTCTTTACGTAACTTGTATTAATCGTATCACGCCATCTAGTTTACCGCTTCGAGAACTTAGTTTATTATGAAAATCCCCCATTTCCCGAAGTTCTTTTTATAAATATCGTATGGAAGTGCGCCGCTTTTATGCCATTTTAGGGGAAACGCAATAAAATTCAATTCTTGAAACGTCGCTAATGTACTTTGAAACTCTTACTTCGGCGAGGGAATTTATTTACCTTTTATTTCATAATAAGTACGTGAATTTGTTGCGATATTTTTATGTGTTTAACCGACTTAAAAAAGGGGGAGGTTCTCAATTCGACATTATAAAAGGGGTAAGTTCCTGCTGATCAAACTTTCTGGTCAAACTAGTTTGTCCAAAAGGAATAAATTTCCTCGTAGTCAAACTACTCAACTAAGTGGTTAACAAAAGGCGATCGAAACGGAAAAAAGACAATCGAAATGGAAACAAAAGGTAATCAAAACGGAAACAAAAGACGGTCGAAAAGAAACAAAAGACGATTGAAATGGATATAAAAGACGATCGAAAAAATAACAAAGACGATCGAATATAAGGAACCCTTATAAGATCACTCTCTAGTCCGTCTGTCTGTCCGTGTGTTGATTTTCTCGGGAACGGGTGAACCCAGTAAGTTGAAACCAGATACTGAGGTCTTAGTCCTTATCAAGGTTCTGAGTCAACACGATAAAAAGACATGGTAGGCATTTTTTTGTGATTGTTACACGGCTCATCCGATTAAGATGATTCTTTTAGTGTTAGAAAGGGGATCATTTTGTCAGTTACGCGATCATTCGAAGAGGGCTCACCCGATTAAGATGATTCTTTTTGTGTTTGTTACACGGCTCATCCGATTAAGATGATTCTTTTAGTGTTAGAAAGGGGATCATTTTGTCAGTTACGCGATCATTCGAAGAGGGCTCACCCGATTAAGATGATTCTTTTTGTGTTTGTTACACGGCTCATCCGATTAAGATGATTCTTTTAGTGTTAGAAAGGGGATCAATTTGTCAGTTACGCGATCATTCGAAGAGGGCTCACCCGATTAAGATGATTCTTTTGTGTTTGTTACACGGCTCATCCGATTAAGATGATTCTTTTAGTGTTAAAAAGGGGATCAATTTGTCAGTTACGCGATCATTCGAAGAGGGCTCAACCGATTAAGATGATTATTTTTGTGTTAGAAAGGGGATCAATTTGTCAGTACCTATTTAAGCGTTACATCACCTAACGTCACAAGGATAGTAACTTAATAAAAAAAATACTAAAATAAACATTATTTAGCATTCCGCTCGCGACTTTGTCCGGGCAGAGTGTTTTAATAAGTAAAGATTAAATATTCAGCCAAAAGCTATTAGCTAAAAGAAATTTTACTTAGTAGGTACTTCTAATGTAGGTAAGTCAAAAAGAAAACATTATGGCTTTGACGTGTATTTTATTATTTACGTTAAACTGACTTTGCCTTGCGGTTTCGTCTGCGTTAGTCCGTTTTTCTTTGATTATTGAGTATTTTATTAAAAAGGAATTTTGATGTAAAGCAGACCACGACCTTTCCAGAAAATTAATTAATTTGACATATAAACACAAACATTGAAAAATAAAATAATCAAAAATTAAATTAAAAAATTTGGTGGAAGGAGGGGAGGAAGGCCTTTGCCCTGCAGTGGGATGGTAGGTATAGGCTAAAAATAAAAATAAATAAATAAGTAAAACCAGCTAAACATTTCAGGAAATCCTGGAAAAACTAATTGTAGGATATAGGATATAGAGGATATAGATTTGATAGGCAAATGTCAGAAGGAAACACAGACAGACAGACATACCTATTGTTTTTGTCCCCTTGACTTGATTGTTTTCAATTAGCTTCCATCAAGTACAGACTTTTGGTGGAGGTAAATGTGTCTGAGAACGTAGTCAAAAAATCTTGCATAATTTATTTGAAATAAGTAGTAATTTTGAATTTATGAATAAGTTATCATAGATACTATAAAGTCATTAAAAACGGGATTATTAGACCATGTTTTTTTTACGAAATTTTGATGCTGTTTAATTTTTTAAATTTAATTTTGGTCCTATTTTCATGAGACTCGTCAGTCTCGTGAAAATGGTGCGTGTAAATGTAATAGTACATTGCGATACAAGTGTGGAAAGTTGATCATTCCATAGAGGCGGTTTATGACGCGCGAGCGGAACGCGAGCGTGGCAAAAGCCGAGATGGAATGATCAATTCACACGTGTATCGTACGACGTTTTTTATCACAGTTGCGAATAAAAAAAAAGACTTGTTAAAATTTTAATAATAAAAAGTTTTTAAGAATTTTAGGTTATTTTTACTATTTTTTGTTAATTACACTACCGAAAGGTTAGGCAAAAGACTTTTAACCTATACAGCGTCTGACATACAATATTTTTTTAGGGTTTTTTTAATTTGTTTTTGCGTCGGCGGGTAAAAACAGAATATAATGGTAAGGAAAAAATATATTTATGTAATTACCTAAAGAAAAAACAAAATAAAAACAAAACTCAATTTTTAATTATTTTCAAAAACGTCATCACGTAATATTATCGTTCGTTATCAGACTTTAGAGACAACCTTTTGAAAAGAAGAAAAAAGGTACCAACAAAGAGTTTTAAGCCAGCAAGGCTTAAAACCTCTTTGGATGGTACCTTTTTCTATACATCAAAACAGTATAACCCAGATAAAGGAGATCATTCATGTTTCTAACAAAAAATACCCACAAAAAAAAATGCCGGCCAGTAATAAAAATTGTTTCTATCTTGTAGAGAATAACATTTTTAACAATGTTTACTAAGTCAACAAAGAGCTACGATCAAAAATCGTTGAGTTATTTTACATTGAAAACCCAAAAAAATGCATTTTATAGAGATCCGTTTGACCACTTAAGATCCCACTAAAACTTCTGAAAGGGTTATTGGATATACCTATTTATATAAATATAATAAAAACAGACAAAGCTTATCCATTTACTACTTATTTTTATATTTTTTCTGTAGTAATATCTTAAAAGTGGTCAAACGGATCTCTACAAAATGCATTTTTTTGGGTTTTCAATGTAAAATAACTCAACGATGGTTGATCGTAGCTCTTTGTTGCCTTAGTAAACATTGTTTAAAATGTTATTCTCTACAAGATAGAAACATTTTTTTTTCTGGCCGGCACCTTAAGTTTTGGGTACGATTTGAACGATGTCCTTAAGAATGTTTCATCTACTATATGTCATTAGCAGTAAGATACGTATTTGACATATCGGGATGACGTATTATTTTAGCACTAGTTGGATTTTTTTTTATCGCACGCGTGTTTAATACGTTGCATTATGAGCCTAAACGCGGTTTAATAAGATCCACTTTATGAGCAACTGTGATAAAAAGTTATATATAAACGGAATATTAACCATGTTTTTGACCATGGCATGATTTTAATTCTTTGAGCTTAATATTTTAATGCTGTTTAAAAACACAATTTTCATGAGATTTGTGATAGTTTCGTAAAAATGGTGAATGAAATATATAGTAAATATTTTATATATTATATAGAATCTGTATGGAATTCAGGGCCACCTGCCACCTTATTTAAAACTAAATATTTAGTAATTTAGGGAAAACTACTAAAAACAGGTCATTAGATATTAAATATTTGATTGATTGTCGTACAACGATTTATTCGTTTGTTTTCTTATTATAATCACTCTTATCAAGTTTTTAAAAACTTTTTTTTTTGCTTTCATTACCCAAAGGTACGGTCGGCTGCGTAATTGCAGACCCACCGTAGAGCTCCAAAATGGCTGTTATAAGAATGTTTTCAACACAAGCAAGATTTTAGACACCTGCTTTAGTTGTTTAAAGAAGTTTAAAGTCTTCTAACTCATATCAATTATCAAACAAAAATTATTAAAATGAAAACATTCCAATAATAGTAATTTTAGAACTCTACCGGGGGCTGCAATTATGCAACCGACTGTACCTTGTTATGTAATTAAAATGCTCATAGTAGAATAATTACATACCAAGAAAACGTTTACCTATAGAACAAAAAATTGCTTTGAAGTGAGAAATAATTCTCTCCCTAGAGAATAGTTTCTTGGTTTTAGTAAAAAAACTTTTGATGATAAGCAGTATTCCTAATTTAAATGCAATATTCTTTAATTAAGATTACTGCTTATCAGTCATAGAACATATCCTAAATAAAACTAAGAAATCATTCTCTATATTCTATAGGGAGAGAATTATTTCTCACTTCAAGAAACCGTTCTGTGTAGACTTATAAAATCTCTTGGTTAACATTTCCGTGTCCCTCGTGAATCACAATGGCAACTTAAAACATTTTCGACAATTTAATCTTTCAATTATAAAAACACAGAAAGCACACTCTCCTGCCGTGTACCTTATTAATTTTCTAATCTCGTTTAATAGAATCTCCAAGGAAATTAACACTTAACGTAGAAATTTACGAAGTCATCAGTGCCGTATTTACTACCCCCGCCCTTAGAGACCGAGTCTATTTTGAAACATTCACGAAATTAAAAGCTTAGCAAACTCCGCGATATCAACTTGAAAATTGAGACAAAAACGCTATTCGGGTCTAACTAGTACACGGGGAAATTCCTCGTTAACTTGCGACGATCGTGTTTAGAATTCCGAAAATGGAAAATTGTGATTATATGTGTTTCTACGCGAGTGTTATGCTCCCAGTACACCGTCAAGTTATACCACATTATTACTACTCATGTGGTAATACTACAACTAACAAGTTAAAGGAGCAGACGATCAAGCGTCAGTGGTCCTTAACGCATAAACTAGATAGTTAGATAAGCTCTTTGTTGTATCTACCATATTTTAATTCTAACATTCATTAATTTTTTTAATTGTCATTCGTTTTTTTATTGTCCATTGTTTTCGTTTCAACCGGACCATTAGGACTCTGTGGCGTGGTGGGCCAACACTCACCTGCGACGCAGAAGACTGCTGGTTCGATTCCCGCCTTCAACAAATGTTTAATATTGCAGGACATTCCACACATCGCCATCTAGCCCCAAGCTAAGTAACTAGACTTGTGTTATGGGTGCTAGACAATGGATATTCTACTTATATACTTTTCTTTTGAAAATATATACTTATAATACATAGAAACAACCAGACCACAGACAAATATCTAAGCATAAATACTTGTCTGAGGCGGGAATCGAACCCGCAACCCTGTGATTGGCAGTCCGGCATGGGGACCATTGTGCCAACTGGGTCGTCGTTTATATACAATATTTGTTTTTGGTGTGTATCTATATATGTGTATATGTAAGATGTACCTATGTATTAACAAAAGAAAAGTAAAGGTATATTCTTCAAGTTCTCTAACCACCTTAAAACAAGCCTAGATGCTTAACTTGGGGCTAGATGGCGTTGTGTACAAACCTGCAATATTTATTTATTTAATGTAGTTGAGCTTCGGCAAAGTTGCAGGTGCAGGTTTGATCAGTGAGATTGACATTATTACTGGGTTTGATCAGTGATATTGACCGTGTGAGAGCAGCTTTATGTTACCGAGTTCGAGTATGTAGTATGTAGGCTCGCTACTGTGAACCCCCACGCCCTCGATTAACTCGTGAATAACACGAGTGTCTCCGTTCCGACGCCACATAGCGATGTTGCAGTAAAACACTTCAAAAACGTAAACAATGACATTCTCTCTACGCGGTTTCATTTTCAGGGGAATTGATGCTTTTTTTTTTCGGAACAAAATGTTTTTTTTGAGTTCTTGTTTTGATGTGGGTTTTGTATTTGCTTAATACTATAGTATTTGCAATTCAGTTGACAGGTTGAAGGAAACAAGTTTATTAATTGTAACCATACCCATAAATCATTTTATAACTTTAAAAAAGATGTGTAAGGATAGAAGAAGTCACAAACTCATGGGCTTTTTATGATCATGATCAAAATGATCTGTTTGTCTGGTCATCCTGATGGTCACTTGAGTTCATACACTCTTTCGAAACGTGTCTTGTCGAGTTTAACCGATTTAAAAAAATAAGAGGTTCTCAATACGAGGTGCGACACGGTCTTGCGTACAATGTCACTCAAAGTGTATACATGGTTTTTGGGGTCAACGGTAGGATAATTGAGAGCACACAGTCAATATTGCTAAATGGTGTACAGTTGCGGCGCGTAAGCCAGTATAAGTACCTCGGTCATTATGTTGCTGAAGACCTCAATGATCAGGTAGACATAGAGAGGGAATGCAGAGCACTGGCTGTTAGAGCTAATATGAACGCGCGTAGATTAGCGAAATGCAGTGTAGGAGTTAAAATCACACTTTTCCGAGCAGTTTGTCAAGGTTTTTAAACCTGCAGCTTATGGATGAATTATACGAAGCAGTCGCTAAGTGCTCTACGGGTTCAATATAATGACGCGTTTAGGGTGTTGATGGGACTGCCATGGTGGTGCATTGCATCTGGGATGTTCGCGGATGCCGGAGTAGATTGTTTTCATGCAATACTACGAAAAAGAGCAGCCTCTCTGCTTGGACGGGTACGTGTTAGCTCCAACAGCATCCTAAACGTAATAGCTAACATGTATGAACCCACTATGTATCACTGTATTAATGTGGTGGGTGGTTTCACCAATAAGTATATTTATTTTATTGATTAATCTATTCATAATATAAGTATTTGATTTAAATTGTTACTAACATAGTTGTAAGTACCTACTAACATTGATGGATCTATTTTATCTGAAAAATAAATGAATTTAATTTAATTTAATTTAATTTAATTTAATACAGTGTGTAACAAAAATCCAGAAGGCGCCTGTAGTAATATTTTTGCCTCAAAATAATAATTTATTTTGATTTAAAGTATAATTTTCCACACGTTAACTACATTTTTATTGGTTGCCTAAGGTCTGGGTGTACTTACAGGTACGTAAGATTAATAAGAAGGATTGCTAACATGGTTTTTTTATTACACGCTGTGTGTATAAAACTATATTTTTATCTCTCAATATAAAAATAACCTTCAACCCACTAATAGACTGACATTACAAGAAGAATCATCACATTACATTACAGAGGACAAATAATATTGTGCGTACGTTCCGTCCTTTCGTTTCAAAGGAAAAACTTTTTTGTGTCTACTTTAGTTGTAGCCGTAGACTATAGAATATGGGAGAGAGAACCACCCACTACGTTACTTAGCACATAGATACTCACAACGTGATTGTCACTGGTTCGTAGACATAGGTCGTAGTCGTACTTGAGAGTGAACATTTAAGTATGTGTCGATACAACAAGATGCGATAGACTTGAGTTAAAGTGGAAGAATGTGGTAAGAAGACATAATAGACCGCAAAGTTTTCCTAAACGATGCGTAAGATAGAACGAAGTTGAGGGAGAAGATTAGATAGGCAGACCTCATCATCAGACTGACCCCATCGATGGATTAATAACTGTACAGAAGAGAGAGAGAGAGAGAGAGAGAGAAAGAGGTACAAAAAAATAAAAATATAAAAAATGTTGTCACTTACAGAATTTAAAGATATTAAATAATTTAAAAAATGTCTCCAGCCCGTCTATTTATTGATCAAACGAACTTACCAAGTGAAGTTCGATCACAATTGTGTGAACGACTTCATTCAACGCGGTCTAACATATTGCATTAGTGTTTGCACTATGCGGCCTTCACAGACTTTTAAAGCTTCGCGGGCTTTTTTTTTTTTTTTTTGTGTGTGGTATCCCTGTACCTACGGTTGGTACGCTTGATACTATCACTAGCGCCACCTACCGATATCGACGTTATCGGATGGATGCGAGCTTCTTCATTGGTTCAGAGCTATACCTACCTATATGTAACTACATACCTACATTTCCTCATTTTATTTTAGGGATTAGGGTTATTTTTGTATGAACCTATTTACTGCTAAGTAAGTAGGTATTTGGGAGGGTTTGTAGTATAGACCGCGTTGAATGAAGTCGTTCACACAATTGTGATCGAACTTCACTTGGTAAGTTCGTTTGATCAATAATTGTGTTTCACGACGTTCATTCAACGCGGTCTAACATATTGCATGATGTTCAGAGAACTAGGTAAGTAAATAAAATAGGATTATGTAACAAAAATAAACATATTTATTTTTCGTAACGAATTACACTTACTGAAAGCAACTTAAGCTATACTTAAATCACTGAAATATTTAATGAATTATATAAATAGGAACCTAATTATTACTGGATAAAATCGTTTATCCAAATTGTACACTGTTATTAGCAACATTTCTATTATAAAATTTTAGAAATAAAACTGTTGTTTCACTCCAACCAGCGGTTTTCCTTAAAATTTCGATGTTAACACCGGCTCTATTGGCTGCAGATGTGGCTGCATGTCGAGTACTATGACCACCAAACACCTTAGTATCAATTCCACTGCTTTCAAGTGTATATCTTTAATCCAGTGACTTTAATCTCTGAGATGTTAACTTAGAATAAAGAAGCCTAAAACTTATAAACAATAATTCGTTTGTATTTAAACGTAATGAAATATGTTTCTAAACATCTAGCTGGGCAAATTTCAGGTCTTTGTTCAAAATACGGTAGTTTTAATATCGGCTGTGGACAATTCGGTCTTAGTAGTTTTATTGATATCTGGTATTTTAATAAATATATGTACAGTCACGGGAACTACTAATTTGAATATTACTTCATCTAATTAATGAAAAGGTCTATACCCTATTTGCAGTCACTAGAGCCAATAAAGTCAGTGTCTTCTTCGATAGGGTTTCTAGATTAAGACTATTATTTGGGCATTTTTGCACCTAATAATTGAGTACTATACCGGGATCCCGGATTATTTCATACCTAGGTGCCGGAGGTCATAATCTAAACACCCCTCACATATAACGTTATATAATATATCATCATGTTCTGACAGATTTTGTGTAATAAGAGACAAAGCCGATTTATAAGAATTTATGTTGCATTACATAATATAGAACACATATCTAACATCACTATTGAATACAAGTTAAAAAATCGATAACATTTGAAACAGATGCGTTATTATAATCATATTGATGTTCTACACAATATGCAATCAAATATTTGAAGTTATATTTCTTTATGCGCGTTATAAAAAAAAATGATGAGTGAAATTTTAATGCGCGCGCATCTGTAACACAAATGTCACATGTTGTTTATACAATTATTGTATTGAATACAGGTCTTATCTGATAGCGACTGCAAAAATATTTCTAAAAATGCAGGTGATAATTTTATAACTAGTAAGGTCTGCCGGATAATTTCGCGGCAACTAGCGTTAGGGTTCAGTACAGTTTGTGTGACGATCTGTTAGGTGAATATCGGGATCGTAGATTATCAAACTTAAAACAATTATTGCTTAAAAACGGGGAACCAAGGCTGGATTGGCCAGTATGGAACAACTACGATACCTTCTGCTTCGTCATTTATAATTTTATGTAATAATTTTACATTTAGTGAGAAAGGCGGAAAGGCTAAAGTAATAGATTTTTCCATGAGTCGGGATCATTAATCCACGTTACATAGATAGGGCATTTTGCATTTCATCTGCTAGCGAACAAACCGACATTTGGCTGAGCTAAACTGTATGTAATTAAAATGCATAATATGCTAATTCTCAATCGTTATATTAAAAAAAATTACGAGCAGTCTCGTGATTTGTCTTTAATATTTATTTGCGACGCAAAAAAACCAGATTTTACGCCTTTCACGCCACATTCACAGATCTTGAGCTATTTTATTAAGATGTAGCTAGGATGGGTAGTATTTAATGCTTATGCAAGAAATAGCCGTAGTATTATCTAAACGCAACAATATTTCCGATTTATTTTCATTTTAAGCAAAACATTTTTACGCTAGAAAATATGCTTTTAGTTCCAGTTCATTTATGTGTAAATTAAGTACGTTTTCTTTTTAATAGCCACAACTATGTTTATTATCTACTGAGGGACGCATCCGAAACAAAAACGATTTAAAATTGTTTGAATTTAGAGAAGTAAAAGTATGTTCATTGTTTATATTAGATTAGACAACCACCAGCACATATCAGTTTTTAAACTAGTGGGTATTTTAATAATTTGTTCGTAACTAGGATCTTTTAATAAATACTTGTATATAAGGTGCTCGAATTCTTTTGTATACAATCAAGATTAACGATTTATAAGTTCAAAAATTTTAAGATTTGTTTTTTAATTCTGGTTTTGAATGTTAAAATCATGTTTTTGGAATCAAATTCTAAAAAACTTCCACACAGTGGTTGGAACCAAAGCACATTTTTCGCAGTTTAATTTAAAACCGACGCTTTCGATTAACATAACTGTTTTGTTTACGTTACGTTGACACTGCGAATTGGTTCTAAATAACTATCGTCCAAAAATATTACGGAAATAAAATAACGTGATCATAGGTATTCCATAACCGGTTTCATCAACTTGGTGAAAACATAGGGTGCAGTGCACACTGCACAAGCCAAACGGTAAAAAATTAAATTCGTACAGAATATTGTTATATTTACATCTGATGTAGGTACTTTTTATTTGATTCATGTATAGGTATGAAAAAATATGCGTCTTTAATATCTAAAGAGGCCATTGATAATAATAAGTTCCAAATTTTAATGCAATACTATCGTATTGGAGGACTATTGTACTCCATTTCAAAATGAGTTATATCAATAAACTTATTAAAATAAATCGTTTGTCGCCATTTGGCTTAAGCAGAAGAAAGATGCCAGACAAAAATTGATATAAAGGTTGGCACTCAGATAATATGGCATAAATATCGCGCTATTTTATTTTTAGAGCTTTTGCAAATTCTACATTTACTTCAACTAATTTTGAAATTATTAACCCCCGACGCAAAAACGACGGGGTGTTATATTAGATTAAAAATTTTGATAAGGTACTGGTCAGTACTAGACTAAAAGGGATTTTATAACCCTTTATCCATTGAAGTACAGTAAATCATCAGTGATTTGAGACCATTTATAAATAAAATATTTGGGACGACCAGCGTATGGTACCTTATAGATCTCCGCGTCATCGCTGCTTGCCCGGTGAGCGGTAAGGGAGCGCGCCGAAGTGGTAGTGATGCTCGCGGAGGCCGTGCTCGGTCCTGCGGCCCGCGCGTGCTGCTGTTCCTGGTCGTGGGCGCCGTCCCTCCGCGCGCTCTGCCCCTGGATGTCGGCTTCCGACGCAGCTCGATTAAATGACCAATTTTTAAAATCTTCTCCCGATTTTTGAATCGATTTTGCTGATTTCAATTTTTCAGTGACATTGTCGAATTCGAATCGAATTCACGGCTGCAAGAACTAGTTTTCTACTAGTTTTTGTCTCACAGAAGAGAGCGTCGCACAAAATTCGGCAGACGACGCTAAGCAGCTTCAAAATTTCTTGCTCCATACTGCTTAACAGTAGCAGCTTGTCCATTGCCACTGCTAAGCCTGACAAGGCTACTCCAATGGATTGAGTTCTGGTGCAAGGATAAACTCACAATTTGTGGGTGTGAAGTAGGTACTCCTCGTAGTAGTTATTCTTTGGCGACTATTTGGAGGCCCTTGGCAAGAATATTTTGCAAGCAGATGGCAACATCTTTGTGGATAGACAGTCCTAAGATAGTTTCTGGTGTCGTTACGTCACCTAGTAACTCGAAGATTTCACATCCAAGTTCCATCTCGGATTCAACGTCGAGATCATAGCCTGGCGTCGTTGTGACGTCAGCAGTTGGGCTGGGAGCGTCGTCGTCGGTCGAAGTAATGGCGGCGGTCGCGGTGGCTGCTTCCGGTCGTCGGCCTCGTGGTTCGACGACCACGACCGGCGTGGGCCACGCCGTAGGCCATTGCGTGGGCGTGGGCCATAGCGTGGGCGTGGGCCGTGGGCCATGGCGTGGGCGTGGGCCGTGGGTCGGCTGTGTGGTGACGCGATGCGACGTCACGACGGTCCGTTGTCGGGACGCAGAAGCCTCGCTGTCCATGTCCACCAGTGCTGTGGGACCAAATAATTGTGTTAGAACACAATTTTTATTGTGACGGTATCTATCTGCGCAGAGGCAGAAACTCGTCAGATTTTGGTCAAGATGGTGTCGTTTTATCGACATTGCGTGTAAAGATACAAAATGACGGTACTTTTTGCCAGTATAGGCAGTAACACGTCATATTTCGACACAAAAAACCGCAGGCACACCGCAGGTAGAAGGTCTTCAGTTCTTGGACATGACGTGCATCTGAGAACATATTCATAAAATGGAGGGTATTTTTGAAACTTACATTCGGATTCACTCTCTGATCAGGAATCGATGACGCGGATGCGACGATGATTAGTCTTGAATTCTTGTTGTAACTCGGCGATCCTTTTCCTTATTTTCTCCTCTTCTTGCTTCCTTTTGATTCCTCCCATCTTCAGAGACCAATTATAGGTACTGCTTCAAACTTGAGGTGACTTGTGTGAAGACCGGCAGACAAACACAGAATGAAGAAGAAGCTCGCATCCATCCGATAACGTCGATATCGGTAGGTGGCGCTAGTGATAGTATCAAGCGTACCAACCGTAGGTACAGGGATACCACACACAAAAAAAAAAAAAAAAAAAAAGCCCGCGAAGCTTTAAAAGTCTGTGAAGGCCGCATAGTGCAAACACTAATGCAATATGTTAGACCGCGTTGAATGAACGTCGTGAAACACAATTCGTAATAAATAATGGTTTCTGTAATTTTTAACCAGAAAGACGTGTTGGCCTTTTTAGAGGCGCAGTCCCCATATGGGGACCAGCCTTTAAAAAAGTCAAACTTCCGTCAAATGGCGCAGTCCCCATATGGGGACCAGCGTTTTCACGCGACTATAACCTTTATTTCTATGAGTCTTTAATCCTATGAACAATGTATTACCGGAATTAGCACATTGAAATTCTCTATGGCTTACAATACTCAAAAGACTTGACGTCGAAACAAAAAACTGACAAAAATGAGTAATAAATGACAGGTCGCCATTTTTTCTAAGTGATTTTTTATGGCTGATTGTTTATGTTTGTGGAAGTGTAAAATTGTGAAATTATAGGTAATTTTATTGTTGTATCATATGTTTTGTAGTGTTTGGGATACGATCAAGCGATTTACGTAATCAGATACGTAAATTTCGTTGTATTTTTATTGCATTCATGATGGAAAGTTTTTCCGATTTTCATGCATTTTTTATGCAATTTCCGTACAAATTTAGCTAAATATAATTGAAAATATGCTGCGTAGTCGTAAATATCTATTTACAATACACTATCGGATAGGTAAATTATCAAGCTAGCTAATGGTGTTTACGGAACTATGATAGGTAGTCTAATTCAATTTTGATAGGTATTTCGCTGACGTGCGAAATGTTCGCGAAATTGCATCTAGATGCGCAGAATGCAGCAGAATGCAGGTAAAATAAAAAAATAAAAAAAACCGTTAAATTTTGGTTTTGGGAGAGGTTAAAGCACTGCTACGGTGTAGCGAGGATTGTAGTTTCAAATTTCACAAAAAAATTGGAAAGTATTTCCATTTTCTAAGTGTAGGTTTGCTTACATTGAGCTAGATGAGTAGAAACAAAAAGGCTTTATTTTCATTACACAAAAACACAGAAAATTATTTTTCGTACATTAGTAAAAAAAACAACAAAGCTAGAAATAAAATTTACGCGGCCTAATCGCCAAAAGCGAGCAAGCGTGGTTATCTGAAGCAAAAATATGTAATCAAAATCCGACTTTAAATTAAACAATCGGCAAGCTTTCTACCAAAAAAACTAGACTGCGGTTAGCGTTCGCCTTCGTTTCGACATCTGTGGTAAAAGCGGTAACAAATTGCCGTTGCGACATCTCCAGATTCTTTGCCGACAGAAAAAGCGACGTCCCGCTTGACTCCTCGCCTGTCGGTGCTACAATCCTTGTCAGAGAACTCATGTCTTGTTATTAAGGCGCATATTCTTAGCAAAATACCTTAAGAATATGACTAAAATTGACTGTAAATAAAAAAACACAATTCATGGAAATTATTGTCAAGTGTTGTTGTGTGTAGGTTCATTATTTCCCTACATTTTAGCATCATTTAAAAGATGTGTCGTTTCTGAGCTTATACAAACTTAAGTGAAAAACCGGTCAAGTGATTATTGGCTTGCGTATTGAGAGTTCATCATCACTACATAGTATAAAATAAAGTCACTTTTCGCTGTCTCTATATCCCTATGTCCCTTTGTATGCTTAGATCTTTAAAACTACGCAACGGATTTTGATGCGGTTTTTTTAATAGATAGAGTCATTCAAGAGGAAGGTTTATATGTATAATACATGCATAATATAGCCGTGCGAAGCCGGAGCGGGTCGCTAGTTAGTTATATTATGTTGCAGTAGTATGATAGTTACCAATTTGACTTGACCCCTATTTCGTTTAGACGGACAATCAAGTGATCCGTGAGTGATCCCATAAAACAAATCCAATTCAAATGTTTAAAACAAATCTAATAGTACTCGACCTGCCGCAATTTGAATCCACGACTATCGGAATGCAAGGTGAAAGGTACCCTCCAATAGGCAAACATAATTTTTTGCATGAACAAAAAAAATTTTTTTTTTCTGTAATAATTCTCAATTATTTAAAGGCGAAAACCGAAAACGAAAATTTGAATTCAATATTCAAACAAAATCAATTTCCCGGGATGAAAACCATTAGTCTTTTTATTATCTAACAAATTACAAGAAATGGCGTCGTTAAGTAAATTACTGGAAGCAGATTTTTACCTAAATTTAAAATCCCCTTTACTTTATTAACTTTGCTTAGCGAGTGAATAACTAATCGATATATTTTTAGAATGTCATTAACAGAAAATAAGAATAAGCTTTATGTGAATATTATTATGATCACCATACGATTCCATCTATGCAGTGACTCGACTACTGAATTTCGAAATACGAAATTCCGTAATTTGTGAGACCGAATGTGTATCAGTACGATGTTCGTTAGTTCAACAGTACAATGTCGCGACTTTTGAAATTCCGTAGTTTGTGAGATCTAAAGTATACAAGTGCGCTGTACGTCAGTTCGAAAGCGCACTGTAGCGAAGTACGAAATTGAAGTCGGGTAAAAACAGAAAAAAACTAATTAAAAACAATAAAAAATTTGAAATGGAACCGCTTATAAGATGTACGCGTAGGAGAGGACTAAGAACGGATTTTTAAAGCGGAAAGATTTTATTGTTTGTATTTTTGTTTGAATTAATTAAGCTCCGACGCTACAGAATCGATTTACATTAAACTTGGTATGAGGATAAATTGATTCATTGACAGCGACATAAGCTACTTTTTATATATAGCTTATGTTGCTATTCCCAAGGGATCGGGAGTTACACAGGTGAAGCCGTGGTGGGCTGCCAGTATATCATTCTTCCAGTTCCAGTTTATCTTTTTGCCAGTATATTATATATACTACTAGCAACCCGCCCCGGCTTCGCACGGCTATATTATGCATGTATTATATCTAAAAACCTTCCTCTTTAATCACTCTATATAAAAAAAAATGCATCCAAATCCGTTGTGTAGTTTTAAAGATCTAAGCATACATAGGGACATAGGGACGGCGAAAAGTGACTTTATTTTATACTATGTAGTGATAGTGATATAAAATTCTCGTGTCACAATGTTAGTAACCATACTCCTCCGAAACGGCTTGACCGATTTTTATTAAACTTTATATGCATATTCAGTAGGTCTGAGAATCGGCTACTATCTATTTTTTATCGGAGTTTACTTCCTAAGAATCGATTTTCATATATAAGGCGCCCGGTATGAGAAAAATCCGAAGGGTAAAACCTACTAACAAGTAACGAAAATCGGTCACGTTTTTGGTCACGTTTTTAGAAAGTTTAGTGCGCAACTTTCTAATTTTATTTTTAATGGACGACTATTGACGGACGACAAATGTCGGACGACTATTTGTCGGACGACTATTGACGGACGACAAATGTCGGACGACTATTTGTCGGACGACAAATAGTCATCCGACTATTTTTTTTTTCATCTAAAACTCTTATTGCGTATGGTTAGATACTCGTACTTAAGGAGTAAACTCCAGTCGTGCGTCGGAGCTGACACACACACTTTATTTTGTTTCCTTTAGTTTTTTTTTGTAAATGTCAAAACAACGTTTGGCATACAGATACAACATATAAAATAATCTAAACAAATATCTTAACCTTCTCACATCAAAAAGACAATATACATTTCAAAGTTGAACAGTTATTGTATAAACTGGTGTGCGTCAAGAATACTTTGTCTTAAGTACGGTTTCTAACTAAAATGTCACGTCCCAAACATTTTAAGCTCTTAGAATTCAAGTGTACGCAATAATTTCGTCATAATGTTTTACTTAATACCAATCCCGCCCTAACTTTTAGAGAGAGTGCGAACATTTCTTCGCACCGTATGTGCTTTCGGCAGTATTTCTCTTATTTAGAATTTCATTAAATAAATATTTTAGGATACTTTACACAGCGCCATCTAGCCCCGAACTAAGCAACTAGGCTTGTTTTATGGTGGGCCGACAACGGATATAAATACTTACATACTTTTATTTTATAAATCTCCTTATACTAATCTATTCTTTACTTATATATTTTTATCTATCTACTTATTTGTTTCTATTATTTGTAACGAAAAGACGTTTCGGAGCCGATCGTTACAAACAAAAAACTGGACCGATTTTGATGAAACTTGATATGAGGATAGGTACAGTCACATTACCAATTACCTGAACCCCACGTGACCCAGAGTTAATTCGCATATCTGTAAAAATTTTAGTATTTACCTATTTTGTTATTTTTTAATGTTATATATTGTATTGTATAGTATATAGTTAAAAAAACAGAATCAGGTAACATTATTTTACAACCTTACAGATTTGTGAGCGAGCTCTAGGTCACATGAGGTTCAGCTAATTGGTGATGTGATTGATTCATTGAAACATAGGCTACTTTTTTATCTCTGTATTCCTACCGGATCGGGAGCGGGTGAAATCGAAAAAAAAAAACTGTACCTACATAGATACTTTTTTGAGGCGGCAATCGAACCCGCAACATTTTGCGTTGCAGGTGGTTGTTCGTCCACCATGCCACAAGATCGTCGTCATTGTATTGTTTTTAAAACGTATTGACGCTAGGTTCAGTTTTAATGACACTCATTTATTTTTACCAGTTTTCTCATAAATTATCCGGACGGTTTTTATGGACTGTTGAACTGACAAAGGAACTGTTAGTTAATGAGAGAACAAATAATAGGTACAATCAACGGACATAAGTGCAGACCCACCGTAGAGCTCCATAACTGCTATTTTAAGAATGTTTTTAACTCAAACAAGATTCTAAGATACTGCTTGCTCATCATCAATCAATTTATTAGACAAATAATTATTATTAGCAATAATTTGATACGAAAATTTATTTTTTCAAGTTTACTTTCAAAGTTACATTAACCGATTTAAAACATACGTAAAAAATATTCCAATAATAGTAATTTTAGAACTCTACGGTAGGTAGGTATGTCTGCAATTATGCCGACGGTACAGTCACATTACCAATTTGCTGAGCCCCACGTGACCCAGAGCTCATTCGCATTATCTGTAAAAAAAATATCTAGTATTTACCTACTTATATTTTTATTTTTTATTTTGTATATTATATTGTATAATAGATTGTTAAAAAAAACAGAATCAGGTAACATTACTTTACAACCTAACAAAACGAGTGAGCTCTAGGTCACGTGGTGTTCAGCTAATTGCTAATGTGACTGTACCTAACACGGATAAGCAAAGTTGAGTTAAATAAAGCAAACAACAAAAACAATTCAAAAGTAAAAGAGGTATCGTTTTAAATAAGAAATATCCGAGTTTTCAAACAATGATGGAATTATTCGTTCACAATGAACTGTAGGTTTGAAATAAAACGGTTGGTCCGAAAACTGTTACAAAAGTATCTTGAGAGGAATTAGTTACGGAGTCCAATTAATCCTATATTATTCAGGAGGATTACAAGCGATATCTTACTTTGACGGCGAAAAGATTCCACGGTTTCACTCTGTTTAGATAGATGATATCTGTCTTATACTAAAGAGAACTTTATGGACATTTCGTAGACGATTAATCGTAATTTTTTTCTAGTATTTTTTTCACAGTATAATGTTTTTTTTTCATCTGCGCCTTGAAACTGAAATTGTAAACAAAAATAAATAGTTACAATGATGAGAAATAGTTACAACTAGCGACCCGCCCCGGCTTCGCACGGCTATATTATGCTATGCATGTATTATACATATAAACCTTCCTCTTGAATCACTCTATCTATTAAAAAAACCGCATCAAAATTCGTTGCGTAGTTTTAAAGATTTAAGCATACATAGGGATATAGGGACATAGGGACAGAGAAAGCGACTTTGTTTTATACTATGTAGTGATAGTGATGATGAGAAATAGTTATAATGACGACAATGGTCCCCATGCCGGACTGCCAAACACAGGGTTGCTGGTTCGATTCCCGCCTCATACATGTATTTATGCTTAGATATTTGTCTGTGGTCTGGTTGTTTATATGTATTATAAGTATATATTTACAAAAGAAAAGTATATAATGTAGTATACCTATCCGTTGCCTAGCACCCATAACACAAGTGTAGTTACTTAGCTTGGGGCTAGATGGCGATGTGTGGAATGTCCTGGAATATTTCTTTATTATAATAACGAAAGTCGTCACGAAACCGCTGAATGTGATAAAACATTAAATTTTTTACCTATATTAGTTTTTAAATATAAAATTCTTGCAGATCTATTAAATGAATTTAAATTCGATGGTTGATTATATATATATTTTGGACAAATCTTTATAAAAAAGACCCTAAGATGGTAATTTTAAAACCTTATTAGGCTGAAACATAGCATGCTTGAAATGACCTACGGCAAATCAAAGTTAAGATAAAATTAAAAATAGTGAAAGTCCGCTATAAAGTGGCTTTGAACTACAAATATTGTGATAGTAAACTTTGGGCAAGTAAGCAAAGCGACCACGGATGGTAAATTCAATTTTCTTGCTTATTACCTCCAAGATGTAACTTAGGGTCTTGTAAAGCGAATATCTTTCAGGAAACTTTCAGGATAAGCTCAGATTTGTCGATCAGAGTTCCAAAGTGAGATTGGTTTTTTTTTGAGTTTTTGTGTTATGGAAAAAGTAAGTGGAAACCGAAGGAACATTTTTAAATTAGCTTGCTGCTGGTGTGGGTTAAGCAAAACCTGGCGTGATCATTAATTCGATGGGTGACTGATGAACAGTGTGCAATAAAAAACTCTGGAGCACCTCCGAAAGCATCACTAATAGTCGAAATCTATAATCTATCTGATGGTTACCGATAGTTAAAATAATATTTTTCCTATAGCAAAACTGTGTTAGAAATGTCAGTTTAAAAATGTCAGGTTGCTGATAGATATATTTTTGGTAATGACCATTAGGCATTGTTCCCGGTTACTATATCTAATAGGTAGCCTTAGGATGACCTGACCTTAGTTCATAAACCCAACAGCTATTAAAAACATATTGGTAGGTACAATAATTGTACCTACCAATATGTCAACAACAAGAACAAGTAACAAGTACGCCGGGAACAAGTATTTATGCTGACCATAAATTCTTGTTTCTGGTTCTGGGTGTTTCCTATATGTATAATATGTATATATTTACAAAAAAAAAAAAAAAAAAGTATATAAGTAGTTTATCCGTTATCTGGCACCCATAACACAAGCATTAAGTTGCTTAGCTTGGGGCTGGATGGCGATGTGTAATATGTCCTGAAATATTTATTTATTTATTTATTTTATGTTTTTGAAATGAGGAACTCCTCCTTTTTTAAGTTTACTAAAAATATAACAAACCTAACCTATATATTTTTTTGGAAACTGTTTCGAATCTATTTTTACCAATTTGAGGAGTCTACGATGTACTCAGAACGGTAACATGGGTCAACCTTACATTAAAAACTTAAAATCGATCGATAGCTTGCAGCATAATGGTTGAAATCTATGATAACACTATCAACAACCAACGGTTAAAATTGCATTTTTCTGACATCGTTCTTAAAGCAACACTGTCAAAAAAGTATCACTTTAACACTTATATTATGTCTATGCTTTACCCTTGCTCGTTGATAGATAGGTTTTTGATTTAAGCCATCAAACAGCTAAACTAGTGTGCAATTGTATGATTTGTGACGATATATCGGCCGACGGATCCGTTTATGGTATGCTTGCGACCTAAATCAAACTACAAATTGACAAAATACGAAAGAAAAATAAAGAAATCTTAGATACAATAGGATGAACAATGTATATATTCCAAAAGCCACAGTCGTACGAAAACAATGAATAAATAATCTTCGAAAACTCCCAACGAAGTTAAAAATGAGACGAAAAAGACAACACTGTACGTACAGACACACTAATGAAAATATCCTGTATCTCATTTACTTTCGTTGTGCGCTGTCTGACTATACAGAAGGACACAGTTTCTGAAACCGTTGCATAGTTAATCCCCAAATGACAAAAGAACCCCTAAAATATGTCAAGGGTTAAGTCAAGGTGGTTTGGGGGCATAAGTTGAACCCCCTATGTCTGTCTGTGTAGAAACTACGTAGCTTCGTAGCTTCAAAACAAATAAATTAATCTAAATGTCCATGAGTGTTCTCTCAGTTGTATGAATATCGCAGTTTAGAGTATATTTTTCCATTGTCAATTTAAGAGTTTTTAATTTATCTGACAATTAACTTTTAAAATATTGTTCTTGCAATTCAAAAAGCGACGCTGGCTTTATTTGTGTTACGCTTTACGTACCGTTACGAATGTGTGCATATAAATCACTCTCGACCCGTCATCGACTGACAGATTAAAAAAAATGTAGAAACAACTTCTATTTGTTGTTGAGCTATACAGTATAGAATAAATAGGGCTAACCAATTCCTTCCCTTGGGTGTCGTAGAAAGCGACTAAGGGATTTAGGGACCTTGTGCTGACTCGCACCTTCGGTCTCCCATGTGGTGGCGGGTAACCATTCGCAAGGAGGGTAGGTGTTAGGCAGCGGTGGAAATCAAACCCGCAACCTTTTGCGTTTGCCCACCGCATCAAAGAGGTCATCTGAAAAGTTAAACAAAGAAAAATGTTCTGATATAAGAGGTACAATTTGGATTAATAAACTTCTTAAACTCACACGATTTAATAAACAATAATAATAAATGCGTTTATTTCTTTTACAAATGCTTAAATCTATCCACATTAGGTTGAAACCTCCTTTTAAGCATGAAATGCCTGTGTCAGAAGGCTCCGCTCTTCTATAGTTATTATTATAATTTGTTAAGCAAAAGGTAAGTAAAATGATTTCCTAAATTATAAGATATTACTTACAAAAAATTCGTAAGTACAAAAATCAATCGTGATATTTTTTATTTATTTTTTTGTGTTCTTAGTATGTAATAATTTTACCGGGTCTTAATCCGTTATTTTTTATATTTATGTCTCTTATCTTGACGTTTAAATATTTGGTACCTTCCTGCTGATCAAACTTTCTGGTCCAACTAGTTTGTTCTAAAGTAATACATTTCTTCGTAGTCAAACTGTCTAATTCGTTTGATTAAAAGGATTAATAATTTCATAGTCGCAAAGATAACTATGAATTCGAATTATTTTTTGAATGGATGTCACTATCATCACTATCACTACACAGTATAAAACAAAGACGCTTTCTCTGTCCCTATGTCCCTATGTCCCTATGTATGCTTAAATCTTTAAAACTACGCAACAGATTTTGATGCGGTTTTTTTAATAGATAGAGTGATTCAAGAGGAAGGTTTATATGTATAATACATGTATAATATAGCCGTGCAAAGCCGGGGCGGGTCGCTAGTATGGAATAAAATACTTCTAAAAGTTTGACAACCGCAGTAATTCACGTTTCACTAGTTATTGAAATTGAAAGCACCGAAAGAGTGCTTTTATACAATCACTGTTGCACAAATTGCAATTTATGTTTGTATCATTTCTACGCGAGAAAAATTTATTTATTGCCTACTTCGCTTTCAGATATGTGAAAACATTTTCAAAGGGAACTTGTTATTTTATTTTCAATATTTTATATTAGGTAGTTATACAATAAAAATGAATAAGTAGGTACGTTCTTTTTTGTTTCTGTTACCACTTGCATCTCAGTTATGTATCTCCCTTGTATTTACAAAGCTTTGAGCAAGAAGCATCGTATTTATTTAATTTGTACTTAATTACTAATATATGAAATCTAGTAATAGAAGGTGAAAAAAAGGCCTTTATAAATAACGACTCGTCCTGGCTTCGCACGGCTATATTATGCATGTATTATACATATAAACCTTCCTCTTGAATCACTCTATCTACTAAAAAAACCGCATCAAAATCCGTTGCCTAGTTTTAAAGATTTAAGCATACAAAGGGAAATAGGGACAGAAAAAGCGACTTTGTTTTATACTATGTAGTGATAGTGAAGGGTTGAATTCCTCTATTGTTTGTAGATTCACAATGTTGGATTCTCAAAGAATTGGTTCCAAAACCCAACATTTTTAAATTGAATATTTTAAGAATTCTGCATTTTGCAAACCGAAAACAGCCAACTAAATAACGAGTGAATAAGAAACATAATAATATTATCAACTTTTAAAATTTAAAGACGGTTTAAAATAATACAGTAAGAAATGCTATCGGTTTTTTTATATTTCTTACTGTTAGCGTAAACGATCACACTTTCATTCAAGCATTCTACTGAAACATTTCTAAAAATGGTAGAAATCCAAACTTGTGTAAATCAAAGCAAAGGCACAAACGGTCAGAATCGAATCGTCCTTATTTGTAAACTCGACACGTAACTGAAACCGAAGGGACCTTTTCAAAAATTATGATCCGTTACCGAGCGTGATCACGAGGTTTCATAGGTGGTAACACCCGCCCAACATCACCCACAATTTGTACCTAGGATTTTTAAATATTCACGTATAAGCGAACGTATGCTTAATATATTCGTCATTTGCATAATGTAATATTTTACGCAGAGCACCAACAAAATATACTAGAACACGTCGGTGTTATTTTTTCTTCTTTATGTTGAGGTTGGATCGCAAACATCGTTATTTTAGGAAGCAGATGGACGTAGGTTTTGTTTTGTTTCACACTTCGGAATTAGGAGTCGTGAACCTAAACAATGCAACGGTTAGAGGTTGGCAATCATCATTTTACTTTTAAACGGGTGTTTTTGGCCTAATCGGGGGGCTAAAATTTATACGAATGTTGGTGAACTCGAGGGAGATTTAACAAAGGAATCAATAGATTTCGTATTATAATGCATACAGCCACGCTGCTCCGCTGTAGTGCCGCTGTAGTGCGTCTGAATTCATATGAAATAGTAGAAAGAATATTTTTCTAGCCACGCCGCGCCGCTCCGCTGCCGTGTCGCTCTAACGCGTTTCAACCTTTAGGCAAAAAAAATTTATTGATTCCTTTTTTTAATCTCCCCGAGCTAACCAACATACGTATACATTTTAGCACCCCGATTAGGCCATAAACACCAGTTTGAAAGTAAAATGCTGATCGCCTTAGTGTGTTTCGACCTTAAATCGAATATTGTACTACTACTAAACTACTCCCTTAAACTGAACTTTGTGAAATTGATCCCATGAGTTTTTTATGACTCTTCTCATTGGCGGGCGTTCTGAAGCCACACATCCTAAATTATTTTTCAGGCGTTTCTAAGCGGTCAGTTGTTTTAAAATAATGCCACTTCTAACATTAAGACATAAGCAGGTAAATAATTGGGCGAATAATGTATGTAGATAGATATATAAAACGCTTTTTTGCAAGCACGGTGTACCTATATACAGGGTGATTTTTTTATGTGGGCCTTCAGGGCTATATCCTAAACTATGAAAGATAGCGAAAAATGCTGAAAGGAGTTGCGTGCCCGATTTTGAGAAAAACTAAAACTGCATTATTAGATATTTGAAAAAGTCATTACCCTAGCCGGGAATCGAACCTGTTGATTTTGCAAAAAAATAATCATCCTATATTTTTATACCAATCGATAGTGTTGCTGATAGAGATCAATTCCTGTAAACAAACATAGTATGGCAAAACAAAGGAAATGGCTGAATTTTGTAGTTTTCTGTAATTTTTACCTTTCTGTCTCTGGAAAAACAATAGTGTGAGACATAGAGGACAAGTGATATTTTTCTAAATATTATAAAATAAGTTCTAAATGAAGTTCTTTACATAAAATTTGTAAAAACAGTTCATATTTTTAGTGCAGCAGTTCGTTACGTCATTGGTCATACCTCGTCACTGCATTTTTTTCAGGAATGGTTGTATGTAAATTACAGAAGATTACTAAAATGAGCTATTTTCTTTAATTTGCCAGACCATGTTTGTTTCCAGGAATTGATCTCTATTAGCAATACTATCGATTGATTATTTTTTTGCAAAATCAACAGGTTCGATTCCCGGTTAGGGTAATGACTTTTTCAAAAATCGAATGATGCCGCTTTAGTTTTTGTCAAAATCGGGCACGCAACTCCTTTCGGCATTTTTCGGTATCTCTTATTATTTAGGATATAGCCCTGAAGGCCCACATAAAAAAATGGGTGCGTGTACTTATGTACGCGCGTGAGAAGTTATACTTCTTTGGCATTATTAAAAAAAAAAAAAAAAAAAAAAAAAAAAAAAAAAAAAAAAAAAAAAAAACTCGTCCGACAAAAAACTCGTCCGACAAAAGACTCGTCCGACAAAAAACTCGTCCGACAAAAAACTCGTCCGACAAAAAACTCGTCCGGCAAAAAACTCGTTCGACAAAAAACTCGTCCGACAAAAACTCGTCCAACAAAAAACTCGTCCGACAAAAAACTCGTCCGGCAAAAAACTCGTCCGACAAAAAACTCGTCCGACAAAAAACTCGTCCGACGAAAAACTCGTCCGACAAAAAACTCGTCCGACAAAATACTCGTCCGACAAAAAACTCTGGACTGGAAAAGGATTGTCAACACAATCAATAAAGTTCAATTTAGATTTAAACAACTTCTCCCGTGAGAATTTTGTGTGAAGTGAGAATTTTGTGTGACGCTTTTGTAAAATTTCACTCTCATCATTTTTTCATAACGCGCCTAAAGAAGTAACTCGTCCGGCAAAAAACTCGTCCGACAAAAAACTCGTCCGACGAAAAACTCGTCCGACAAAATACTCGTCCGACAAAAAACTCGTCCGACAAAAAACTCTGGACTGGAAAAGGATCAATAAAGTTCAATTTAGATTTAAACAACTTCTCCCGTGAGAATTTTGTGTGACGTGAGAATTTTGTGTGACGCTTTTGTAAAATTTCACTCTCATCATTTTTTCATAACGCGCCTAAAGTATAACTTCAAAAATTCACCCTGTATACCTACTCTATATAAAATAACAAATAACCGCTTAGTATGTATTTTAATGGTTTCCGAAACTGCTATATCAATTTCCTGGAAATCAACAAATAGCTACTTATTCCGGTATTCCGAAAAATTTGTGGCAATGAGAGCCGTAGTACTGAAACCAACAGTCTACACATTCATACAAAAAAATAGCTTACGATAAAATGATTCCTTCAAAAAAATAAGCGAAATCGGTTCACCTCAAATAGATTTACTTCCGAAGACATTACTTACATCTAAGTACCTAACCATTCAATATTTCTTAAAGGATTTAGGGTCGATCTAATAGAAAATCTGCAGATAGATTTAGAGTTGTTTTAAATAACTATAAACGAGATTGAACTGATGTTACGAATTATTATTTTTAACCGGTTTATTTTATTCTTCCTTTTCCTACATTGCACCTACCGCTAAATAAATATTTTTGAAGTGAAAACTTCTTATGGCGCGTTGGGCACTTTTGTGGGTGAGCATTTTCAGCCGTTCTCGCGACAGACGACAGATTTTCTCGCGACAGATGAGATTTTACACAGATATACAGTTTTTTAATTTGACTGTGAGTGTATTAAGATGTACATATGGTATTTTTTAACGGACGACTATTGACGGACGACAAATGTCGGACGACTATTTGTTGGACGACTATTGACGGACGACAAATGTCGGACGACAAATGTCGGACGACTATTTGTTGGACGACAAATAGTCGTCCGACTATTTTTTTTTTTCATCTAAAACTCTTTTTGCGTATGTTCTCGCGACAGATGAGATTTTACACAGATATACAGTTTTCACTTCTGCCTGCACTCCCGGAGTGCGCTGTTTTTTTTTTTAATCTAAAATTATTAAATATTTTTTTGTTAGCCTGACGGTGGTGGCGAGACGATATGGAGAAATTTGTGACAGATTGGCAATCCGTCGCACAAGATTACGATCAATGGAAGGGGAGTAGACAGGCCTTGCCCTGCATTGGGACACTACAGGCTAAAAATAATAATATATTGTATCACTGCTGGGTAAAGACCTCCCTAAAATCTTTCTACGAAGTTTGGTCCTGGGTTAGGTTTAGCCAGTCAAATGCAAATGCATCGAGATTGTGACGCCATCGTTATCGGGGTCTGCCTTGATTCCTACGAACTTCATCCGGGACTCAATGCGTGACTACCTTTTTAACCCGTCGTCGGTCGGGATGCATTCTACTCACGTGACCTGCTGCTCAATCTACTCGAGGTTGCATTAAGAGTAGTAAAATAATGCTATTAATAAATTAGATCCAGGTGCCTCTAACAATGCTTCCACGAAGTGTGCAACTAGGCTGTATGGACTAATAACCCTTTGCCTTCCTTGCAAAGGCAATAAAGGAAAAAAAGTCTTGTTTGACTTTGAAATTAGATCCCAATGGCATCCATTAAACGATTTGGAAGTCCTTCTCCGTCGTTACCTCAATGCTGAGGTTCGTGACTCTTTTGGTGCAGTCAATCAACAATCTTTCTCTATTGGACTCTTTCTAATACCTAATGTAGAGCCGAGCTTAAAAGTACATCCAGGATGGAGAGAATAAATGACCAGTCCATCATTTGGAGCTTTACCCTCATAGTTTTACACCTTACGTGGCCAAAGTATTAAAACACACAGTAAATATTTGGAATGACTAGTGTAGAAAAAGCAGTGAATCTGAGTAAAGGCCATTCGACGTGAATGAATACTAATAAAGTGTTGTAACTTAGGGTTCTTATTTAGGTGGTTGGAAGAAAATGCACTGAGTTTAATTTTAACGGGGTTAATTAAAATACCACAGCAAAAACGTAACGTGCTATACTCGACAATGGCCGGCGGAAGAGAGAGAGTGAGAGGGACAGAGCGATATTTCTATCAATATCTCACAAAAAGCGATAAAATTGAAAAAAAAAACAATCGTTAAATTATTTTTTTCCACTTTGTATAGAAAAGTAACTCTTGAAGTTGGAGTTTTATTTACCTATTCTAAGAAAGAACTGTGAACTAAAATATAGTTTCTTTACCTACATCCTACGTACGTCCTCATACAATATTACTTCAGATTGAATGTGACCGGAAAAAAAGATTGATTCAATTCCTAACGTTTCAATTTCTCTGTATCATAAGATTTATGAAAAAGTCATTACCCTGGCAAGGAATCGAACCTGTTGATTTTGCAAAAAAAAAGATCACCTATATTTTATACCAACCGATAGCGTTGCTGATAGAGATTAATTTCAAGAAACAAACATAGTATGCAAATCAAAGGAAATAGCTCTTTTTTGTAGTTTTCACTAATTTTGATCTTTCCGTCTCTGGCAAAATAATAGTGTAAGAAGCATAGAGGAGAAATATTTTACTAAATTTTTAAATATGTTCTTAATTCTCTACATCACTTAAAATTGGAAAAAAACAGTTCATGTTTTTTGTGCAGCCGTTTGTTACGTCATCAGCCATACCTCCTCACTACATTTTTTCAGGAACAGTTGTATGAAAATTACAGTAAACTACAAAAGTTAGGTATTTCCTTTGATTTGACATTCTATGTTTGTTTCCAAGAATTGATCTCGATCAGCAAGACTATCCATTGGTGTAAAAATAGAGGTGTGATTATTTTTTAGCAAAATCAACAACCTCGATTCCTAGCGAGGGTAATGACTTTTACAATAATCTAATGATGCAGTTTTAGTTTTTATCAAAATTGGGAACGCAACTCTTTTTTTGAATTTTTTGCTATCTCTTAATAGTTAAGGATATTATAGCCCTGAAGATCTCTTAATAGTTAAGGATATTAAAGCCCAGATTATAGCCCGGCCCACATAAAAAAATCACCCTGTATACAATATTGATTGGAAAAATATTCTGTTTATTTTCAAACCTCGAATGAAAATTCTTGAGATACAGCCTGATGACAGACACACAGGCGGACGGACAGAAAAGTCTTAGTAACAGATTCCGTTTTTGCCCTTTGGGTACCGAACCCTAAAAATAGGCTTTATAAAGGAGATAATACTAACTGTTGATCCACAGGTTTACCCCACTGGTAGATCCTTTTTTTTAATCTATGTGTGAAAATAAAAATAACAAAAAAGTTTTTTTTTTTACGAAAATTTTCTATCATAATCTCTAAAACCCCTTTGGAAGAACTGATTTCCATGCGGTTGGAATAATAAATGTATGATTATTTTAAGATCCACCTTTTGTTCCACAACGGTGGATTGAAGTGGAAAAATATATGCATAGATCTACTGGTGGAGCCTCGTTGGTGGATCCTAGTCAAATCGACCCAGTTGGCACAATGGTCACCATGCCGGGCTGCCAAACACAGGGTTGTGGGTTCGATTCCCGCCTCAGACAAGTATTTATGCTTAGATATTTGTCGGTGGTTGGTTGTTTCTATGTATTATAAGTATATATTTACAAAATAAAAGTATATAAGTAGTATATCCTTTGTCTAGCACCCATAACACAAGTCTAGTTACTTAGCTTGGGGCTAGATGGCGAGGTGTGGAGTGTCCTGTAATATTTATGTTATTTTTTATGTCAAATGAGGCATTTTGTGAGTGTTATTTATGAGAAAATAGGATTACAGTAAATAAAAAAGTAACTTTTGCTTTTCTAATATTTCTTGGGATTGATGTTTACATTATAAATCTACAGGTAAGTAGTATAGTACCTATAAATAAATACAATATAACCAAAATCTCAAAATGCATAAAATATTATAGTCTAAGAAAATATAAAAGAACTTTAAAAATAGTCAGAGCGTCGTAAATAAGACCTATCTTTATTACCTGGACATAAAGGCTATCCTTTTACTTTTATTATATATGAGTACTTACCTATATCTCTTTAAGGCTCGTTCAGACGACACGCGCCCGCAACGCGTACAACTCGCTTTGTTTGTTGTTGTATTTATAATTTGAGTCTTATGACACATCTATAGATCTCAAATTGCATTTATGCAAAACGAGGGCGAGGGGCAAATTTTAAAGCTAGTTGTGATGCGCGGGGCGGGCGCGGGACGGGCGCGTGTCGTCTGAACGAGCCCTTACCTCTACTCATGCGCCCTTACTAGCTGCGCCCCGCGGATTTACCCACGTTAATATCTCTTGAAAGTGATATTGGTTTTTACAGACACAGAATGGAACATAGTTGCTACATACTATAAACATTATCAGCCCGTTTTATCACTTTACAGGTCGAATTTCCTTGCAATGCTTTCTTAGTGAGCGCCTGCGTCCTGAAAGGAACCTTTATGATAAGTTTTAGACTCGTAGCTCTTGTTATTTCATACTTTTCATGCTAGTATTTTTTTATCATTTATATAATACTAGCGACCCGCCCCGGCTTCGCACGGCTATATTATGCATGTATTATACATGTAAACCGCATCAAAATCCGTTGCGTAGTTTTAAAGATATAAGCATACAAAGGGATATAGGGACAGAGAAAGCGACTTTGTTTTATACATGTAGTGATATAGACTAGCCTTTGCCCCTGACTTCATCCGCGTAGGGCTTGAATTTTTCAAAATTATTTCTTATCGGATGTTTACGTCATACAAAGAACATACCCTCCAAGTTTCAGTCTCTACGATCAGCGGTTTCAGCTGTGCGTTGATCCGTTCCGTCAGTCAGTCATTCAGGACAAAGCATTTTATATGTATAGAGAAGATGTACCTACTACAATAAGTTTATGTACTACTACAAAGTGTGTCATTTGTATGGTTTTTTTATTTTTATTCGTTTCATAAAATAGATAAGTACTTCATCATTACATCGCCATCTAGCCCCAAACTAAGTTACTAGACTTGAGTTATGGGTGCTAGACAACGGATATACTACTTAGCCTATACCTATACTTTTTTTTGGTAAATATATACCTAAAATACCTACATAGAAACAACCAGATCACAGACAAATATCTTCGAACCCGCAACCCTGTGTTTGGCATGGTGAACATTGTGCCAACTAGGTCGCCAATTTAGTATATTGTAATTTAAATTTTGAGATTTGTATGAATTAATAATTTAATTTTTGTACTGAGGTACTTACCCATCTTTTACTTTTAATCTGCTTTTAATATCGATTGCAGTACCTTCTTAAACAAATACTGCAAATACAGTCCATTGCTGTGTTTTCGTATTTGTAAGCTTTACAATGTGCTTAAATACAAAAGTACAGAGTACTAACATGATCATTAAAATGTTCATGAAGCTCCTAAGTGCAAGCGAATCCACGTCTTAGCGCGGATTAGCGTTGGATTGCTGTACCACGACGTTGCGCATAGACGGTTTTACAACCCCATTATTATATCTGCAAGAGATTCCTACTCAATAATCCAGAATATTTTAATACCATTTAAAACTGAAAAGAAAATAAGCCTCTTATGCCTCTCGATAGTAAAGGTAAATAATAAATTATTTCGTAAATATTGAAAGAGTTATACACTATACCGCGAAGCAATACAATATTAAGCGGCTTATTTTCTTCAATAAACCATTACGAGTAGTGAATTTTCATATAATAGTCTATAAACAAGAACGAAATAAAACCTTATTTATATAGATTAGTTTAATACAAAAAAATAATAATATTGAAAATTTAAGTGTGAAGAACTGTCCTTAAAACTTATGATCGGCGGATAAAATGTAGGTACATTTAAAGTTGCCTACGTTATCAAAGCTGTTTGTCTGTTTGTCAAATTTTAGTCCGATTCGTCCATAAGTTTGACCTGAACGGGTGGGTTGGCTTTGGGGGTTTTTATTATGAATTTGGAGTAGGCTTTGAGCCCCGCGAAGAAATAGTACTACTTTTTCGTTAAAAGTACAATTAATAAAAAAAGAAGTTAGCAAATTAAAATTAAACTGTTTCTAAGTAAGAGGTGACATCATGTGGATTAAAGTCCAGCACAACGCCTTTTTGTTAAAAATGACGAAGAATCTAATTGATACTGTAAAGAATTAATAATTCAGTTTAATAAAATGCACTTATTTTATTATAAAAAGTAGGTACGAGTATCTTAAAATAATTAAAATGATAGTAATGAATGTGACAGTTCCAGTCATGTCATAAAATCGCGCTCGAGAGCGTAAAAAGGTACTCTTCTCTCGTGCTTCTCTCTTTGGTACACTCACCCTACTTGCACTTGTCATGTGGGATGAGTTTACGGAGACATATTTTGCCAACCCACCCTGAAGATTGATATATCAGTCAGTTAGTTAGTCAGAAATTTGACTTTAATTTCATATTTAACTAATTTTAAATATAATAGAAGTCATAAAAAATTTGTCCGCGTAGAAGTTGAAATTTTTTATATGGTTTTTTACGATCCATACAAACTTTGCCCCCCCCCCTTTAAACTATCTTATTATAGGATGCCTATGTCATACAAAGAACACACCCTCCAAATTTCAGCGGTTTAAGCTGTGCGTTGATCCGGCAGTCAGTCAGTCAGTCGTTCAGGACAAAGCATTTCATATGTATAGATAGAAGAAAATGTTTAAAGAAAAAAGAACGCACAGCTGTCTTAATTGATCCCAAACTCCGGTAATAGAACATAATTTCAAATATAACTTAAAGGAAGATTATAATTAATGCTTCACTTTATTTACGACCTCAGTAAGCTTCCTCGGAGCAAGTGAATTTCGTAAAGTTTGCACCTGAACCAATTACCCGCTCTTACATTTGCTATACGGGTTCATTTATTGTACCTATATGGCAAGGTTAAACTTAGGTCTAATCAACCGGTTAAACCTAAGTTTGACAAAACTTTGTATTTTTTTTAACATAAGTGTAAGCTGGTTAAATCTATAATAATTGTAATACTTGCATTCGGTTTAAGATTTTTTCGTGGTTAAACCTAAGTATACCCGTCTTTATGTAAAGTTTGTACCTGAACCAATTACCAGCTCTTATATTTGCTTTATGTGTTGATTCATTATACGCGACACGGCTATAACCGTGTCACGTGTAATGAATCAACACATAGCCAAGGTTACATTTAGATGTAACCGGTTAAATCTCCTCAAAATCTTTAATACTAAGGTCTAAGTGAAAAATCCTACGAAGGTATAATCGGTTAAACCTCTGGGTAATGACTTGGATTCGGTTAAATCTAGTTTTAACCTTTTACAATGTAAAAGGTAACTATTGACGTTTGCTTGAGAATGCTGGTTCATTTCATCATGCATTAGAGACAGTTCTTATCAATCTAACACTTCTTTCTGTCAATTCAATATTAGCCAGAAAAGTAGATAGATAGATTTATATTTGGCCAACAACAAAACACACCTGACTTCATCACTACATAGTATAAAATAAAGTCACTTTTCCCTATGTCCCTTTGTATGCTTAGATCTTTAAAACTACGCAACGGATTTTGATGCGGTTTTTTTTTAATAGATAGAGTGATTCAAGAGGAAGGTTTATTATGTATAATACATGCATAATATAGCCGTGCGAAGCCGGGGCGGGTCGCTAGTAAGTACTAAAACAAAATTTTGTTGTAATAGTGAGAGTGTCGTCACCAAATAGGGTTATACCTACCAAGTAAGTACTCGTAGACTCTACAAGCTAAACGCTACCATTCTCTGCTTAGCTGTAAATTAAGCCCAAAACGAACTTCGATATCGCACTCCTACAGTTAAAGAAATTAGTACCAATTTATTGCTTGCCAGCAACAGTTGCCTTCGAAATATTCCAAAGTGACTTTAACTTTGACTTCGTCTTAATTTGTTTGTCGATAACAAATTGACGGAGTGCAACTTGTTTATTATTGCCTCTTTCAGTTTCAATCGTTCGAGTTAATTAATTTTTTAGACATTCACACGAAATTTTATGTTTATGACGTTATTTTCATTTTAAATTCTTTTAACACGCCAAAAAATGCCTTCTTATACAGTAACTAACCAGATTTTGTAATTGTATTTATCTACTACTACGGCGGTTTTTTAACCCGCGTAAGTTTCAATATTTACTTGTCCATTCATTTTGATCTCTATGTCTTTGAAACTCGATCTTAGTTTTCTGTAGAATATATTTGTACTTTCGTACAAATATTTATCAAGATTTAATTGCAATAGATTTAGTTTTGCTTACAAAACATGTAAAAGTTTATAGCCTGAGTTACTAAAGTTCATTAAACGTACTAAAACATAAAAAAAACAAGGGATGCGAGTTCGAGTCTCGTCTTAGTCGCGATTTTTGAAGACGCATTTTTCCTTAAAAATATAAAAAAAATTGTCAAAAACAATTAAAAAACCCCCGACTAATAATAACTTTTGAACGGCTGAACCGATTTTGATCGAACATAGCTACGAACACTCTTTCGAACGAACAAAAAATAAAACAAAATCGGTTCATCCGTTCGGGACTTACGATGCCACATACAGAAACAGACACGCCAAACAATTAACACTCCTCTTTTTGGGTCGGGATTTAAAAACAAAGAATACCCAAAAGAGGTTTTCAACGAAAATCCCCAAAAACCCTGTTTTAATATATAGGTGACATCAATTTTAAAAACGTCCCCATTGAGAGCGAGTGTGTTGTATCATCAGGATAAACGAGGTACTATTTAGGCGTCACAAGTTGCAGTTACGACCCTTTCAGGGTTACTCATATCCTACCATAACTTATGATAAAGTTTTTGCAGATTATCCACCTATCTTTATCATATGATTTCATCCTCGTAACTCCCGATCCCGTGGGAGTATCGGGATAAAAAGTAGCTTATGTTATTTCCAATTATTAATCAATGTATCTTCATAGCAAGGTTCATCAAAATCGCTTTAGTCGTTTCGGAGTTTATTCGTTACAAACACACAAAGAAAAACAAAAAATATTTCCTATGTTATTAGTACCTACAGAAGTAGTATATTATTAGGCGCGTCGGGCGAACACTCGCCTGCGACGCATAAGGTTGATAGTTCGATTCCCAATTTGAACAAATATTTATATACAGCGGTTTGTTTGTGATCTGGGTGTTTCTTTTATGTATAGTCTATTTTACAAAAGTACACAGGGTGATTTTTATAGGAGCCTTCAGAGCTATGTCCTAAACTAAAAGAGTTAGCGAAAAATGCTGAGTGCCAGTGACAAAAACTAAAACTGTATCATTAGATTTTCGAAAAAGTCATTAACCGGGCCAGGAATCGCACCTGTTAATTTAAAAAAAGATCCTTTTTTTTACTAACCGATAGTGTTGCTGATAAAGTTCAATTCTTACATAAAAGTTAGTACTTATCACAAATCAAAGGAAATGGCTGATTTTTGTATTTTCGTCGATTTAGTTAAACTATTCATAATTCGAGAACGGTAGTAGACACCAATGTAGATAGGTAGTAGACACCAGAAATAATATCATACAAGTATGTCGGCTTAAACCTTTATCCCGATATTCCAACTGGATCAGGACTTACGCTGAAACTGCAGGGCGTAGCGAGCTAATAAATAAAGGCGGAAGTAATCTGACAAGATAACAATACAGGCACTCAATCAATAAAATTCGACCTTGAATTCGCTTGTTATCTGGCTCTCAACGGGTGGGTTGTGTCCGCTCCGTAGGTGACAACAATGCTATCAATTTGTCAATTTGTACTAAGGCTGAAGTTCCTCGCGGTGCGAATCGACCAATGACCCATGCAGACTAGACTGAAAAGTCGGCTGATGGGTAAAACATATTTGAATTTCGAAAATTAAAATACCTAGATGTTTAATTAAAATATCGAAAGTCAAAATAATAATATCATATCGATATTGTAATCACTCGGCATTACATTTGAATCGTAGGTACTTATAAAAATTAATATAATACTACCTATATAAAAATAAGTCGGGTTTTCCATCCTGACGCTATAACTCCAGAACGCACGAACCGATTTAGATGATTTCGGTTTTGAAATGTTTGTCGTAGTCCAGGGAAGGTTTAAACGGTGAGAAAGATCGGACTAACGCGAGTGAAACCGCGGAGCGCAGCTAGTATAATATAAAACATTCGATATTTCAATTTAGCCGTTGGTATTTTAATTTTCGAAATTCTAATAATATGTACCCCGGCTGATAGCTCGCCGGCTTACTTACAAAGACTAACAAACAAACTATTTCACGTTTGTAGTCTACGCTGCCCTAATACTAGCTGTGTCCAGCGAGTATACCTGCATGTGCATTTTTATTTGTTTTATTTATGCCAGCACTCAGTCTCACTTACTTTTTTTGATGAATTAGAGTTATGGTTATTCGGTCACGGCTTCAGCGTAACGAGTGGTAGCTTAAATTCGTTGTTAAGTACATAAAGGGTACTTTATCCTGCGGCGGGGTTGAACATTTTGGAAAAAAAATTTTAACATTTAATAGATAGACATACTCTTTATTGTTAACATCCCTTACCACTTATTACTTATCTTATTTTAAATCTACCTACAAAGTTTTCAAAATATAGAGAGTTTATAATCTTTTATGATAATTCGGTTTTATTTGATTTGCATTTTAGATTCAACTAAAAACTCGAAATCAATATGAATGTAGGCTTTTTTTTACCATTAAAACATCATGTTTTTATATTTTAACAAAAGTTAGTCGGTAAGTAAAACATAATGATCTTATAATAACATTTCATTATTTTGTGATATCTTTGTTTTTTTTTAATTTAAGTACATATAACAATTTACATTATTAAATGTGGCATGGCAACTCATGATTGATTACATTTGAAAATGACAAACCAAAATATTGTTAAAATATAGATAATATTATATAGATATCTGGCTATAGTTCTTATTAAACAACAGATATTATTATCACTGATTGTGTTTTTTTTTAGATAAACTTTATCTAAAAAAAACACATCACAACACACATCTTAAACTTTGTGAGCATTGGTTTAGTTTAGTGTACACTACGAAGATACGAAGATGTTCAGTTAAATCACTTTTTTAGTTTAATCACTTAGTCTTAAATTTTATCGTAGCAGTTAATGGATTGGGGTATCTGTGTACTTCAGACCAGTGTCACAAAGAAGCGTAACAACCCAAGAGTCTTCTGGTATCAGTCCAGATTTGAGAAGCTTTACCGCAGCACAAACATTAGCACCACTCGTATACCCCACGAATAAACCTTCCTTCTCTCCGATCTGCTTCATGTACTCTACTGCTTCCTCGTCCGTCACAGCTAACGTACCATCCATGTCGTCACGAACAAACAAATCTGGTACCCATCCATATCCGGAACCTTGCAGTAAATGCTGCGGCTTTGTAATTGGATTACCTTTAATTGGTTCCGATCCAGCTGCTTCTACCACGTAGGTCTTCACATTAGGATTCTTTTCCTTCAGATACCTCGACGTGCCAGCGAAACATCCAGCTGTACCGATGCAGGCAACAAATCCGTCCACATGATGTCCTGACTGTCTCCATATTTCAGGACCGGTTGATTCGTAATGTGCCTGAGAGTTCCCTTTGTTGCTGAACTGGTGGACGTAAAAAGAACCGGTTTCTTCTACAAATTTTTCTCCGACGTCTTTCACAGCCATCACGTCAGCGTTCGTGACGTTCCCGTATGTTCCGTCAACTTGAGGAACTCTAATGACTCTGGTTCCTAAGGCTTCCATATGGATTGCTCTCGACACACTGTTGCCACTTGGCATTGCCACTGTTAGAGGATGTCCTAGAACTGCACAAACCACTGCAAGACCACAGCCTTGATTCCCAGAAGTGGTCTCGAAGACTGGGTCGCCGGGTTTTAATTCTCCTTTATCTAACGCTCTTCTAATCATACTAAGTGATGAACGATCTTTTATCGAAGCTCCAGGATTCATAAACTCACATTTTACTAATATTCTTCCAGGGCCGGAATGGAGACGATCCAAAGCCAATAGTGGAGTGTTACCGATGAGTTCGAGGGCCGATGATGTAATTTCGTCTTTAATTTTCTCCGTCATATTTACTTTATTTCACTTTACTTTCAGCAGTAATTAAAAATTGCACTAACTCTACTTTTACAAATAGGTAGCGAAGACGAGAACTGTGAAGCACATCACGGCACATGGCTTTATATACTGAACGCTAACTCGAATGAATAGCAGATTTTGATTTCACTACTGCCAGCTGACTTGCAAAATACACTTGAATGAATGCATGACTTTATTACAATGATCACTAACCGACTCAGGAAAATTTAGAATCTTATCTTGCTAATCGAAGACCACGTAATGCCAGTGTTGACAAAATATAAATAAATATGAGATAATATTTGTATATAAGTACCTACTTACACATTAGTCATTATTTATCTATAGCACCTACTGTAGATAGGTATAAATATTTATTATAATGGCTTTTATACCTACAAGTTTTTATCTGAATAATTAAAGACAGTAAGAAAATCAATTTATTAAAATATTTATACCAAATTAATTGGATTTATCTGCCTTTTTGCCGGCAAACTCTAAAAATTCGCTATTTTAATTACTAAGTAAAGAAACAAACTTATTTATTGAAGTAGAGTATTCGTTTTCGATACTGTGAATATCGATTCGGGATTATCAAAACATTGAAGTGAATCGACAGCTAAAGCAAATGTAAACTGAATTCGACGGATAGAACTAAAATCGGATTTTAGTTTCGACACACTATTGAATATTATAGTTCTATTTAGGTAGGAGTTTCATTGAATCAAATTAAAGACGATCTCGATTTTATGGAATTTATGGACAGTCAGCAACAGAAATGCAGACGCACTGTAGAGTATTAAAATTACCTTATGTTGCCTGATTGTATAATAGGTATTTGTTTCTAGGCTGGATGTTTCTGTATGAATATTAATTTAATGATAAAAGTATATTATATCCTTTGTCTAGCTATCATAGCACAAGCCTAGTGGCTTAGCTTGGGGCTAGATATCGCTGTGTGGATTGTTCTTTAATTATTTATTTAAATAAGTTGCGATCACGTCTTTCTTTTCTTTCTGTTTCTGTTTCGATCGCCTTTTGGTTATCAAGAAAGATACGTTAGAGACTTATAACAGTTAAACTTTTACTTCGACTAAATTTTGATACAAAAGATTGCAACTCGGGACCTACAGCATGACATGCCTCTTTATTAATACATTTATTGCTCTGATTTATTCTTTTTCATCTAAAAATCAAACAATTGCAAAACAAATAACATTACCGACAGGAAAGTTTTGCAATCACATTTGTACAAAAGTTCACACAACATAAAAGTTGAGCTGAACGAAAATTATAAAGTCGCTATGCGAGCACAAACATAAGAAGTTAAACACAAAGACGGTACAGGTTATTACAGTACTGTTGGTACCTTCGCAGAGTTAAAATTATTTGTTGCTCGATAGTTTGTATAATATTTGAATGTAATCGTTCAAAAAAGCTGCTGCTGAGCATTTCACCTCTTTCATAGCAATAGATCTAGACTTATTTGCTTGTACTCTGAGTTAATTCACAAATGTGGGAATAATTGAACTGGAATAGTGTAAAATAATATAGATATAATCCTTTGTGCATCACTATTGAATTGGGTAGAATTGGCCTATGATAGTTGTAAGTTATAAAAATAAACATATAACGTTTTACTTAGATTTTCGCGATTACTTAATGAAATTATTTTTTCGGTTCCTAGATTTTTTTTTAAGAAAAATGCATTTATTTTAAATTTAAACTAGATTTAAACTAGCAATCTTTTGCTAAACGTGTAGATGCAATACCAAACAGTCGACCAACATACGTTTTTCTTTTTGCCGACATACAATCTTTCTGCAGAGTCGGCCAAATTAAATTATCATTCTACAGGGTCGGCCAACATACAATTTTCTTTCCACGGGGTTGGTCAATATACAATTTTCCTACTGCGGGGTTTGCCAACATACAATTTTCTGTCTACAGTGTCGAACAACATACACTTTTCTTTCCACGGGGTCGGTCAATATACAATTTTCTTACTGCGTGGTTTGCCAACATACAATTTTCTTTCTACAGTGTCGGTCAACATACCATTTTCTTTCCACGGGGTCGGTCAATATACAGTTTTCTTACTGCGGGGTTTGCCAACATACAATTTTCTTTCTACAGTGTCGGTCAACATACAATTTTCTTTCCACGGGGTCGGTCAATATACAATTTTCTTACTGCATGGGCGGCCAACATACAATAATTTTTCTGCAGAGTCGGCCAACATACAATTTTCTTTCTGCGAGGTCTCATAGTGTAGCTGACTGGTATAATATCTCCCGGGTCATTAGTATTCTCTTGTTAAGGTAATATAGTACTTCCTGTATTAAAGAAAATAATAAATGCTCTAGCTTTTTATCCCGTTGAGGATAAACTGGAAATTGTGAAATGAAGACGCTGAAACTCTTGGGAGGGACGATTAAGTTGATGTACCTACCTATCTTTATATAAAATACTATTACTATAATAATTCTATTTATAAATGGAAATGTTTGAATGTGAGTGTGTTAGTATGTTTGTTACCTCTCCACCTGAAAACTAATAGTGGGATTGCGATGAAACTTGACATTTAGATAGTTAAAGTGCTAGAATAATACAAATTGAGATTTTTGAATCTGATATGCGGGTTAAACTGTAGGGCACAGTAAGTTGTTTAAAATATAACAAAAACTGGTTTTATAGGTATAATTGGTAAAAATGCTCGCTTTCCAATCCTAAAATACAGAAATGAAGAAAAGAAATACCTTTACATCAGGAAAAAGAAATTATTTATTGAAATTTATCCAGTTAACAGGGTTTGATGATCTCAAAACATTCTGTAAATAAAATATCACTGCTTTTTACATGAGGAAAGTTACTGTTGTAAGGCAGAATAACTTATTTCTCTACCAACATTGTAAATCGAAGTACGGCCGTCAAAGGTAGGTTATTAAGCAAGCGAGACGCGAAGCATCAAACGGTTCAAACACTGCGAACGTCTCTCATACATTTTAAATAAGAATTACCGTCGATGGAGACACCACCAAGTTATCCAGTGGCGTCTAACCATTACTCCGAGAAATGCCAATTTAAACTTGTAACAAGGTTTGCTGCGAGTGCCTCCGGAACGAAATTAAAAACTCTACAGACAGCCCCCGAGTCGACTGGGTGCCTCTAACAGGCCTAACTTTGTGCTCGCTTTGTTACTCGATACCGTGGTGATTCTACTTTTTCGATTGTTGATTATTAAACTAGGTAGTTTTAGGTAAGTAAGGGTCAGCTAAATTTAAATATATTTATAGCAGAAAGTAGCATTATCTTGAAAACAATTGACCATTTACATAACAAACATCTGAAAGGCTTTTAGGGGTTCGTAGGATTTAGCCTTCGGAGTCCTACACGTGATCTCGGATGGCGCTAAAGGAGCAGACAATCAAGCAGAGGTAGGCTTTATCCGGCGGCTTCTAACACCACCCCTTGGACAAAGTCATGATGCCAAGTGACTCGTCGCGTACCATCATGGTGTCCAGGCATGCTGTGCTTTCTAGGCGAGCATGCTACACCCTCGATCTCATCGTCGAACCCCATCAGGAGAAATAAGAAGCCTATTTTGCGTAAAAAAAACTAAGTTAGGATGTGTGGCTTCGGAACGCGTCCTCCAATAAAAAGAAACTTTTGACCGTCTACGAAACCACAGACATAAATAAATAAATAATAATCAACCAGGACTTTGAATTCTATAGTTATAGATTTTACTTACCTACATTATAATATGTACCCATGAACGTGTACCTATTTGCCAACTCTAACAACAAACAGTAAGATTAATTAAAGTGATAAGATAAAACACAAAGATTAGGTAACTAACTTATATTGGAAGATATTCCACACAGCGCCATCTAGCCCCAAGGCTAAGCAACTAGGACTTTTTCATGGGAGCCAAATAAAGTATATGTTACTTATTGTAATACTTGGTTATTTTACGCGTTTTGGTTTAGCTACATCTTGATCGACGACGGCGGAAATCAAACCCGCAACCTTCTGCGTTCCCATCCCACCGCGCCATATAGGTCTTCATTCCGGATGTTTTCATTCACCGTACAATGTATAGGTAGTCTATTAAAACAAGAGTACTGAACATTCCACATTCTTGGAAGTAAACTTGAAGCCTTACCACACTATGTTAAAGCCAACGTGTTATTTTAGACGTGCAATACCGATGTCTTAGGGTAAGAACGCACTATGCAGGCCAGATGCAGTCAGCATCTGGCTAGTTAGTTGTTTTTAAACAACTAGCTGCTAGAAATAATTTTCAATTTTCGCAATTTTCGCAATTTTCTTATTTTTTCTTTCATAAGAACATTCTCCTGACAATTACAACCACAACAAAAAAATAACTAGCGAAATCGGTTAAGCTGTTCTCGAGATTTGCGCTTAGCAACACATTCAGCGATTCATTTTCATATTATAGATAAATAAATGATAGGCCATAATTTGGCCGAGTGTGATAGTACCCACTTGTGATGATGTAGCACGCTTTCCTAGAAGCCTAAGTTCCTAAAACCCCAAATTCTACAACATCAGGAAAGACAGAAGCACGAATTTAATTTAATTTTCTTGCTGTACGAATAAGGAATGACGAAGCAAAACGCTTACGTTTTGCTGGTTATGAATTTAAGTACTACTTTAATAGTAAAGCCTATAGGCTCTACAACATATGCCTGAGGAGGATTTTTGAGTTCTTTGGCCATATCGCCCGTAAACCCGGTGATAACCTCCAAAAACTAATAGTTACCGGGAAAATGGACGGTAAGAGATCGAGAGGGAGGAGTCCAATGCGCTGGACTGACCAGATCCCCACCACATATCGCCGAAGCGGTTCATGTCACTGAAAGCCGGAAAAGATAGCGCAACAATGTACGAGAGAAGTAAATTCTCTGATGGGTCATGACCCCCAGCATTGGGGAATCGACGCAAGGAGGGGAAAGTAGTATGTAATTAAGAAAATAAAATTGTCGAGACTGAGAAACCGGTACAAAGGTTTGTAATAACCTATGTATGTTTGAGAAAATCGTTTTTATTTGCACTACGAGCAGCTGCCGTCCGTCCGATCGCTTCAGTTACAGCGCATCGGGCCAACACTGGCCAACCGCACCCAGCGGTTTGCGGTTGCCGGTTGCATTTGTATTTTATGAAAATCCTCTCTATTAACTATATACTATTCTGGCCAGAACCCGTCATGCGATTAGCCGCAACCGCGATCGGCCGCACGGATAATTGCTTCGCAAATGGAACGCATAGTATGTACGTAGCCTTAACTTAGACATACTTTTGACGCTGACTTGCAAGTTTACCAACTGCAGCTTGGAATATCTTACTTTGTGCTTTGCTTAGGAAATTGGCCGGAGGTATAGTGGTGAACAAAAGTTTTTCAATGTTTCTTCTGGACGCAGACCAGATACTAAAATGTCAGACGACCATCACATGTGAGGGGAAATATAATCGGTAAGGACACTGCCACAGTGGAGTACGTAAACGTTTTGTGTATCACTACATAGTATAAAACAAAATCGCATTCTCTGTCCCTATGTCCCTATATCCCTTTGTATGCTTAAATCTTTAAAACTACGCAACAGATTTTTTTTTAATAGATAGAGTGATTCAAGAGGAAGGTTTATATGTATAGTACATGCATAATATAGCCGTGCGAAGCCCGCCCCGGCTTCGCACGGCCATATTATGCATGTAATAGTATAAAATAGTCTTTTTTAATAGATAGATTGATTCAAGAGGAAGGCTTATATGTATAATACATGCATAATATAGCCGTGCGAAGCCGGGGCGGGTCGCTAGTCTATAAATAAAACATAAATACTAAAAAAAAAAAACGGAACGTGAGCGATGACGTCACACTTTTTGTGAGTGCTGCCGGTTTTCATCAAATTATAAGACGTTATCACGTCAAATAAAAAATATCTCTTTTGTTAAAATTACAGTCTCAGTAGATGTACCTACCTATACTAAACAAGAAGTTCTAAATAAACTTAATTTTCAAAAGAGTTCAGTTACATCTGTTACACGTTTTAGGTCGGGAATCGAATCCACAACCTACATCGTCACAAGTGGATTACAACGTAAAAATTGCTCTCAATGACGTTACTCCATTTTTTTTAAAGACTTCAAAATCCCAGTGAACAAATTGTTCGGCTGTTTCGTTATATCTATTAACTATCAGGCACCGAGTTATAATAAGATTATTTTAACAAAATTATTATTTTAATCGGCTTCCAACTTCAAAATTACTTACTTTGACACTTAATTTTCCGATATGACATTAAGTAGCACAAAGTTGCATTAGTAGTTACGTCAGCGCCGGCGTCGCGTCGCTGTTCTTAGATATATAAAATACTTACACTACAATAGAGAGTAAGTACGAAAATTCAACATAATTCTTTGTTTTTTTTACATTTAAAACCAACGACCACTTGCAGAGGTTTTAATATGTATCTTCTGATCTTGGCGCTAAAGAGAGAGAGAGAGAATAATGAGAATGAGAGAGTGAGAAAGCCAAAAAAGTTAGTGAGTTAGGTATATCAGAAGATAATGGATGGGTTCCTAAAATAAATTACATAACATGCTGGGAAGACGCTGTAATTTTAGTAAGTTAAAGTCAAAATACTTTATTAATTAAGAATCATACAGTTTGTACGAGATTACACTGAAATGTCTTAAAATATGTTTTGGATGATCTTTTAAAATAACTGCAAATCCATAAACATTTCTGGCATTTGGTAAGTATATGTGTTAATACAACCATTTTAATTTTGAAAATCTCGCCCCATGGATTTATGAAATCTTAATTTTTTTTTTAATTTTTTACGTGTTTTCTTTGTCAATCTGTTTTTTTTTTATCTGAATGCTATAAAAGATAGATAGATAGATAGATAGATAACTTTATTTGTACAACACAGAAAGAAACAGAACACGATAAACACAAAGTAAAGTAATAGCTAGAAAGTATAAGTTGCACAAATGGGCGGCCTTATCGCTGAAAGCGATTTCTTCCAGGCAACCTTTGGATGGAAAAGAACTGATTCAGCTTTAATGGTAGGTTGTGAATAACTAAAAGCAAATATCATTGGCTGAATCGATGAATGTAAAAAAAAAAACAGCGCACTCCGGGAGTGCAGGCAGAAGTGAAAACAATAAACTTGTTATTTCTCATAGAATATTTCTTGAAACGATCTGTTACTGCCATCTATTAGCACTCACTTAAACAAATATAGTTTATTTTTTATTCGCTAGATGGCAGTAAAAAATTTAAATCAGCGCCATCTACATTCGAATAGCGGTCTTTCTAGAAACTAAGTTTCTCAATTTGTGTAATAGATGGCAGTATAAGTTAAACAAAAAGACTAACACAAATAAAATCTCATCTGTCGCGTCAAAATCTGTCGCGTCAAAATCTGTCGCGAGAACGGCTGAAAATGCTCATCCACAAAAGTGCCAAACGCGCCATAAGAAGTTTTCACTTCAAAAATCTTAAAATGTTTATGACCTTGGTCAATCGTCGGTTTTGTAATTTATTGACGAATAACTTGTAGTATTAGAGGTATTTAATATCTAAGTGGTCGTTACGTTAAAAGTTGCCGTCGCGGGCACGTAAGGGTGTCCTAAACTACAGACAGATGCCAGTTGAAAAACAAAGTGTAGAGACGACACAGCGCACAGCTACAGCATGTTACAAAACAATCCAGATGCTAAGAAAGCACCGTACGTGATCTGAAATACGAACACGAAACGCGCGGTGGACACGGTCACACCGAATCGTAACAATAAAACAGCATCATAAAAAAGGCCACGACAACAATGTCTATCAAATTAATTTTTCGATCAATTATACCAAAAACCATAGATTGTTTCCAACTTGGTGCAGAATGTACATAATCATCACTACATAAAAAAATAAAGTCACTTTTCGCCGTCCCTATTTCCCTTTGTATGCTTAGATCTTTAGAACTACGCAACGGATTTTGATGCGGTTTTTTTTAATAGATAGAGTGATTCAAGAGGAAGGTTAATATATATAATACATGCATAGTATAGCCGTGCGAAGCCGAAGCGGGTCGCTAGTTTTACTATAAAAAAGTTAAAAAACATCGTCTCAACGCGGCATTAGCCTAAAAAGCTGCCATTAGTAGTTCCATTGACGGTACAAATCGGTACCAATTTGTACCATTTAATGGTTTAATTGGGACCGAATTATCGTCTTCGGACAAGATGTTCATTGATGGTATCATCCTCGCACAGTTTTAAAGATGCAGTTTTAAAAAGAAAATCGCTGGTTAATTCGTAGGTATACAGCCAGATATAAGCTGAGTCAAATTACTAAGTCCCCGTCATTAATTTGAACCATCTAATCTTTAATCATCTTTTTTTTAGATTTGTTCTTTAACTTCCTGTAAGTACGGTGTCATCGTGGTAAAACTTAACTGTCCAGCCAGTGCTATACTCAAAACACTGAAACAAAATGACCACAAGCACTTTATTATAAGGCATTTAGGTTCAATTTGCCTTTTTACTAATGGGGTGGTTATTGGAAAATTGATACCGACAAATAGATTGTTATTGTTATAAATGGATGTGTTCAGCTTTGGTTTCTATTAAGTATTTAACTTGTACTTTGAAAAAGTAGGGAAGTTGCACTCTGTGGTGATGAGAGAAAATAATAGTTCCGAAAGAGTTGAGAGTAGGTACGGTCGGCAGCATAATTGCATACCCACCGTAGAGTTCTAAAAATACTATTATGGGAATGTTTTCATTCTAATAATTTTTGTTTGATAAATTCATGAGTTAAAAGACGAAGAAGAAGAAGTTTAAACTTCAAATAAAGCAGGTGTCTAGAATCTTGGTTGTGTTAAGAACATTTTTATAACAGCCGATTTGGAGCTCTATGGTGGGTTTGCAATTATGCAGCCGACCGTACATCTTAATTTACATCACCAAATTTCTGAAACTACAAAAGCTATTCGTCTGAAACTTTGCATGGGGATTCTTTGGGGGGGAGGGGGTCTTTGGAAATTCGACGTCTAAAGAGATAAAAAGGGTTAATAACGTTTGTAGTGTATGGTAACTATTATATTCTGTGTTTGAAGGAAATGAAAATCACTTTTAAAAAGACACTAACGCGGGTAAAACCATGGGGCGTAGCTTAGTATTGTTTATTGTAATGGTAGGTACTAGTATTTTGTGTATGTCTGAAACATTTGCAAATTATGCAAATTTTGTCATCCCCCCTACAACTCTTAAAAGGCTAACGATGAGAGGGCCTATGCCTCTGATTTTAATATTTCATCGATCATTATCATGGTCTTTTTCGCGGCGAAAAATTAAACCTGTAACCTACATAGTAGGCGAGTGTTAACCCGCTGTGCCACAGAGGGCGTCAAGGGACGTAAAAACAACAAAAATACCTGCTTAATTTGAGTATTTTTCAGTAAATTTATCTAGGCAAAATTTGGATTTTTGTCGAATTTAACTTTGAAAGGGTTATGAAAAGGAATTTTAGAGAAGGGAGAGGAAATCGTCGTCGAAGTGGCCCATATATTGAGTTGTCAGAATGCACTTAGCTTATTTCAGTTGAGAGTAGCGTAAGTGCTTGCCCTACCTACCTGATACTTTTATCTTGATGCTTTCCTTTTACAAGCTGCTTTCTCTCATCTAAGTATCTATCTACAGATACCTAGGTAGGTACTTATAATAAAGTTGTACCGGTATATTACCTTCGCCACACTGACTTGGCTCCCACTGGGGGACAATGGCACAACTATCGATCCAATTCTCACTGTAGTACAGTCATTTGGTATTTTTACCTGGAAAGTTTTCCGGGAGTTTTGAAAATTGGTAATTTTATAGATTTTGACGTGCTCTTACCGAATTTTAACTTTGCCACCTCGTATCTTTGCCGCTCGCGCCGCCATATTGCAAAAATGGCGCCTAAAAGCAGTTTTTTGATAATAACTCCTTTCCGACGCATTTTACAAGAAAAACATATCTATACAAAATAATAGAAGAGAATATTTCCTACAATTTATGTTATAACCTTTTTTTTCCTAAAACCAATAGTTTCGGCGTACGAGCGCCGTAAAGTGTAGTTCATCACACGTTTCGGCAGCATGAAAAGTATTATGCCCATCTAATGTTTGCGTGTTGAAATCGGCGTTGTCGAAAACAAACTGTGAAAACGACTGATCGAAGATATTCAATGGTGAGCGCATTATTGAAACTTCGAACAGCATTGCTTGACAAATGGAAGAAAATAAAACCGTTTAAAAAAAGCATTGCTCTAGCACATTCTATTATTGCCGCAGCAAGGCCGAAATCTTTTATATCATCAGTTCAGGTCGGAGTAGCAGTATTTTTATTTCAAAAATATGAATCTCGACGATTGATAGATACTTTATCATCTCTCGGATTTTGCTCTTCGTACACCGAAGCAATGCTGTTCGAAGTTTCAGCTATAAATGCGCTCACCATTGAATATCTTTGATCAGTCGTTTTCACAGTTTATTTTCGATTAACGCCGATTTCAACACGCAAACATTAGATGGGCATAATACTTTTCATGCTATGGGTGGCATTCATTGTATAACACCTAAAAGTGCTATTGCTTCCGACCAAATCATTGAACGATTAAAGCAAATTAAAGCAAAACTAAATTTTGAAATAGTGAGTCAGATGTGGATTAGGCCTACTGGAGATACCACGATAAAAAAAACGCGCCACGTTCTCTACCTCATGGTGGTGTGGAAATAAGTATTTCTGCCGAAACGTGTGATGAATTACACTTTACGGCGCTCGTACGCCGAAACTATTGGTTTTAGGAAAAAAAAGGTTATAACATAAATTGTAGGAAATTTTCTCTTCTATTATTTTGTATAGATATGTTTTTCTTGTAAAATGCGTCGGAAAGGAGTTATTATCAAAAAACTGCTTTTAGGCGCCATTTTTGCGATATGGCGGCGCGAGCGGCAAAGATACGAGGTGGCAAAGTTAAAATTCGGAAAGAGCACGTCAAAATCTATAAAATTACCAATTTTCAAAACTCCCGGAAAACTTTCCAGGTAACCTCTATTTTTTCGACCAAATGACTGTACTACTGGCCATAAATATAAATAAAATAAATATTGCAGGACAATACACACATCGCCATCTAGCCCCAAGCTAAGTAACTAGACTTGTGTTATGGGTGCTAGACAACGGATATACTACTTATATACTTTTCTTTTGTAAATATATACATAAAATACATAGAAACAACCAGACCACAGACAAATATCTAAGCATAAATACATGTCTGAGGCGGGAATCGAACCCGCGACCCTGTGTTTGGCAGTCCGGCATGGTGACCATTGTGCCAACTGGGTCGTCGGAAATAGTTTTTTGTAGAGACCAGTAAAAGACTCTTCATGGCACCGACCTATCAAAGTAAACTTTAATAAATCGCTATATAACACGATTTAGGTACTCAGTTTACAAATTAAATAAAATAAAATTAAATTTATTTTGTGTTATTTTTTTTTTATGTAATTATTTTTCGTGTTTGTTTTTATGGTGCAATAAAGTGTTTATCTATCTATCTATTAAAGTTCATTCAAGTTCTAAACCTAAAAGAAGAAAATTTAACCTCTTGAGTTGGGGGTACATAACTATTCATCTTCTCAGTTTAGTCGACCTTGTTCAGAAAGAACTCGAACTTATTTACTTCTCTAGTAAATTAAACCGCGGATTTCATCACGATGTTTTCCTTCACCGTAAGAGCGGTGTTAAGAGCGCACATACATTTTTCATAAGAATAATTCCATCAATTGGTGCACGACTTCTAATAAACTTGCAAATATGGTAGGTTTCCGCTCATTTATAATGTAGGCACTTACTTCATTTATAATGTACGGAAGGGAATTAAACAGCATTCGTCGACACAATATAATTGCATGGTGGCGTTGCGGTAATAATGTCAAGCTGCAAAATTTTCACATTATCGGAACATTTTCACGAAACTGTAACATTACATAGCCGGGTTTTATCGCTTTGCCTCATGCAACAAGAATAAGGTACCTACCGTCTGTTTGTGTTTACGTAAACATTTACTTTAGCGTAACAAAATTTAGGTATAATTAGTTGGTTTTACACTTTTACAGGTGTCTAACAGAATAGGTTTTATTTATATATATACTTTAACTGTTAATATTGTGTGCCCGTTATGGGTAAGTGATTCTTACTTCATTGTTATTAGGGTTACGTATTCCAAAAGATAAAAAGGTACCCTTAAAAGATCACTCTCTTTGTCCGTCTGTCAGTTTGCCCGTCCGTGTTTACCTACATGGACAATAAAAATTCTTGATTTTTGATACGGTAGTCCTGCACGACGTTAAAGGCGACCAATAGGGTTGAGCGATCAGAGCGGGGACTGTTGGGAGTTGATCGTTTGAAAAAGCGGACCTGGAACACCTGGGAATGGTTGCGGAGTCGCCACGTGCCACCCTTAGATTTCGCTGGGATGAATGTGGAGGAGACAGACTTGTCCGTGTTCAGGCCGGTGCAGACACAAAGACCTTTGCTAATTTGGGAGTTTAAAGTCATGAGTGTATAGGTGCATCTTACAACAGTCTGTTACCTATAGAGTGGTTTTTTCTGCCCTTAATAATCGCAGTATCAGATCTAGTGTAACACTTGCCTAATTCTATACTTGTACTGGAAGAAGAACCGATTTCCAATTATGCTAGCAGGTTTCTATTGCTATCGTTTACTTTGCAATAGAACTGCGGAATGTCTTTGTGATGTTGTCATTCATCATTCGTATTGGTACTTGGTAAATTGGTGGATTTGCTATGAAGACTTTATGACTTATTTGTGAAGATCCCTACATTTCAAGAATAAAAGACTGCTGTGCTAAACATAGTTTAAATCTCATTTGTCCTCGGATTTCACACTAGCGTTATTCTTCTCTTCTTCTTCCATGATCCTCGCGCTTGTTGTTATCTATACAGTACACTGGTAGGTACGCAAAACGCAACACTGTTGAGCGCTATCTCTGAGATTTGTCATTCACTTGAGATTTATCCATCGACCCCGTTCGACCTCGTTCCTCAACCTTTGTCCCCGTTGGGTGAAAACAAAAGAATAATAAAAAATAATAAGATACACTGATAAATTCAACGTGACTTGACTATTTATGACAAATTTTTCCTGTATCTTTTCCTTAGTAGTAGGTATAAACAGTGTAAAGATAAAAGAATAGGTATTTTGATAAATTTATTATTAACTATGACCGTTTGGCAACAGACTGTCATGAACGATTTAATCAGCATATATTTCACTAGCAAAGACCCGCGTTTTTACACTCGTAAGTCTCGTTTCTTTAAGAATATTGATTGAAAAAGCATATTATGTTACTTTCGAGGATTCAATGCAGCCTCATATTAGTATTTTCTAAGGTTTTTGCGATTTGAACTTCGTTTCGATCATATACAAGCTACTAAAAACCGATTTGTACCTAGAATGCTTCGAGAGGCTTTTGAAATCCAGAAACATCCCAACAATTTTAATAGAGAGAATGGTTTGGGACCCAGTACTACATTTAGTTAGGTCTCAAGCCCCGCAAGCACCAGCTGCAATACCTCGGGACACCATTAGTCAATTCTACTTTAGATGAAAACTTTTTTTAATTTTAAGTAGACATAATATTTTTTTGTAAGACGAATGTCATCTCAGTCTGCCTGTGACCATGGGATCGGCAAAGTTCCCGAAACGTCAGGTATAAAACAAAAATAAAAAACGCGAATATATCCGTTAAAAATAATATATATAATTATGTACATAACAGTTATTAGGTAATACCTATAGATTTCTACAGTAGAAATCTACTGTTAAGTTGCACCCGAAATGAACTTTATCCGGTTCAAACAAATATTCTTTGTCGAACTATTTGTTCGTTCTTCCCGTGGAACGCATTCATTTCACAAAGCGGTACTAAATCGAGTAAATCTAGATAATACCACAGAAACTAGGCAGTGGAACCACGCTAATGGACTCAGACATAATTCAAATGCTATTTGGAAAGTGTGTTCCTATTTCATATACATTGCTTTTTGGACACGAATTTGTCGTACGAATTCAAGTGCACATTGAATAAAAACCAGGCATCTTTTCATTTGTGCGGTTATGTAGCAGTCGTTAGGTTAAGTTAGAGGCTTTAAGGCGGTCTGAAAACTCTAACAATAGGTGAGCCACACCACTATACGAGAAGAAGAAGAAGAAGAAGCTCAACGGATTAGCAAACTGAAGTGGCAGTGGGCTGGTCATAATATCTACCGCAGTACTGATAATCTATGGGGTAAACTTTGTCCTGGAGTGGAGACCCTGAATTGGCAAACGTAGTGGAGGACGCCCTGTGACCAGTTGGAGCGACGACATACGCGAAGCGGTGGGTAGCAAATGGAGAAGAAGAGCCGAAGATCGGACTCAGTGGCGTATCTTGGGAGAGTTCTACGTCCAGCAGTGGACTGACACCGGCTGATGATGATGATGATGATGATTGCCTAGTAAATAAGATATTGATTGAATATATTTTAGTAATAAATAGGTCTAATGTTGGTCTTCAATACTATCTTAAATAACTGACTTGGTTTTACAATTAAGATCTTAGAACTTTTTATGGTAAAAGGATTACGTTGAGAGATTTGACCCTTACTAGGTATAAATTGATGAGTTAGAAGACTTTAAACTTCAACTAAAGCAGGTGTTTAGAATCTTGCTAGTGTTGAAAACATTCTTATAACAGCCGTTTTGGAGCTCTACGGTGGGTCTGCAATTATGCACCGACCGTACCTACTTTATCTACATTTATTGTTTTTGATGAAATAGGGTCGCTCAGAGATCGGGTAGTTTGGAGACTAACCTATAATTTTGCAAGATTATATCACAACAGTGGAGGTTTTAAGAAAAAACAAAAGGAACGCTAATATCCTTTAAAATAGTTTCATCACTACATAGTATAAAACAAAGCCGCTTTTCGCCGTCCCTATGTCCCTATGTATGCTTAGATCTTTAAAACTACACAACGGATTTTGATGCGGTTTTTTTTAATAGATAAGAGTGATTAAAGAGGAAGGTTTTTAGATATAATACATGCATAATACAGCCGTGCGAAGCCGGGGCGGGTCGCTAGTTATAATAATATAATTTGATAAATGAAAAGATTTTTTGTTTTTTTTTTTCGTTTGTTTTTATGTTTGCAAAGAAAAGGTTCTACTACTACACCGATTTTGATGAAAATTGGTATGAGGCTACATTGATTCATTAAGAGTAAAAAAACTAATTTTATCCCGATATTCCCACGGGATCGGGAGTAACGCGGGTGAAACCGCCGAGCGCAGCTAGTAATAAATATAGAGATTGATAGATCGTGTCTAGTCTCCATTTCCTAAATTACTTTTAACAGTAGAAGGTATCTAGGTACATTAACAATATTTTACCATTTGTGATTCATGGTTATGATCCAATTCCTAAAATGTAGGTACCCGACGACGTTGTTAAATTGAGCTTCTATAAATCATAATCTGCGCGGCACGTCGTCGCCGCTCGGCGGGCGGTCTGCTCACTGCAATATTAAATTCAATTTACTTGACTTGATTAGCTCTCTGGTCATTTAATACGGGCATAATGCTTGTTAGGTTTCGGCTTGTCCTATTAATTTCAAAGGGATCTGGGGTTTGATGAAGCTGTGTAGGCGGAGATAACTTGCAGCTTCAATGTTTATAAATTCTCACATGTAGTTAATATTTACATAATTGGCTCTAGACGTATTTACCAGATCTTTCCTCTGGCCATGTTCGACTAAGCTGAGGGCGCTGGGCAAGCCTACTCCATCTAATAAATCACTACATAGTATAAAACAAAGTCGCTTTCTCTGTCCCTATATCCCTATGTATGCTTAAATCTTTAAAACTACGCAACATTTAATAGATGAAGTGATTCAAGAGGAAGGTTTGTAAGTATAATACATGGTTGAAGGTTTATATGTATAATACTTGCATAATATAGTCACTACATAGTATAAAACAAATATAGTATAAAACAAAGTCGCTTTCCGCTGTCTGTCCCTATGTGTACTTAGATCTTTAAAACTACGCTGCGGATTTTGATGCGGTTTTGTTTATTTAGATAGAGTGATTCAAGAGGAAAGTTTTGGTACATAAAACAAAACTACCACGAGTACGAAGAGCGGGCAACAGCTAGTAAAATAAAGAAGCTAGCAGTTACTATCCAATTTAATCTTTGTGCTATCTGTTTCTATTTTTTTTTTATCATGACTTAAACAACAACAATGATTTTCTTAAATCACTACATAGTATAAAACAAAGTCACTTTTTCTGTCCATATTTCCCTTTGACCGCTTAAATCTTTAAAACTACGCAACGGATTTTGATGCGGTTTTTTTAATAGATATAGTGATTCAAGAGGAAGGTTTATATGTATAATATATGCATAATATAGCCGTGCGAAGCCGGGGCGGGTCGCCAGTATATTATAATGTATAAATATTACCTACATGTGTTAATCATGATATTTTAATATCATAATTTACTTAGTCATACCTACATGTTTATGATAAAAATCACAGTATACTTTGCTAAATATAGTAGGTATAAATACATTTATTGATAAGTTATTTCCAAGTCATTATAATAATATCTAATTAATCATTGACCCATATCACTAGCGTATAGAGTAGCGTACATATGATAGCTAGAACCTGCGCGGGGGAACGCACCGACCAAGCTATCTGCTGCAGCGCTGAAACAGATGTCGCTCGTCTACCTTGACATCGGTCATTTTGCCAGTTACCTGCCATTATGTCGCTGTTTTCGATCGTCTTTTGTTTCTATTTGTTTGTTTCTAAATCAATGCGTAGTTGGTATTTTGCTTAAATCGAAGTTGGTGTTATGCGTAGTTGGTATTTTGCGTAAGTGGTATTTAGCGAGTTATGCGTTTTGCGTAAAGGTGGTGTTTTGCGTTGTTGGTGTTATGCGTCTAAAGGGTCTAACCAAACTATTAACACACTAGCTGCGCCCCGCTGTTTCCGCGTGACTCGATCTCTCGGGAATTCCACCAATATGCCGATTATCATAAAAATTGGCCCAGTCGTTTGACCATAAAATAAACAAATTTTCGCATTTATAATATTAGTTAGAATTTATAAGACACATCTCATTGATTTACTGTTTATAGTAGCTAAAAAAAATCGTTTTAATATAATATTTTTATAGATCTTACTAGTGCATTTTACACATGATATTAGAGAGTAGATTTAGTTTTCTCGCGACCCAAAGACGTTTGGGTCGCGATAAACGCTAAGGATATTTCAAATCGCTTACGCAACCTGTCGAGTAATAGGTAGTAAAGTTGGTCAATGAATTTTATGTTATTTTGCAAAGCCAAAGTCTCCAGTGAAATATTGTATGGGACCAACCATGTGATTTTGCTTGTACTCCCATTGGAACCATTAATTAATGCCCTAACAAATGATAAATAGACTGGTTTTTCTGTGCTTATTTTTTACGTTGACGCTAAAAGTTTTTTTTTATAAATACTCTTGCCTAGGAAACCTCTTTTGTTAAGGGTGATCGCAGACTATAAGCTGGAAATCGACCGATCCATTCTAGTTAGTATTAAACAGCTAATTTTACACTGTATTTTGACGTGTAAACGTCATGCAAAATTAGCCAGTAAAACCAAAAGACTGATGTGACGTCATAAATATAATGTAATGAATACGTCATAATTCGTATCGGATGTTACTATTCAACTTCTTTGAGTTAACCATTCATGCTGATCGACTTGGAGAAAGGCGGCCCAAAAATTAATTGAGCTTGGCGCGAAAACTGCATCGACGCGCGCAACGCCGCGGCCGTAAGTCTGATTTTAACAGTTTTATTTCATTAATATACTTACTATACTACTTACTACTACTATACTTATTTATTGAAACTCATTTTACATAATAAACTAAGCACTAAATATTAAAGAGGACAAAAATAACACATATGCCTGAACTAGGTAATCCTGTATCTCAGGCGAAAAAGGACGAATATAGGAACTTAGTTGTAGGTTTTGAACGCACCTTTCCAAACATCTAATTTTTAACCTATTGTCAGTTCAGTTCAAATTATTTCAATCGATTGAGACGTCTTCGTGATATCAATGAACATAGCTATACATATTTTTTTAGTTTTAACTAGAAGTTTACACGTTCCTACTGCATCTGTGTCTCTTCTCTAATACAACCTACCCAATTATTTATTTTGTTTATGTAAATGTTTCGTGTCGGGCGACTGTTTAGTTTCTGGTTTGCATTCACCCATTTAGCTGTTTCTTTTCAGTGTTCTTGAATAAAATCTGTCACTATCAAGGGAATCCTATGGTAGTTTACAAGCAGAAGACACCTTGGTTCTAACAAGGAGAAATGATGCTACTCTAGCCAGCTGTTACTGTTGACTGTGGCTTTAAATCGTTTTGGCTAAGGGTGAAAGCACACTATAGACTTTTCGATCGGCCGATGGCTACGAATGGTACGATTACGTATAGATAGATAATTATGTATTTATATATCTACGGGTTGTTTTCCGAAACTAGACATTTTTAGCCGAGTCATTTTTGAGTGAGGATGTAGTAAGATTATATACTACCCTCTTAGCTTAATTGACCGAAAAAAAAGAACTTGGCTAAACGTCTGTAGCCAACTAAGCTGCGGGTATCATTATAATGTTTTCTTTCAATGTAAGAGCAATGTCAATTATAAACATACATTTTTCGTAAGAAAAAATCATTGGCCCACGTCTGGTCATGATAGAAACCAACGATCTTCGGAATTAAACTCGAGGTATCTATCATTACGCCAACACCGCTCTCGTTAAATAGACATAGAGTCAAACTAAAATTATTATTTTAATTATTATTTTTAATTTTAAGATTTTTGTCGCAAAAAGCCGATATAATTAATTAAGTGTTTTACTGTGTAGATGGCAAAATCATCTATTTTGACTCCTATAGGAATGATTGGTGTGCAATGGCGACCGATCGTGATCAATGGAAGAAAGGTAGAGAGGCCTTTGCCCTGCAGTGGGACAGTGTAGGCACTTAATAATAAAAAAAAACTGTGTAGATGAATTTAGTATTTATTAGAGGTAGGTATCTGATAGATATTTTAAATCAGAAGAAAAAGAAGATAAAAATGTAAGTAAGTGTTTTTAGGTTAGAAGTAGTTCACCTGTAAACTAAGTTTAAAATTTAAAACGGAAAATAACATTTCAAAAGATACCTACAAAAAATCTTCATTAGAGCCAGCCGAGCACTTCAATGCTCAGTAGGTATTTTAACAATACCGGGGAGCTAGAGAAAATTCTAAAAAAATAATGCAAAACAGGCGACAAACGAAGCACTGGATGCAATCAACATCTCATTAGAGAAGACCTTAATTCCCATGTCCCCACTGCCTTCACTGATTTCTTCGATAAACCGTTTATTAGAATTTTTCTTTTTTGTCTTTGAAGGGAGGTTGTTTCGCGAATATCAGCGCTATCCGATCAGCTATTATGTTAAAAAATTGAACGAATTTCGATTGGCTTCGATAGAAAGTAAATTGAGAAGGCGGATAGAATGTTTGACGAACTCTCGCTTCAGTTGATTTTGAGAAGATGTTACTTGATAAAATGCGAGCACTGTATCAAGGGAATGGTCGATGTGTTTCTAAAGTAAAATAGCAAAAAAATCGCCAGTGTATTTTATGAAACGATGGATGAAAATATAAGATTGTTTCTTAAACAGATAGGAATATGTAGTTAAATTAAAAAACCAAAGCATGAAGAACTATTGTTACGAAGATAATGAATCATATTTTTATACAATGTAATAATTATAAAAGAAATTGTGATATTATTTTCATTGTCTTGTACTGCAGGTTGCAATTGAAAATAAAAATCTTTCACGTTAACCGTACATATTTAAATCCTTTATTTTTCTTTCATTAATTATTTCTATCATTTAACTGTTTACCATTGAAGAGTCTGTAATTTTTTGTATGGAATTAATATTAGTATATTATTTTATTAAGAAAGTCTCATGGTGTTGAATTTGACACGATGAGACTATTAAGATCGTGACGATGTATAAACAAATTATCATTCAGAAAAACATTTTGCTCTTATATTTTACTAGCGCCCCGTCCCGGCTTCGCACGGCTATATTATGCATTTATTATACATATAAACCTTCCTCTTGAATCACTCTATCTATTAAAAAAACCGCATCATAATCCGTTGCGTAGTTTTAAAGATTTAAGCGTACAAAGGGAAATAGGGACAGAGAAAGCGACTTTATTTTATACTATGTAGTGATAGTGATATTTCTAAATATTCCTGTTTTATTAAATATAAAAGACTCATCACGTAATCTCTGGAACAAGAGTTACCGTCTGAAACGTTGCAAGTGGGTTCCTTTGAAGACATAGGAGCACACTAAAAAGGATTTTTGGAAATTCGATCTATAAAGGAGTAAAAAGAACTGGTAAATGTAGTAACTATGATGACTTATCAACAATTTAATTAGAATGCATAACATGATAATTTTTGTTTATTATGTCTTTACAGGGTTATTGGTAATTATACTAGCAGGCCATTGCTTCTTATGTAAACCTTAACAAACAACTTTTGTTCTACGACTTTTGGATATACGAACATTTTTTTGAAAATTTTGTGATTAGGTTTACCTGAAAATCAACTGTTCCATACACGGAGAGGTCATTAACCTTAATTTTTTTTAGTATTTTTTAAGTTTGACTACTGTTCTTAGTCTGAATGACCTTTGTTTCATAAACTCAGCTTTTTTCGAATTAACATAACCTCAACATTATCATTTTTTTTTAATTTCCAGAAGTCGTAGAACGAAAGTTGTTTTTTAAGGTGCACAGAAGTAGCCCTCAACGGGTTGCTAGTATAATTACCAATAACTCTGTAACAAAGATAATAAATTCCTGTAGAATATTATAGCTCTCTGTAGCAACTATTTTCCAACTATTGCTAAGCAGCCAGTAGCATAAAATTATGAAATCTTAAACTGTGCAAGCCTTAGTAATTTCCATGTCTCCACACTCCACCTTGATTGTGACTACATGTACATACATACGATTTGATGAATCGCTTTGAAAATGTTCAGAGGTGTGAACTAAATATCCATATCTAAGCTTACCTTTATTTTCAGTACTGTAAGGTAGTTTTTCCAGTGTCTCCTCGCTTTTGATAAGATCTTTCCCGGTAATACAGTTACAAGTCCTCATAACCTTAGAGTTTAAGACTGTTGCGACATTCGAGGCACTAATTAAACGTTAGGCTGGGACACGCTTGTATGTATATTTTCAGTCCCTTGTATTTTTAAAAGCACTATTAATTTTTATAAGAATCGAAGCTGATCTTCGACCTCTGAACTAACCTTCAAGTTTTAGAAAAAAAAAAACTTTTTGTACGTAATTTCAGTAAATAAACATATTCATAATTGACAGATTTTTTTGTAAAATATAATAAGAAAAATAATATTTTTAAAATTTCTATTTAACTTTCATTGATTGGAAAAGTTTGCAAAACACTCTGCTTTCGAAAAATTGTTCAACATCTGATTTGACGTTGAATCTGTGCGTAGGTTCTCTAGCAGCATTAGCCTCAGTATTTTGAACTGACTTTGACTGACGTGCTGACTAAATGGACAGACCGCTATAATGGCGTTATAGTGTATCATGGCCAACGCGTCTCTCCAGTTTAAAATTATTTCGAGATTAGCCTTAGAAGTTTGAGTCTTCCCATCAGAAGGATCTTTATGTGCTTATCTTTATATACTTTACGGTTTTATAAACATACAATTTTTTTCTTCCACCATAATTGTTATGACCACAAGTCTTAAAGCTGCGTCAGCAATATCTATCCAAGGTTCTAAGTTGTCACTTTAGGTTATCGTCTGCGTCTGCGTCTGGTGGTCAGGAAGGTATTAGAACTATTGAAACTGTCTAGCTATTAGCAATATTATCGATTGGTAGAAATATATAGGCAATTTAGTGTTTTTCAAAATTGATAATTGACTTTGCTACCTGATAACTATCTAAGCCACTATATATATGATCTGAACTTCATAATACACTAAGGCATCGTTTAACAAAATTAGGGTGCAGTATAATAACTCATTTAGGGTGCTGTTGGGGCTCCCGCGTTCCTGCAGTGCTTCAGGTATGCTGGCGGAAGCAGCGGTGAATGGTTTTCATGCCATTCTTCGCATGAGAATTGCCTCACTGATGCGGCGGGTGCGCGATAGCTCTAATGCCATTCTGAGTGTGTTATCGGATAGACCTGACTGTCCCATATGGAAGCAATGGATTGCTGTACATGTGGAACAGGCGGGTAATGCATAACGGGGATTGGTTTTGATGTTTTTGTGTTCGCTGTTTTATTTCTTATTACTAACATTAGTTTATAAGTTTTGAATATATACATAAGTACTAACAAATATTGGATTGTAATGATCTGAATAAATGAATTTTATTATTATTATTTTCTCTATGATTTTTTTCATCTCGGTTTTGATACCGGCGTAATTAATCTAGCCACGGGCCTAAGCCAAGTGGTTTTGAATATTTGATGCTGCTATTGAATTTAAGGTATTAGGGAGCGATTTCCGTTCTAATTCAGTCTGTAAAAATTTCCGTACAATCCTGCATGTGTTTAGTATAACTGCCTTCTGTAAATTTATAAATGTATATTCGGGTAAATCTAAAGTTTTTATTGATTGATGTAGTTGTTTTGGAATAACTCCAGTTGTGGAAAGGACTATGGGGACTATAGATACTGATTTGAGATGCCACATACGCTTGATTTCCTCCTTTAATTCAACATATTTGGTTAATTTTTCTGTGATTGTGCTCTGTAAGTTATGTGTGTTAGGTACGGCTATGTCAATTAGAAGTGTTGTTTTTCTTATTTTATCCACTAATGTTAAATCAGGTCTATTGAAATGTACAGTTCTATCAGTCAGGATTCCTCTATCAAAATATAGCTTGTAGTTGGCGTTCTCTAGTATGGATTCCGGAGTATATTTATAATATGGAAGTTTGGTAGATGACGGTATGAGATTGTATTTTAATGCTAAACTTTGGTGAATTATGTTGGCTACTTGGTCGTGCCTGTGTTTATAATCAGTCTGGACTATTGCTCTACATGCTCCTGTTATGTGTTGTATGGTCTCGGATGAACTATTACATCGTCTACATAAATCTGTTGTTAGGCTAGGTGTCTTTATAATAAACTTCTGATAATTTCTAGTCTCAATAACCTGATCCTGAATTGCAATCATAAAGCCCTCGGTCTCTGGGAAGAGTTCGCCTCGAGTCAGCCATGCGTTCGACGCTGCTTTGTCGACATGATTATGGCATAAATCGTGGCGATGTCTACCGTGTAAGACCTTACGGCTCCAGTCGTTAATTTTAATTTGTTGGCTAATTTGTTCCTCGTTCTTTTGGGTGTTGGTATCGTTTAGATTGAGTGGTGTAAATCTTCTATCATTCTGCGCTATTGATAAGTGGAGGTCCGAGGCATTCGATTTATTATGAAAATACTGGCGAAGATTTGTGATTTGACTATTGTGTAAGTTATAAATGTCAATGATACCCCTGCCACCTTCATGACGCGGTAATATTTGACGCTGGACACAGGCTCTAGGGTGATGTTTCCTATTCTTTGTCATCGTTGTATTAACATTACGTTGAAGCTGTTTTAATTCTGTTTTTGTCCACTTTAAAATGCCAAACGAATAAGTTAAAATGGGTATTGCAAATATATTAATAGCTTTGACAAAATTCTTTGAATATAATTGGGATCTCATAATACTATTGACTCTATGCTTAAAATCCTGTTTGAGTTTAAATTTTGTTTCTTTGTCTAAAATCTGTTGTGCCTGGTTAAATCCTAAATATTTAGATGTCTGATTTTCTTGCAAGGGTTCTATTATTTCTCCGGATTGTAGTTCGTAATGTGACATCTGGTTTTGCCCTGCTTTAACTGCATTTATTTTACATTTATCGATGCCAAACTCCATTCTAATATCAAGAGAAAACTGTTCAGTTAGTTCTATTAAATTATTTAATTCCGTTTGGGTGTTTGCATATAATTTGATGTCGTCCATGTATAGTAAGTGAGTAAGTTTATAATTTTCTAAATCGGGTTCTGTAGTTTCTGGTGAATTTTTAACATACTTCAAGGAATAACCGTTATCTGTGGAATTTAAAATATTAGATAGTGGGTTTAGAGCAAGGCAAAACCATAGCGGACTCAGTGTATCTCCTTGGAAGATACCACGTTTAATTCTTATTTCGTCAGTCTGTATGTTCGTTTTGTGTAAATTTAATTTGAGTTTAGTAGTCCATGTTGTACTTGAATGTTTTAAAAATGCGATGATATGTGGATGAATTTTATAAATTTCTAAAACTTTTAATAGCCAAGTGTGTGGAATAGAATCATACGCCTTTTTGTAATCTACGTACATTGTAAAAAGATCTTTTTTGTTTGACTGAACATGTTTGAGTAGTACATTATCTATTATTAATTGCTCTTTACATCCCTGGCTAAGTTTTCTGGATCCTTTCTGCTGCTCTTGTAATATAGAATTGCGCTCAACATGGTTATAAATGGATTCTGATAAGCATGCGGTAATTATTTTATAAATTGTTTGTAAACACGTGATAGGTCTATACTTTGCTGGATTTTTGGTGTCATTTAGATCTTTTGGTAGCATGTAAGTAACGCCTTCTGTTATGTAAGCTGGCATTGACTCTGGGTTTTGAATAAAGTGGTTGATATGGTGGTAAAGAAATGGATGAATATAACTAAACTTTTTGTACCAGTAGTTGTGGATATTGTCAGGACCTGGTGCTTTCCAATTGTGTAATTTTTTCAAAATTCTATGGAATGTTTCTACCGGTATGTACTCAAATTGCATCGGTTCAGTAGTATCGTGTTTGCGTTGCTCTTCTTCAATCCATACGGTTTCAGGGTTATGACTAACAGGGTTTTCCCAAATGTTAGACCAAAAACTTCGCAATTCTTCAGGATCAGGTGTTTGGGTATCTATTGTGTTTAGGTTGTTTGTGTTACTGGTTTGGTTTCGGAGCTTTTGATAAAATTTCTTTTCATTGTTTGTGAACTGGGCGTTTTGTGTCTTTCTTTCGGTACATGCTAGGTAACGCTTAAGGCGAGTGCTATATACAGAAAGTTTTTGTTTTAAAGTGTCTAAAAATTCGGTTAATTGAGTATTGGGTTCTTCATGTAATGTGTGTTGTTTATACTGTTCTAATATTTTATTTACATCGTTTAAAAGTGAGCTATTGTTTCTATTACCGTTAATGAACTGTGTTAATCTACCAATGTATTTTCTTAGGTCTCTGATTTTACGTTCTAGTCTTTTCTGCCAGTTTGGTTTATGTATTTGTTTAGTTTGCTGCAGGGTATATACCCGTGGCGGGATAGTCAATTTAGTTCCGTTTGATTTAGCTGCAGTCCATGCTGCTACATATATTACTAATTGTTGTTTCTCAAATAAGGTATCTGCGTCAATGTGTTTAGGCAGAATTTTTGTATTTATATAATGAACTATTTTAGCTAATTTTTTTGACGTTTTTTGTTTCGGAATAAATGGTCTACCAATCGGTTCAAAGTTTTTGAAGTAATTTAAAGCTTCGTCAAAGAGTGAATGTATTTCAGGCCGACTCTCCTGCTCAGCTTCGGCACTGCTGTGCTGTTCTTGCAAATTATCGAGATTTTCTGCCTCTGTATTAAATAAACTATTAAAATTAGTATTTTCTATTTGGTCTTCTGTTGTGTTGTTACTATTTTCAATATTTTCGTTAAGTAAATTAAGTGTACTGGCTACTTCATGTCTAATTTCTTCAAGTCTGTCGCTGTTAATTAGTCTATTATTTATGATAATTCTCCTCTGATCAGATACTCTTTGTTCAGATACATGTGCTAAGTGTGGGAATTTGTCTACAAAATGCTGATGAAGGAGTTTTCGGTATGATGTTTTGTTTGTTTCTATTGATGTAATTCTATAATAAGCTCTCATAATTTCTTCGTTTAGTTCTGAACTCCATCTCATTCTTTGACCTATTTGTGTTTTTGAAACTAGTGACGTCTGATTTTGAGTTAATTGTGATCCTGTACTAGTTGTTGCTATTACTAAATTTGATCTTTCTGTATTTAAACTATTTAAATATTCTTCTGCATCGTTTCGGACTCTAGCTATTTCTTCTAAACTTAATAATTTATTACGCTCTATTGCTCTTCTTTGATCGCCTATACGTTGTCTGCTTACTGCTACGTTAGGGAATCGCTCGCAAAATTTGGCGTGTAAATCGGGTAAATATGAAATTGTATCTTTTTCCATTGATGTCAAAATGTAGTATGTGTGCAGGATAAAGATGTTCATTTCTTTGCTCCATCGTTGTCGCACACGTTTAACCTCAACGGGCGCAGTATTATCGACAGTGAATGTCGACTGCGCAACGTTTTCGGTTACTGATCTTGTATGGGGATGAGTAATAGAAGAAGAGGATATAGAAGAGGGTGGATTAGCAATAGGATTTAGATAAGAGGGTGGAGAAGATGGAATAGAAGGAAAAAGGGATTTAGTAGATGATGGGGATGATGATGATGATGGTCTGCTGTAGCCTTCTTCGGGTTTCCCGGCAGGGGCCCGCTGACTCAACCCACTGCCACTGACGGTCTGCATACTGAGGCACTCAGCGTCAGCTCCAAGTGCGCCCCGGCGATCGCCCCCGGGAAGCGATCCTATTCGCAATTTCTTTTTTAACCTAGTCTCCATTTCGTCGGGTTTACCTCCACGTTAGCCGCCCAGTAACATAATGTTGCGTTGCCCGCCCCCCACGTGATCAGATGGTCGATCGGGACGTGTGGTAGGATTTGAGGGGCTATTATTATTATTATTATAATTGTACATCGTTTAGAACTGTATTGTAGGCATGCGCTGTGTGTGAGTAAGTCTCAGTTTTTATAAAATCACGAAGGTCTGGTGGAAGGTGAAATCTTACTCTATAAGTTGGGAATAAACTTTCTCAGCCCAGCCTATTAAACATAGAACTCAGTAATGACATAGTGAAGTGAAGGTTTTACAAACTCGTCTCTACTTGAATGAGTTTTCTTACGAATTTCTTAGATTTCAGCAAATACACTTTGTTTTTTTTCGGTTTGCTGAGTGAATTTGGCAGAGTAATAAACGTGTAGGTACGTAACGAAAATTGCTTTTGAGTTTCGCAGAGTTTATAATGGTGTTCTTAACAGTTTCGTACTAGAAAGTCGATTGAATCAATTTCGTCTCAATCTGATTCAATCATCTGTCACTTATTTATTTTTATCTTATATTTTTCTATAAGTACTAATCTTCTTATCTATATTTATTATTTTATACTAATTACTTAAGGATAAAAGGTTTTTATGTTTGTAACGAATAGGCTCTGAAACGACTTAATAAAACTTTTTAATCTTTTTTATTATTCTGAAATTCTCCTAAGATAATGATAATGTCCTAAGAGAGAGAGAGTGATATTCTCCTAATATTCTAATATTCTCCTAGGATTAGGATGGGAATCAACGATGAGATCTCATCGTCGATTCCCATCAGGTGAGTTGAGGTCACATACGAGCCTCTTTTGTTTGATTTAGGATACATCCCCAGAAACTTTAGTCGTTATTTAGGGCGCTGCAAGTAGATTTTCGTTAGAAATGGGGTTAAAATTAATTCATTATTCTAATGTTAAGTTTTCTAAGTACTCAGTCATCGGTTGAAATTAACTACGGTCAGTTAACTTTTCGACATAGTTTTTACTTACTACGACTCTTTGGTTTATTTGTATACAGGGTTATTGGTAATTATAATATAAAAAAGTGGTTACGGTTGGTGGGCTACTTCTATAAACTGGAAATTAAAATTTTTTTTGGAAAGTTATGAGGTTATGTCATTTCTAAAATAAGCTTTTTTTTTTAAATATTAGTCATTCTGACTTAGAACAATTGATTAAACGGGAGCCGACCGTAAAAACCACAACGTCACTTGATACAAAGATAAGCTCCATGGCACACGTTCAGAAAAAATCGGCCAAATCGGAGTTTATTGATTAATTGTTCCAAGCTTAGCACCATTTTTCTGTACGTGTGCCATGGAGCTGATCTTGTATCAAGATACATTGGGGTTTTTAACAGATGATTGAGTGAACATATAGAGTTTTTCATAAAGTTCGAATTTCCAAATGTCGTTAAAAAGTTTAAATGTTAAAGTGCACAGAAGTAGCCATCAACCGCTTTTGGGACAACTTGTATTTTTTCTACAAAAAAACGTCCCAGTTGTCACCACAAGGGACTTCACCAGCGGCATAAAAAATGGGACATACTCATCTCGTATATGATTACTTATAACCCTGTATAGTAAAGATTTGTACGGCAATCAAACCGTCCAAAATCAATATTTATGATCCCAACCTTTATTTTACTTTGAATATTTTAGTGGATAGAAGTTAGGTCAGTTTTTACTTAAGAGTTTTGGCTGGAATTGGAGGTTAAAGTTCGTGTGATTTCAAGCGAATAACTTTAACTTAACATCCTGCATGCCTAGTGATGTGGGACGTATTTATAATAGTCAAGGTTGACAAAATTATTAAAGAATAATAAAAAATATTGAGGTCAGAATAATAATAATAGAGGTCAGTTAAATTTTAAACTAACTTGATTTTCTAATTTCGAGCATACAATAGCCTATAAATGTATTGGGTGTCCTGTAATGAATGGATAAGTGGGCACCTACGGATACAGGACACTTCACCGGTTCAGAAAACTAAAAGTTATGCTCTATGAAAGTTTCTCGGTTTCCCAGATATCCGCCATTTTCAAAAATTTAACAATTTTACTTCCTTCTCTATACTTTTTGATGCCAAAACTGGAAATGAAAGAATTATTCCAACCTGTTTTTTGGATAGTATTTCAGGATAAATATGCTATCGAATGCAAACATTTTTATGACAATAGCAAAGTTTTTTTAAACTAAGATTTAACGCAAACTTCATTTTTTTTTAACGTGAACTTTAACCTTTCCCTATGTAAAAAATGTATAGTCACCCTAGTGCAAATAAAAAAGTGACCTATCAGTAAGATTCCGAAATGGTATAATATACGGTATTGCCAGCATTTAATATCAAATTAATTCAATTCAATAAGTACTTATTTACTAGTTTTTATTTTCTTATTATTGGATTTTTCAAACTCGCCTTAACTTACATAATGGTAAGTAATGTATGATTTTTGTTTATTTGACCTGTAATGACATTGCCAATAAATGAGTATTAGTATTTAATAAAGTGCGAAAAGTACAAAAAGTGCAAAAAGGACCCAACTCTAAAGGTCTAGTTGTAGATAACAGATAGTATACAAGTAAGTACAAGTACAACCGTTTTTGTTTTAGACGAAAGGCATTTTGTTTTCGGCTCCGATATGCGCCTTAATTGAAACGCACGGGTTTTAGTTAACTAACAGAGAAGGGGTTAAAGTGTTGTTTGGTAAAAGATATAACATTAATGAGTTTCCATAGCGCCGCGCCTCGGTTTTAGCGCTTGTCTGTCCCGCGAGAAGTCATTAAAAACTTCGCTTAGTTACCGTATGTAATGTAACTATTGTGTCCGTTCCCAACTTTAAGTTATACTACGTTTTACTTACTTTGTAAAATTGCTTTGAAAATATGTAGAAAGGTACTTACTTTGGTGATTATTCTATTCATTAGCTTAACCGACTCCGGACTTAAGTGAGTCGCTTTGTTTTCAACACTTAATAGATTTGACCGCTCCAGACAACATTTAAGTTATAAGGGTACCGGCGCTCTCTCCATACAAAAGTAGTCGACTGTTTTCTCCTTCTTCTTATAGACTAACATCCATATTTTATAATAATAATTGAATGTGTTAAAGAGATAGCTTAGAACTATTTTAGTAGCACTTCCATGACACTACACTTAAGGTGAAAGGGTACCTGCGCTCTCTCCATACAATCGTAGTTGACTGTTTCCTCCCTGAATAATGACACTAGCACAAATATTATTGTGCCATAAAACTTATAACTGCCATGACTGACTATGCCCCTATATCTTGTTTTTTTTTCATTTTCTAATTATCATAGAAATTAAGATTTAATAATTTAAGCAATGCAAAGGTGGAGCCACATCGCAATCCATGGTGAACCTGCTTAAATGACAATTATGCTTTAATATCTGCTAATTGGGAGACCAGGGGCCTAAGTCTGCTAACACAATTGTGTTTCAATAGTGTGTCGATATAATCGTAATAGAAATTTAATGTCAAAAATATGACATTACATGTCAAATTGGTATTCTCCTAACGTTAACTATTCTATCGAAACACCACTGACACACCACTGACTCACTTCGGTATTCTGCTCTACAATCGCGGCTTAATGGAATCTCGATAGTTGTTAAAACGGTATATCGCTTAGCAACATATACCATGTTGCTAGGCAACACCTGCAAGGTAAATATTACCATACCATTGAGATTCCATAGTGATTCTATTGTGATGTTATTAAAACTTTAGCAGAATACCAAATAAAGTCACAATCTCGATATAATATCTATAGAGTCCCGATATAATGACAATGGTTGGCCAAATAGCAGAATAAGGCCCCTGATGCGACGAATAGTTGACCATTGAGCTGGAGAATTTGACTGGTCGAACATTACTGACTCGAAAAGAAGAAGAAGAATTTGTTTGATTCAAAATTGTATTGTTTGATGTATGCTACAAAATCACTTGCTAATTGATGCGAACCTCTGTGGCGCGTCGGGCGAACACCCGACTGCGACGCAGAAGGTTGCGGGTTCGATTCCCGCCGGGAACAAGTATTTATGCTGACCATAAATTCTTGTTTCTGGTTCTGGGTGTTTCCTATATGTATAATATGTATATATTTACAAAAAAAAAAAAAAAGTATATATGTAGTTTATCCGTTATCTGGCACCCATAACACAAGCATTAAGTTGCTTAGCTTGGGGCTGGATGGCGATGTGTAATATGTCCTTATGAAATATTTATTTATTTATTTAATTAATAGGTTAACTCATTAAATTAATTCGCTCTAGTTCTTCGATTATTACTTATATTATTAACCGATTTACTAATAAAGATTTATTTTCGACGACCTAGTTGGCACAATGGTCACCATATACCATACTGCCACACACTGGGGTCGGGTTCGATTCCCGCCTCAGACAAGTATTTATTCTCAGATATTTGTCTGTGGTCTGGTTGTTTCTATGTATCGTAAGTATATATTTACAATAGAAAAGTATATAAGTAGTATATCCGTTGTCTAACACTCATAACACAAGTCTAGTTACTTAACTTAGGGCTAGATGGCGATGTGTGGAATGTCCTGCAATAGGTATTTATTTATTTTAGTTAAGTTAAAACCTCTAAATAATATGTCTAACTATGTTCCACTTTTAAATATTTCCGTATAATTATAGCTATACCTATCTATGTATTAACTGCGCCCCGTTTCACCCGCGTAAGTCCCGATCCCGTGAGAATATCGGGTTATAGTACATTACGCAGATGCCTATAAGTCGCGAATAATATGTTCCAAGCTTTAAGCCGTCTATGGGTTAATCTAGATCTCTAGCCATCGTCGTTAGTTCCATTGACAGTAGTATTTGCGTGAAAGACGAACAAACATACAAACACACTACTGCATATAGACTGTATATATATATCATCATATAGCGGCATGCGTCGCCACGCCAGAAATCGGTTCTACGTGCGGCTATAGATGTTTCACATCAACAAACACGCTCACTGTAAAATATAATTGTCCATTTTCAAGGCTTAAAAGTGCTATTCAAAAGTGTGTATCAAGTGAACATCAGAAAAGACAGGCAATGCTTTTAATTAAGTATTTTCATTGTCTCTACATTGTAATTAACAAATAAACTAACCAACACCCAAACAATACTTATCGTGTCGCTATCAAACCTAGCTGTTTCGCAATCGAAATAAACTAATTCGTTGACAAAATTATTCGAGGCAGGTACCGTATGTAATACCTTCACGCGAATGTTGGCAACCAACTCGGAACAAACACGAATAGATGCCGATGTTAGCGTCGCAGACTATAGTATAGTCAGTCTGCCGACACAAAGCTCTCACCCTTAGAACTATTCACGTTGAACGACCTGCCCCCCGATCGCCGTATTCTTATGCAGCGCGTCTTGACTGGGTTTCCATCATAACTGTAGATTTCGTATTGCCATAATTTCTTAAGACGCACACATCACGCACACGTCACGCAAACCTAAACGTGAATTAGACGTGTAGTTAAAGTAACGGTTACGATTACGCGTAGCTTCATTTCACGGCAATACCGTACGGTTTGCTTGCACGTGACGTATGCGTCAACTGGACGTGCACTCGATAAGTTACGGCGATCGGGGGGCTGGAGAAAGGGGCGGCCTAAAATTGAAACGCGAAAACTGCATCGCCGCGCGCTGTGCCCTAGATATGATTTTAAGCTTTATTTTTGCATTCTTCTTTAAAAAATTGATAATCGTTTTGCAGTATCTTCAACAACGGCGCTTTGACACGCTTTGATTGGACACAAATTATGACAAACGTTTTGTATGGAATATCAAATCCTGCGTAGGTACTTACTTGTATTAGATATAGGATTTCAATCCAACGAAAGAATTCGTCTACTCGTTTATAGCCGTTTCATACTAATACCAAACTATCGTCTGACAGAAAGTCTGCAGACTGCGTATACGTTTAAAAGGATTCACAGAGTCATTACATTAGAAACTCCGCCACGCAACACGGTCCAATATTCAAACTTTAATTTTGAATTTCTGCGAGAGTTGTAAACAAAAGCTTATACGAATAATACAGTCGAATATGTCCCTAATATGTCTGGCCGTTTGTTCTTTATCGTTTAACCGTTTAATATTGTTTAATTTTGCGCTGAGCAATGTTTTGTACTGAGCAATATATTCAGTTTAGAATATTTAATTAAAGGAAAAGGTTGTTACGATAAACACAAAGAAATAAAGAATATAATGTACAACGAAAGAGTAAACTTGTTACATAGAAAATAGACTCACAAAATACCGACTACGGGTACATAATGAGCTGTAATAAAACACTTTTTGCAGCTGTTTATGCTCGAATAAATAAAGTTTCAAGATAGCCGTGTTACAATATTTTAGGATATACCCATAAGACATCCATCAATGGGTTAGTAAATCTACTTCCGAAAACACTTATCCCTTTTTTCATGCATTTTTCGTGGAACCAATCACTTTGACAAAGTGTTTTGAATAAATATTTCTGGTGGTGAAACTTATTTCAGGCCTCGAAATACCGCTATTATGTCGCTAGAATTAAACGATTAAATATCTGTTCCTTAATCTGTTCAGTCAATTCGAAGGGAATTCGTTGACGAACTGTACTAATAGATTTAAACATGATGAGAGTTTTCAGATCAAAGAATTGGAACCCAGGTTTCAATCACTATATCTGGAAACTAAGCTGTTTACAGAGAGATATTTCAAAGGAATAAGTTACAAATTGGCATACCTAGAAAACTTTCTGAAAGCATGAAATAAAACAACATACTTCTATCATTCTATCGTTTTTGGATCGGAATGTGCCAATAGCGAATATTTACGATGTCAATCTAGCTGTCTGCGGACCTCCAGTCTCCTAAGGATTTACGGTCCAAGGGGATAAAATATGCAAATTTGTTCCGACTACCAGCACTTATTGAAATTGGCTGATTTACTTTAATCACATTATATACAAGCGTAAAAGGATTGGATAGAGTTTTATAGCCTTTTGGGATTCTGTATTACGGCTTGTGAGACGCTCCGACACATGAAATGTTTCGGTTTTCCATCTCGAAACAGCCTTTGCGAGAATAATAAATACATAAACAAAAGATTTCCAACCTTTCAGTGTGGAGCCGAAAATTGTATGATGCTTTTCGTAATAAAGTTGCTAAGCTGGCCATAACTTTGAAATTACTCGCTTAAGTATTTTGTGTATAAGTTACGTTAAGTTGAACATGGTTTAGCTTTTGAGTCGTGAAGAACTTTGCGGTTGGTTCGGTTATGCGTTATTAATTATACATAGGAGAGGACTCCACGTGTTACCACCTACTCTCTGTCCGGTTCTACTTCGAGTTACTGCGGGTCAACGCGGTTTTTTGTACGTTAGTACTTTGAAAATAGATTTCCTTTCATTAGCTGTTATTGACCTTTTATTAGGTACATAAGGCAGACGTCTTGGTAAAAGTCAAACCGGGTCACCAAAACAAAAACCTACTTGCTTAGTTTGGGACTAGCAGCTAGAGCTGTGTGTAATGTCCTGTTATATCTGAAATCGGTCTTCATAATGTCACAAAAATGTAAAGCGAAAACGACAAACTCTATTATTTGTTAAAAATATTATAAAAGCGTCGAATATTTCAACCGAAAACAAAATGACTGTAGGTACAAAGGAAAAAGGAGAAAAGGGTTCAAACTCGTTACGTCCATCGCTAAACACTTTCATTTGCCACTAATTCAGTGTGAATTTAATTAGAGGAAGTTGCCAACTTTTTGCCAAGAGTCTGCATTAAGGCGATTAACGGTACAGCTAGTCTCTATGTTAGCAAGCGAGCATGCCTTAGACTCGTTAAGATGTTGTAAAGTTTCCTGCAGACTGAAAACTTCGGTCAGGAAAGTAGTACTTAGGTCACTTTAGGGTCCCGTATCCAAAGGGAAAAAACGGGACCCTATTACTAAGACTGTACTGCGTCCGTCTGTCTGTCTGTCACCAGGCTGTATCTGATGAACCATGATAGCTAGACAGTTAAAATTATCACAAGTTATGTATTTCTGTTGTCGCTATAATAACAAATACTAAAAACAGAAAAATAATAATATGTAAGCGGGATACAACATGATACGGACCTATCGCGCGCGAGTCTAATTCATAACTGTTCGTTTTTTTTTTAAATATAATTTAACGTATATTATATGGATGAAGTAGGCATGTAAGGTATCTTATCTCTTCTTAGTTTTTTTGATCGATGATTAATTTAATGTGCTTGGTCTTCGTCGTATTTAATAGAAATTAGTGAGACGGTGCGAAATTAGCCGAATTTTGCTAAAACATTTTTTTAGTTGTTTATCATACCATTGTTCTTACTATTTTACACAAAGTAGTTCCAAGAAAGTATAGACAATTGGCATTACATTACAACTTGTATTGTTGCAAAATCTTATATTGGATAGTCCAATTGTCGAGGAAGGATATGGGCTATTTTTTAACCGACTTCAAAAAAGGAGGAGGTTCTCAATTCGTCTGTATGTTTTTTTTTTTTTGTGTGTATGTTACGCGATCATTCGAAGACGGCTCAACCGATTGAGATGATTCTTTTTGTGTTCGAAAAGTGATACCTCAGGGGTGGTCCCATAAAAATTTGGTAAGGATCTGATGAGAATCTTCGGAGTGATGAACAGAATTGCACCTCGAGAGTGCAGCAAATCGCTCAGTTTTCGATTTCCACCAGTAGATTTGGCCCATAAACGAATAGTTACCGATAAATGGAATATCTGAAACCACCTTCTCATCAGAAAACTCTTCAATCAGTTACGATTACAGGTTACAATTTGAAGATTTTAGTCGAATTTAGTCGCCGGACTGGGTTTGAATGAATGTTGATAGAGAACCCTATCTTAAATGAAGTTCTGATGAGGATCTTCGAAGTGATGAACAGAAATGCACCTCGAGAGTGCAGCAAATTGCTCATTTTTCGATTTCCACCAGTAGAATTGGCCCATAAACTAATAGTTACCGATAAATGGAATATCTGAAACCACCTTCTCATCAGAAAACTCTTCAATCGGTTACGATTACAGGTTACAATTTGAATAAAATATTCGCTTTTGCCTCGCCGGACTGGGTTTGAATGAATTTTGATAGAAAACCCTATCCTAAATGAAGATCTGATGAGGATCTTCGGAGTGATGAACAGATCTGCACAGCGAGATTCAACAAATTGCTCAGGTTTCCATTTCCACTAATAGAAGTGGCCCATACACAAAAAGGATGAATGGGGCATCCGAAAACACCTTCTTATCACCAAACTCTTCAATGGGTTACGATTAGGTACAGGTTGCAATTTGAAGAAACAGTCGCTTTCGCCTCAAAGAGTAGAATTTTCAGTGACAGTGGCACTAAAAATGGTTAAATAAAAAATAAATAAAAATTTAAAAAACCGACTTCAAAAAAACCTGAAAAGAAAAACTAACAAAACCTGAAAAAAAAAAACCAAAAAGTGAAAAATAATCCATTTCGGGTCACTAAGACAGCAGATAACTTAAACATAAGTACTTACTTGGAAGTCGGACTGTTTTCTTTATACCTCTCAACATTGAATCTAACCCTGACAACTTCCAAGTAAGTACTTATGTTTAAGTTATCTGCTTTCTTAGTGACCCGAAATGGATTATTTTTCACGTTTTGGTTTTTTTTCAGGTTTTGTTAGTTTTTCTTTTCAGGTTTTTTTGAAGTCGGTTTTTTAAATTTTTTTTATTTCGATATTTCCACGAGATCGGGAGTTACACGGGTGAAACCACGGAGTGCTGCTAGTATAGTATAAATACCGGACGAATTGAGAACTTCCTCCTTAATGAAGTCGGTTAAAAATAAAAGCCAATTAGAAATACTTATTGTCACACAAGTAGAATGGATAATAATATATTTTTACCCCCTGCGATCATTCCTGATAGGTAACTTTCTACTCAGTTTATTGGCAACACTAACAAACTATGAAAGTTACTAATAAAACTGATTTGAAAACACGAAAAACCTTTTTACAGATATTGTAAGTGGAAAACTATGTCCGGGTGACAATAGGTAATGCAGATTAAATAAAAATATAATATTATAATGGTAGAAGAGCTAATGATTAACACGCGAATAGACGTAATTACGTAGGTAGTATTGCACTGTTTGCTTTTATGTATGTAGACAAGGTGTTATTCGAGACTCCAACCGCGTAGGAGTTGGATTTTCCAAAATCCTTTCATGGCGGATGCCAATATAATAACTATCTGTCGAATTGTAACTCGATCTGTCTATTGGTATTACGTCAGTTAGGACTTGTAATTTTAATTTTTTAGAAAGAACATTATTACATTATTGTACCTGATTTTCATTAGATGTTTTCAGGAGATTGGGAATGATTGGGTAGTCAAATTTTTCCACGGCCCACTTTAGTCCGGAGTCCATTAAGTGACTGCCACGTTGGCCATTGTAGTTTGAACCGCGGAGTAACATCCTATCCCAACTATACAATTAATATTTTTATTTCCTTTTAAAATTTTAAATAAGACTGCAACGAAAATTTAACTGCGTAAGTTAATATTTTTGAGAAGGACATACATAGGCTTCTTTTTATGCTTATAACAATTGTAGGAGTTTCTTCTACAACTAACTACCTAACTAGTCAAGAAAATACGTGTTTTTTCGTAACAGGTATCGTATAAAAACGAATTGTTTTAAGACGCTTTAAAGTGATGTAATGCACTGCCTGACACCTATAGAATAAACATTTTTTAGTTTGAATTATGTTTATTCGTAAACAATTAGTTATGAAACTCCAACGGGTTTAGAACCTACCACAGGAACAGCTAGTAAAGTTATAAAAAAAATGTAAATTTAGATATCTACGAGATAACTACGAGCACGGGGCGGTACAAACCCAATCCGACAGTGAATGTTTGCAGACTATTAAGAAACTCGGCACTAATTTGCCGACATTCTTAACAGCGGTAACTATCTTGGAAATTCAACACGTCCGTTAATTTTATTCTTAATAAGTATTTATTCTATCGGAGCTTATTTTTGTAGCTATTCATTAATTATAATTACTTAGAGTTTATAAGGCGCGAAGGATCTCTACGGAACAGTATGTTTAAAATGATTGAAACGAGAAAGCGCTCAAGTGAATTATACATTTGCTTCTGTAGAAAATTAAAATGTGAATTGCAAAGGCAAGTCTGGTGAGTTATCACCGTAACATCTATCTTCTAACCTTCGCCAATAAATCAGAAACATTTTTACAAAAAACCGTATTAAAATCGGTCTAGCCGTGTCGGAGACAAATGGAAAAATTTCGTTTACAAACAAATACCCTAACACCATGCATTTATATACTGTCCTCAATTCCATCGCGCGTAAAAGTCGGTTAAAACTTAAAAAGAATATTTTGATCAGACCATAATCACTACATAGTCACTACATAGTATAAAATAAAGTCACTTTTCGCCGTCCCTATGATAATGTCCCTATGTCCCTATTTCCCTTTGTATGCTTAGATCTTTAAAACTACGCAACGGATTTCGATGCGGTTTTTTTAATGGATAGAGTGATTAAAGAGGAAGGTTTATATGTATAATATAGCCGTGCGAAGCTGAAGCGGGTCGCTAGTAGAATATAATAATAATTATGGTTCAGACACTTTTATGCGGTAAATGTATAATAAAAATAATTAATAAATTAATTCTTAGAAGCTAAAATAAATTTAAGGATTAATCATTTTTTAATTTATATTGGATGTATGGCAAAAAATTGGAGGTAAGAGAAATACTATGGTAAATACCAATCTGGACTAAAAGTAAACAGACAATATTTGTTATTTTTTACTACAATATTTGTTTTCATAGGCTCTGAAACTACTGAAATAATTTTAATGGGTACGAGGATACATTGAATCTTTATAAGTACCCTACGCAACTTTTTATCACACAAACAACCTAACTTAGTTTTTAAGACGTTTCAATGTGATTTTATGCAAATTACATGATTCTAAATAGGTACTTAAATAAAGAAGTTGACTATCTCGATGTTCTATCTAGATCGGAAGGTTAAGCCGTCCAGACATGGGGCTGTCTGGCGTCCATCCGCTTGGTACCCGAGAAGGAGGTTGCGACGTACCACGTGCTCTGGTGCGTTGCAACAAGGGGGAGGGGCGAAAGTCTTGTAAGAGGAGTGTATTCACGGACAAATGCCGTCAGGGCTGCTGTTGAATACGAAAGCTATCCCGGTAGCCCCGACTATATGCATCGAGAAGGAGCACCCTGGGGTTTTAGTCGGTTGGAGCTCAACATAACCACTTCGTTGGCCCCAACAACGGTGTAGTATCCGACCGGGTTTCCCCAGACCAAAAAAAAAGCTGGCGTGATTTTATGCAAATTACATGATTCTCAATAGGTAAATAAGGAATTTGACTATCCCGATATTCTATCGAGATCGTTGGCGCTGGTAATTTATACAATGTTATCCAAGTTGCTATTTAAAATTAACATTCAACGTACATCGCAATTAATCTAACTAGAACAACATCAACACCATTGGTGTGGTGTAGCTTTTAAACAATGTGAATTAATTTTGAATTTAATTTCTCGCCGGATGCAAGGCTCGCTATAGTTCGACTGAGGTATATGTGCAGAGCTTCCGCTTCCTGACTAAAAATATTTAAAACAAAACTTTTTTGTAGCTTTTAGAATTTAATACAAAAGCCACTGGAGCTTATTTTTGTGTTTTCAGTTTAGATTGAAGTGAAAGCTTTTTGAAATAGTAGATAGGTAAACCAACCTCATTTTTAAAAGTTATATTGCACAGTCAATATACTTGGTTAAATTTGCCCCGATCACTGAGAAACTTACGGAAAATAGACTGCGCTGGTACGGTCACATATCTAGACGCGAAGAAGATCACGCCGTGAACAAGGCACTGAACATCCCAGTGAAACCTAGGGGTAGAGGAAGACCACCCGATACATGGTGGACAAGCATGGACAAGCTGATGAAGTCGCAGAACCTTAACCACTTGACAACCCAGGATCGTACGACCTGGCGCAAAAATACGAGGAGGCCCGACCCTGGATAAACCGGGATAAGGGAAAGAAGAAGAAGAATATACTTGGTTAAATATTTACTGAAATTTTATTGTAATAGCATAGATTTATTGTTTGTTGTCTCCGAAACTACTAAAACGATTTTGATAAATGAGGATACATTGATTAATTGGGATTAACATACATACATCCTGACAAACATACATCCTGACATTTCTACGGCATCGAAAATTACCCGGGTGAAGCCGTAGGGCACTGTTAGTTGAAAATAAAATAGGGCTAGCACTAAGCAATTAGTTTTTTATTATAAAAAATAAGTGCCAACGTTAACTTCTTCATCATCCTTTTAATCTCTAGTCTAGCTAAAACAAACAAATAAATAAATAAATATTTCAGGACATATTACACATCGCCATCCAGCCCCAAGCTAAGCAACTTAATGCTTGTGTTATGGGTGCCAGATAACGGATAAACTACTTATATACTTTTTTTTTTGTAAATATATACATATAACACCCAGAACCAGAAACAAGAATTTATGGTCAGCATAAATACTTGTTCCCGGCGGGAATCGAACCCGCAACCTTCTGCGTCGCAGTCGGGTGTTCGCCCGACGCGCCACAGAGGTCGTCAAAACTATAAAGGTTCCTTGTTAGGATTACGGAACTGTAATGAGCGTAGGTTAAACATAAACACTTACCTACTGTTAGTATGGCTCAAAATAATAGCAATTACTTAATGATTAGTATATTTTTCTTGTAGGTACGATACTTAAACTACACTTTATATTCTATAATAAATACAAATAAATTGGGAGTCAACTTAACGGTTCGAGTGTCATAAAGCCACTGCGACGGAAGGAACTATCACATTTTTCTATAGATAAATTAACACATATAAAATATTACAGTAAATGAAATACAAGAAACTTCGAATAACCACTGTTTCATGACCTTTTGTAATTTTTCTTTTGTCCAACACAAGTTTCAGACAAATATTCTATCAATCAATTTGAAGACGACTAATAGGTTTAAGTATCATAGAGCCACTGCGACGGAAGGGACCACGTTCCATAATTTTATTATATAAATATATACACACGAAATATTACAGTAAAATACAAGACATCGCCACAACCAGCTCTCTAACATATACTTTGAATAATCAATGCATTTCTGACCATTCCTTTTGTCCAAAACACAAGTTTCAGACAAGTACTCAGTCTTTAGTTATTACAATAACCTGATAAACAACAATGAATGATAATAAACAATATTACGATGTAAATATTGGACACTGTAGTGTACTCCAGCAGCTAGTTATTCTCGTTTGCTTTGCCCGGAGGGACAATTTGTTTTCCTAGTGTAACATTGTTACCATTTTGGAATACACTCCGGTACATAATTTACCGTTACCAAATGTTCGTTCAGTTAAATATAGGCAGGCCAAAGAGCGTAATACCTCACCATCTGGGCCACATAAATGCAAGCGAAATGTTTGTGTCAGATGGCAAAGTATTTAGGTATTTATATTCGCCTTCACAACTAATCTAAATGATTTATAGAGCGCCAGCAACTATAATCCATGCTATTAAGAACATAATTATATATTGCAGTAAATAGGTTTGCTGAACCTACATATTTCTTTATTCATGTGCCTATACTACTCTCTCAACGTAGTCAATCATGTCATCAGTAAGGGTCATAAGTAAATGATCAGTTTGCTACAATAATACTATCAACAAGTGTTGGAGTTACGACCTTCTTCTAATAGACGTTACACACAAACCTAAATACTTGAATTAAAAGTACTCAGTGTGATTATTATTTTCAACATGTTAGCTAAGTCTTTAGTTGGCCGAGTGGTATAAGCTGCCACCAGCTACACCAACCGACGTGGGTTCGATCCACAGGTTACGTTGTTCAAATAGTGCATGGGATTGTAAACGTAACGGTGGGCAGAGACTTTTGACCGTGGATTGTACAGAGAAAAGAACTTGTCAATACGAGTGACGTCAAATAAGCCGCGGGTTTCACAGAGCAATGTTAATTAGCTTACATTAACTTTTCGAATTTTCGAAAAACCTACCGTGCGGTCCGTTAGAATTCGAACCCACGACTGTCGGAACGAAAATCGAGGCATCTAGGCCAGCACCGCTCTGTAAGGTATGTTGTGAGGTAAGAAAGTTGTTCTCATTCAACAACATCAAAGACTTATCATTGGTATGAATACCTATTCAATAAGACGTGTATAAATGAATATCCTTTCTCATTAATTGTTGGTACGATTTAGAAATATATATATATAATGAGAAGAACTGTCGCATCTCATATATTATTTTATTGACCGAACGAGCGTAGCGAGTGAGGTCTAGTGTTGAGACGGTCGGTCGCACGTATGTTTGTATGTTTATATGTTTGTTCAACGATAACTTGAGTACCGTTGCTCTGATCTTCATGATTTTTGGTATACAAGTAGTTGAGGTCCATAGAATTTTTAAGTTCGAACATGAGCAGGATCGGTCAGGGGGTTACGGAGACAGGGGGTCCAAAAGGGGATCTACCTCTTTGGCACACAAACTATAGGGCAAATATACCCGAGTGGGGTATAAAATGAAAGGGCGTAACTTCGGTGACAATAATATGGTACCATGGAACTGATCTGATGATAGAGCTGGAAGGAATCTGCAGGAATTATCTCATTAGCCATACTTCATAGTTCATTCATTCAAACTACTCGTCAAGAATCGTCTTGACGAGTACTTGCTTTGTCTTTCAATGGTAACCAGGGTCTGATGATGGAACTGGAAGGTAGTCATAGGAACTTCGCAATGAAACGACACAACCCCATCGAGTTTGGGCTCGTTAGAATCGTCTTGACGAGTAGTTTGTCTTTCAATGGTAACCAGGGTCTGATGATGGAACTGGAAGGTGGTCATAGGAACTTCGCAATGAAACGACATAACCCCATCGAGGTTGGGTTCGTTAGAATCCTCTTGACGAGTACTCGCTTTGTCTTTCAATGGTAACCAGAGTCTGATGATGGAACTGGAAGGTGGTCATAGGAACTTCGCAATGAAACGACACAACCCCATCGAGTTTGGGCTCGTTAGAATCGTCTTGACGAGTAGTTTGTCTTTCAATGGTAACCAGGGTCTGATGATGGAACTGGAAGGTTGTCATAGGAACTTCGCAATGAAACGACACAACCCCATCGAGTTTGGGCTCGTTAGAATCGTCTTGACGAGTAGTTTGTCTTTCAATGGTAACCATTGAGCCAATGGGTTTGATCTAACATATTTCGTTATCAAAGACCAAAAAGTATAAAATAAATTGATAGTTTAGAAAAACTAAAAAAACCAACTAAAAAATAGAAAATAACATTTAATAAATTTGGATTAAGAATATTGTAAATAGTAAGCGTGTTACATTGTGATTGCAATAGAAAAATAATGAAGGTGTAGCATCACAACACAATGTAACACGCTTACTATTTACAATATTCTTAATCCAAATTTAACGGGTGTGATGATTGAGCTGGACCTATGCTTTTAGAACTTAACAACAACAACAACAAGTTAACAACAACAACAATAAGTTATGCCTGTCGTGTTTGGATTCTCTAAATCATCCAATGTCAGATATTAGCGATACTAGGCACCTATCATTCAAATAAGATAGACCTGTCGTATTTTGAGTCTTTCGTCGTTATATTATACATTTTAGTACTTTACGCTGAAATATAATAATCGCTGAAAAAAACTCGTGAGGTCTCAGTTCGGGGCGAACTACTAGTTACTATAATATAAATAGGGATACTGAGATCTTCATATAAAACACTGACTAACTTTTTTACTACATCAAAGACTTTTAATTGAAATGCCTAGCCTAGATCATAGTACATTACTCTTACGGTGAAGAAAAACATCGTGATAAAACCCGCAGCTTAATTAGCTCCAGACGTATTGACTAGTTGTGAGGACGACCGAAGAAAAGATGGACAGACTGCGTGAGACAAGACATGAGAGAGATGAATGTAAACGATGAGATGACGACTAATAGGAGTGAATGGAAGAAAAAGACATACTGCGCCGACCCTAAATAAATTGGGATAAGGACAGGAGATGATGTATTGACTAGTTATGTTCTCTGGATAGGGTCGACTAAGCTGAGAGGGTTGTTATAGGTACTGGACAAGTCATCTCCGTCTAACAAATGTACCAGCCACTACTAATATTCTAAATATCTAGAATAGATGTTACGGCCAATATTATTACAGTACCAAACTGTTAATGTAATGTTTTTTATGAACTAGTAGCTAGTAGTAAAACCGCTCAGTCTTGTGTTCTGTGACGTTTGTGTTTTGACACATTTTTCATCACCACCATATGATACTGGAAGAGGAAGTCAAACAGACTTATAACTCTCCAGTGACCATCCTCGGTGCAGATTTGTAGAGACTCCGGAACTCATTTGAAGTCTCCGGTGCCTCCAGGAAAGTCATGCCCTAGTCTCTAGGACAGTCCCAACGCCGCTTTGACGAACGACTAAAACCCCCGCTCTGATCTCTCAGCGAACCAGATACTCCTTTTCCAAACGGAGATGCGATACCGTTGATAGATTCTACTACATCCGGACTACAGGTGTGCTACAGGATCTAACTAGCTGAGATGGGTTCCCTTCTCTCCATTTGTAATGCCTACTCTATAAGAAAAATAATATTAAATTAAACTTTTACAAAATAGAGCTAAATCACTTTTTCCAACAATAAATAATACATTTACCTAAAACTAGAAAAATCCTGTGTTTTAGGCGAAAAAGGACTTACATTAAATAATTACCTGCATATTTTATTTATTAAATCACTACATAGTATAAAACAAAGTCGCTTTTTCTGTCCCTATTTCCCTTTGACCGCTTAGATCTTTAAAACTACGCAAGTTTTTAATAGATAGAGTGATTCAAGAGAAAGGTTTATATGTATAATACATGCATAATATAGCCGTGCGAAGCCGGAGCGGGTCGCTAGTTAATCTATAAACAGGTCTTTAATATCTTGATATTATAGGTACTTTTGTTGCAATTTTAAAGAGTTTCATTTTAAAGTTCTACTTGACATAAAGAAGACACCTTATATAGTAAGAAGACGTACATGATCTCGAAACTACTTCGGTGAAACGGTAAAGTCTCAACTTTCCACGTAATTTCCTTCGCGTATAGTTTAAAATTCACGTCTTCATTCCGATGTTCGTTCACTTCAAAGGTAACTCGATACAAATGCAAACATATTATACATAGGTAAGACATTCTTGAATTTGACATGAGTCTTGTTCTATTGGAATTTGTATTATTAATTCAATACATTTTAGTAGCATAAAATAATTTTAAGCTTAACAGTAAAGTCAGTCACTCTTTGAATATAACGAAATTGGCAGACTGCGTTTTAGGTACTCAGCGACGAAAGGAAATACACCTCTATTTTCAATAGTCAGAAGAAGCGCGAATAATTCTGTCAGCCATGAAGCGTTCGCTGTATGGGTGTTAAATTGTTTAAAATAATCGATACAAAACAAAAGACAATCTATTTGTACAAATAAAATTTAACCCATTTTCCCATTCAAACCATTTAAAACGCAATTCCTAACTTACGTTCAGATTGCGGTGAATATCTACGTGTTATCGAAACAGAAGCAAAAGACAATTTCAATCATCTTTTGAGACTGCTGGAATTACAAATAGGCTACTTTCTATACCAAAATTATCACGGGATCACAACTTACGCGGGTAAATACTTTAGCTACCTAGTATTATATAGTAAATTGAACTAACGTCGTCTATAAGAATTCGTATTCAAAGAGCGCCAGGCCTAAGATTTATTTACGAAAAACAGTGATCGGGCAAAAGTCCTACGCCATAAATAGACCGAAATTTTAGGTAAAAGGTATCTTAACATATTAATCTAACCAACAGGTTAAGTAGATTATGCCTTTAACATACCAATATGGTAGATTTTTCTAATGCAATTGAATTTGGTTTTATAACTGTTATAAAAATAAAATAAAAACAAACTGTGTTCAATAAAGTAAATACAGGAAATAAAACGAAAAAAGGAAAGAAAAGGGTATGTTCTCAGCAAATTAAAGTGGATCGTAAGTTGTTTTAGAACATAAAACCTAATTTTACTCGTTAACGATATTAGTTTTTGAACGAAGAACCTATACTTTGCTTTACTAAGGCCGGCTGGTCACTCGACGCTCTTTGCACGCGTCTGCGTGTGAATAGATAGATTTTATACTTACCCATTACAAGAAGTAGATTGGACAAATAGTTTCAATTTTTAGTCGCAAAGTTTTGTACTTACCTACTTCTTTGTAATTTACTAAGAAAATAAAAACAACGACAAAGTTTTTGTATGAAAAATGTCCTACTCTCTGAACCCGTGTGGTGCCAATATGGTATGGGCGAAGAATATATTGAGATTATTGAGTTAAGTGTTACCTAATATATTAGTATGAAAATAATGATTTATCATTTAATAATTTCGACATTTCGTTCGAAGCTGACACCAAAAAAAACTAAAAATCAAGATAAACGTCGAAACAAAAGCAAATTTTGATGGTTCAAATATAATGTTAGTAACAGAGCTACTGAGTCCCTGCGATGTCGTTCAGTAAATTTTTCTTATAAAAATGTTCCCTATAATGCCTCTCCTTAGTCGATGGGAAGAAATTTATTGTCGGTCGTAAAAAGTACATTGTGCGAGTAAACCGCGCGAATTTTGGGAACAAGCACACTCCCGTTCCCACGTCATCGCTTCGTCTCCCGGCGAACTTTACACATTCAACTCTATGCAATATGGTACAAACTATAAACTTTGAACGAATTTATTAAACTTTTACGAAGACCTAGGACAATCTGGGCAATCAACGCAAGCCGCCTTAGCTTGCCCTATTGGCTTGCGTGAAATTGTACTTAGTCATATTTAGCTACATCTAGCAAAATACTTTTAACGGTTAATCTAAAATTAAATTGTTATTCTATTTCAAATTATATTCTATAGGTCGGTTTATTTAATTTTATTATTTAATTAATTAATTAACACTTTGAAAACTAGCTAGTTTAAGGTCTTAAACGTATTTATTTTTATTGTGCAAATCCTTACCAAGTTATTATAGTTACGATTAGTTAGTTAGTTAGTAGTTAGTTAGTTAGTTAGTAAAAATTACGTCGTTTACGAACCTTAATTTTATGAAACATTGCTAAGATCCAACATTGTACACTCGGTTTTCAGATAAAAAAATACAATCAAATGGGTTGATTGTTTCAAAGCACAAATTGACAAAAACAAGGGGTCAATCAAACTAGTAACACGTTTTATTTTAAACGCTTGGATTCGTAGTTTTTATTTTCTCGCATTTTTTTAGTTAAGTTTTAAAAATACACGATTGTGACCCGGGAATTACTTTGAATAAAAATCGTGTGAATCAATGTAAGTATATTCTTTTTTTTTACATATGATAGGTCAGCGTTTGACCACTATCACACCTTCCTGATGGTAGGTGACGATGCGGCCTTAGATATCACGCCTTCCTAGAAGATACCAAGAAGATAGATTCACTCGCGACTTGAAGACCCCAAAATTGTACACGTCAGGAAAGACAGAAGCAGGTAACCGATTTCATTCCCTTGCAGTACGAATAAGGAATGACGAAGCAAAGCGCTTAGTACGAACGTCTGGTATGTCCACCATGAATCGGTGCCGCACACCAGTCTGCCTGGTTGTACGACGAAAGAATGGAGATGGCAAGATTAGGTCGTGAAGTTCTGTTGCACACTCCCCGAAATGTATCCGGTAAAAGGCCGACAAGCTCGCCACCTTGCGACGATGTTCCAGGCTTTGAAGCCTTCGCTTGTATATTCGCTTGTATTCAGTAACTTAAAACGTCTCAATACACTCAAGTAAAGTTTGGTGGCCATTAATATTTCCCCCGGGGCATCCCCGGCCTCTGAAAAGAATATTTCATTCTTTTGAAACTGTAAACTGGGTAGAATCAAATTACCATCTGTAAAGATCTTAAATAGAGGTTGTTTCTCAAAGAATTTCGTTTACGTTGTTTACAACTCTGACGGTTGTACGGCTATTTTCTTTTTTGGATTTCTTCTTTTCTTTTAAGGTACTAATTTTTTGGTTAGACACGTGCCAAATTATATCGGAAAGCTAAATGATCCAGTGGTACTGATTGCCACACTTTTGTAAGCTTTTGTTTTGAACTAGCTTTTGCCCACGATTTCGTCAGCATAAGGATTTAATTTTTCGAAATCCTTTCTTTGCTGATTTTTAGCTCGATGTATCCATTGGTTTGACCTTTGCGTTGATACATCAGTTCGTCATTCATTACATGTAACTAAAAGAGGGATGAGTATGAATATAGAGGGATGCAGGAGGTAACTAGAAGAGTGATGGGAATGAGTTTAGAGGGATGGAGAGGAAAAGGACGACCTAACAAAAAAGATGGATGGACTGTGTGAGACAAGACATGAGAGAAATGAATGTGAAAAATGAGATGACGACTAATAGGAGTGAATGGAAGAAGAAGATATACTGCGCCGACCCCAAATAAATTGGGATAAGGGCAGGAAGATGATGACATCAGTTCGTCATTCAAGCTATATTTTTCTGATCTAAACCTATTTATAGATTAGCTGGTCTTTAACATTGTTTAATAGCAGGGTTCTACGGTTGCCCCGCGTAATTCCACATCCTTTTTTACAGTGATTTGATGTATCTTTATGCCAAGTTCCAACTAAATCGGTCAAGTCGGAGTCGGCTCTTTACTTTAGCTTATATGGGTTTGTTTTGGTCATTTATTTCCAGATAATAAAAATTCAATAAATTGTCAATAACAAAACTTTATTTCAGTGGTAATTATTATTTTAAATAAAAATAAAAATTAAACAAAAAAAAGTGGAAATAAAATTATAAAAGCATTAATTAATGGTCTAGGTTAGGTTAGAAAAAATTCTCTGTAAAGTCAACTCTTTAATTAATTCAGACATCAACTATGCCGCTAAAATATAACTCTACAGATCATTAATAATTTTACAATTAAATGTGTGTACAGAACCCGAGTACGCGAGCCCAACTCGCACTTGACCAGTTTCGACAAATGCGCCAATTTAGCGTGATATGTAAACCCAGTTGGCACAATGGTCACCATGATGCCAGACTGCCAAAACACAGGGGGTTCGATTCCTACCTCAGACTAGTATTTATGCTTAGATATTAGTATATAGTACTATTTACAAAAGAAAAGTATACAGGGTTATTGGAAATTATACTACCAAGCCATTGAGGGCTACTTCTGTGCACCTAAACAAACAACTTTTGTTCTACGACTTTAAAAAAAAAATGAAAATTTCGAGGTTATGTAAATTCGAAAAACAGCTGATATTTTAAAACAAAATTCATTCAGACTAAGAACAGTAGTTAAAACTTTAAAAATAATTAAAATTTTAAGGTTAATGACCTCTGCGTGTAAGGAACAGCTGATTTTCAGGTAAACCTAACCTCAAATTTTCGAAAATATGTTCGAATTTCCAAACGTCGTAGAACAAAAGCTGTTAGTTAAGGTGCACAGAAGTAGCCCTTAACGGCTTGCTAGTATAATTTCCAATAACCCTGTATAGGTAGTATATCCATTGTCTAGTACCCTTAACACAAGTCTAGTTGCTTAGCTTGGGGCTAGGTGCGTTATTTATTTACTAGCGACCCGCTCCGGCTTCGCACTACTATATTATGCATGAGTATTATACCTTCCTCTTGATCTACTCTATCTATTAAAAAAATCCGCATCAAAATACATTACGTAGTTTTAAAGATCTAAGCATACATAGGACAGACAGCGGAAAGCTACTTTGTTTTTACTATGTAATGATAATGTAGAGCAAGCGAGAAGGTCACAAGTCAGAGATATAAGACAAAAACTTATAGGTACCTACCTACCAAACCGGCTGACACCGATTAGGCGATATACAGTCCGATTCCCTTTCCCACAAATGTATTTCCAATTTTTCCAACATACACAGAAACGTAATAGAAAGTATTTTTCGAGGTTCTTTTCTTATTTTTTACGAGCGTTTGCCGGTCGGTATTGCGGCGACATGTGGCTAGGAGGTCGCTTATTATTTTAGGGGAACGAAGCTGGCTCTGCTTTATTTGGTTCATCTTGCGTAGAATATAAAGGGATAGTACTGGACTGGGTTAGTATTATTGGCTTTACTTAGGATTGAGTTCATTTACTGCAATGTAGGTAGCTACCTAGCCAGCAGTCTTCTAACGAACCAAATGTTATTTTTTAAGAGTATCAGATTCGAAAATTAACTATTTTGATGTAAAAATTTTGATATTACCATAATTGAAATAACTCGTATGTCCAGCTTATAATAATAAAATGAAATTTATGTTAAATATTCCATTGTACTAGTTTTAGCTGCAACTTTATTATTCGGTTAGGTAAATGCTAATAAACAAAAAAAAATAGGGCAGAATGAAGGACAGATAGATCGTCTTTTATTTATGTTTCGATCGACTTCTGTTTTTGTTCAGATTATTAAGTATGTTTTTGCTCTGATTGTATTGGTTTATTCAAGTAAATTGGACCACGGGTCTTTAACTTAGGGTAAAGAGCTTAGACTACCCCGCATCCAAAAATAGAATAACCTTTAATAAAAATCCTGTGGGTTTAAAATAACTTAATTTCAATGAAATTTATTTGCCAATCAAATTAACGTTGACCATACACAGCTCTGAGATCAATCGTTTATTCTCAACTAGCGACCAAACCGGCTTCGCACAGCTGTATTATGCATGTATTATATCTAAAAACCTTCCTCATTAATCACTCTATCTATTAAAAAAAACCGCATTAAAATCCGTTGCGTAGTTTTAAAGATACTATAAGCATACATAGGGACATAGGGACGGCGAAAAGTGACTTTATTTTTTACTATGTAGTGATAGTGATAGTGAAGAATGAGGTAGCGATTAAAGAATTGGCTATACCTATACGGTATACCTATTGGTATTACAAGATAGAGTAACAAATTTTTGTACTAACTAGTACAAAATTGCTCAGTCTAGTGTGACGATAAAGTTTTAAAATAAATAAGAACACTCCCGACTAATTCCGTTGTTTTTGCGGCGTCGGGGGTTAAAAATATCGATATGTCACGGCCACATTGTTATTAGACCAAAGATCCAGTTGACGACCCAGTTGGCACAATGGTCACCATGCCGGACTGCCAAAGTCCAAACACAGGGTTGCGGGTTCGATTCCCGCCTCAGACAAGTATTTATGCTTAGATATTTGTCTGTGGTCTGGTTGTTTCTATGTATAATAAGTATTTATAAGTAGTATATCCGTTGTCTAGCACTCATAACACAAGTCTAGTTACTTAGTTTGGGGCTAGATGGCGATGTGTGGAATGTCCTGCAATATTTATTTATTTATCCATCGTTTATTCTATAAAATGTTAGGTAGAGTCTCCATTAAAAACACATCGAAAGGATCACCCGTTATCGCATAAGATGCTATTTCTCTGCAAGTCGCGTTCCTACTTAAGGTAAACGGAGGCAATAGTACCCGTTTTACCATTACGTTAGTGGTACGGCAACTCTCGATTTGTTTCAGCTGTTGCACGCTCTTTGAATCGTTCTAAAGTAGGTACATTTCTCTTTATAACATAATTCTGAGTTATGACTGACTCAAGTGCAGGATAAAACGTGTAGGTGACTATTTTAAAAACTAGATACCTACCGCATTCATCACTACATAGTATAAAATAAAGTCACTTTTCGCCGTCCCTATATCCCTATGTCCCTATGTCCCTTTGTATGCTTAGATCTTTAAAACTACGCAACGGATTTAAATGTGGTTTTTTTAATAGATAGAGTGATTTAAGAGGAAGGATTATATATATAATACATGCATAATATAGCCGTGCGAAGCTGGAGCGGGTCGCTAGTTCATAAGGTAACCCAACAACTATAAAAAAAAATCGGTGGTCACCGAAATGAAAGTGATCTTATAAGGGTTTCTTTTCTAACTTTTGTGGTACGGAACCCTAAAAAAACATTATCAATAGAAAGTCAATTACAGGATCTCACTATTTACAATAAAACAATCTAATAATATAAAAAAGTAATGTTTTTCTTTAACTATACCTCCTACAAATCATAAAAAACCTAAAACAAAAAATACAGAAATTAAGAAAAAATAAACATCGATCACCAGCAAAGAAATGCTTATTCAATGGTTGTACATAATCTAAATAGAAACAGAAATAGTACAGCTCAAAATAACAACAAATAACATACCGATCAGGATAATTTTCAATTTACCTAATTTACACTTTATATTCTTAAAGTACTAGTAAACACAAATAAATAGACAACTAAACGGTTCGAGTACCATGAAGCCACTGCGATGGAATGAACCAGGTTCCATCATTTTATTGACTGAATGTCTAACTCATTAATATATGAACACACAGTTCCAAACAAAGGCATTCAGATAGCTTAATTTACAGATACAGATAGCTTTTATAAGTAGGCAGATAAGATAAGGATTAAAAAATAACAAGTATAAAATAACGAGTAAAAGCAAGTCTTAGTTAAAGTAGGTATAAAAGTAACTAAAAGCACCTAACCTAGTTAAAATCCCTTCAGTATATAACCTGTAATCATCTTGTAATGTTAAACGCGATGCAGCCACAGAATATTAAGCAGTTGTTATACGTGTAACTCGAGACTTCTCACTTTAAGTACGCGCAAAGATTATGAGATTTGAAATTAAAGAAGGATTTGTAATTTGTATCTGTCTTTAGGCGTCGCTTAAGAAGTCCCTTTACGACTTTTGACACGTTTTAACACAAAATTAGTATACTAAGGAGATACTGATAACAAGACAAGAGACAATTGGTAATAAAAATAACCCTAGGTTTAAAGATCTTAGTATACATTAATCTCTTAAGAGAATCAATAAAGTTATGCCTAAGTAATATTTCAGATGACCCTACAAAAGTAAAAGATAAAGGGTACGTAGTAGTTAGGTACATACCTGCGTACTTTTTTGACCGAACAAGCGAAGTATTTATCTCCTATGTTAGTACTTCTCTACAAGTCGTATTTTATAATTTGGACAAAACTTGGTAAGTATATAAAACCTACCTATGTTTTACGGTTTTTTAGTTTTGATAATTTGGTTCTCCCACATATAGGGGAAGATCTTATTTCGAAGGTTTTTTGGAACGATAGTTCCTTATCGCGCGTTGTCAAAGGGGGCTAGACAGAAAAAATTCTCACGAAAAGTTGTAACGACACTTTTTGCTATAGTAAGCCGTGCGGCGTGCGCATGTTTCTCTGTCTGTCTCTCTCTCTCTTATAGAAAGCAAGCCAGATATTTTCATAAAAAAATAAATAAATAAAAATAAAAAAAAACAAATTACATTCCTTTCACTAATTAATCGAAAGGAACTTCGTTCCATCTGGGTGTCCCTTGACACCTCTCAAGTTTTTTATATGTGAAGAACTTCAGGTTACTATTGGTTTCATAAAAAAAATGTTGAAGATCTGGTGAGGAACTTTGGAGCAATGAGCAGATAGTTCCTCAAAATTCAAAACAATTCTCACATTTACACTTCTTCCAAGGGAATCGGCCCTTTAACTGCTAGGTTGGGATTGATGGAGCACTCGCAACCATCATAAAACTCCTCTGAGTTTGTACCCTCGGACTACTAACAGTTATAAAAATTGATAAGAAATGTTGTAAGGAAATAATATCTTTTAAATCTGTCTCTAACGTAAGGAATTAGCTCATCTAAAGTAGGTAGGTATACTATGTTTTATTACCCCAAAAATAAACTATAAAAGCTCTGGAATAAGCTTTCCTTTTATAATGTTTCTTATGTGTTGTACACATTAAGTGTTTTTTTATCTATATATCTAACTTTTTTACCCGACTGCGCAACGCAAAGGAGTGATAATGTGTTCATCAGTCTATTGTATGTATGTAAGTTTGAACTAATGTGGCTCTCTAGAGCCCAAACGCATAGGCTGATTTTGATTATTCTTACGTTAATCGATTTGTCTCAACCTTGCGAGTGTTACTAAAGAAAGAGACATTTCAATAATAATAAAAATTGGCGAGTACAAGTCGCCATATTATTGTCAAAATAAAAATAAAAAGTTGACCAACTATATCAAGTGAGGTATCGTTAAATAGGTATTTCAAAATCATTTTTAGGTTTCTTTTATCATTTTCCATTTTTTTAATAATAATAATTATGTCGGTATTTAAATACTATATCACATGATGAAAAGTGACGATGCGGTCTAAGTTGTAACAACCCTTCCTAGAAGATACCAACGTGACTCAAAGTCTCAATTAAACGGCGGCCTTCGAGGTGGTAGGAAAACGGCAGTGGAACAGAAATTTTGCTGATTCGTCCTCCTTTTGTAGCTGCAAAGTCAAAGTCAAAATACTTTATTCATTTATAACTTTTAATACAATTTAATACATCATAAATACAAAGTTAAAATCAAATCAAATCAAATAAGTACAAAAAGAAATAAAAAAAACAAAAACAATTAATATAATACTAACCTACATACACTAATACAAACTTAATCTAGCAAACCGCCCCGAGACATCCCTGGCGCAAAGGAACCCATCAAACTAGCAGCGTTACCACACTGAATAGCTATGGCCAGCCTCTGCACTAGGAACGACCCGGAACGGCTATCCATTCCTCTATCCCTCAAACGCCGCCCAATCCCCCTGACAAACTCAATCACCTCTACCCCCAACAACCCACCGTCTTTACAGCAAAAGGAACAAAAAGGTAAATCCCGCCAAAGGTGAGTAGGTACTTGGCCCGCTTGCCAACTGCCGTAGCCTCCGCAGCAGAGGCCGCCACACGTGATGTGCGTGCGAGATGACTTAGAGCTATATAATTTGTAAGAAATACCATTGACGTGTTTAAAACTAAGTTAGGATGTGCAATTTATAATCGTTTGTTTGTCGTTAAGCAAGAAATTAAATAAAACTTAGTTTGAAACACAACTTTTGAGTTTATTGAACATCGGCACATCTGTTGCTAAGAAAAAAAAGAAAAAGAAATGTGACTTTTTATGGACAAACCGCAGTTTCCAATTTTTTTTTATTCCTCAACCTGCTCTGAACATCAAAGTTACTTTTATTATGATTAAGCACAATGACTCTTTTAAGTTGTTTACGGTTGCTCGGCAGTCTATAGGTATATTTTTCCATCTTTTTATTGATATTTTTCATGGAAAGTTGCAAAGATGATTTTTTGATACCCATTTCAATTTATTGAAATGTTCGTGTTTTAAAACTGTTTGTTGGGGGTGTCCTACCGCGTACTTTTACATGCAAAAAGAAATGGTTCTTGTTCTCCTTATATTCTGCGATTTCAATATAGTACATTGCGATACAAGTGTGGAAAGTTGATCATTCCATAGAGGCGGTTTATGACGCGCGAGCGGAACGCGAGCGTGGCAAAAGCCGAGATGGAATGATCAATTCACACGTGTATCGTACGACGTTTTTTATCACAGTTGCGAATAAAAAAAAAGACTTGTTAAAATTTTAATAATAAAAAGTTTTTAAGAGTTTTAGGTTATGTTTACTATTTTTTGTTAATTACACTCCCGAAAGGCTAGGCAAAAGACTTTTAACCTATACAGCGTCTGACATACAATATTTTTTTAGGGTTTTTTTTTATTTGTTTGTGCGTCGGCGGTTAAAAACAGAATATAATGGTAAGGAAAAAATATATTTATGTACCTAAAGAAAAAACAAAATAAAAACAAAACTCAATTTTTAATTATTTTCAAAGACGTCATCACGTAATATTATCACATATTATCGTTCGTTATCAGACTTTAGAGACAACCTTTTGAAAAGAAGAAAAAAGGTACCAACAAAGAGTTTTAAGCCAGCAAGGCGTAAAAACTCTTTGGATGGTACCTTTTTCTATACATCAAAACAGTATAACCCAGATAAAGGAGATCATTCATGTTTCTAACAAAAAATACCCACAAAAAAAAATGGGGGCCAGTAATAAAAATTGTTTCTATCTTGTAGAGAATAACATTTTAAACAATGTTTACTAAGGCAACAAAGAGCTACGATCAAAAATCGTTGAGTTATTTCAAATTGAAAACCCAAAAAATGCATTTTATAGAGATCCGTTTGACCACTTTTAAGATCCCACTAAAACTTCTGAAAGGGTTGTTGGATATACCTATTTATCAAAATATAATAAAAACAGACAAAGCTTATCTATTTACTACTTATTTTTATATTTTTTCTGTAGTAATATCTTAACAGTGGTCAAACGGATCTCTACAAAATGCATTTTTTTGGGTTTTCAATGTAAAATAACTCAACGATGGTTGATCGTAGCTCTTTGTTGCCTTAGTAAACATTGTTTAAAATGTTATTCTCTACAAGATAGAAACATTTTTTTTTCTGGCCGGCACCTTAAGTTTTGGGTACGATTTGAACGATGTCCTTAAGAATGTTTCATCTACTATATGTCATTAGCAGTAAGATACGTATTTGACATATCGGGATAACGTATTATTTTAGCACTAGTTGGATTTTTTTTTTCGCACGCGTGTATAATACGTTGCATTATGAGCCTAAAAGCGGTTTAATAAGATCCACTTTATGAGCAACTGTGATAAAAAAAATACTTTCTAGTGTAGTTATTTTATTAACTAATAAATTAAACAAATACAAATAATACCTTTTTATTATTACTTGTGGAAAACATGTGTGCCTAGAATATAAACTTTTTCAAGCAATTGACGTCAAAAGCATATAATGTATTTTGCTTAAATATATATTTAATACATTTTCTTGTAATTTAAGGGATAGAACAGGCCGGCCTGCCTATTCCGTCACTTTAACACAAGTCTAGTTGCTTAGCTTGGGGCTAGATAGTAGGCACTGTGTTAACAGCTATTCAGCAATATTAATTATTAATTTATGTTTAACTACCTGCACCCTATTGTTTTACCCGAGTCAGTCTCGATAACATGGGAATATCAGGATAAATGATCTCCAGCTATCTATATACTTACCGAGTTTGATCGCAATCCGTCCAGCCGTTTTTGAGTTATTATGTCTTATCTATACTGAAGCTGAAGAGTTCGTTTGTTTGTTTGAACGCGCTAATCTCAGAAACTTCTGGTTTGAATTGAAAATTTTCGTGTTGGATAGTCCATTTATCGAGGAAGGCTATAGGCTACTTTTCATTTTGATATTTCCACGGGCTCGGACCTTACGCGGGTGAAACCGCGGAGCGCAGCTAGTAATATATAGAATTAAAAATATAGATTAAAAATTTTGTACGGATTTTTAATTGCTCACCTACGATTTAAATTGTCTGGGTTTCAAGGGATGTTCGTCTACTATAGTTTTGTGTTCTGCGTTAATTATAAATTTCCGTTGCAATGAACTTTTAATTAAAACTTCTCGTCCATCACTTTACCGTATTTACTATCCAAACATAAGTATACTTTCCTATGAGTATCTTTAAAACATAGTATATTTACCTATTTTTTAGTTGCATAACTCAACCTATAAATGATGTCGATGTGATTTTATAAACTTAACATCTAACTTTGTCAACAGCCATACATATTTCATTAAAATAAATACTACTTTAAAACAATACGTAAGTAGAGTAAATAAATAAAAATATTTTAAATTAAATTGAGAACGAAACTTAATTAATGAACGGAACAAAATACGAAAACGGAAAGTAACAAAGCGAACACGTGCAAACAAATCGTCTCGTCGAATGGAATAAAGAAAATGCATTGAACCTGTTTGAAACAGATTTCTGTCAGAATCTCACTCTACTGGTTCGTATAAACTTAGCCACTGCATAAATTGAATATTTCTTTATTATACAAGGCGAGCACTTTATCGCTTTATTGCTGATTGTATTGGGTTAAGCTCCTTTGTCACCTACCCAGTTACACTTATTTAGTATCGACTATTCCTTCTGAAATATTCAAAGATTCAAAGAAACTTTTCTCTTTTGTCCCAACTGATCCAATTGGAATGGAAATGTTGTGAAAAATATTTCGTTTTATTTCGTCAACAACAAAGATACGACTTCAATAAAGATTAACACGTACGAAACGATACGACGCGCTGCGGTGTCACGAAAACTCGTAGCTGAAGGCGAACTTGTTATTTTTTAATTAAAAAAAAGTGTACCGTTTTGGCTGGGACCTCATTGTGTCCTCCTTTATCACCGGTCCGCACAATCGTGCCACTCTTAAGTGGTTATCGAATGGCGCCCAGCGACCTTCCAGGATTAGAGGGTGAATAGATACTGTAGAACACGGAACCATTGTGTTCCATTACCGATTTGTGTGTCCCAACTGAGTACTGAGAAGGGACAGTGGAAATGGGAATGGTGTAATGTTCGGTCATAACATAGGTCGCGCTCCCCCGGACCGCTAGCTGTACTGGTTTTTCAATTTGTCTCGTTGGATTTGTACGCGGGTTCTGGCGATTCGGGTTAAATACTTGTTTGCGTTGGGTTACCTTTTACCTACACTCATGTTAGGTATGGATGTATAGATATAAAATTATTATCTGTTGCTGTGGTATTAAAGTCAAGTTACAGTACCTACCGACTGCATAGACCAGCATAAATGTGTCTGGTTATTTTTCGTTTCTTTTTTTCATTATAATTTGATGATGACGGCATACGACGTGCATTTGGGGTCACACTATAATCTAAATCTAAGGCATGTAATGAAACACACGCGTGTACACTTTCCTGCATAGGTATTCACGCAGAACTACAGACAATTAAACATCACTTTAAAATTATTTAAAACGTGATATTTACCATGTATATTATACTAGCTGTGCCCCGCGGTTTCACCCGCGTAAGTCCCGATTCCGTAGGCCTGCCTTGATAAATGGACTATCTAACACATATAGAATTATTCAATTCGAACCAGTAGTTCCTGAGATTAGCGCGTTCAAACTAACAGACAAACGTCTTTTCAGCTGTATAATATTATAAGTATAGATTCATTTTGTGGAGCTTGATTTTTCTTAAACTATAATAGTGAAAGTAACCATGGAAGTTTAAAATTAAAAATCAGTGTTGAAAAATTCCTTTTTTTTTAACTTTAGTCCAAAAACTCTTCCGCCAGAGATTTTATGTTCTACGTAATGCATTAGTTAAAAAATCTTTTTCTAACATTTTATTCTCAGACAAAATCTCGGATTAACCAAGAGTTTGAGTTGAGAGCAACCTCAATGGCACATATTTTCTCATTTAAAACTTAGCCATCATAACACAAAATATAGTACTTATAGTTGACTGTTTATACGTTTTATTGTGCAATGTACCGTAAGTATCTATGGAACGTGAAAGCAGACTATAGTCTAAACGATCACCCGATAACCTCGCAGACCTTCGAATTTGAAAGCAATCAAAAAACCAAGTAACTGTTCACTTGCTTTATATTTTCGTTTGCAAAAGTAAAAACCGCTAAGAAGGTGAGCCAGAATGCGCAGTATCCTGGTCTTAAATTGACCGATCACATCAGAAACCTGGACTTTCCGTCCACAATTCGCTTTGCAGACGTCTCCCAGGCTACAAAGTTAAAAATAACTAGTTTGGTCACATCTGCTGTATGAACGATATGCCGATTGATTCCTCGAATAAATCAGAAAACATAAACCGATAGGGCCAGGAATGACCACGAGGCTGACCAAGACACCGCCAGCCAGATTATTTGGTGGGCTAATTTTAACTTCTATAGGAATTGCTGGTCTACTGATTGCAAACCAGTCTAGGAGTTTTCCTTGACCGCAATAAATGGAAGCAAGATAGAGAAGCCCCGTCGTGGAACTGTTAGCAACAATTTTATCAGCCGATTTCAAGTTTCTAGTCTACGTTTGGTCTAAATGGTTATATTACGTCCGCCCACTGGGACGAATAAAAATAATATACACGGGGATTAACTTAATCCGATGATAAATGAGGGTCGAGACTGTTATATACGACAGGACTTGCCTGCATTTGTTAATTGGACTATTCGTAGTTCAACTTTGAATTAGAGCAGTAATACATTTCAGCATTTCTTTCACACCTAATAGCTCATTAGCATTAATCTTGGCTGTCGAGTTTTTGTGGACTTCTTGTATTTAAACAAGCGATGTCTTCTTTTTTGTGCTGCGCTTTATGAAGTGCTTAACACGTCGAATTGTGTGTAAATTACTATTCTGACCAATAGGTAATATTCGCTTTCGCTCGTATGGGACAGCACACTGCTACTATTATTTTGGTATATTCTACTATATGAACTTGGGATTACCCAGGTCCATATAGTAGAATCACACACAGGCGACACTTTAGCACATGAGTAAATACTCTTTACTCATGTGACCTTAGAGTAAATTCGATTGACTGATCGACCACCAGGACTGCTGACAGATTGAATAACTATCTGACTGACTTTTTGGCTAACTTGGACTTTATCTAGATTGGTCGCCTGAAAAGCATTGTATACTTTTTGTTGTACATACATTAATGTTAAATATAGATATAGAAACAACCGGCCGAGAAACAAATATTTATTTCGCGGTGAGAATAAAACCCGCAAAAAATCTGCCTCGCTGAATTGATTGTATTTGCACATCGTGTTTTATATTCAGAGGTCAAAAATCCGCCACAATTAAATAGACAACATTATTTTATAATTTATTTTATTGTCTCAGGAATACCCATTGTTATTCAATCTATAATATAAAAATGAATCGCAAAATGTGTTGGTAAGCGCATAACTCAACAACGCCTGGACCAATTTGGCCAATTCTTTTTTTGTTGTGTTTGTTATTGTCAAGAGAAGGATCTTATGAAAGAAAATATTAAGAAAATTGCGTAGAAAATTATTGCGCGGGTGAAACCGCGGGGCGCAGCTAGTACAGAATAAAAACAAAAGTGATTATGATGATGATAGAATTACCCTACATCGGAGGCGTCTGCCGTTAGTAGGGTTCCAGAAAATAGAAAATATTTTAAATTAATGTTATTATATTTTCAAATAACACTTTATGTCTGTTTGTCTGTCAAAACAGTACCCTCGTTATGATATTGGCATACGTGGTACGTGGTAAGAAGCCTTTCATTTATTCATACTAGCCATGTGAAGTATTTTCAGTTTAATATAATAATAGCTTCATAACACAAGTGTATTTACTTAGCTTAGATGGCGATGTGTGGAATGTCCTGCAATATTTATTTTTATTATTATGTTTTTGTTGTTATTTGTGCATGCAAATAATTTAATTTTCTAAGTTTGGACAATCGTCCTTTCATCTTTCTCAACTTTTTTTCCATCCAGAGGATGCCTGGAAGAGCCGCCCTTTGTAACACTTAGACATAAAGTGACAGGGTCCCGACGCCCTCTCCATACAAACGTAGTCGACTGTTTTCTCCCCGGATAATGACACTATAAAGAATATTTTATATAGCTATGTTTTTATATCAAATAGTAATATTTATTTTACAATTTCAGCAATTAGAGAGACAAGCCTAAATGCTAACACATGAAAATTTAAATCACTCAACCATAGTAAGTTACATTCGTATGTATCTATAGTTAGGATAACCGGACTTAAACCACTAATTCGGTTGCGTCAATGATTCTAAAATACAAATCGTATTGTATTCTATTCACGAGTATTAAGCCTCTGATTAGGGGTATTAACTGAAACTCGAAATAGTCACAATATGTTCATTGTGACTATTTCGAGTTTCAGTCTGTCAATCTGTCATTTGTTTTGGTTGTAGATCTCTCACATAATGAAGTAATGTCCGCAAATATTTTAAAAATTACGGATCGAGAAGTAGGTAGGTCTAGGTACTATTTTTTACATAATAAGATTGCGTAAGCGTTCCTAGAAGCTTTCCTAGAAGATACCTGTTCATTTGGTACTTGAAATTCAGAAGTTGACATACAGATTTTTGTCTTTTTCTTATGTAGCCAGTTTATGTAAAACCTCCAAAAATAATATATTTAAAAAGTGTGCATTAACAACTAATAAACAACATGGTAAAGTTGTCGCCACCGTGCACCACCGACCGCCACGCCGAGAAGGCGCCAATGTTTCCGTACAAACTTGGAGTAATACCACCATTTTGTAGCCGTGTTTATCTAAATCCGGTCGCGTAGTTCAAGATTGAAATATGCAACAGTAACGATACGGCAAAATATGTAGGGAGGTAGTCGGAGAATTGTGGACGGCCAACGTCGGTCAACTGGAAGATTAGTACTTATAGATAGCGTGGATTTCAATTGCATTACACTCTATACTCTATTGTAAAAAGGTTTCTTTTTGTGAATTATCCATGGATATTTTGTCCCTACATTTGTTTTAAGTTTCTTCTTAAGGGGAAAGGGTACAGGCACTTTCTCCATACAAACGTATTCGACTGTTTCCTTCCCAGATGGCCCTGGTCATGGCAGTTATAAGATTAATGGTACAAAAATATTTACTCTGTGTCTCTATCCAGAGAGGAAACAGTTGACTACGTTTGTATGGAGAAAGAGCCGGTACCTTTTGCTATGATATCAGAGCATTGATATTGAATGGAACAATACATTCTCTTCTTCAGCAGCTTGTGATAGCTCACTGCAGGACATTTGCCTGTCCAATGTCTCTCCACACTATTTTTTAATTCATCAACTGCTCCACTAGATGGCGCCATATTAAAAATGTATGAAGAAACCGTCGGGCGGTCAGCTCTGTCAGCTGAGCTTAACCAGTCTTTCTGCACCACGTTGCCCTAGCTGTTCGTATGTCGTCGGATCATCTGGTGGCTGGTGGCCATGTCTGCCCACACTGTTCTTCTCGATTCCAGGTCTCTATTCAAGAACAGCTTTGCCCCGCCTTCCGTCTTTCCTTCTACATGTCTGGCCCTCACCCTTTTCATCTTCGCAACGCAATACCCTACGTCTACCACTTTAGTGCGTTTTCGAATGATAGTGTTGCGCACTTTGTCTCGTAAGGATATCCCGAGCATAAAGCGTTCCATGGCACTCTCTGTGTGTAACAACACATTAGTAAGTAAGAAACTCTATATCAAGTTAAGAACAATATTTGAGCTTACCCGTTACATGTTTGAACGTACTTCGAGTTCGAACCCTAAAATAAATACTGAAATAATTTATATTCACTGAATACAAGTTTAACAGAGAGGTCCAAAGTTGTTAAGATGGTAACTTTTTCAATCAAAACTAAATTTAGGTATTAGGTATAATACTTACTTATAATTATGAATAATGGTTCTTGAATTTACCTATCTATTGAAATTTCAATTTCTAAGTTGAATAGTTAAATATTTTACTTGGTCTTATTAAATAATTGTTGCCCGCGACTTCGTAAGCGTGGTAGTTTTGTTTTATATCCGTTGCGTAGTTTTAAAGATCTAAACATACATAAGGACAGACAGACAGCGGGAAGCGACTTTGATATTTTATACTATGGATCAGGGGTGTCAAACTGAATTTTCAATAGAGCCATTTCCAAAATTGCAGTTGTGTTAGCGGGCCAGACATAAAATAATTAAACACGTGCATTTTATAAGTGTATTTGATAAGTTAGGTACAATTTTTGGCACTTTTTCAGTAGGTAGGTTGAAAATGAGGTTGAAAACTGAAAATGGTTATCACTTAGTCTTGAGCGATATTTCTTATACATTTTTTCATAATAGAAAACATTTGTTCCTATAAATACGAACTACGAAAAAGATAGCTAGCTTTTGAATATTCACTTATTTATAACTTCAAAAGAACTTGTCTACAAGAGTATTACAAGTAAATAACAGGTGTAATTGTGGCTATCTAGACAAGCGGCAGTTTCTTTATGGCTAACCACACAGCCCGATATGCGTCATCTGTTAGACCCACGTTAGATCCCATTATATTGACCTTTAAAGAATGATTTATACAACAACTTATGCTATTCTGAGACTTGGACATGTATTAAATTTTTTAAGTCTCATGAAAAAAAGAGCGCTATTAATTTTGCTGACGGTAACGAAAAACATCGTGCTGAAACCCACGACTTAGGGTCGTAGCACATATTATATCAATTCGGAAACGGATCGTCACCGTATCGCCTCGCTGTCAACCGTAAGCGCGTTGCCAAACGATCGGCAGCTCCGAATCAACTCGACTACGGCTAGGATACGGCTAGACGGGGTGCCGCCGCGCGGTTAGTCAGAATCCGAACGTGAAGTGTAGACGAAGAAACGCAAGCTAGGGTACGGAGAGTCGTAAGATAGCTTACGGTGAGACGTAAGCGCGGGAACGGCAAGTCGCCCGCGCATAGTACCGCGGTTCGTGAGCTTGTCCCGAGACGAGGCGATTACGTTACGATTCCGATTATTGCGTTGCAGTAGAGAGTTTCATACAAAGAATACTGAACTGCTCGAGTTGATGCATTTTCGTTCCGTTTACGAGTTTCCTCTGGACACGGTTGACTTTACTGTGATAGTGGTATAGGTTCTATGGCATGCCGTCTCCATCTAATGCATGTCCCTAAGGAGCGGTGTTGGCCTAGTGGTGGATACCTCGACCCGGCCAGCCTTGCATCAGTGTTTTTTTTTCTGAAGAAAAAATAATGTGCGTTTATTGAAACTGCTCTTACAGTGAATAACAACATCGTGATGTAACCACGACTTAGACTTCAGACGTATTCTTCCCTTTGGATATTGTCGACTAAGCTAAGAAGGTGGTACAGGTTCTTCTTCAGCTATTACATATCCCTAGATTCCATTACAAACAAATCAACCGATTAACAGTGCATGAATAAAGCTAAAACTTTAACACTTCATACTTATGGATTTATGTGCCTATTTATTAAGCACCGAAAACTCTGTAAGAAAGTAAGGGGAAAACGCAGACAACATAATAAAATCGGTCGATAGTTGCTAAAAATTGTATTAAATAGCGATAGTGATGAATAATATAATTTGATATTCATTCTCACTTCAGGAGATGGTATTTTAGCAGACTTTAAAAACAGGAAGAGTTTTTTTTAGTCATTTTAGCGCTGATAGCAGCAGTGAAGGGTTGTGAAGAAACTTGTAACCTGTACAAGTCTTTAGAAATTTCAAATTCCTTTCTTAGTGGAGGGGCGCGGAGGCGCTTTGATTAGCTACAAAATAATTATAGTTTGTATGGAATAGCAAATCTAGCGTACTTTGTATTCTGGTCAAAATCGGAATAAGTGTGTATTTTTTTGTTCGATTTCTGAATCTCTTCTCTTCTCTTCTTTAGCAGCATGTATTAGCCCACTGCAGGGCATATGTCTCTCCAACGCCTCTCCACAACGTCCTATCACCGGTCCTTTTGGACCACGCTGCCCCAGATTTCTGAGTAGGTAGGTCAAATAATTGTTGTAATTGACGTTGAGTTGATAATTATACTATTTGTTTTACAATGAGAATAAAATAAAATAAATTCATGTCGTCAAGCTATCGAGCATTCGCTTCGTTTATAATCTGCGTTAACTCTAAGGGCAGGTACTTCATAAATTGTGTAGGTATCGACAACAATTTTCCCTATATTCGATCACACACGATTTAACTTTTGAATTGAAAGCCGATAAACCAGCGCGTTCATTTCAAGAACTTTTAAGTTTCATTTGATTTATCCCTTTAATACCTATGAATTAAAGCCGAGAAATGGGAAAACGTGCGACATGTTTATAAAAGTTTTTAAGAGTGTCGAATAGGAATCTAAAACTTTTGCATATTCTTGTTAAGCTTTGGAAAGTTAAATTTCTGAGGCTCGCCTGGAGGGTGGAAAGATAAAACTTACTAACTTTGTCGCTAATTGAAACACAATTTTAAATTGGTATTTGGGACAACATTTCGTGACAAAATAGCGATTCTGTATTTTATATAAAACTAGCTCTTTTGCCCGCGACTTCGTCCGCGTAAAAGTCGAAAATGGACAAAGGAATCACGTTGTCCCGTACAAACTTTGCCCCCCTTTTCACCTCTTGAGGGGTAGAATTTTGGAAAATCCTTTTTTATCGGATTCCTACGTCATACAAAGAACACACCCTCCAAGTTTCAAGTCTCTACGATCAGCGGTTTAGGCCGTGCGTTGATCCGTCAGTCAGGACAAAGAATTTTCTATGTATAGATTAGATATATATGATTGACGACCCAGTTGGCACAATGGTCACCATACCGGACGAATGCCGCCTCAGACAATTATTTATACTTAGATATTTGTCAGTGGTCTTGTTGTTAACTGACTTCAAAAAAGGAGGAGGTTCTCAATTCGTCTGTATGTTGTTTTTTTTCTATGTATTATAAGTAGTATATATTTACAAAAGTAAAGTATTTATGTAGTACTAGCAACCCGCCCCGGCTTCGCACGGCTGTATTATGCATGTATTATATCTAAAAACCTTCCTCTTTAATCACTCTATCTATTAAAAAAACCGCATCAAAATCCGTTGCGTAGTTTTGAAGATCCAAGCATACATAGGGACATAGGGACGGCGAAAAGTAATTTTTTTTATACTATGTAGTGATATCCGTTGTTTAGCACCCACATAACAACTGCAGTCTAATTATTGATCAAACGAACTTACCAAGTGAAGTTCGATCACAATTGTGTGAACGACTTCATTCAACGCGGTCTAACATATTGCATTAGTGTTTGCACTATGCGGCCTTCACAGACTTTTAAAGCTTCGCGGGCTTTTTTTTTTTTTTTTTTTTTTTTTTGGGTGTGGGGTCCCTGTACCTACGGTTGGTACGCTTGATACCATCACTAGCGCCACCTACCGATATCGACGTTATCGGATGGATGCGAGCTTCTTCATTGGTTCAGAGCTATACCTGCCTATATGTAACTACATACCTACATTTCCTCATTTTATTTTAGGGATTAGGGTTATTTTTATATGAACCTATTTACTGCTAAGTAAGTAGGTATTTGGGAGGGTTTGTAGTATAGACCGCGTTGAATGAAGTCGTTCACACAATTGTGATCGAACTTCACTTGGTAAGTTCGTTTGATCAATAATTGTGTTTCACGACGTTCATTCAACGCGGTCTAACATATTGCATGATGTTCAGAGAACTAGGTAAGTAAATAAAATAGGATTATGTAACAAAAATAAACATATTTATTTTTCGTAACGAATTACACTTACTGAAAGCAACTTAAGCTATACTTAAATCACTGGAATATTTAATGAATTATATAAATAGGAACCTAATTATTACTGGATAAAATCGTTTATCCAAATTGTACACTGTTATTAGCAACATTTCTATTATAAAATTTTAGAAATACAACTGATGTTTCACTCCAACCAGCGGTTTTCCTTAAAATTTCGATGTTAACACCGGCTCTATTGGCTGCAGATGTGGCTGCATGTCGAGTACTATGACCACCAAACACCTTAGTATCAATTCCACTGTTTTCAAGTGTATATCTTTAATCCAGTGACTTTAATCTCTGAGATGTTAACTTAGAATAAAGAAGCCTAAAACTTATAAACAATAATTCGTTTGTATTTCAACGTAATGAATAATTTTAATTAAATATGTTTCTAAACATCTAGCTGGGCAAATTTCAGGTCTTTGTTCAAAAATACGGTAGTTTTAATATCGGTTGTGGACAATTCGGTCTTAGTAGTTTTATTGATATCTGGTATTTTAATAAATATATGTACAGTCACGGGAACTACTAATTTGAATATTACTTCATCTAATTAATGAAAAGGTCTATACCCTATTTGCAGTCACTAGAGCCAATAAAGTCAGTGTCTTCTTCGATAGGGTTTCTAGATTAAGACTATTATTTGGGCATTTTTGCACCTAATAATTGAGTACTATACCGGGATCCCAGATTATTTCATACCTAGGTGCCGGAGGTCATAATCTAAACACCCCTCACATATAACGTTATATAATATATCATCATGTTCTGACAGATTTTGTGTAATAAGAGACAAAGCCGATTTATAAGAATTTATGGTGCATTACATAATATAGAACACATATCTAACATCACTATTGAATATAAGTTAAAAAATCGATAACATTTGAAACAGATGCGTTATTATAATCATATTGATGTTCTACACAATATGCAATCAAATATTTGAAGTTATATTTCTTTATGCGCGTTATAAAAAAATGATGAGTGAAATTTTAATGCGCGCGCATCTGTAACACAAATGTCACATGTTGTTTATACAATTATTGTATTGAATACAGGTCTTATCTGATAGCGACTGCAAAAATATTTCTAAAAATGCAGGTGATAATTTTATAACTAGTAAGGTCTGCCGGATAATTTCGCGGCAACTAGCGTTAGGGTTCAGTACAGTTTGTGTGACGATCTGTTAGGTGAATATCGGGATCGTAGATTATCAAACTTGAAACAATTATTGCTTAAAAACGGGGAACCAAGGCTGGATTGGCCAGTATGGAACAACTACGATATCTTCTGCTTCGTCATTTATAATTTTATGTAATAATTTTACATTTAGTGAGAAAGGCGGAAAGGCTAAAGTAATAGATTTTTCCATGAGTCGGGATCATTAATCCACGTTACATAGATAGGGCATTTTGCATTTCATCTGCTAGCGAACAAACCGACATTTGGCTGAGCTAAACTGTATGTAATTAAAATGCATAATATGCTAATTCTCAATCGTTATATTAAATAAAAATTACGAGCAGTCTCGTGATTGTCTTTAATATTTATTTGCGACGCAAAAAACCCAGATTTTACGCCTTTCACGCCACATTCACAGATCTTGAGCTATTTTATTGAGATGTAGCTAGGATGGGTAGTATTTAATGCCTATGCAAGAAATAGCCGTAGTATTATCTAAACGCAACAATATTTCCGATTTATTTTCATTTTAAGCAAAACATTTTTACGCTAGAAAATATGCTTTTAGTTCCAGTTCATTTATGTGTAAATTAAGTACGTTTTCTTTTTAATAGCCACAACTATGTTTATTATCTACTGAGGGACGCATCCGAAACAAAAACGATTTAAAATTGTTTGAATTTAGAGAAGTAAAAGTATGTTCATTATTTACCTATATTAGATTAGACAACCACCAGCACATATCAGTTTTTAAACTAGTGGGTATTTTAATAATTTGTTCGTAACGTTGTTAAGTTGTTAAGGATCTTTTAATAAATACTTGTATATAAGGTGCTCGAATTCTTTTGTATACAATCAAGATTAACGATTTATAAGTTCAAAAATTTTAAGATTTGTTTTTTAATTCTGGTTTTGAATGTTAAAATCATGTTTTTGGAATCAAATTCTAAAAAACTTCCACACAATGGCTGGAACCAAAGCACATTTTTCGCAGTTTAATTTAAAACCGAGGCTTTCGATTAACATAACTGTTTTGTTTACGTTACGTTGACACTGCGAATTGGTTCTAAATAACTATCGTCCAAAAATATTACGGAAATAAAATAACGTGATCGTAGGTATTCCATAACCGGTTTCATCAACTTGGTGAAAACATAGGGTGCAGTGCACACTGCACAAGCCAAACGGTAAAAAATTAAATTCGTACAGAATATTGTTATATTTACATCTGATGTAGGTACTTTTTATTTGATTCATGTATAGGTATGAAAAAATATGCGTCTTTAATATCTAAAGAGGCCATTGATAATAATAAGTTCCAAATTTTAATGCAATACTATCGTATTGGAGGACTATTGTACTCCATTTCAAAATGAGTTATATCAATAAACTTATTAAAATAAATCGTTTGTCGCCATTTGGCTTAGGCAGAAGAAAGATGCCAGACAAAAATTGATATAAAGGTTGGCACTCAGATAATATGGCATAAATATCGCGCTATTTTATTTTTAGAGCTTTTGCAAATTCTACATTTACTTCAACTAATTTTGAAATTATTAACCCCCGACGCAAAAACGACGGGGTGTTATATTAGATTAAAATTTTTGATAAGGTACTGGTCAGTACTAGACTAAAAGGGATTTTATAACCCTTTATCCATTGAAGTACAGTAAATCATCAGTGATTTGAGACCATTTATAAATAAAATATTTGGGACGACCAGCGTATGGTACCTTATAGATCTCCGCGTCATCGCTGCTTGCCCGGTGAGCGGTAAGGGAGCGCGCCGAAGTGGTGGTGATGCTCGCGGAGGTCGTGCTCGGTCCTGCGGCCCGCGCGTGCTGCTGTTCCTGGTCGTGGGCGCCGTCCCTCCGCGCGCTCTGCCCCTGGATGTCGGCTTCCGACGCAGCTCGATTAAATGACCAATTTTTTAAATCTTCTCCCGATTTTTGAATCGATTTTGCTGATTTCAATTTTTTAGTGACATTGTCACCGAAAAGGAATTTTCCTCTATCATTCACGGCTGCAAGAACTAGTTTTCTACTAGTTTTTGTCTCACAGAAGAGAGCGTCGCACAAAATTCGGCAGACGACGCTAAGCAGCTTCAAAATTTTATTGCTCCTTACTGCTTAATAGTAGCAGCTTGTCCATTGCCACTGCTAAGCCTGACAAGGCTACTCGAATGGATTGAGTTCTGGTGCAAGGATAAACTCACATTTTGTGGGTGTGAAGTAGGTACTCCTCGTAGTAGTTATTCTTTGGCGACTATTTGGAGGCCCTTGGCAAGAATATTTTGCCAGCAGATGGCATCATCTTTGTGGATAGACAGTCCTAAGATAGTTTCTGGTGTCGTTACGTCACCTAGTAACTCGAAGATTTCACATCCAAGTTCCATCTCGGATTCAACGTCGAGATCATAGCCTGGCGTCGTTGTGACGTCAGCAGTTGGGCTGGGAGCGTCGTCGTCGGTCGAAGTAATGGCGGCGGTCGCGGTGGCTGCTTCCGGTCGTCGGCCTCGTGGTTCGACGACCACGACCGGCGTGGGCCACGCCGTAGGCCATTGCGTGGGCGTGGGCCATAGCGTGGGCGTGGGCCGTGGACCGTGGGCCATGGCGTGGGCGTGGGCCGTGGGCCATGGCGTGGGCGTGGGCCGTGGGTCGGCTGTGGTGACGCGATGCGACGTCACGACGGTCCGTTGTCGGGACGCAGAAGCCTCGCTGTCCATGTCCACCAGTGCTGTGGGACCAAATAATTGTGTTAGAACACAATTTTTATTGTGACGGTATCTATCTGCGCAGAGGCAGAAACTCGTCAGATTTTGGTCAAGATGGTGTCGTTTTATCGACATTGCGTCATCGTACAAAATGACGGTACTTTTTGCCAGTATAGGCAGTAACACGTCATATTTCGACACAAAAAACCGCAGGCACACCGCAGGTAGAAGGTCTTCAGTTCTTGGACATGACGCGCATCTGAGAACATATTCATAAAATGGAGGGTATTTTTGAAACTTACATTCGGATTCACTCTCTGATGAGGAATCGATGACGCGGATGCGACGATGATTAGTCTTGAATTCTTGTTGCAACTCGGCGATCCTTTTCCTTATTTTCTCCTCTTCTTGCTTCCTTTTGATTCCTCCCATCTTCAGAGACCAAATAGGTACTGCTTCAAACTTGAGGTGACTTGTGTGAAGACCGGCAGACAAACACAGAATGAAGAAGCTCGCATCCATCCGATAACGTCGATATCGGTAGGTGGCGCTAGTGATGGTATCAAGCGTACCAACCGTAGGTACAGGGATACCACACACAAAAAAAAAAAAAAAAAAAAAAAGCCCGCGAAGCTTTAAAAGTCTGTGAAGGCCGCATAGTGCAAACACTAATGCAATATGTTAGACCGCGTTGAATGAACGTCGTGAAACACAATAACTTAGTATGGGGCCGGATGGCGATGTGTCCTGCGATATATATATTTTTTATTTTTATTTATTTGACTTCATCTCACCTGATGGGAAGCCACGATGAGGTCGATGTTGCATGCTCGCCTAGAAAGACCATAATTTTCCTACAGTAGGTACCTATACCTACCCTTAAGGCAGTTATTTATGCTATATCAATTAAACTAATTGTAATTCTAATTGTCCGGGCAAAATAGAGGTCCGCCAAAAATAATTAAAAAAACCTACGATTTAAAATATTCAAATTCAAGGTATCCATGTAAAGCAAGATAGATTTCAACGACAATATTATGGCCATAAGCCGCTTATCCATTCACACTAAAAAGTAAGCATTCACAATAAAAATAATCTGTGTCACGTGAAAGAAATAACTAAAATCCTTTTTCCTTACGTTTACGAGTAAGTATTATCTATTTCGTTACCGTCATCCCGAAGAAAACTAAAGATAAACATCAGAAAGACTTTATTATGTCGAGATAGCTGCGAGGGGCGCTTACAGCAGCGTACCATGTCTTCCTAAGGGGATACTTGTTATAAATTAAGAAAGGCCCCACTCATTCTGGCCTTATCTTTATGAGGGTCCCTGCCCACTCGCCGTTGAATTAAGTAATCACACACACTAGCGAAATTGATTGAATTTTTCTTGAAATTAAGATTACTATCGAATGGTTTTCGCATGATAACCATATTGATCTATATGATTGTGGAGCTCCGTCGCAATTTTTTTATGCTGAGGAAAATGGTATACACCATCTCCGCTAACACGGAGACCTCCGGAGAGGGGAAGAGCATCGAAATATTATGTGAAATTTACCACTAAAAACCCCATCAGATTTTCTATCTTCACGCATCGCATGGCTAACTGGGACAGCAATTAATTCAGAACCTTTGAATTACGTGTTTATCAATGCACAGTTTCCTTTTGGCCACGTATGTAACTGTGTTTTGCAACCAGTTACAAAAGAAGAAAATTTACTACTTGCACATAAACAGTTACAAACTAATTATTGATCAAACGAACTTACCAAGTGAAGTTCGATCACAATTGTGTGAACGACTTCATTCAACGCGGTCTAACATATTGCATTAGTGTTTGCACTATGCGGCCTTCACAGACTTTTAAAGCTTCGCGGGCTTTTTTTTTTTTTTTTTTTTGTGTGTGGTATCCCTGTACCTACGGTTGGTACGCTTGATACCATCACTAGCGCCACCTACCGATATCGACGTTATCGGATGGATGCGAGCTTCTTCATTGGTTCAGAGCTATACCTACCTATATGTAACTACATACCTACATTTCCTCATTTTATTTTAGGGATTAGGGTTATTTTTGTATGAACCTATTTACTGCTAAGTAAGTAGGTATTTGGGAGGGTTTGTAGTATAGACCGCGTTGAATGAAGTCGTTCACACAATTGTGATCGAACTTCACTTGGTAAGTTCGTTTGATCAATAATTGTGTTTCACGACGTTCATTCAACGCGGTCTAACATATTGCATGATGTTCAGAGAACTAGGTAAGTAAATAAAATAGGATTATGTAACAAAAATAAACATATTTATTTTTCGTAACGAATTACACTTACTGAAAGCAACTTAAGCTATACTTAAATCACTGAAATATTTAATGAATTATATAAATAGGAACCTAATTATTACTGGATAAAATCGTTTATCCAAATTGTACACTGTTATTAGCAACATTTCTATTATAAAATTTTAGAAATACAACTGATGTTTCACTCCAACCAGCGGTTTTCCTTAAAATTTCGATGTTAACACCGGCTCTATTGGCTGCAGATGTGGCTGCATGTCGAGTACTATGACCACCAAACACCTTAGTATCAATTCCACTGTTTTCAAGTGTATATCTTTAATCCAGTGACTTTAATCTCTGAGATGTTAACTTAGAATAAAGAAGCCTAAAACTTATAAACAATAATTCGTTTGTATTTCAACGTAATGAATAATTTTAATTAAATATGTTTCTAAACATCTAGCTGGGTAAATTTCAGGTCTTTGTTCAAAAATACGGTGGTTTTAATATCGGTTGTGGACAATTCGGTCTTAGTAGTTTTATTGATATCTGGTATTTTAATAAATATATGTACAGTCACGGGAACTACTAATTTGAATATTACTTCATCTAATTAATGAAAAGGTCTATACCCTATTTGCAGTCACTAGAGCCAATAAAGTCAGTGTCTTCTTCGATAGGGTTTCTAGATTAAGACTATTATTTGGGCATTTTTGCACCTAATAATTGAGTACTATACCGGGATCCCAGATTATTTCATACCTAGGTCCCGGAGGTCATAATCTAAACACCCTTCACATATAACGTTATATAATATATCATCATGTTCTGACAGATTTTGTGTAATAAGAGACAAAGCCGATTTATAAGAATTTATGGTGCATTACATAATATAGAACACATCTAACATCACTATTGAATATAAGTTAAAAAATCGATAACATTTGAAACAGATGCGTTATTATAATCATATTGATGTTCTACACAATATGCAATCAAATATTTGAAGTTATATTTCTTTATGCGCGTTATAAAAAAATGATGAGTGAAATTTTAATGCGCGCGCATCTGTAACACAAATGTCACATGTTGTTTATACAATTATTGTATTGAATACAGGTCTTATCTGATAGCGACTGCAAAAATATTTCTAAAAATGCAGGTGATAATATTATAACTAGTAAGGTCTGCCGGATAATTTCGCGGCAACTAGCGTTAGGGTTCAGTACAGTTTGTGTGACGATCTGTTAGGTGAATATCGGGATCGTAGATTATCAAACTTGAAACAATTATTGCTTAAAAACGGGGAACCAAGGCTGGATTGGCCAGTATGGAACAACTACGATACCTTCTGCTTCGTCATTTATAATTTTATGTAATAATTTTACATTTAGTGAGAAAGGCGGAAAGGCTAAAGTAATAGATTTTTCCATGAGTCGGGATCATTAATCCACGTTAATAGGGCATTTTGCATTTCATCTGCTAGCGAACAAACCGACATTTGGCTGAGCTAAACTGTATGGAATTAAAATGCATAATATGCTAATTCTCAATCGTTATATTAAATAAAAATTACGAGCAGTCTCGTGATTGTCTTTAATATTTATTTGCGACGCAAAAAACCCAGATTTTACGCCTTTCACGCCACATTCACAGATCTTGAGCTATTTTATTGAGATGTAGCTAGGATGGGTAGTATTTAATGCTTATGCAAGAAATAGCCGTAGTATTATCTAAACGCAACAATATTTCCGATTTATTTTCATTTTAAGCAAAACATTTTTACGCTAGAAAATATGCTTTTAGTTCCAGTTCATTTATGTGTAAATTAAGTACGTTTTCTTTTTAATAGCCACAACTATGTTTATTATCTACTGAGGGACGCATCCGAAACAAAAACGATTTAAAATTGTTTGAATTTATAGAAGTAAAAGTATGTTCATTGTTTATATTAGATTAGACAACCACCAGCACATATCAGTTTTTAAACTAGTGGGTATTTTAATAATTTGTTCGTAACTAGGATCTTTTAATAAATACTTGTATATAAGGTGCTCGAATTTTTTTGTATACAATCAAGATTAACGATTTATAAGTTCAAAAATTTTAAGATTTGTTTTTTAATTCTGGTTTTGAATGTTAAAATCATGTTTTTGGAATCAAATTCTAAAAAACTTCCACACAATGGCTGGAACCAAAGCACATTTTTCGCAGTTTAATTTAAAACCGAGGCTTTCGATTAACATAACTGTTTTGTTTACGTTACGTTGACACTGCGAATTGGTTCTAAATAACTATCGTCCAAAAATATTACGGAAATAAAATAACGTGATCGTAGGTATTCCATAACCGGTTTCATCAACTTGGTGAAAACATAGGGTGCAGTGCACACTGCACAAGCCAAACGGTAAAAAATTCAATTCGTACAGAATATTGTTATATTTACATCTAATGTAGGTACTTTTTATTTGATTCATGTATAGGTATGAAAAAATATGCGTCTTTAATATCTAAAGAGGCCATTGATAATAATAAGTTCCAAATTTTAATGCAATACTATCGTATTGGAGGACTATTGTACTCCATTTCAAAATGAGCTAGATCAATAAACTTATTAAAATAAATCGTTTGTCGCCATTTGGCTTAGGCAGAAGAAAGATGCCAGACAAAAATTGATATAAAGGTTGGCACTCAGATAATATGGCATAAATATCGCGCTATTTTATTTTTAGAGCTTTTGCAAATTCTACATTTACTTCAACTAATTTTGAAATTATTAACCCCCGACGCAAAAACGACGGGGTGTTATATTAGATTAAAAATTTTGATAAGGTACTGGTCAGTACTAGACTAAAAGGGATTTTATAACCCTTTATCCATTGAAGTACAGTAAATCATCAGTGATTTGAGACCATTTATAAATAAAATATTTGGGACGACCAGCGTATGGTACCTTATAGATCTCCGCGTCATCGCTGCTTGCCCGGTGAGCGGTAAGGGAGCGCGCCGAAGTGGTGGTGATGCTCGCGGAGGTCGTGCTCGGTCCTGCGGCCCGCGCGTGCTGCTGTTCCTGGTCGTGGGCGCCGTCCCTCCGCGCGCTCTGCCCCTGGATGTCGGCTTCCGACGCAGCTCGATTAAATGACCAATTTTTAAAATCTTCTCCCGATTTTTGAATCGATTTTGCTGATTTCAATTTTTCAGTGACATTGTCACCGAAAAGGAATTTTCCTCTATCATTCGAATTCACGGCTGCAAGAACTAGTTTTCTACTAGTTTTTGTCTCACAGAAGAGAGCGTCGCACAAAATTCGGCAGACGACGCTAAGCAGCTTCAAAATTTCTTGCTCCTTACTGCTTAATAGTAGCAGCTTGTCCATTGCCACTGCTAAGCCTGACAAGGCTACTCGAATGGATTGAGTTCTGGTGCAAGGATAAACTCACAATTTGTGGGTGTGAAGTAGGTATTCCTCGTAGTAGTTATTCTTTGGCGACTATTTGGAGGCCCTTGGCAAGAATATTTTGCCAGCAGATGGCATCATCTTTGTGGATAGACAGTCCTAAGATAGTTTCTGGTGTCGTTACGTCACCTAGTAACTCGAAGATTTCACATCCAAGTTCCATCTCGGATTCAACGTCGAGATCATAGCCTGGCGTCGTTGTGACGTCAGCAGTTGGGCTGGGAGCGTCGTCGTCGGTCGACGTAATGGCGGCGGTCACGGTGGCTGCTTCCGGTCGTCGGCCTCGTGGTTCGACGACCACGACCGGCGTGGGCCACGCCGTAGGCCATTGCGTGGGCGTGGGCCATAGCGTGGGCGTGGGCCGTGGGCCGTGGGCCATGGCGTGGGCGTGGGCCGTGGGTCGGCTGTGTGGTGACGCGATGCGACGTCACGACGGTCCGTTGTCGGGACGCAGAAGCCTCGCTGTCCATGTCCACCAGTGCTGTGGGACCAAATAATTGTGTTAGAACACAATTTTTATTGTGACGGTATCTATCTGCGCAGAGGCAGAAACTCGTCAGATTTTGGTCAAGATGGTGTCGTTTTATCGACATTGCGTCATCGTACAAAATGACGGTACTTTTTGCCAGTATAGGCAGTAACACGTCATATTTCGACACAAAAAACCGCAGGCACACCGCAGGTAGAAGGTCTTCAGTTCTTGGACATGACGCGCATCTGAGAACATATTCATAAAATGGAGGGTATTTTTGAAACTTACATTCGGATTCACTCTCTGATGAGGAATCGATGACGCGGATGCGACGATGATTAGTCTTGAATTCTTGTTGCAACTCGGCGATCCTTTTCCTTATTTTCTCCTCTTCTTGCTTCCTTTTGATTCCTCCCATCTTCAGAGACCAAATAGGTACTGCTTCAAACTTGAGGTGACTTGTGTGAAGACCGGCAGACAAACACAGAATGAAGAAGCTCGCATCCATCCGATAACGTCGATATCGGTAGGTGGCGCTAGTGATGGTATCAAGCGTACCAACCGTAGGTACAGGGATACCACACACAAAAAAAAAAAAAAAAAAAAAGCCCGCGAAGCTTTAAAAGTCTGTGAAGGCCGCATAGTGCAAACACTAATGCAATATGTTAGACCGCGTTGAATGAACGTCGTGAAACACAATATCTTTTCGACTGCCTTTGTAACTATGTTTAGTAACTGCAGCGAGGTTACAATAGAGGAAACTTTAGTTTGGCATACAGCTGTTATGACGTAGAAAGGGTTTTGGAAAATTCAACCCTTACGACAACAAAGTCGCAGATACAACCTATCTTTAAAAAAATCTAAATCGGTCAGGTAGTTATCGGCCGATCGAAAAACTTTCGTTAAATTGAGGAACATATTGTAGGTAAACGAGTAAATATGTAAAGTATGGACTTAACATTCAAAGTAGAATGCGGGGTGATGTAAACAACTCGGCCCGCAACTTCTGTTTGAGTTGGTCCATTGAACACGGACCATCGCTTCCGATGAAGTCCGTACCGTACTTCCTACTTCGGTTACCATGACAACGGGTATTAGGCTCTGAACAGACTGACATGACTGTTCTCGGAACCAGGATGTGTGACAAGGGCTTATTGGACTTGTCAATTGTCACACGGCAGCGGTCCAAACAGATTTTTTTAGAAAGTTTGATTTGACCCGACTGATTTTCGCAGAAAACGCATTCAGTTTGACAAGTCCATTATTTTGAACCGATTTTTAAAAGGTGCTCAATTTGTCACGTTTGATGGTGTAAATCCCAGACACCCGTGCATTTGTACAGCAGGGAATGGAATCAGTTGCCTGCGTCTTTCTGAACGTGTACAATTTGGGGGTCTTCAAGTCGCGAGTGAACGAGTCCCTTCCAGAAAAGCATGCTACATCTTAGACCGCATCGTCACTTACCATGAGGCAGGTGTTAATGAACAAAGGCAAAAAAATAAAAATAAAGCGTTACACAAATAAGACCCGTATTGTTGTTGGAAATTTACCCCTTTAATTAAATAGAAATATTATTTTCATAATTTCCGAATCATAATTCAAACACAATACGCCAATTATGTCCGATGTTTACAAGATGCTCTACTAATTACTAATTTCTTCTTTATTATTTACAAAAGTTTTCAGACAGTCTAACAATTAAAACTTTTGACAAACGATTGTGTAAATTGAGCCGCTTTTGTAGAAGTTATTTTAAATCATAGTAATATTGCAATCTGGAATTTAAAGAAACGCTTTTTTTAATCTAGTTTCAAATCACTGCCTGGTGCTAACTACAGATTTTGGTAGATTGGATTAGATTCAGATTTCTAGATTTTTCTATCTGTCTATCTATTATGTTTTCACACCAAACCTGTTCTATTAATTTTGATGAATTTAAGCACAGAGACAGATGGGATCTTAGAGAAGGATGTAGGTTAGTTTTTTTTTGAGTAAGACCGTGGCGGGCAGCTAATCGCACCAGCTTTAAACTAGCTACATTTAGAACAAAGAAAATTGTTTCAATAATAAAATAAATCGCTCTAATATACGGCTACAAAGCTTTAGGTAAATTGTCAAGGGTCTCGAATTTGTAAACGCCGTCTTATGGATACCGAACCCTAATATTTCTTTTGTTAGATTCACGAGTTTTCAAATACGCGATTTAGCCGTTGTTGCGATTTAGTTTCCTTGTCTTTTGCATTTATGTTTTTGGTTTAACAACTTTACGACATGGGCTTGGGCGGAGGGTGTTCGAAATAAAGTTGAAGGTCTGAATGTGAATTTGATCATTTTCCATTAATAAAATAATACGATTTCATTATAATTGGAATACTAAGTAATGGAGACAAAAATATTAGCTTAAGCACCTTTTAAAATTTAACTTTACCTATGTTGAATTTTAAATAGTTTGGGATTTCATAGTTCCAGTTCTCTCGCGGCAGCGCTAATGAGCAGTCGCGTAAAGAAGGCGAAACCGCGCCAGTTCGATTTAGAAATAAAAATGTCGTCAAGTACAGTAAAATGTGCGAATTGTAATGTTGTAATTGATGAGATGTTGGCATTTATTGCTAATAAAATTGATGTGATGGACCAGGACAGTTTGATGCGTATTTGTGTATCATCTTTTGATGTGAATGAGGTGGAGAAATCGAAAAATTTGTTGTTTGATGCTGTTAAAACGGACATTAAGAAGATAAGAAGGCGAAAGAAGAGTGAAGGAAAAATACAAAGAGATCTCGAAGACATTATAATAGTACTCAAAAGTTTAGATCCCGATACTATTCCTATATTTGTGGCTAAAGAGTTACATAGATTACCTCCGCTGACCTTTGATCACTGTGATGTTTCGGCGCTATTGAAAGATATAGTGTTTTTGAAGTCGCAAATAGAAAATATAAAGAACACCTGTGTGACAATTGAACAGATGCGCGCTATGGAGGAAAAGTTTCTAAGGCATAAATATGATTCAATTATTGACACTCCAATTCACAATCAATATAAATTTGTAAATACCCCCGCGCGGGGTGCAAATCTGTTAAACAGCGGGCCGATGGCGATCGGTTCAATGTATGACTCAGTGGTGGAGACGTCCGCTCAGCTGACGGCGGGGGTCGGTGAACCTGTATCGATACCTACAACGAGCAACGACGACGACGGGTCGATCGGGAGACCGGTTTGCGGTGCGGCGGGCGCTTTCGCTTGCAGCGCTACGAGCCCGAAGCATGACGACGCGACCGCGGCGTGCAGCGGTGCAGCTGTATGTGCGGGTCGGGTGGTACCTGTCTCGTGTGGCGCTTCTCCGGCTGGGGGAGGTGAGGCGACAGAGTCTGTGACGTCACACGCACACATAGTCACTGTGAGTATTCAAGAAGAAAATGGCGCGAGAAAGAACTTATTTGTTGATGATGAGATGAATAAAAGTAGTCATGTTTTCTCCGAAAATCAAACAAGAACAAAACCTTCTTTTGCTGAGATAGGAAGTAGAAAGGGTTTGTGGGATGAGCCTGCTAAGAATGAAGAGTGGGAGATTGTGCAGAAAAAGCGTTTGAGAAATAAATTCGCAACAAACAGAGGTAAAGCCTGCATAGATCAGAATACTAAATTTAAGGCAGCTGATATTAAAGTACCTCTTTTTATCACCAATGTGCATAAAGAAGTTGACCGAAAGGATATTGCTGAATATATTTTAAGTCGAACGCAGGAGGAAGTCTCCCCTATTTTGATCAAAATGAAGCAACAGAGAGAATATAACGCCTTTAAAATTTTTGTGAGCAAATCAAAGTTAGCAACTTTCCTCGATGATAGCTTCTGGCCTAGTGGGATTTCTTTCAGGCGTTTTGTGACATATGTTGACAAAAAGCATTTTAATAATGCACGGAAGGGTGTGAGGCAGTCAATAGACGCTTAATATGGATGGAACACCTCACGTAAAATTGGTATCTTTTAATTGCAGGTCATTTAAGAGTTCTCTTAATGACATCAGAGCGATATGTGGACAGGCTAGTGTAGTTGCGCTGCAGGAGCACTGTTTGTTGCCACATGACCTGCCATTGTTGGAAGCGGTAGACGATGGTTTTGCTGGTTACGGGACTTCGGCGGTGGACACGTCAGCTGGCGTACTACGCGGCAGACCGTATGGAGGCGTAGCCCTGCTTTGGCGAAAAAGTGTCTTTCAGTCGGTGTCGGTTGTCGAGTGCGATGACGTGCGTTTGGTGGCCATAAAAGCTAGACTACGTGATCGGTGTGTTATAATATGTAGTGTTTATATGCCAACTGACAGTGCGGGCCAGAATAATGATAATTTATCAGAATTTACTCTATGTTTGGGTAAACTAAGCTCGATAATGGAAGAGAACACTGACGCAGACGCAATCTACGTATTAGGTGACTTTAATGCGCATCCCGGGGCGCGGTTTGGTGACAAACTAATAGAGTTTTGTGGCGACCAAGAGTGGACGTGTGCTGACCTGGACGCGCTGGGTGTGGACTCGGGAACGTTCACTTTTATTAGTGATGTACATGGATGTGCGAGATGGTTGGACCATTGCGTGGTCACGAGTAGTTCTATACCATCTATTAAACATGTATGGGTAAAGTTAGACGCGGTGTGGTCTGACCATTTCCCACTATTTATAGAGTGTGACCTAGGTAACATTAAATGTAAGGTACCTCCGGACTGTGCAGACCGGATGTGTGTAAATAAAGTCTTGTGGGGAGAGCGTACTAACAAACAGATTGAGCTTTATCGTCAATTATGTCACTCTAAACTTAAGGATGTTGATTTTCCCTTTGAGCTCTTGCAATGTTGTGACGAAATGTGTAATAATGAACAGCATAAATGTGTTCTGGAGGGTATGTACTCGAATATTGTCGATATTTTGTCAGAAGCCGCATCATTATCATGTGAACGTGTTGGGGCGCGGAGAAGAGGGTGTTATGTTGCTGGGTGGAACAAGCACGTGGCACCTTTCCACAGGGACGCCAGGCTTAAGTTTTTGGCTTGGGTCGATGCCGGGAAACCACAGTTTGGGCAATTGTATTTTGAAATGTGTGAGAGCAGGAAATCCTTTAAACAACAGCTTAAGTGGTGTCAAAACCGACAAGAACAAATTAAGATGGATATTCTTGCCTCACATCATTCCGCCAATGACTTTAAGCATTTTTGGAAAGAGACAAATAAAATGAATGCTAGGCCTGGCCTCCCTGTGAGCGTGGACGAGGTAAGTGATCATAAATCCATTGCTAACCTTTTTAAAGATCACTTCAAGGTGAAAAGGGTCGCTGAGTCAACTGTGTGCTATACGTCGGTGGTCGATGATGGGACTGTCAGTCCAGAGCGAACAGTACGCTTTAGCGCAAAACAGGTAGACAAAGTTATTTGTGCTATGCATAGAGGCAAGTCTCCTGGACACGACGGTCTCAGCATCGAGCACCTCAAGTATGCTGGGGTTCATCTGCCGCGCGTACTCTCCATGTTCTACAACTTGTGTTTGTGTCATGGCTATCTGCCTGACGAAATGACAAAAACAATTATAGTGCCTATCATCAAGTGTAAGACGGGGGACGCATCGAATAAGAGTAATTACCGGCCCATTTCGCTGGCAACAGTGATCGCCAAGGTTCTTGACAGCTTGCTTAATGATATTCTATTACAGCACGTCGATCTGCACGATGCTCAGTTCGGCTTTCGGGCGGGACTATCGACTGAAAGTGCGATCTTGTGTCTTAAGCAGGCTGTCAGGTACTATACGGACAGGGGAACACCGGTGTATGCTTGCTTCCTTGATCTCTCCAGGGCTTTCGATACTGTAGTGTATAGAAAGCTGTGGAGTAAGCTATGGGGGGCAGGTGTGCCACCGGAAGTCATTTTCCTGCTGCAGTCCTGGTATGGTGGTCAGCGGAACCAGGTCAGGTGGGCGGGGGCGTTATCCGATGCGTTTGGCATGGAGTGTGGCGTGCGGCAGGGCGGCATCACCTCTCCTCTGCTCTTTAATCTATATGTGAACGGCCTCATCAGCGAGCTCAGCAGCACTCATACTGGGTGCATTATAGACGGAGTTTGTGTCAATAACATCAGTTACGCCGATGACATGGTGCTGCTAGGCCCGTCGGTCGGGTCAATACGCAAACTAATTGCAATTTGTGAGGCGTATGCGGCGGAGCATGGACTGAGTTATAACTCGAAAAAAAGTGAAGTACTCATTTTTAAAAGTAGAAAAAATGGACCGGTACATGTTCCGCCTATTATGCTTAATGGTGCGGCTTTGAAAAGGGTGAGTAATTTTAAATATCTGGGACATATTGTGACGGAAGACTTTAAAGATGACTCAGACATTGAGAGGGAACGTAGGGCGCTGGCAGTCCGGGGAAATATGATTGCACGCAGGTTTGCACGGTGCTCGAGAGAAGTAAAGGTCATTCTTTTCAAAGCTTACTGTCAATCTTTTTACTCGAGCAGCCTCTGGGTAAACCACACTCGCCGGGCTGCCAGTGACCTACGTATCCAATATAATGACATTTTCAGGATGCTGTTGCGACTGCCTCGCTTTTGTAGTGCATCTCAGATGTTCGCTGAAGCACGCACGGACGACTTTCTTGCGATTATTCGCAAGAAAGTGGTTTCGCTACTGCAGCGGGCGCGAGGTAGCCGCAATGGCATCCTGCAGATGATTGTCGCGCGTCAGGACTGCCCCATACAATACCGTTGGATGAGGGTTGTGATGGGCGATAAAATTTGACATTGACTTTTATAAATTTTTTAATCCTTATTTTATTTTATTGATTTATTATTTTTAAGTGTTTTATGTAATTTTATTTATGTGATTTAATTTAATTTGTATTATTTTATTTAATATGTACCTACTTATGGAATTTAATTCTGAAATAAAATTTAATTTATTTATTATTTATAGTTCAAATTTGCACTTTCCTTTTTTATAGATTCACCCAAATAAATGTTGTCCTAATAATAAAATAGCTTGCAACGAAGATAATTATTAGGCTCGTTCATAAAATAAGCTTATTGATTCCGATCTTTTAAGATCTTAACATTTTTCAGTAAAATCAGCTTTTGGGTTCTAAAATACCTCTTCGTATGATATATTATTCATGTTTTAACACGAAATGAGGTATGAAGTTATTTCATTTAATTAAAAAAACTTCTTAATACTTGCATATCCAATATCACGAAAACCAACCAAATATTCTGTAATTGTTTAACCAAATAACATATTTGGGAGCGTACAACTTAATTGGACAATTTAGTAAGTGTGTTTCCTGGTAATAGACAAGAATCGCATATTGTCTACTTTCTCTTAATTATTGGAGTGTCATCAACGAGGGGTGCGGAAGCTGTGCGCGATTGTTTGTAACCATAAAGACAGACATTACGTGTAAGTGGCATTAACACGCTAGCATAACACAGAAAACGTGACGCAGTGGACAAGGGTAGTAAAAATAAGTGTAAAAAGTAATGCTTCATAACGTTACTTTTGGCTCGATACAAATTGTAAAAAAACTGTATCAAAATCGGTTCATCCGTTCGGGAGCTACGATGCCACAGACACACACACACACAGACATGTCAAACTTATAAAACACGTAATAACACCCCGTCATTTTTGCGTCAGGGGTAGGTTATAAAGACATTCAAACGTAACGCAGAGGAGGAGATGTGAAACAAGTGACGTGACACAGTATACGTAAAGAAGTAAAAACGACAAACAATAGCGCGAAAAAATAAAAAATAAAATGTTTCCAAATGAATAAAATACATGACTAATTTGCGTTAAGTCAATCAAAAGACGCTTCTCGGAAACCACCTCGTGTCGCTCCCACATCCTTTGTCCCTTTTACGTATTCTGAGAATATTCCGTAATAGCTAGGTTATATCCGGTTATAGCCGGTAAGAAGTTCTTCTCTCACAAATGGAACCAACGTTAATTGGTACTTCTTACCGTAATAACTGGTTCTAACTACGCGTAGCCGGTAGTTTTGTAGGTTGGTTTGTATGTAAACAGAGGTTTCTGTAATTAGTAGAAAATCAGATACTCGGCGAAATCAAATACTACTTGTATTTCAACAAGCATTGCTGGATTTTTGTAGTTTAAAATTTTTATCTAAACTTTGGCATACAGGATTATTGGTAATTACAATAATAGAAAGCGGTTGAAAGCTACTTCTGTGCAACTTAATAATTAAATTTTCTTCTACGTCTTTTAGAAATTCGAAACTTTCACAACTTACTTAAGTGTGATTTTCGGCCACAGTTTGTTTTAAAAAAAATACGCATCAACTTGGGAACCTCCTCCGTTTTTTTGTCGGTTAAAATAACTTAAAACGGACCCACCGTTTTAAGTTATTTTTACTAACTCTAACTATGTTTTTTAAGGGGTCGTGGTCTAGGCTAATTTGGGAACCACTGAGTTAATTTTTATAACGTAACAGGAAGTTCTGTAAGATACTAATTCTCTTTGGTGTGGAATCCTAAAGTATAGGAGTTCCAAGTACAAAAATGCTTGACTTTAGAGTTCCTGGAAGAACAACTTGAGAAGCTACAAAGATTTTATAAAAACTGAAAGTTTCGTGGAGTCCTTATTGGGATGAAATTAAGATTCCTAGGTACCTGGGTCTTCTAGATGAGATTTTTTCTTCTTTCGCAGACCGAAGTTATGGCTGTCCACTTAAACGCCAATGTCCAGTCTTTTTCGTGATTTACAGCACAGTGTTCTGTCTTTAGAGTTTTCCAGTTTTCTTAAAGGTTTCTTCGTAGAAATCGCAAAGTCTTCTTGGTAATTGCCAAATTCAAAGTCAATATTTTTATTCATTTGGATGTCTAATACCATTTTGTACACAGATCACATAGAAACGTCTTAAAAACTAAGTCAGGATGTTTGCCTTTGGAACACGCCCACTAACAAGAAGGTGCCTTCTTCTCATGAAGAAGAGAAACTCATGGGGTTTTTTTTCATATGATCACGCTCACAATGGTCAATATTACAAAAATTTTAAAGTGTTATTTAAAATATACCGGTTAGCCTGCTTATGTTATAAAAATTATACTATTTGTTAAAGTTTTGCCGGTCTAATGACCGACAGTCTGCTAGTCTGGCATAATTGCCAGACTATATAGCAGACTGTAGACTAGTACCGATCCCTTGGGAATATCAAAATATTTCCTTAGGAATACCTTCCTCGATAAATGGACTCTCCAACACAATAATATTTTTTCAATTCGAAACATTAGTTCCTGAGATTAGCGCGTTCAAACAAACAAACAAACTCTTTAGCATTATAATATCTATATGAAAATATTAAGTGTACATTTCTGATGACTAGAAGCTTAATTTATATACCTACTAGCTGCCCTCCGCGGTTTCACCCGCGTAACTCCCGATCCCGTGGGAATATCGGGATGTAAGCTATCCTATCTCTTAAGTTGGATCGAACTGCACATGGTGTGCGAATTTTATTATAATCGGTTAAGTGGTTTAGGAGTCCATTGAGGACAAACATTGTGACACGAGATTTATATATATTAAGAAGATTGGTTACTCAATCCAGGATTCCCTTTTCGATTCAATTCACTTTGAAACGAAATCGTTTTATTGAATCCATGTGTGTGTCAGATTCACAAATAATCATTTAAATTTTTCAATTAAACAACCTATCAATGCATTGTAATACGTTATGAAAAACCAACTGCATCACACGGCTTCACCTACTTTAACCGTGATCCACTGGACAAATGTGTTTGAGGGTTCAAGCTACCAATCTAACCAAGTTTAATGCAATTATTATATATTATTTTTGGGTGAATGTAACAAACAAAACTAACAATATTTGCTATTTATAATACTAGCTACGCTCCGTGGTTCTTGGCGCGTAAATCTAAATAATCTATACTTATCACTACCCAAGTAGCACGTTAGTGAATTTTGGAACTTATTTTGCAACTGTAGGTAGCATATAAGTGATGCAAGAGTGTATGGTATTACTTAAAGATGCAAACAGCACTCGAATTTGCAAATGAGTAACTCTTATCACTAACGGTTGCTTTTGAGTGATTTTTGTTTCTGCTTTATTACCTATGGTAGCATTAAGCCGAATCTATTACTCATAGGCGCATAAAGGTTTTAATTTTCTCTCTTATAGAACTCAAAGAGGCATATGACATCTTAAAATCCCCCCTAGAGAACTGTGCCCTTATAGGTGGTATTTTTCCCTCATTTGGCACCTTTAGTACTAAATAAGTAGTATATATGAGTTATTTATCACTTGTAGTGGCTCAAGAGTTATTATTGCAGCTCATTTGGAACCTTAGTGTAATTGCCTTTGTAAGGTCTAATATACTCTTATATGCCACTGTAAAGCGTAGATCGGTTCCATTTTTATCTCATTTAGAACCACAAGATCTAATTAAAATAATAACGGGTCGAGTGCGAGTCGTACTCACGCGCTGAGGGTTCCGTACATTAGTTTTATTCCAAACAGTTACAGACAGTGTCAAACAGTTCCAAACAGTGCCAGACAGTGCCAGACGGTGCCAGACGGTGCCAGACGGCACCAAACTGTACCAAACTGTACCAGACTGTACCAGACTGTACCAGACTGTACCAGACTGTACCAGACTGTACCAGACTGTACCAGACTGTACCAGACTGTACCAGACTGTACCAGACTGTACCAGACTGTACCAGACTGTACCAGACTGTACCAGACTGTACCAGACTGTACCAGACTGTACCAGACTGTACCAGACTGTACCAGACTGTACCAGACTGTACCAGACTGTACCAGACTGTACCAGACTGTACCAGACTGTACCAGACTGTACCAGACTGTACCAGACTGTACCAGACTGTACCAGACTGTACCAGACTGTACCAGACTGTACCAGACAGTACCAGACTGTACCAGACTGTACCAGACTGTACCAGACTGTACCAGACTGTACCAGACTGTACCAGACTGTACCAGACTGTACCAGACTGTACCAGACTGTACCAGACTGTACCAGACTGTACCAGACTGTACCAGACTGTACCAGACTGTACCAGACTGTACCAGACTGTACCAGACTGTACCAGACTGTACCAGACTGTACCAGACTGTACCAGACTGTACCAGACTGTACCAGACTGTACCAGACTGTACCAGACTGTACCAGACTGTACCAGACTGTACCAGACTGTACCAGACTGTACCAGACTGTACCAGACTGTACCAGACTGTACCAGACTGTACCAGACTGTACCAGACTGTACCAGACTGTACCAGACTGTACCAGACTGTACCAGACTGTACCAGACTGTACCAGACTGTACCAGACTGTACCAGACTGTACCAGACTGTACCAGACTGTACCAGACTGTACCAGACTGTACCAGACTGTACCAGACTGTACCAGACTGTACCAGACTGTACCAGACTGTACCAGACTGTACCAGACTGTACCAGACTGTACCAGACTGTACCAGACTGTACCAGACTGTACCAGACTGTACCAGACTGTACCAGACTGTACCAGACTGTACCAGACTGTACCAGACTGTACCAGACTGTACCAGACTGTACCAGACTGTACCAGACTGTACCAGACTGTACCAGACTGTACCAGACTGTACCAGACTGTACCAGACTGTACCAGACTGTACCAGACTGTACCAGACTGTACCAGACTGTACCAGACTGTACCAGACTGTACCAGACTGTACCAGACTGTACCAGACTGTACCAGACTGTACCAGACTGTACCAGACTGTACCAGACTGTACCAGACTGTACCAGACTGTACCAGACTGTACCAGACTGTACCAGACTGTACCAGACTGTACCAGACTGTACCAGACTGTACCAGACTGTACCAGACTGTACCAGACTGTACCAGACTGTACCAGACTGTACCAGACTGTACCAGACTGTACCAGACTGTACCAGACTGTACCAGACTGTACCAGACTGTACCAGACTGTACCAGACTGTACCAGACTGTACCAGACTGTACCAGACTGTACCAGACTGTACCAGACTGTACCAGACTGTACCAGACTGTACCAGACTGTACCAGACTGTACCAGACTGTACCAGACTGTACCAGACTGTACCAGACTGTACCAGACTGTACCAGACTGTACCAGACTGTACCAGACTGTACCAGACTGTACCAGACTGTACCAGACTGTACCAGACTGTACCAGACTGTACCAGACTGTACCAGACAGTTTCAGACAGTTTCAGACAGTTCCAGTCAGTGACAGACAGTTGTACAGACAATTGCACAGACAGTCCTCGACTTTACAGTTAAGTAAATTTTACTTTTTTTACTTTATTATCCTTCACAATGGGTTTTGTACCCGTCTTGAGGATCCCCAATTTAAAGTAGAGACAGCAAGACCTGTGAAGTGAAAAATATCACTACTAGGTACTAATGAGTGATTTTTGGGTTTAAGAGTTCCAATAAGGTAACAAATTAGTGAAAATAAGAACTACAAGGTCTACTTTAAATCGCCATGTTTAAAAATAATAACCTTGAAAAGCATTATTTGTTTAATTATATTTTATTACAATAACATAAAACAAAATAAGTTTTGATAACTATTGTTGACATTATACTTTTTGTGAAACTATAATGTTAGGTTTTTAACAACCAAATTGTTGTAAAGTATTATCTTATTTATTTGATCAGCACATATTTGTTAATATTTTTTGATTAAATTGAAGGCGCATCAAAATTTTCTAAGTAAATATACCATGGTTTCACGATAAAACACCATTTGCAAGGGCTCCGTGATATTATGCTGCGGTTTACACGTACATTTTTAATACTCGCCAAATAGATGCAATATGGCTGTCACAATTAACACAATAGAACAAAGCACACCGTTTTTCGTTTATCTCCGCCGAAAATAAGACTAGTTATGACAAATTGTCACTCAACGAATGAACGGTATCGCTTTATCGTTCAATCATTCATTCACATCGCGCAATTCGCACCGTTAGTTCCAAGTGCCACTCAGGGTAACAATTCGAACTCTTATGCAACGCTTCTGCATCTATAAATGAGTTGCAATTTTTCTCCCTTTAGTAATATATAGGTTGCATATAAGTTCTAACCACCTATATAGAACTTAATCAAGGTGGATTTTATTACTAAAGGTTCCAAAAAAATACTATATGCAAGCTATTTGTTACCAAATGTGTTACTTGGGTACATAGTATAAAACAAAGTCGCTTTCTCTGTCCCTATTTCCCTATGTATGCTTAAATCTTTAAAACTACGCAACGGATTTTGATGCGGATTTTTTTAATAGATAGAGTGATTCAAGAGGAAGGTTTATATGTATAATACATGCATAATATAGCCGTGCGAAGCCGGAGGGGGTCGCTATCTATACTAATAATATTATAAAGCTGAAGAGTTTGTTTGTTTGAACGCGCTAATCTCAGGAACTACTGGATCGAAATGAAAAAATATTTTTGTGTTGGATAGTCTATATATTTATAGGTATATAGGAAGGCTATAGGCTACTTTTTATTTTGATATTCATTAGCTAGTATCTCATAAAGCGGAGATATTTAATAGTTCTTATTGTGCCGATTTGTGAGAAATACCGCTCCATTCAAAAGTCCCTAAAAACTTAAACATTCTATCAAATTGTAAGTCCTGTACATTCAGTTTCATTCAGATCGCTTGTAAACTACGACCTATAGACAAGAAGAGTACCAACATACATACAAACCTACCGACTTGAAACTTCATTTAATTCGCTCAGTCTGGCAATTAGTAGGATACTCGCTTGAACTACTATTCCGTAAGACTTCAATGCTCAACCTACACAAGTTTAATCTCATTTGATTGAATAAAAATAAAATACACAGCGTTAACTAGCAAGCAATTAGGCTTGTGTATATAGAATTATTATTTTTTAAATTAAAATCTTTATTAAATTACACAAATAATAATAGAGTTCTTATACAAAAGTATTCAATTTTTGAAAATTAAAACTTAATATCATACAGAAACACCAAGACCAGAAACAAATATCTGTACATAAAAAAATATTTATGGCAAAAATTGAACCCACAGCCTTCTGCGTCACAGGCGAGGGTTCTTCTGGCCGCGCCACAGAAGCCGTCATATCATTCATTATGGGTCATTCCTGCCTGTCCTTAATTGCTGTCCCCAGATGGGGACAAAATAGAAATCAAATTCGGGCACAGGCAGGAACACATTTGGGTTAACGAGTAACAAAATGCAATTAAGTAACTAGGTATACTAAATACTAAATAACAATTAAATGACGAAAACTTAAATTAATTAAATAAAGCACCTATACTTTACTTATTATACTAAATTAAAAGTCCAAATGGAGTCCCTAGGAAGTGTGCCCAAAAGGCTGGCAGCGTTACCACGTTGGATGGCGATGCTTATCCGTTGTCCGAGGTACGAGCCAGCCCTTTGGTCACCCGAAGCTAAAACTAGTAATTTTGAAACAGTAACAAATAAACCTCACAAACTTTCGTATTTAAAATATTATTAAGTAGGATTAAGTAATTAACGTTTATTACGCTCAATTATTGTCGTACATCGGTATCCGTGTATCTGTTATACCATTTTTCGCGACCAAATGCACAGGCAAAATAAATTAACCGCTATCCCCCGTACACGCTTAATATTAAATTAAAATGACAATTTTGGGAAAACAAAGAGTCGTTTTATGCAAATTGTACATGTGAGATTTATTGGCTTAACAGTAACTAGACATAACTTAAAATGACCGTAAAAAATGTTCCAGATTACAACCAACTACCACTTATGCGACACATAATGGTCCACAATCGTTGTAAATTTTGTTGATGTACGTGTGTGGTTGTTTTTTTACGGAATGGGGTCGTCAAAAAGAGGTTAGCGTTAATAACGTTTGTATTGGAACGACTTTTTCTTCTTAAACTTAAGTAATATAAAGGTAGCGCTGTTTGCGAAGTCGGTAGAAGTTAATATTACATTGAGGGTCAATTATTAATGCTTATAAGTCGAAGCGCATCACGGTGTCAATCTAAGAGTAAACATAACAAATTCACTCTTCTCAAAATTTATGCAGAGTGCACATAAGATAAAGAAGACATGTGAATTCGTGCGCATTCTACGATATACGCGCAACTTTATTAATTCATTCGTGCAACTTCGCTTTAAATGTGTAGAATTTGGTTCACGATTGACTGTCCCCCTAACGCTCCCCCTGCGGTAAACAGTCCCTCTGTCAAGATTTATTTCACGATTGACGGTCCCCCTATGCTAACACAGGTGGACCGTCAATCGTTGAACAGTGTTAGATTTTTAGTCCAAGCTGTGGTCCCGCTTGAAGAGCTAAAATTCTACAAAATTAAAGCAAAGTTGCACAAATATTCGCACGAATTCCCGCGCATTCTACGAAATGTATGTGTCGTTCGTTCATTCGTGCAACTTCGCTTGAAGCATAATTTTCACGGATTATATATTCCTGTTGCCCCTATATCAACAAATAGACCTTCTAATAAAAGAAAAAAATATTTAGGTATGTTGTATGGAAGCCCTTCCATACAACATGGTACAGGAACCCTTCGAGTGCGAGTCCGACTCGCACTTGACTAGTTACTTGTATGTAATCCTTGTATCCAATAGTAATCTTATAATAGCGAGTTCAAAATCATTGTCTGACTGATTGACCTCGCAAGTCTTTGATTTAGGTACCAATATCTTATTAGTATTCCGGCTCACAATACGGAAAAGTTCGTTTTTCTTCGAAGTTGAAACGAGTAGGCTTTCTAAGGCACCTTCTCGTTAAGGATACGGAAATTGAACAAGTTGTTTATGTAAGTACCAACGTTGGCACTCTGTTCTTACAGTATATAAGTTGATCTATAATACGTACCATACAGGATGTTATTCGGAACTTTTTGAAACAAAAAAAAAATATGTGCAGGGTTTTTGGAAATCATTTATAGGGAACCCGTTGTGGTGGTACTTATGAGCAAATTAACAAAAAACATTTGTTTTACGAATTAAAAAAAAAAAATGTTGTAAAGGTGCACATAAATAGCCCACAACCGCTTTCTTATATCTACCAATAACCCTGTATACGCAACGGGTTGACAACCTCGTCCATTCTTAGTTTTTTAAAAATGATTTAATTTTATTATCGAAAACAATGCAGTGTTAAAAAAATTGATTTTCCATGAAATTCAGGTCGCTGTGGTTCCTCAGACATATTGTGTTAGCAGATGGAGTAGGCGTAAACCACGCGTAAACCAACCAAACCTAACCAAATCGCTGACGGTCTTAAAAGCTTGCGTCCGCAGTACCCGCAACATAACCCTGCAAGTGTCTAAACGAGCTTCAAAAATAATAAAGGCCATAAATTGCCATACGATTTTATTTTTTTACCTAATAACCATAACCTAATCTATAATATAACCGTTATAATCTGTTGCTTATCTAACAGAATAGGCTAACAAAAGGACGGGGAGCATCTCATAAAATTTCCTACCCATATTTTAATCAACACCGCGACTAAGTTATAAAGGCGAGTCGACATAATCCGTGATTTCCTGCCATTTTAGCTCGTTTAATAAACAGAACCTGCGAAAGGCGGGTCCGACTAACCGGCTAACAAGATCAGAGCATTTATAATAGAAAGCTTAAATTAAAGCTAATCTCATAACAACGTTATTACAGTTTGTCTTAATTAAATTTCACGACGTTTCCAAGCAAACAGTCTACGGAGCAGGCCGCCAAAAATGATGTCCGTACGTATAATATACCGATATTTCATTGATCGAGCGAGCGAAGCGTTTTTGCTTCAAGTCTGGTAAAATTTGCTTTCTTTTGTCAATGTAGAGTTTGTCGGTAAATGCTCCTCTAAATGTCGGATTTACAACCCATTCGGACAAAAATTGGAAGATAATATACAGTTTTGACGATTTAATAGAATATTTTGTCGTCGGGGGTTTCTGATTTCTGATTTTGAGATACTTTCATCAAAAAAGGGGGCTACTGGATATCTCTACGTCATGAGATATGGCTTCGATGATTCTCTCGATGAAAAATTATCTTATGTTTGTTCTTGTGATGTTTACTGTTCGTTTAATTTATTGAACAGTTGGCATAAAGTAGGCACTAAAATGTAATTAGAATGCTTACAACTCAAGCAAGGCTTTAAAGTTCTGCTTGATATGAAAGATTTTAGATAAATAGTAACTAAAATAAACTTATTAATTAGGTACTACTTATAGAAGCGTGCGAGGACGATTTTGCTCGTTAATTTTTTCTAATTCTTCGAGACTCACGGTAGAAGATGGGTTAGCCCTATACTATTCCAAAGGTAAAACGGGATACATTTTTTTAATCTTGACTGTTGAAACCAGGGACCGAAAAACCGATATTTTAGGATACTTGAAATTCAGATACCCTTATGCAAAGATATCTTAATTTAAAATAGAATTACGGTACCCAAAAATAATGATATCGCAAAATTTTGGTATCTAAAAATAAATGGTTTATGAACCGTTCATGAACAGTATTTTTGAGATGTTTGTAAAAATGGCAACGTCGCTTTTTCGTTCGACTGAATCTAGCAATTTACATCTAGTGCAGCTCCCAGTCCTAACAAAAATCAGTTTTATGGTCCCATCGTAAAGAAAGCATGAAACTTGGCATGAACGTAGCTGTCATATATTTCTTCTTCGGCTTCAATTTCGATATGGAAGCACGTCGAGAAATTATTGTTTCCCCCCTTTTCCCCCCCTTTTTGTGCCAAATTAGAGTTTTTTGCATTTTGTATGAAAACGGTTCAAACTACAACCAAACTGTCAATGAGCAATATGATCCTCATTAAACTCACTACAACAATCTCCTTGAAAGTATGTAGATCGGACTTATAGTTTAGAAGCTGTAAGTGATTTTAACGCCCCCTCGACCCTGTTTTGTATCAACCCTAATGAGTTTTTTGATTTTATTATAAAAACGATTAAAGCCACATCAAAACTGTCAATGACCAATTTGTTCTTCATTAAATTCTCTATAATAATTGTCTTGGAAGTATGTTGATAGGACTTATAATTTTCGAAATATGCTTAGTTTTCTTTCAATTCGGTCAGTAAAAATGGACACAAAAACGCTATACATCGAAAAAAAAATATATATTTTTAATATGTTATTAGACCCTCCGAGAGTAGTCTATTCCTGAGTTGTCATCCTTGAAAACCCTGGGCTTCTCCTATGGTGCTACGTTATTCTGGCACGTGTTTTAGTTTTTTAGGAAAAACTACCCCTTGAAAGCGTTTTCCAGGTATGTTTGTTTTATATGTTTGTTTATTAACTTCTCAACTGGCCTACAAACCGCCGAGCGGTTTTTCGGCCGAAACGCTACACTGGCCAAAACCGCTCGGGGGTTTCGGGCGTATTTTGATGTTTACGTCTAATGAATGAATGTATGTCAAGGTCAAGTATATCCAACCTATTCTGGGATGTACATTATTGTACATGAGTTGCATATAAAACCATACTACTTAATTTGGTAAGGTTATAATCGTTCAATGTCAATGTCACTTCGATCAATTGCCTCTGACGGCCATGTTTGTTTGTTTTTGTTTTGGACAGTGCGCGTTTCGACTTAATTAATATTGTTTTCATTTGTTTTATGTGTTGTGTTTTGTGATAAAACAACGCCTGGGTAACTAGATCATCTCACTTTGTATTATTAACTCATAAATTTCGCAGGAGATATTAGTTTCTTTAGGAATTTTTTTTGCAATTTTTTTGCAAGTGCATTTTGCAAATTTGCACTTCACTCTGCAATTACTCACATTATTTGTTCAAGTACTAATATTTAAACTATGTCATCTAAATAGGAAATTTCATTCTGAATGCAGAAAGGTATCAATGTTATGAATTAGTCAAACCAAAATTAATTTATATGCATAAACGGGTCTGCCCCCTTCAAGCGGCCATTTTTTTTCGACTTGGCCAGTCAACGGCTACTTTCTGCTCCGAAAAGAAAATCGCTCGGGGGTTTGTAGGCCAGTTGAGAAGTTAATTGTCAATTTCATAGTCTAGGTCGTTTTTAATACAGAAATTTTAAAAATAACTATTCAGAATAATGTTTTCATCATTAAACAAAATTCAACTTTAAGAAACCGTAAACTATTTCTTTGTTTCTGAGAAAACTAGTCCTATAGGAGAAGTAATAGTCCTATAGGAAAAACTATTAGAAATACATTTGTAGATACTAAAATCACCTTCAATTTGATTCCAAAGTGGTGCTGCTAGGATTGACAGTTTTTTCAGAAACAAAGAAATAGTTTACCGTTTCTTAAAGTTGAATTTTTAATGATGAAAACATTATTCTGAATAGTTATTTTTAAAATTTCTGTATTAAAAACGACCTAGACTATGAAATTGACAATTAATAAACAAACATACACGTGCACGGCAGAGATTACGTTTAACCCTTTCTAATGACATATGTAAAAGAGAGAAAGGATTTTCGCGTAGAATTGGCAACGCGCAAGAAGACACTTTTAGGGTTTAATATTCGGGTATCCGCTTACGATTTTGGGTACCCGAAACTAGTGGTACCGCAATTTATAGATATCATTATTTGTGGTACTTAAATGCAAAGTAAGCGTTCGAGTATCACTTAAAAATACCGATCAAAACCGCTTATTGAGATACCATTTCGGTCCCTGGTTGAAACTATGGTCTCCAAAAAATCTAGTGCCTTCTTCTCATTCGTGGGCGCCTTCTTAACGTACACATCCTAACTTAGGTTTGAGGACTTTTCAATGTGATTTCATGTACATGATACAATCAACGATCAAAAGTCCACTGCTATCGGAACGTTTACAATCCTGTGCAGCACTATTTGAACATCAAAACAACATAACTTTCTAATCGAACTCACGTCGGTTGGTGTAGCAGGTGGCGACCTAAATCCACTCACATAACTAAAGATATAGCTAACGTGTTGAAAATAATGCCTCCTGATCAGAAAGTCTTAGTAGCAAAATGTCAAACAAAGCGAAAAATCTAGTGAGCAATCTGCCTAGTTAGCTAGTCGCCCATGTAGCAAAACGTCTAATTATCAACAGGTCTAAAAATAATAATCATACTGAGAAGGTACTTTTAATTTTTAAAGTATTTAAGTTTGTGTGTAACGTCTATTAAAATAAGGTCTTAAGTCCGATACTTGTTTATAGTATTATTTAATTGTAGTACGCTAAAAGTGTACTTATGACGCTATACTGTACCTAAATGAATTCAAATGAAAAGAGAATTTTGACTTTAGCACATATTATTTTCATACATGTTATACATCTGCAACATACATCACTACATAGTATAAAACAAAGTCGCTTTCTCTGTCCCTATATCCCTTTGTATGCTTAAACCTTTAAAACTACGCAATGTATTTTGATGCGGTTTTTTTTAATAGATAAAGTAATTCAAGAGGAAGGTTTATATGTATAATACATGCATAATATAGCCGTGCGAAGCCGGGGCGGGTCGCTAGTAGTGAGAATAATTAATTCATAGGTGCTAGTTAAGTATTTGTTAGAAAAACAAACGTTAGGTTCAAACTGCTGATTAACCTTGTACTAACAAATAGTTCAGTGATGTTATGTTTAATCAGTTACTTATTTGAACGCAGTAAATCAGGCTTCGTTGTTTAATGTGCTCTAATTAATGGCAGAATGGCAAATGATACCGGAAACCATTTTCCCTGTAATTTATATTGATAGTATTTTAAACCGACCTCAAAAAAAGAGGAGGATATTTTTTTGTATGAACAGTCGGCGACAGAATTGTAGATTCACCGTCTTCAGCTATTTAATGACAAAATTACTATCATATGAATGTCTTTACTCTAATAATGTTTGAGCAGTAAATTCATGCGCAACCAAAGCGTTTTCTATTAATAAATAAAATGTGTTTTAGGTTCCGTACCTCAATAGGTAAAAAAAGGAAATTTTAATCCTTTTAAGATCACTTTCTTGTCTGTCTGTCTGTCCGTGTGTCCCCAACTCCCCACCGATTTTCTCAGAAACGGGTGGACCTAGCAAGTTGAAATTCATACCAGGTACTGAGGTCTCTATAGTAGTGTAAGTATAAAAATAAAGGTCCTGGGTCAACACGATAAAAAGTTAAGGGCAAATTTACATTTTTGCGAAAAGTTGTAAGTACCAAAATTAACCTTAATTTTCACCTTTTTTATATTTCAGATTTTACCCTTTACTGTCTTGTGCTAAAGGACCTTGCTATTAACCAAAATTGACAATTCCAGGTCAACCGAAAGTACCCCTTAGGTTTTGGGTCGAAAACCTTTAATGTAGTTCAAATAAAACAAAGGAAACAAAGGAAACAAAGGAAACAAAGGAAACAAAGGAAACAAAGGAAACAAAGGAAACAAAGGAAACAAAGGAAACAAAGGAAACAAAGGAAACAAAGGAAACAAAGGAAACAAAGGAAACAAAGGAAACAAAGGAAACAAAGGAAACAAAGGAAACAAAGGAAACAAAGGAAACAAAGGAAACAAAGGAAACAAAGGAAACAAAGGAAACAAAGGAAACAAAGGAAACAAAGGAAACAAAGGAAACAAAGGAAACAAAGGAAACAAAGGAAACAAAGGAAACAAAGGAAACAAAGGAAACCAAGGAAACAAAGGAAACCAAGGAAACAAAGTAAACAAATACAAATAACACTAAGAACAGCTGGTGTGTAAAACGCAGCCGCACTGGAGTCCAACCCTCGACACCCTAGTTCCGGCCCCTGGCTCGACAACGCATATAATTACAGATACAAGGTAAGAGGGGCAAAGCAGAAAATATATACCTACCCCACCTACCTATATGCCTACCTATACCAACATATATATATATATATATCTTCCTATCTCTATACTTGTACCTATATACCTACCTATATAAATATTAGATACCTACATAATATAATGCATTAGATGAACGGGTACGAGACAAGATCAAACAGGTTCCAACAGGTTCTGACTCGTCACGACCGCGCAGTAAGTACCCGCTTCCATGAAATAATATGAGATTGTGCTGGTGCAGAGCTGTTCAGTATACGACTCACCGACTGCTACCTCCTGGGGGTCCCTCCTCATCGCTACGTTAGAGGATGAGGAGGCGGAGGAAGATCGCTCGGGTCTCCGGGGGAGAACTCACAAATTAATTGCTCCTCACGATCCTCAATGGTGAGACACGATGCCGCATGCTGGGGGCACCCACAGCATCACACCACACTGCATTCCGTTCCCTTAGGGAGACACCACTTGGAGACACTACACTCGCGACGAAAACCCGACTGCCACGGCTCCCAACAAGAGGCACAGTTGGGAGGCACCACTCTCTTAGGGAGACACCTCTGAGAGGCGCCGACCTCTTACAAGAGCCGAGAGACCGCAGAGAGACACCGTTCTCCTAGGGAGCATCCTTTGAGAGACACGAACCTCTCAGGGAGCTCCATCTGCGGGAGCGCGACGAAAACTCGACCGACCGCCACGATGGCTCGAGACCGACTCCGCAAAGGTAGGTTAGATCAGGTTAGAATTGCAACATAAGACGTGTGAGGGTAGTGAGCGAAAAAGTACGCCAGAAAGATATTTTTCTCAAACATGCATGGTCTTATTTTCATTATTTTCGATAATAGAACACGCGAAGTTTATTCCATTGAAAATGAAATCCAAGAAAATTAAATCCAATGCAGGATGATTGCAGGAGCGTTTCTTGAATTTGGAATTCATGTTGTATGAAACGCGGTGTGCTGTGGCTATTAAATACTCTTTGATTAGATCTCTTTTATCAAAGTATACCAATCTAATCCAAAGTATATAATCTAATAGTACAAATTGCGTTCACGTGGCTGTATAGCCAGAAATGCGTTTGCCTTTCAGCACTAATAATAATAAATAAAACCGGCCAAGTGCGAGTCGGACTCGCGCACGAAGGGTTTCAATACCATATTGAAATTGATACATATCGAGCAAAAAACCCTAAAAAGTAAATTGTATGTCAGACGAGGCTGTATAGGTTAAAAGTTTTTTGCCTGCCCTTTTGGGAGTATAATTAACAAAAAAATAGGAAAAATGAAAACAACCTAAAACAAGAAATATTTACTTTTTTCTGTTTTGAGTATTTGTTTGTATTATAATTTTTTGAAGTGAAAACTTCTTATGGCGCGTTGAGCACTTTTGTAAGTGAGCATTTTCAGCCGTTCTCGCGACAGATGAGATTTTGACAGATGAGATTTTATTTTAAATTAAATTACAACGTGTACAAAGTCGCGGGCAACAGCTGGTCTATTATAATTATAATAATTTTATAAATGAGTAAAGACTTTTTGGTTTCTGGTTTGTTACGAATAGGCTCCAAAATTACTTAACCAATTTTAGTAAACTTGATATGAGTATACATTGATTAATTAAGAATAACGTAGGCTACTTTTGATCCCGATATTCCCACGGGATCGGGAGTTACGGGGGTGAAACCGCGGAGTGCTGCTAATGGAACCAGAATTTTTAGTATGTTTTATTCTAGCAATATATTATAGTAAATAAATAATAAATAAATATTGCAGAACATTTTACACATCGCCATCTAGCCTCAAGCTAAGTAACTAAACTTGTGTTATGGGTGCTAGACAATGGATATACTACTTATTTAAATAAAATAAATAATTATTTCAGGACATAAATATTACAGGACATTCCACACATCGCCATCTAGCCCCAAGCTAAGTAACTAGACTTGTGTTATGGGTGCTAGACAACGGATACACTACTTATATACTTTTTCTTTTGTAAAATATACTTATAGTACATGGAAACAACCAGACCACAGACAAATATCTAAGCATAAATACATGTCTAAGACGGGAATCGAACCCGCAACCCTGTGTTTGGCAGTCCGGCATGGTGACCATTGTGCTAACTGAGTCGTCATATAATTTTCTTTTGTAAATATATACTTATCCTTTTATCCTACTTCCTACTAATACTATAAATGTGAAATTTGTGTGTGTGTATGTATGTTTGTTACTCCTTCACGTAAAAAACTACTGGACCGATTGCGATGAAACTCGGTTAGCTGGAGACCTGGATTAACACATAGGCTACTTTTTATCCCGGTATTCCCACGGGATCGGGACCTACGCGTTTGAAACCGCGGGGCGCAGTAATACATAGAAACAACCAGACCACAGACAAATATCTAAGTATAAATACTTGTCTGAGGCGGGAATCGAAGCCGCACACAGGGTTGTTTGGCAGTCCGGTATGGTGACCATTGTGCCAACTGGGTTGCAAAAGTTAAAAATAGTTAGAAAGACTCTTAAAATAAGCCCTAAGACGCAGTTCATAATGATCATAGGATGGCAGTAAAAGTTACGACCAGCTTTGCAGGACCGTGTGCACGTAAAGAGGTGATAACACAAAACGACTCGGTAACTGTTATCTTCTACGACTTATGACCATTTTATTTAACAACTGTATTATGTGAAGTGCTATTATTTTTGATAGTAGTTGAGCATTTAATAATAAATTAACACCGTAAGAAGCTATAGATAGATAGCACTTTATTGCAACATAAAAATAAAACGCCATTTACGCCACCTTTCACCATCGGAAAGTAGAGATTTCAGCGAACAGAAAGCTTACCAACTTTTTGAAAAAAGCTTATATTTTGACGGGTGAATTTTCGATTGAAAATTAGGGTGTTTTTTTTTCGATATTAATTCAAAATAAGGTCAAAAAATAAATATTTCTAATCAAATAAATTACAGCGTATTTGGGAATTGGGACATAAAAACGAAAGTTTTCACCTTTCGTGAAATAAAAACATTTTTGTAAAAGATAAACATAAAAAACCAAAAACTTGGTTTTTTGAATTTTTCACATAAATTTTGAAGTTATGTGAAAAAAGTGTGAATACAAAAGTTTTAGATCTTTTTATTACCTACAACTTTGCCATTTGAGTTTTTTCCATAGGACTTTTAGTTTTGCCGGAAATCGAGATAAACCGTTTAAAGCTCACCCCCATACCCTTCCCGACCTCAGATCGCCCGTAAATTATTTTTCCTTTAATTTTTATAATACTCCCCTCCTTTTCTAATGGGTTTCATCCTACTATTATGTTAAACAGTCAAACACTTTTATCAACAAATCACGAGTTTATTTACAATTTCAATGAAATATTCGTATTTTAATCACAAATCGGTAACAATAATCATTTAAGACAAAATATTGTACAGAGGTATACGTATTGTTCGAACGTCGTCAGACGAATGGCGGGTGGCGTGACCCGCTTCCCGACATCATGGCGCCGGCGCAGCCGAATGTTTACGAGTACCTCCGAACATCGCCGAAGCCTTCCATTAGGGAAGGGGCGCGTAACAATTATTTTTTTTGGTTTTAAAAATTATCGACCCTAGTCTATAAAGTTTTCATACATTTTCATGTAAGTATTTATTCTTTATCCTTTAGCCAATTTTCCAATGAAAGCTTTTCCATTGAATCTCCGTTTCAATATCTGAACCATTGAAACTCATTTTAATTTTTTTATATTATTAATTAAGTAGGTAGGTACTTATGTAAATATCAAATCAAGACGAATTTCTAGCTTTGCCACTACTTTTTAGGGTTCCATACACAAAGGCTAAAAACGGGACCCTATTACTAAGATTTCGCTGTCCGTCCGTCCGTCTGTCTGTAACCAGACTGTATCTCATGAACCAAGATAGCTAGAGAGTTAAAATTTTCACAGATAATGTATTTCTGTTGCCGCTATAACAACAAATACGGAAACGGAAAAAAGCAAATATTTCTTGAGTATTTTTTTAAGAATTTTAGGTTGTTTTAATGTTAACAAGTTTTTTATTGTTATACTCCCAAAAGTGCAGGCAATACTTTGGCATAGGCACTTTGATAAAAGAGATCTAATCAAAGAGTATTTAATAACCCCAGCACACGCCGCGTTTCATATTTTAGGTACAACGTTGCTGGATGGTTGTAATATTCCAAATTCAAAAAACGCTCCTGTAATGGATTTAATTTTTTTGTCCGTAAATTCAATACTTCGCGTGTTCTATTTAACGAAATCAATGACAATATTTCCATGCATGTTTGAGAAAAATATCTTTCTGGCGTACTTTTTCGCTCACTACCCTCACAAGTCTTATGTTGCAATTCTAACCTGATCTAACCTACCTTTGCGGAGTCGGTCTCGAGTCGTCGTGGAGGTCGGTCGAGTTTTCGTCGCGCTCCCACAGATGGAGCTCCCTGAGAGGTTCGTGTCTCTCAGAGGTGGCTTCCTAGGAGAACGGTGTCTCTCTGCGGTCTCTCGGGTCTTCTGAGAGGTCGGCGCCTCTCAGAGGTGTCTCCCTAAGAGAGTGGTGTCTCCCAACTGTGCCTCTTGTTGGGAGCCGTGGCGATCGGGTTTTCGTCGGGAGTGTAGTGTCTCCAAGTAGTGTCTCCCTAAGGGAACGGAATGCAGTGTGGTGTGATGCTGTGGGTGCCCCCAGCGGGTGGCATCGTGTCTCACCATGGAGAAGCAATTAACTTTATGAGTTCTCCCCCGGAGACCCGAGCAATCCTCCTCCGCCTCCTCATCCTCTAAGCGATGAGGAGGGACCCCCCAGGAGGAAGCAGTCGGTGAGTCGTATACAGAACAGCTCTGCACCAGCACAATCTCATATATATCATTGAAGCGGGTACTGCGCGGTCGTGGCAAGTCAGAACCTGTTGGAAACTGTTTGATCTCGTCTCGTACCCTTTCATCTAACGAATGTATCATATTATGTAATATTTATATAGGTAGGTATATGTAGGTACAAGTATATAGATAGGAAGATACAGATATAATGTTGGTATAGGTAGGCATATAGGTAGGTAGGGGTAGGTAATTATGATGTATTCTGCTTTGGCCCTCTTACCTTGTACCTGTAATTATAATTATGCCAGGGGCCGGAACTAGGGAGTCGAGAGCTGGACTCCACTGCGGCTGCGTTTTACACAACTATGTCCTTTGTTTTAGGTGTTGTGATATTGACCTTTGACCTCTAGCCTTCGGCACTAGATCTTTGACTAAGTACTTTTTGACCTTAAACTCCACTGCGGCTGCGCTTTACACACCTGTACTTACTATTAATTTGTTTTATTTGTTTTATTTGTTTTATTTGTTTTATTTGTTTTATTTGTTTTATTTGTTTTATTTGTTTTATTTGTTTTATTTGTTTTATTTGTTTTATTTGTTTTATTTGTTTTATTTGTTTTATTTGTTTTATTTGTTTTATTTGTTTTATTTGTTTTATTTGTTTTATTTGTTTTATTTGTTTTATTTGTTTTATTTGTTTTATTTGTTTTATTTGTTTTATTTGTTTTATTTGTTTTATTTGTTTTATTTGTTTTATTTGTTTTATTTGTTTTATTTGTTTTATTTGTTTTATTTGTTTTATTTGTTTTATTTGTTTTATTTGTTTTATTTGTTTTATTTGTTTTATTTGTTTTATTTGTTTTATTTGTTTTATTTGTTTTATTTGTTTTATTTGTTTTATTTGTTTTATTTGTTTTATTTGTTTTATTTGTTTTATTTGTTTTATTTGTTTTATTTGTTTTATTTGTTTTATTTGTTTTATTTGTTTTATTTGTTTTATTTGTTTTATTTGTTTTATTTGTTTTATTTGTTTTATTTGTTTTATTTGTTTTATTTGTTTTATTTGTTTTATTTGTTTTATTTGTTTTATTTGTTTTATTTGTTTTATTTGTTTTATTTGTTTTATTTGTTTTATTTGTTTTATTTGTTTTATTTGTTTTATTTGTTTTATTTGTTTTATTTGTTTTATTTGTTTTATTTGTTTTATTTGTTTTATTTGTTTTATTTGTTTTTTTTTGTTTTTGGCCCGTTACTACGTCTGCTGCCTCCAGCCCGCCGGATTTATTTGCTTGATTTCTGTTTGTGCATTGTTGTGTCTAGGTATTTTCCAGAGGTCGACCTCCCATAGAGGGAACAGTGTCTACCTAAGAGAACGGTGTCTCACACGTGTGCCCTAGAGGTCGACCACCCTGTGTGTGATAGCGTTGCGCTTCGGGCTTACTGAGGATCGCTGAGGCCTGGGTGAGGAGCAATTAATTTTGTGAGTTCTCCCGTGGAGTCCCGAGCGATCCTCCTCCGCCTCCTCATCCTCTAACGTAGCGATGAGGAGGGAACTCCGAATAGAAGCCATCGGTGAGTCGTTATCAAACTGCTTTACACCAACATAATGGTCTGTCATCATGGGGGGAGCGCTACCCGCCCTATTTACTTGTTTGGATAAAATTTGATGTACATTGTGTCTTATGTATTACAGATTACTGTGTTTTGTGTATTATTATGTCTTGTGTATTATTCTATCTCGTGTATTATCCTGAACTCCGTTCCGTCTGGGCAGATCCACGACTCGGCTAACTTCCACTTTAGAACCCTAGTTACATTGCGGTCGCTCCACACACTCGCGACTCGATACACTTTCTGTTTGAAACCCCAATAACACTATGGATGCGTTCTGCGCACCCGTGGCTCTGCTCGCCTTCATCATCATATTAATTTAATATTTAATTGACCAAACGAGCGAAGCGAGAGAGGTCTAGTGTTGAGAAGGGTCGGTCGCTCGTATGTTTGTATGTTTGTATGTTTGTATGTTTGTATGTTTGTATGTTTGTATGTTTGTATGTTTGTATGTTTGTATGTTTGTATGTTTGTATGTTTGTATGTTTGTATGTTTGTATGTTTGTATGTTTGTATGTTTGTTCGACGATAACTTGAGTACCGTTGCTCTGATCTTCATGATTTTTGGTATACAAGTAGTTGAGGTCCATAGAATTTTTAAGTTCGAACATGAGCAGGATCGGTCAGGGGGTTACGGAGATAGGGGTCCAAAGGGGGATCTACCTATATGGCACACAAACTATAGGGCAAATATATCCGAGTGGGGTATCAAATGAAAGGGCGTTACTTCGGTGACAATAATATGGTACCATGGAACTGATCTGATGATAGAGCTGATCTGATGAAAGAGCAGGAGTTATCTCATTATCCATACTTCATAGTTCATTCATTCAAACTACTCGTCAAGAATCGCCTTGACGAGTAGTTTGTCTTTCAATGGTAACCAGGGTCTGATGATGGAACTGGAAGGTGGTCATAGGAACTTCGCAATGAAACGACACAACCTCATCGAGTTTGGGCTCGTTAGAATCGTCTTGACGAGTAGTTTGTCTTTCAATGGTAACCAGGGTCTGATGATGGAACTGGAAGGTGGTCATAGGAACTTCGCAATGAAACGACACAACCCCATCGAGTTTGGGCTCGTTAGAATCGTCTTGACGAGTAGTTTGTCTTTCAATGGTAACCAGGGTCTGATGATGGAACTGGAAGGTGGTCATAGGAACTTCGCAATGAAACGACACAACCTCATCGAGTTTGGGCTCGTTAGAATCGTCTTGACGAGTAGTTTGTCTTTCAATGGTAACCAGGGTCTGATGATGGAACTGGAAGGTGGTCATAGGAACTTCGCAATGAAACGACACAACCCCATCAAGTTTGGGCTCGTTAGAATCGTATTGACGAGTAGTTTGTCTTTCAATGGTAACCAGGGTCTGATGATGGAACTGGAAGGCGGTCATAGGAACTTCGCAATGAAACGATACAATCCCATCGAGTTTGGGCTCGTTAAAATCGTCTTGACGAGTAGTTTTTCTTTCAATGGTAACCAGGGTCTGATGATGGAACTGGAAGGCGGTCATAGGAACTTCACAATAAAACGACACAACCCCGTCGAGTTTAGGCTCGTTAGAATCGTCTTGACGAGTAGTTTGTCTTTCAATGGTAACCAGGGTCTGATCTAACATATTTCGTTATCAAAGACCAAAAAGTATAAAATAAATTAATAGTTTAAAAACTAAAAAAAACACGCTTTAAAAAAAATCCAACTAAAAAATTGAAAATAAAATTTAATTTTGGATTAAGAATATTGTACTTAAATAGTAAGCGTGTTACATTGTGATTGCAAAAGAAAAATAATGAAGGTGTAGCATCGCAATGTAACACGCTTACTATTTACAATATTCTTAATCCAAATTTATTTAAATTTAAAATTTATATAAATTTATTACTTTACCCCAAATCGTCCGAACTCTCTTTGCTTCATTTCCTATAATCATTTATTTCATAATCATGGGCTGTTTTACAATAATAGTGGTGGATAGTATCAAATAGTAGGAATGTTCGGTTCTAGCCGATCTAGAGACTGATAATTATTAAATTAGTGACTAATTTTTTTATAATTTTTATTGACTTGTTATATTTTAGTTTAGGGAGTTATTACAGGACATATTGTTCTCAAACTTCTCTAATATATTCTCGTTCTCGAGCTTGTCTTCTCGTTTCATCTTACGTAATATTATGATAAGTAGATACATAAGGAAGGAAGGAAAGGAATTACTATCTTCTGGATATTATGTTGGACACATTAAAAATGTCTTGAGTAAAAATAAAGAGTCAACGGATGTCCAGGGTGTAATGATTGAGCTGGACCTATGCTTTTAGAACTTAACAACAACAACAACAAGTTAACAACAACAACAACAAGTTAACAACAACAACAACAAGTTAACAACAACAACAACAAGTTATGCCTATCGTGTTTGGATTCTCTAAATCATCCAATGTCAGATAATAGCGATACTAGGCACCTATCATTCAAATAAGATAGACCTATCGTATTTGGAGTCTTTCGTCGTCATTTTAGTACTTTACGCTTGAAAAAAACTCGTGAGGTCTCAGTTCGGGGCGAACTACTAGTGTATATAAGTTGGTAAGGTGATGCTTTGAACTCTCATCGCACTCGGTTTAGACGAATCCTAGATAGTGCTGTTGTGTATTCAAACCAATGATGGTTTGGGAGAGGTTTCGACTATCGGGGACTCCTCAATGGTGCCTGGGTGGTTTAGGCGCTTCTCGACCCGGGGTCATGGTCGGGGTCGGGGTCGGGGTTAACAAGGGTTAACGAAATAGTAATTGGGATGAATGACGATTAATATCAGTACAGAATATACAGGGTGTCCGGTAATGAATGGATAAGCGGGCACCTACGGATATTATTATAGGACACTGTGCCGGTTCAAAAAAATAAAAGTCTATGAAAGTCTCTCGGTTACCGAGATATACGCCACTACGGCAGTCACCGTTTGTATGCGCGCAGCTCCGGCTGGTGACGTCATCAGCATCGGCCTTGGGGATTTCCTTCGCTTCGGCGACTGCGGCGCGTGCGGTGCGGCTAGGTGTGCGCTCACCCTTAATCTGTTTTTTGGATAGTATTTCAGGATAAATGTGCTATCGAATGCAAAAAAATATTATTATGACACATCGATATTTTTTTTTAAACTAGTATTTAACTCTAACGTCATGATTTTTTAAATTATTAATAATAAAGTAATCGCAAATCAACTCCAAATTTCATTTTGTTCGATCACTTTGATTGAACATGTAAGTAGAACTTGCACTTTTTATTATTTCAGTACGCCAAAACATAAGAAAGGGGTTGTATTATAATAAACTAAAAAGACAAAATATCAGAACACTTTGTTTTTGGAGTGCTTATTAAGACATTAGTTCTTCAAAAACTTAGATACCTACAATGCGAATTGTGTACTCAATCAACATAATACTTAGTATATTTTATATAGGTACAAGAAATCACAGCATGAAATTAAATAGCAAGATTTCTGAGACAATTCCCAAAAGTAATTACCTAAGCGAAACAATATAGAAGAGATCGTAGTTAAGCATATTTTCCAACATGTCAAACGGGTGCTCTAGGGAATGTTCCCGATCCGTCCCTTTCGGTTACCCTAATTGGCCTGGAGGTGACATCACTGAGCTAAGCGACCGATCAGCTAACTACTCGTTACGACAAACACGTTTGCTAACAGGTTGCTAATATAATTTGCAGACAATACTGATTGTGGATAACTATTATAATTCAGTTGTTTCCAGTTATGTGATGAAATATTATAATGTTTGAAATGGTATTTAATTGGTTAACGATCAATAAACAATATTTTTAAATGGCATTATTTTTCTTCTTTTTCGACGTATCGGTGGCACAATTTTATTTTCCATCCACTAGTACCTACGCTGCCAGATTTTTGGCGTTGTAAAGCTGCCTAGCCACTGATTTTTACCAATATTCTCCAATTATCTATCTAACTATTTGTTTTTTTTTATTACTTGACACGAAACGCGGTAGCCAAAACAAGTAACTTCATAGCCGAAACCTACCTATAGTATATTTCACCGGAAAAATACAAAACGTGCATGCAGTAAAAATAATAAAATGGTTTTTTTTATTAAATTAATCGAATTAAGATAACTTCATGGACATTAAAAATAACAACTTTCAAAATACAAAATTAAAAACTTGCAACTCCTCCATTGATATTGTGATTAAACCTATTTTTTTTCCAAAAAAACAAATACCGAGTACAGTCACTTAAAAAGGGAACCCCACTCAAGTGGAATTATCTTTCCTCAAATTCATAATCAGGGAAATTTGGGGTTAGTAAACGGTAAAAGTTGCATTTTTCCTTAATTGCCCGCAACTTTTACCAAAACGGGGAGGTTTATACTATTTAGTAAAACAAATACTAACTCACCCAATTCGATTTCTCTACACTTATACAAAACTACTATTTAATTAGGTAATACAAATAGGTACGTTTTCATAAAACGGAAGCACACGATAAATACTCGACTAGCAAATTTCCCGTTTGAATACCGAATTCAATTTGAGGCAATTCAAAACCTGAGAGCACGGCAGTCGTTTCCAACCAACCGGTAAATTGTATTGTATTACCTGCTTACTCTAGTATAACACGCAAATGCAGCTTTGAATAGTGTTGCCATGAAAGGTACATTCATAAACAGGAGGTATTAGACTGACTAGTTATGAGTGTTACGTTTTGATGGAAGTTTCGTTTCAGGGCTTTCTGTTTTCATCTCTAACTTTATCTCTAACGAGCTATAAGAACGCAATGGATTTGCCAAACTGTAGGAGAATAACACCGAAAACAAAAAAGAAAATTTGGTGCATATTATTATTATGACGAGTAAAACTATATTACAAGGGAAGTGTCTGACTGAAAGAGATATTGCAACAAAATGTTATTGATGTCAATTGCTTGATTATGACAGCGTATCTGCCAACGTCAGGTCATCATTCTGCTATTTGGCCAACCATTGTCATTATATCGAGACTCTATTGTTATTATATCGAGATTGTGACTTTATTTGGTATTCTGCTAAAGTTTTAATAACATCGCAATATAATCACTATGGAGTCTCAATGGTATGGTAATATTTACCTTGCAGGTGTTGCCTAGCAACATGGTATATGTTGCTAAGCAATATACCGTTTTGACAACTATCGAGATTCCATTATGCCACGATTGTAGCGCAAAATACAAAAGTGTGTCAGTGGTGTCTCGATAGAATAGTCAACGTTAGGAGAATACGAATTTGACATGTAATGTCATATTTTTGACATTAAATTTCTATTACGATTATATCGACACACTATTGTAACACGATTGTGTTAGCAGACTTAGGCCCCAGGTTGTGTGAGATGTTTCCGCTTTGTTGAGGTTCGCAGATGAACTACCTATTTAAAGTAGGTGATTAGGTATAGGGTTAATAAACGAAAAATTAAATCATATAGCTTGAATTTGGTTACAAATAGTTCTTGAAAACAAAATAGTACACTGAAAAGATAGCTTTTAATAGAATTTTTAGTAAAATTTATAATGTAAATAATTTATACCTACCTACCATCATCATCATCATATCAGCCCATACACGTCCACTGCTGGACATAAGCCTCCCCCATACGACGCCACAAACTGCGGTCCTGAGCCGTCTCCATCCACTGACTACCCGCGACCGCCACAATGTCGTCGGTCCACCGGGCAGCTGGTGTCCGAACACTCCGTTTCGCGTTGCATCGCGGCCGCCACTCGAAAACCTTTACTCCCCAGTGGTGGTCAGGTCTGCGAGGTATGTGACATGCCTATTGCCACTTCGGCCTACCAATCCTGAGAGCTATGTCGATACCTACCTACCTATCCATCTAAAATATAAATTAATGTCCTGACTGACTAAATTACTGATATATCAACGCACAGGTCAAAATAATGGATAGATCGGGCAATAATTTGGCATACAGATAGCTATTATAAAGTAGACATTTGATAAGAAATAATTTTGAAAAATTCAAACACTATGCGTACGAAGTCGTGGGGAAAACCTTCGTTAAAGTAAGTTAAAAGTATCTAAGTAAAACCACAGTTCCTAGTTAAAATCTCTTTAGCATATAACCTGTTTTCATCTTCTAATGTTAAACGCGTAATTAGTTACGAAAACTAAAAACTATTGGTACCAAAAAAAAAGAGTGTTTAAAAACACGAAAGTTTGCAGAGGTGTCTTGAGAACAGATTTTAAGATTTTCCCGAGGGATCGCGTGAGGCATGCGGCTAGTCTTGAATATCTTCCGAATAAGTTATTAAAATATCCCGTCAGAAAAAGGCAAGTTTCCTTAATCTTGTTAAAGAGATTTTTGTTGGATCACGTTTTACGTTCAAGCCATGATATATGGGAACGCAAGTAACCGAGTTACGTACGGAATTTTGAGTTGTTAAGGGCAAGATTGATTATCTTCGAGCTATATTATTTATTTTGTACAGTGTTATTTATGGATACCACTAGTATATTTTTAGAAGGCTTATTTAAGTGAGCTTAGTGACAGGTTGATTGCGATGTTATGTTTTTAAATCAAATAGAGGGTTTCGTTTTTCGTTTCAGAGGTTCAGCTGAATTGATATTTGTCAGACAAATAGCATCATTGGCTTCGTAAACGTCGTCCAATGTGCAGGCACAAAGACATTGGGGAAGGTGCTCCATAGACTGCGTTGTGGCCCCACACAGTCACATTGCTCATGGTCAATGCTCATGCTGTAAATTAGATGTAATATTCGAATTGTAAAAAAAACATCGACATTATTTTGTAAAAGTAATATGCAGAAAAGAACAGATTGTGATAGAATCGCACAGTCGATTACTACTGCATATAGACTGTATATATTATATACCATCATATAGCTTGCGCGGCATGCGTCGCCACGCCGGAAATCGGTTTTACGTGCGGCTATAGATGTTTCACATCAAAAACATTATAACATATTTTATACCTGTCTATATTTATTCTAGCCCTTAGATCACCCAAAGTTAGGTAAACCTCTACAGCACCACCAAACTCGGTCTTGTGCAAGGCGAATCTATTCTTTTTTTTACAGATGATAGGCCAGCGTTTGACCTCAACCACACCTGCTTGATGGTAGGTGGCGATGTGGTCCAAGATATAACATGCTATAGATCACATTACAGAGCGTATTGCGATAAAGATTGCTCGCCCGTTGCCGTCGGGCAAGTCCTAAAGTCTTCTTGCGTCTTTCGGCCACCATTCAAAGACAAAGTCAAAAGTCATTAAAAAACATGCAATTTGTATTAAAACGTCTTAAAAACGAATTAAAGAGGTGTGTACCTTTGGAACGCACCGACCAATGAGAAGGAAGGCACAAGAAACTCCGGGAACTAGGAATTATTCAGTTGCCAACGCCCGAATTCAGTTCGGTACTGACCGGTACTTATTAATCCTATGATAGCGCTTCTAGTCTAAGCGCTTGGCGTCAATTCAAAGATTAATTATACGGATAATGTATCAGAGACTCAGTGGAAACGAGAAAACGTCTTGTCTCAACCAAAGGATTAAAAGCTTTATGACGTTAAATTAGCAACATCCGTTACGAAAATTTGACGTATATATAACGTCATATTAATAAGGCTACATCCGTCATTTGGTTCTTGCAATTAATCCCTTGCTATTCTAACAGATTTTAAAATATCTAGCCCTCGAATTGAATCGTCAGTGAACTATTTAATTAACAATTTATTTTAATAGTAAAACACTTCACCATACATTGTTAAAACACCGTATAAATCTACCAAGCAACTTATTTAACTTAATAAAAAGAAACTACCAAGAAAATGGTTTAATCTAAACCCACATTTTACACCTTGAATCATATCTTAAGCTGTTTTGCTAGTAGCACGGTAGCACCTAATCCTGGCTTCGCTCGGCTATAAATTTTTGCCTCGGCTTCCGTAGATATATTGGGATTAGTACACTGATAGTACCGGTACCCACCAACTAAGTAATGGCTGTCTGACAAAAACGGTAATGTTGTTAAATTTAACCGGTAGTTTGAGAGATCCGTTTTTCTTGTAACAAATTTGATACGTCTATAAAGACGTGCCGGTGTACTGTTAATCATCAGAGTAACGGTATTATTTGTCAGTGTTTTTGTTTTGCAATAAAATATGTTGCAGATGTTTTATTTTTGTAATATATATGGACATCAAACGCGACGTCACACGCAGTACCTGCAGTACATTTTATCGGGAAATATACGAATCATTCATGAATTGAGTCTTCAAAGATGAGTTAATAATGACATCGAAAGTTTTCGTGCCACAATTAAAATTAATGAAGACCAAATTTTATTTATCTTAGTAATTTATAAGAGCAGTTTTGTTTTGTAATATTTCGAAAATACAGGTAAAAAATATTTTATGCTGAATGTCACCAGACCTAAGTAACGCGTTAATCTAACTCATCCATTAATCGTTATAAAACAAGCTAGGTCAATAGCAATAAAGAATGCAAAACGACACGTGGCCCGATCACACCCTGGATCTGAGCCAAATGCATTTGTCTATCGTCATTTGGCTTTACGTAGCGTTTTGTGTAAGTTACATGATCAAAATGAGCCAAATTTCTATGCTCATACATTTCAGGGAATAAAGCTGCAAAAACCGGTGCACGTTGTGACCGATGTGTTCTGAACTTATAGCGAAATTCCCTTTTTAACAGACTTCAGAAACAGTAGGATTTCTTAATTTGCAGGCAGGTCTTGATAGTTAGAACCGACCGTATTAAACTACTTCACTTTACGAACGTTTTTTTGGTATAACTTTAGTAATTGTGATAATAAAAAAACTTGAGAGGTGTCAAGGGACACCCGGATGGAACGAAGTCCCTTTCGATTAATTACTGAAGGAATTGAATTTTATTTTTATTTGTAAATAATCGTCGCGACACCAAACTGTTCAATGAGAAATAGAAAGACGAAACGAAAATAACTGGCTTGCTTTCTATGCAAAAAGTGTCGTTACAACTTTTGGACTTAATTTTTTCCATCTAGCCCCCTTTCGCAACGCGCGATAAGGAACTATCGTTCCAATACCTATGTCAGTTTAAAACCCTAGGTTGTGTCATTTTTTGCGTGAGGTTGGAGTTGACTAGCCCAGCATCTATACTACCCTCTCAGCTTAGTCGACAGGTTCATCACGATGTTTTCCTTTGCAATAATAGCAATTATTTTTTTCCTAAAAAAAATTCATTGGTCCACGTCCGGCCGGGTTTCGAACTCACGACCTTCGAAACTAAAGTTGATGTATCTACCAAGCGATATATCTAGTACATTAAACTTACGTCCGGTACATTACGTTTCTCTTACATCTGAAAACGTAGTCGCTGAGTCAAAATTCTCAATTCTTAGAATTTCTCCCAGAATTCTTCTATTCTGTTCCTATTCTTGTTTAGTGTTCTTTCCACGTAAAAGTCAATATGATTGTGTTCCTGGCACAAACAAGATGTCAGCCCGATACACCGCCCGTCAGTATAGACATAAAATATATATAGGTAGGTACTACAAAATAGAGTAGGAGCAGAAATAAATATGCATCATCTTTATTTTTTATTTTATTTTACAAATAGCGACCCGCCCCGGCTTCGCACGGCTATATTATGCATGTATTATACATTATAAACCTTCCACTTGAATCACTCTATATCTATTTAAAAAAACCGCATCAAAATCCGTTGCGTAGTTTTAAAGATCTAAGCATACCAAGGGACATAGGGATATAGGGACGGCGAAAAGTGACTTTATTTTATACTATGTAGTGATAAGTAATTTAATTTTATGTAATTTTTGATGTTTATTTTTACAATTAATAATTATTCAGGTTCAACTTTTTAAACTAATTTTGTCTGACCAATAGCTTGCAACAGCGATGGCAACGTCATTAGCTACTTAAAGCCCGTCTTAAGTGCATTGTGTGGTGGTTAGGGCAGTTTGTTTTGGTTTGTTCGTTTTTCTTCTAATAACACATGTTATTATATGAAAAGTTTTTGATTATTTCATGAAGGTAAGGGCGTTTTCTGAGATTTGCTTCTGTTAAATCGACAAACGGTCATACAATTTTTTTTTCTTCTTCTTGATTAGGGAAGGCAAACGGGTAATTGCTAGTCCATATAGCCTCGTCACATAGGCTCGTCAACAGGACGCCATCGGTAACAATTATCTTAAAAAAATTTAACTCCGTGGCAAACTTGGTCTTCTGAAACTTTTTTGAGTAGGCTTAATTGCATTTTACTTATTTTCTACGCAATTTATTATGTGTTTGATGATGTACTCTCTATTATTGTAGTTTAAGTATTTTAGTTCTACACCACCCCTCGTTGGCTACGTTCCGATGCATCGCCCATAAATTTCTAATCGACGTGAATAACCGAACACTTTTCGCTTTCGTGTTTATTATAGAAAATATTTTGGAAAGTAAATTATCAAGGGTATTCTTTTTAAAAACTGATTTGATATTGACTTATGGAACACCGACTTATATAATATTCGAGAGATTGATCCATAAAAGTATAAAAACATTATACAGAAAACCGTATCGAAATCGGTTTAGCCGTTTTGGAATGAAATAGGAACCTTGAGTGCATAATCAAACACCCTCTCATAATAAATGCAAAAGTTCCGTAGCGGGGCTACAAACTAACAGCTACGTATTAAATTGCTACGACCAATAACAACAGTCTACGGCGTTACTGCTACGAAATTCGTAGGCGATCAAATTAAAATACTGCACAACATTTGGACAATCGATTTTTTACCACATCGCACAGAGTCTATCTGAAAATTATAAATACTTAAATTTGTATATATATATATATATATATTTATAACTTGCAATACTTATTGCATCCAGCCTCAAAAAATCCCATAGTAATATTGCGTCCACCGACTTACGGCGTCCGGTATACGGACGCAAGATTGATTTCACCTCTATTACATAGCTATAGGTATTGGGTATCTATAGTAAAAAAATCAGTGAGACGCATTTTCACTTCCAGAGTCTCTGGACGAGTATAATATAGTTCGCCAATTATCCGATAGCGGCGCTGCGTCGCTATATATTTTCTGGGTGTATTTTCCCGTACATTTGGCCGATAATGTTGCGTCTACTCCCAAATATGCTGTTGCCACTTCGTGCAGTGCGTGTGGTTAGAAACAAAAGAAATGCGACGTTGCCGCTCAGGCGCTTTGACCGTTGAGACTATGAGGCTTGCCGCACGCGGCCATCGTTTCATTCTGCTCGTGAACTTTGCGGACGCTGTAGTATCCTGTACGAACGGATGTGAATAATTTTGCGTAGACTAAATTGTGATGAATATCGTGAATATACCATCCTACTGGAGTACCTACTGAGAGGACGTCTGATGAATTATGGAGTTACGTAAAGATTTTTTCAACACAGTTCCATTTTTTTTTAATTTTCAGGAAAACGATACAAGCTAGGTCAAAGTGGTCAAAGACAAAATTATTTATTATTAAATTACCTATAAATAGGTACAAACATTCATTTTGATACGAGTTATAATTTCCAAACTATTATACGTCAAAGGTGACGAAAAATCAGCACTTTAGCAAAATAACTCGGGAAATACTGGGCTGGTTACGTTGAATGAATATCATTATTAGCAAAAAAAAAATTTTTTTCGTCAACTTTGACGTATCATAGCTTGGAAACCATAACTCGTATTAAAATAAATATTAGTACTTATTTATAGGTAATTTATTAATAAATAATTTCGTCTTTGACCACTTTGACCTAGCTTATATCGTTTTCCTGAAAATTGAGAAAAACTGTAAAACGGGACACTTTTCAAGGGGGGAGGGGCGTGAGAGTCGTATGTTTTAATGTACTCACATTAAAGTATAAATAGCAGTAGTAGAACTCAACTATAAATTTTGCCGCTAAAAAATCTAGAATGAATAGATTAGAGTGGTGTACCTTCGACAAAATGTATACTACCTACAGCAGATTTTTTTCTGTGTGATAATTTTAGCGAAAAGTTTTTATTCAGAATTGTTTTACCAAATATGAGTGTTAGTTACTTTGACGTTATTTTAGAACAAGACGTTGCTTATGATATAATTTTTATTGTTTAATTTTGTCTTAAACTTAAAGTTTTAATCTAGAGTTTTATTGTTTTACCAAATAAAAGCATTAGTTACCTTGACGTTATTTTAGAACTAGGCGTTGACCATTTTATAATTTTATTGTTTAATTTAGCCCGAAAATTAAAGTTTTCATTCCAGAATTGTTTTGCCAAATACGTGTTCCAGCAAAGGGTTTTAATACGAAATGGGGTGTTCTAGACGTCTAAGTGAACAACTTTTGTTCTATGACTTTTGGAAATTCGAAAAAAAATTTAGAAGTTTTTGTATGAAACAGCTGATTTTTGAGTAAAAATTCCCTTGGAATTATCGAAAAAAAAAAAAGGTTAAATTTCTAAAAGTCGTAGAACAAAAGTTGCTCACTTAGCCGTCGAGAACACTCCTCCTTTAGACCAGGGTCGATAATTTTTGAAAACAAAAAAAATCACAGTAGTATGAAACCCATTAGAAAAGGAGCGGAATATGATAAAAATGAAAGGAAAAATAAATTACGGTCGATCCGAGTTCGGGAAGTGGGAGGGGGGGGTTTTTAAGGGTAAAAAATGGTTTATCTTGATTTCCGGCAAAACTACAAGTCCTATGGAAAAAAAATGAATGGCAAAGTTGTAGGTAATAAAAAGATCTACAACTTTTGTTTTAACAATTTTTTCACATAACCTCAAAATTTAGGTGAAAAATTCAAATAACCAAGTTTTTGGTTTTTTATTTTTATCTTTTTCAAAAATGTTTTTTTTTTCTACGAAATTTGGTGAAAACTTACCTTATTATGTCCCAAATACACCGTAATTTATTTGATTTAAAATATTTATTTTTTCGCCTTATTTTAACTTAATATCAAAAAAGCACCCTAATTTTCAATTAAAAAAGGTGATATTTTGACGCGAGAATTTTCGATTGAAAATTAGGGTGCTTTTTTGATATTAAATTAAATTATTTTAAAAAAAATAATTTTAAATTTTTCACCCAAATTTTGAGATTAAAATATTATTTAACTGTAAATTAATCATTGTTATTTTTTTACACCAAATTAAGTATCTACCTGAATCCAGAGCCTGAATCATAAATCGCAAGAAAAAAATAAATGAAATAAGAAAATTAAAAAGTCCAACCCAACAAAAAGGATGAAATAAAAAATTAAATTTAAAATTTAAAAAACCCTCTACACAAAATAATAAAAGTAGTATGAATGAACGTAAAAAGCCTAAAACAAGCATAAAAAATATGAAAAAAATAAGCCACAAATAGAACATCGGTCTGATCGGTGGGGGGTTGCGGACATAGGGGTGTAGAATGGGGTATGACACTTTAGGGTTAGAAAATTAAAATAAAAAATATAATAAAACCTTTATTATAAGTTTAATTATGTAAGTTATTATATAACTATATGACACTTATATAACTACACTAGAGAAACTAGATGCGGGGCAGTTGTGGCACTTAACTAACACTGGTAACAGTCTTTTCTGCTTTCGTTGACAATAGCACTAACAGCCGTACTCAGAGACGTCAAAACTATACTTTACTTTTATTTGTGCCAAGTAGAAATGAAACTTCACTATGCTTAAGTTTCATTTTTACTTGGCAAAAATAAAACTTAAGGTTCCTCATCTCTCTCATAGTTTTGACGTTTCTGAGTACGGCTGTTAGAGTTTAAAACGCACTTTGTGTCAGGGGCATATTGTGCACTTGACGATGCATGTGCTTTGATGCCGCTTGAGCTGCACATAGCCAATAGAGCGTCATCTCTGTAAGATTCCCTTCTGGATCCGGATCTGAAAACTAATTGTAATAGGTTAGGTTAGATAGCGATCGCAACATAAAAAATAATCATAATGTGTTGTTATTTTTAAACATAAGTTGATACGATAAGTACTTACATAGATATTTTAACATTTTCCTCAATTCGGCAGAACAGATATCGGGATTGCATGAGAAAATTTCGCCACCATCAATGTATTTATCCGTGGAAGATTGGTTTGTACTTTCTGCTTTTACAAATCCGTCTTTCATGATGAAATTATACTTTTATTCTAGCATGGTTCTTCTTTTGCATGGTCGGTAATACCCTATTGTATTGTTACCTCAATTATAATATAAACTTTGGTGATAATGCCAGTGGAAATAGTGGACGCCGTAAGTCAGTAGGTATATTTGAGGACGCGCAATCAATATTAAGTACTGCAGGACTCAATAAGAGCATCATTATTAATTAGCATATATAAAAAATATACGCTAGGACGTGAAAATGTACATGACGTACCAAGTATACCAGAATAAAAGGAATGTGAATATCCACAATTTCTTACTTTTTGTAAATATAAGATGCACAGGAATATGGCATGTGATAAAGAAGACAACATTCACATAAACTTTGCCGATAATGCCAGTGGAAGTGGTGGACGCCGTAAGTCAGTGTCTTAGCATGGACGTAATAACTATACCTGGATGTATATATATATATATATATATATATATATCATATATATATAACTTTTTGTAATAAAATAATGCTATTAAAGTAACCAAATATTACCTAATTTAATATATTAAATTCAAATTTTTGTTGATGACATTTTCGTAATTTTATAAAGAGACGAAAAACGTGACTTAAAATAAACTCTCACAAATTAATCAAATTAAATAAGTAATTACGTTTTTTTAAATTGGGTTATGTGATTGGTTTTTTTTAAATTCATTTTTAAAGACAAAAAAAGTTTGTATACTTTGGCCTCTTTATCTGTTTGCTTGTGTACGTGGTTATTGCTCTAAGGCCCATAGAATAAGGTATTGAACGGTCGCGCCAAAAAAGTCGCCTTTCAGTTACATACTTACCCTTGTCACAGTAACCTAGATAAAAGTAATATTAAAACCCACGATGTCACAAGAATCCCACATTTATCCTAAAGACAATGTTGACATGTCACGTTTCATCTACCCAGGGTCTTTTGATTTTGGGGTGAGGTGAAAAATCCTGAGCTCACGGAACGACACACGACACACATCATACACTACCTTAATACATAACCATCACACCATCATACACACCTATTACCTGACTCTCCTAGTCTTGGGACACGACTACTCACACAACACACTATTACACAATTACATACATTTACACATTTACAGAGCCTGAGAAGATTTAATAAGTTCAATGTTTTATGTTATTGTTCCGTTTTAAATAAATATTAGTATTTTGTCTAATCTCCACGGTTTCACTGTAATTACTTCTTTTTAGTTATCTTTCTTGGACCCTCGAGATACAGGACGTGTTCCTAGTTCGAGGTCGATTGTTAGCGCTAAGTACTGTTTGTATCATTTTTGGTAAATAAACTATTATTATTATACTATTATTATTATTATTTCTAATAATCGGACATTATTTGGCGTGATAAACTAATAGACAATTCACCGATATAAGGATAGAAGCAGGCTTATAATATTACATATACAGGGTTATTGGTAATTATACTAGCAAGCCGTTAAGGGCTACTTATGTGCACCTAAACAAACAACTTTTGTTCTACGACTTTTGAAAATTCGAAGATTTTTTTGAAATTTTTGAGGTGAGGTTTACCTGAAAATCAGCTGTTCCATACACGCAGAGGTAATTACCCTAAAATTTTACTATTTTTTTTTAATTTTATCTACTGTTATTAGTCTGAATGACCTTTGTTTTAAAAAATCAGTTATTTTTCGAATTTACCTACATAACCTCAAAATTTTCATATTTATTTTCGATTTTCCAAAAGTCGTAGAACAAAAGTTGTTTGTTAAGGTGCACAGAAGTGAGCTCAACGGCTTCCTAGTATAATTACGAATAACCCTGTATAACATTTCAATCGATTTTTAATTGCTAATAATACTTATCAGAGCTAAGACTATTTACAGAACTTTTAGACAAATATACTACATTTTAATTTGTTACACTATCACCTGTTAAATTAAAAAAAAACTATATTTTTTACGTAAAATAGGCTTGAATTTGACATGAGAAAGCAACGTCGATAATTTAGCTTGCTCGCCTAGGTACTTATTTATTTTAGACAAGAAGACTCCAAGCTTGAAGTTTACCTACAAACATTACACATTGGGCCTTAGTACGTTCGTTCATGTGCAAATGGGGGCTAAACACAAAATGCCTAACGCCGATATCTAAATTATTATTTTTGTACCGTTTATAATTAAATCTCAGAAAACAACTACGCTGTCTTATATTGACTGTAGTTTTAATAGGTGAAAAAGACTAGGAATTTTCTAAATGTGAAAAATGTGATTTGTTTGCGGATGAATGGGAGAGATGATGACTGTTATCAGTGTGCTTGAAATTCTGTGAGACAATGGATGACTGAGTATCTTTATTATTTAGTTATTTTATTAGTTAAAGTGTTGCATAAACGTTATTAATAAACTAGCAGCGCTCCGCGGTTTCGCCCGCGTAACTCCCGGTCCCATGGGAATATCGGGATAAAAGTAGCCTATAGCCTTACTTGATAAATGAACTATCCAACCCAAAAATATTTTTCAATTCGAACCAGTAGTTCCTGAGATTAGCGTGTTCAAACAAATAAATTCTTTAGCTTTATAATATACTAGCGACCCGTCCCGGCTTCGCACGGCTATATTATGCATGTATTATACATGTAAACCTTCCTCTTTAATCACTCTATCTATTAAAAAAACCGCATCAAGATCCGTTGCGTAGTTTTAAAGATTTAAGCGTTCAAAGGGAAATAGGGACAGAGAAAGCGACTTTATTTTATACTATGTAGTGACTAGCGACCCGCTCCGGCTTTGCACGGCTATATTATGCATGTATTATCACTACATAGTATAAAACAAAGTCGCTTTTTCTGTCCCTATTTCTCTTTGAATGCTTAGATCTTTAAAACTACGCAACGGATTTTGATGCGGTTTTTTTAATAGATAGAGTGATTCAAGAGGAAGGTTTATATGTATAATACATGCATAATATAGCCGTGCGAAGCTGGAGCGGGTCGCTAGTACATTATAAACCTTCCTCTGGAATCACTCTATCTATTAAAAAAAAAACCGCATCAAAATCCGTTGTGTAGTTTTAACGATCTAAGCATACAAAGGGACATAGGAACATAGGGATGGCGAAAAGTGACTTTATTTTATACTAGCGACCCGTCCCGGCTTCGCACGGCTACATTATGCATGTATTATACATATAAACCTTCCTCTTGAATCACTCTATCTATTAAAAACACTCCATCAAAATCCGTTCCGTAGTTTTAAAGATTTAAGCATACATAAAATATAGGGACAGAGAAAGCGACTTTGTTTTATACTATGTAGTGATAGTGAAGTATAGATAAATATCAAGCCAAACTCATAATACCTAGTTCTTTTAAGAATTATTAAAATTAGGTGATAAACGGTCAGGTGCTGTCTCAATTTTCTCAAGGTATCGTAGCCGCCATTCGAATTGTTAGTGAATACGACGCCCGGATCGTGACAAATGGCCCGATTAACAATCGTGGAACTCCTTCGAAGGAGATGGTGCGACTAACGATGCAATATATCAAAGGATTTTTCCCTTGACTTGAGACTCCTTTGCTACCTCGTTGAAAAGCAATGAGACGCTTTGTTTATTATTTAAATGTTTGTTAGATTTTGTGAAGAAGTCAGTTCATTAGGTTTCTAGGTTATTGTTTTTCGAAAAGTTTGTATATATTTATGTTAACACAATAATACATGACATTCAATGAAAGAAGTATATTAGAGGAAGTCTGAAAGTAGCACCAGTTACTAAAAAAATAAAGGGATCCGTTTGAGTTGGTATGGAACTGTGATTAGTACAGAAGAGAAACATGTGACTTTAAGAGTGAGTGTGAACGTAGAGCGATGCAAAAGAAGATGACGACGTAATAAAAGACGGTTGGACTGCATGAGACAAGGCATGAGAAAGATTTATGTGAAGGCTGAGATGACGATTACTAGAAACAAATGAAAGAAGAAGACATCATACTGCACCGATCAGTAGAATAAAGGCAGGAAGAAAAAGAATGATATATTAAATATTTATCTGTTTGTATCACTATCATCAATCACAATATAACAGTTTGACGCGCCTTATGCTCAGCCCATTACCACTTATGTATGCAGGTACCTATAATTAGTATATTAAAAAATAGTACTTTATAAAAGTGTTCGTTGTCTGGCTACAACACAAGCGTAGTTGCTTGGTTTAAGACTGGATGACGCTTTGCAATGTCCTGCAATACTTAATAATTTATTTAGTTTAGTTTCTGGGTTATTATTTTTCGAAAAGTTGCGATATTTATGTTAGGCACAATGAGACATTGATTATTTATCTATACTATACAGCCTAAACAGCTGATCGTAGAGACCTGAAACTGGAAGGATGTGTCCTTTGTATGACAAAGGATTTATGAAATTAGGATTCACAGGGTGAAGTGGACCGTACGTACCCGATCATCTTTAGTTTCTATTTCGAACGTCTTTTGTTTCTGTTTCGATTATCTTTTGTTACAGTTTCAATAGGACAAAGAGTCGTATAGTTTACATTATATACTTCAGTTAGGTATTAGAATATTTAATTTATAATTTATATTGTTTGTACCTAAGTTTGATGTAAGGACATCAACCGGCGGTAGTGTCATTTATTGAAAACAGTAGTGTAAAATAAAATATGAAATTGCCATTTTAATACAAATTTTATTTTACGATCATATCTCATAAGTTCTTACATAGACGGTACAAATAAGAACGCCTCAGCAGTCGCTTAAAAATAATTATCAAGGTAGCGTATTACGTCAAAATGTATCATACATATAAATATACAATTCTAAGACCTTATTGACTGACTGATGTATAAATTTTAAAGCTTATACCGCTTGCTCTGGTCCTAGAAAATGGAATTTGGAGGCTGTGTTTTTTGTGAAGTAAGTATAAGTATCTGCTGATTTCAACCCTAAAAAGGTTAAAAGTCTCGAAGAAACCGCGGCAGAACTTAATTTATAAAATAAATAAAAATACCTACCTAAAATATAATTAATCAAAAAGCTAAAGTTTTAAATAAAAGTCAAGAAATGTTTGCTTTTAGATAAATGAAAGGAAAACAGTAAGAACTGTGTAACTCCTGTTACATAAAGGGACAGAGAGACGAGAGTCGATAATGTAGGGGTCGGAATAATGGTCCACCGGGGCATAGAAAAGTGTAGGAAGCTATATATATGGAAACGTCGCGTGCTGACAAAAGATCACAGCTTTTTATTGAACACCAATGTTACTCTACGGACGTGATCATTGAAACAGTGTTTGGAACATTGAATTCACTTTTGTTTTCTTTAATACTTGCGACCCGTCGCGGCTTTGATACTAGTTTTTGAGTTTACGCGGCGCTCTCAATATGCATTTTGAAATATAATGAAAGAGTTTATAGTTTATTTATTTATCATAAAATATTGACATTGCTTATTTTTAGAGAAACATAATCTTCAAGAAATCTATGAAAATAAAAGAGCTACGTCTGTCTGGAGTCTGAAATTTCGCATTTTTCGGAGTTCTTTTTCTTTTCTTTTCTTTTCTTTTTAGGATGTCGGCGAGCACTAAAAACGGATTTTTGGAATTCCACCTCTAAAGAGGTAAAACGGGCCGATAAAGCTTGAAGTAAAGTAACGATTACGTTTTCTGTAGGTACTTGCAAGATCCCCTCATTATTAAAAAAAGCGACTAACTAATTAACATAAAACCGCAGGGCGCAGCTAGTGTACGATAGACATAAACCTTCCTTTTGAATTACTTAATTTATTGGTAAGTTTGAACCGTATCAAAATCTGTTCAGTAGTTTTTGAGATTATTGCGTTCAGACAGACAACCGCGGTGGTAGTGTGCCACTTTGTTTTCTATAATACGTTCCTATAAAGATATAGATAGGTTAATGAGAATATTTTTCCCAGATGTATATTGTGTACATACATAATGTTTTGTGGCGCAGGACAGTGGGCAGTCTTTTGAGGGTTATGCGACCCGAGAAATTTAGCGTGCAAGCTTGCCCCGCTGATTAAAAACTCAAATTATATTTATGGCTTTCCAATAAAAGCTTAGAGAAATTCAGTTTCCATTTTCAGTTGTAGGTAAAGGCAATATTTTAACGGTAGACCGTTCACGTTCTAACCGGACTCTGGCCAATGTAAAAAAGAATTATAAAACTTTATACAACATTTCACTCTTGAAATGGTTCCGTAGTTTTTACTTTTTGTACCTTTATACGAAGGTGAACTTAGTTTCGGCTGGAGTCACATCCCATTGAAGCGAATATATTTGTAGTTTAATTTTTAAAATATAAATGTAGGGGCGTATTAATAACACCGTATTTGTTCGTGTTTGTCTTTAATCTCCGTCTTTAAATTTTTACAATAATTCGTCTTGCCGAGCCGTCTTTCCTCTACAATGTCTTCGTCTTAATTCTATTTTTCTTAATCTACCTCTTTCTCCCTTTCTCCTTACACTGTCTTACTATCTTGCCTCTCATTCACGCCTTACTAATTATCTTTCTCTTTCACTCATGCTATCGTCATCTCGCTCTCACCTTAAGAATCATACGCATTCAAAAACGTTTCACTCGCTCCTTACACATTTCTTAGCATCCTATCAATCCAATCAAACTCTTATCAAACATTCATCTCTGGAACATTACGTCTTACGTTCCCTTTCACTCAGAATCCTACATAAATATACTCATTCTTATTTTAATTAGCTGCGCACCGTAGAATTACTCGCAAAAGGGTACGGCTAAGCTAAAGATGCATTGTGCATTGAACGTCGCACATTGATGTCACCTCTATTTACAACGAATAAATGGAAATAGACGCACACGCATACATCGAAAGATGCCATCGATGTGCTTTGACTTGTGATTGGTCAAATCACAGCGCCCGTCTCGCTCACACCGCATTGCTTCGTACCTAGTTGTGCGATACATCTTTGATAGCCCCGATCACCTTGAACTCTTTAAATAAGACATCTCTATTGCGGCAGCGTCCCTAAAGAAGACTAGGTACCCGACTTCAAAAAAGCTTCTTAAAACGACGTTAGACAAGTTTGTATGTTTTTAAAATGTTCGCGCCGTACTCCGGCAGCATATGAAGTCCGATTTTAATGATTCTTTTTTTTACCACGTTTTTACCGATTAATATGAGATTTTGACAGAAGGATCTCTAATCCTTTATCGAAAGTATATCGTAAGTAAAAAGGTGTAGCGAGTGAAATCCCCAATTGTCACTTTTTATCTTGAAACAGTGGTCCAATCATTCGCTTCACTGAACGAGTTAATTAATGAAATCTATTAACTTCTCCGTTCCTTGGGGAGCGTTGAACGAACGGACAGTTTTTTGCGTGGTCATCCTTTCTCTGGTTTGGAAGGTTTCCAACTGTGTTACTGATTTAATGGGGTGCTTTTGAATGAGTGAGTTATAAACAGAACAAATTCATTTATCATTTCCATTTAGGATTTGTGATACGCGACGCGATTCCGTTGCGTGACTTAATTGTATATCTACCTATTTGTGTATATGTATCATTGTAACCAGTATATTTGATTTGTCGTAGGTTTCTCCAACTCGGTTTTAATTTTGGCGTAAATAGACATGAGAGAAAACAATGTCTATTGGTCCTATTACAATCAAGGTCTCTAATAATATTCGCTTTTAAATCCAATCTTGATAATTTATACAGCAGCGTCAGCAACTTTAATTATGCTGTTTATGGCCCCGGTAGTGCCTAGAGACAAATGTCATGGACTGAAATTTCTTAGGCAACCCATTTGCAATATATATAATGGCCCATTTAATCACTACATAGTATAAAACAAAGTAGCTTTTTCTGTCCCTATTTCCCTTTGACTACTTAAATCTTCAAAACTACGCAACGGATTTTGATGAAGTTTTTTTTTAATAGATATAGTGATTCAAGAGGAAGGTTTATATGTATAATACATGCATAATATAGCCGTGCGAAGCCGGGGCGGGTCGCTAGTTTGATATAAAATACTTTTCATTTATTAAACAGATCGACGAAGGTCGTCCTTAAAGGGATCCCGTACTTTCTTTCAGTCAGTCATGTTTTTTTTGTTTGTAACGAATAGTCTCCCAAACTACTGGACCAATTTTAATTTAATCTTGGTATGAGGATACATTGATTAATTAGGAGTAACTTAGGCTCATTTTTATTCCGACATTCTTACAGAATCGGGAGTTTCGCGCGTGAAACCGCGGAGCGCTGATAGTAATGACTAAATGGTAAAATTAACGCTTTTTATTTATGGAATAACTAGCGACCCGCTCTGGCTTCGCACGGCTATATTATGCATGTATTATACATAAAAACTTTCCTCCTGAATCACTCTATCCATTAAAAAAACCGCATTAAAATCCGTTGCGTAGTTTTAAAGATCTAAGCATACAAAGGGAAATAGGGACATAGCGACGGTGAAAAGTGACTTTATTTTATACTATGTAGTGCTTATTATTGCGTAATAAGTGAGTTTAAAAAGTATGCCTTTTACAAAAGATATTCTTTAAGTGAGCAGATACAACAATTTGACTGCAACACAGACGTAGACAAAGGTACGGAATTACTTGGAGAAGCACAAGAATTACATATTCCATGACACGCTCTGAGTCAAGATAAAGTTTCTTGTCTTACGAATACAATTTACTTTGAACATGTAGGAGAGGATTCGGCACCGACGATCTTAGAGGGAACGCAGAATGTAGACTTTAAGATCATTTCGGGGTCTAATATGGCTATTTTCGAAGAATTGTATCCGAATCGTAATACGAATAATAATTGTATTGTAAACTATTTTAGACCTGCTGATATTTTTTTAACCGACTTCAAAAAAAGGAGGAAGTTCTCAATTCGGTTGTATGTGTATGTTTTTTTCTTTAAACAGTATAAAACAGACGCACAGTTGGCACAATGGTCAGCATGCCGGACTGCCAAATACAGGGTTGTGGGTGCAATTCCCGCCTCAGATAAAGTATTTATGTTTAGATATTTGTCTGTGGTCTAGTTGTTTCTATGTATTATAAGTAAAATAGTAGTATATCCGTTGTCTAGCAACCATAACACAAGTCTTTCACTATCACTACACAGTATAATAAAACAAAGTCGCTTTTGCTGTCCCTATATCCCTTTGTACTCTTAAATCTTTAAAACTACGAAACGGATTTTGATGCGGTTAATAGATACAGTGATTCAAGAGGAAGGTTTATATGTATAATACATTCATAATATAGCCGTGCGAAGCCGGGGCGGGTCGCTAGTTAGATATAAAATTAAAATACCTAACTTGACAATTATTTAATTATTAGGTCCTCCTTTTGTGGCTGCATCGGCCTACGTATCGTTAGACGGATAAGTCCACTTGTCGACACGACTTAGGCCGGTAGGTGGCAACAAGCTGCGGCCAAACTCTCCCAATAGGAGATAGCTACTTTAGCACCCAGGGGTGAAGTGAATCCTACAACGCGAACAATTCGAACCCCCAAAAAGCTTTACTAGAAGATACATGGTACATGAATTAAATACTCTGTGTTACTCACTATATACATGGTAATTAAAAAAGTACCGACGCTGTCTCCATACAAACTTAGTCGACGTTTTCCTCCCTGGAAAATGACACTAGAGCAATTATTTTTGCAGCATACATTACAGTTATAAGTTTTATGCAAAAACAAAAATATTTGTGCTGGTGTCATTATCCAGGGAGGAAACAGTCGACTACGTTTGTAAGGAGAGAGAGACGGCACCATTTCCTCTTAACCTCAAAATTTTTATAAAAAAATTCGAATTTTCAAAAGTCGTAAAACAAAAATTGTTTGTTTAGAAGTGGCCCTCAACAGCTTGCTATATTACCAATAAGATATAGCTTGCCGTGTTGCCGAACCGATAAGAATTCCAACAATACTATTTTGAAGTGAAAACTTCTTTAGCGGCGTTGAGCACTTTTTCTGTAATGGGTATAAAATCTTAAACTCGCGTCAGGACACGTGACCTGATCGAAAAAGCGTAAGACGGATGGAGAGTAGACAGCTATCCCCTCTCTACGGCGCGGCGAAAATGTATGCCTGGGCCTACTGTTTTTAATTTGGCTGTGAGTGTATTAAGACGTACATATGGTATTTTTTAACGGACGACTATTGACGGACGACAAATGTCGGACGACCAATGTCGGACGACAAATGTCGGACGACAAATGTCGGACGACTATTGACGGACGACAAATGTCGGACGACAAATGTCGGACGACAATTTGTTGGACGACAAATGTCGGACGACTATTTGTCGTCCGACTATTTTTTTTTTTTTCATCTTAAACTCTTTTTGCGTATGTTCTCGCGACATATGAGATTTTACACAGATATACAGTTTTCACTTCTGCCTGCACTCCCGGAGTGCGCTGTTTTTTTTTTTTTAGTTTGCCATCGGCCGTTCAAAAAGTCTGCAATCCATGCTCACCGTAAGCAGCTACTAAGTTAAGATATTATAATGTTTCTTTTTCTTTCGAAACAGTTATCAAATTAACTTAGCAAGTTATCAGAGTTTAAAACAAACCTAAAAGTAAATAATTTTTATGTCTGTACTTTGAGTTTACTTTTCGCATTATCTTAAAGAAAATAAACACCTTTTAAAACATAATCATTAAAACTTTTGTATCAAAGGATCAAAATTAAGATTTTGCAAGTAAAAAATACGCTTAACTACTGTCGCTGAATTAGAATGATAAAAATACAGGGTTATTGGTAATCTTATTATAAAAAAGCGATTGAGGACTACTTCTGTGCATCTTATCAATCAACTTTTGGTATACGACTTTTGAAAATTCAAACATTTTCAAATTAACGAGAATTTGTTGATATTTGAGTTTTTATTATATGGTACATTCAGAATATTCAATAACACTTAAAGATCTATCCTTCTTAAATCAAGAAAAATCTGAAAACAAGAAAATCAAGAAAAAACTTAAAGTTCATTGTTAACTCGTAGTCAGATGGTCCAAAATGTGCCAAAGGTCCAGGATTTCATAGCCCGGAATTAAGGAATTCACAAAAAAAACTCAAGTAGTAGGTATTGTACTGTCACAGAATAAAACACGGCCTTTCTTATTTTATATTATTTACTGTGTCGTCGTCTCCGAACCAGCTTTTTCTGCCCTAAGACATTTGTCTTACTAACCGCCTTTGGACATTATGAACCTTGACAGGGCACTACATCATCCCATACGTGCTTGTACCGAAATGGGAACAAAATCCTTTGTAAGTTGCGACTCCGACAAAGAATAATAGAAAAAATATGACGGAATCTAAGAGCTTCTTAAGAGATTTTAGTTATTTCAATGTTTTGGTTTTTACTTTATTTTATGACTACGCTCCGCGGTTTCACGCGTTTTCCCGATCCCGTGGGAATATCAAAATAAAAAGTAGCCTTCCTTAATAAATTCATAATTCATAATTCATTTATTTCATTTCATACACATGGGTACATATTAAGATCTTAAAATGGACTATCCAACACAAAAATAATTTTTCAATTCCAATCAGTAGTTCCTGAGATTAGAGCGTTCAAACAAACAAACAAACTCTTTAGCTGTATAATATTAAAGCATCAATTATACGTAAATAAATATACGATATGATATATGATTGTATCCTAGATTATAATTATGTTACTATGCCTTTTTATTGAATTTATTGGCACCAATTAAAAGCTTTTTTAAAGCAATCAATCAAAAAGAAATCAACAAAAAAACCACAAAAGCTACGAGTCTGTTACTTGATTTTTTAAATTAGACCTGTTATAGGGTAAAAAAAAGACTGATAAAGTTTGTAGATAATAGTAAATATTATGTGTTCTGTGTTTGTAGGAAATCAAAAGCACTTTTAAAGATACACTGAGGCGGGTATAACCGCAGTGCGCTACTAGTATACTTATTATAGAATAAAGGCCCCTCGCCGCGTCCTGCTGTCTTAATGCGATAAACACAAATAATACTAAACGGATTTTCATACGGTTTTCACTAAAAGACGGATTGATTCATGAGGAATGTTTAGTTTTAATAAAATTCATGAAAGGTTTGTGAAAATTGGTTGAGAAAATGTAGACATATTTGCTCTGCAATCTGTGCGAAGCCGGAGCGGGTCGATAGTAGTAAATAATTATATCCGGTAAATACCGGTTTTGGGATTTCGATCTAATTAAATTAAAAACTCATGAATAATTTCACGATCAGATAACTGAAATAAAACAATAACATTGCAAGAGGAAACCGTTCCAACGAATGAACGAAAATAAATAGTTGAAACCACAGTTAAAACATTCATAACTCTAGCATTACGAGGCGACAACGCTCATTCGCAGTTATTGCAAGTCTCAATTCGTAGCAAATCCGTGTGATTAACCTATATCAACCGCTGAGCGAAGAGCCGGGATTATCTCAGAATATGACGGTTCATAGCAATTCTTTTGTGTCTTGCCTCTGAGCCATTAGTTTTTATTTGTATAGCATTGTCCTGGTCCTGTCACGGTAGCCAAAGCGCACCGGGGAAATTATTCACCATTTCTATAAATATACAAAATTCTCGTGTTTCGGTGTTAGTTACCAAACTCTTCCGAAACGGCCAAAACGGCTGTTTTTGTGTATATTGTTAGGTCTGAGAATCGGCCAACATCTATTTATTTTTGTATATGGTAAAACAACGTTCACTGGGACAGCTAGTCGGTATATTTAAAAGAAAAAATACTCATCACGAAATTTTTGAAACTACAAGAGCTACGAGTTTAAAACTTTGCTAGGGTATCCTTTTAGGACGTAAACGCTTCTGTCAAAAAGTTAGCCTCTGCAACTGCGGCAGCGTTGATCTCCATCCCATCCTCCAATGTTCAGGGTTTTGGGCATAGGAGTAGGATGGAGTAGGTGGACCATGGACTGTGACGTGGCTCCGCTCACTAAGAAGGGATTATTGAAAATTTAACCTCTAAAAGGGTTGTAAGGTTAACTGTCCACAGAAGTGAACCGAGGTAGCGGAGCGAGGTAGCGAAGAGAAATAGCGGAGTGAGGTAGCAGAGCGAAATAGCGGAGCAAAATAGCGGAGCGAGGTATCGGAGCGAAATAGCGGAGCGAGGTATCGGAGCGAAATAGCGGAGCGAGGTAGCGGAGCGGCGCTAGCGTTTCCACCAATAGAAACCGCTCGTCTCCGCTCCGCTCATGTAAACAGGCAGCCCTAAAGTTAGTACTTCGGAGTAATTATTATCAATTTCACTTTAAATCATTTATATACTATTGGTAGACTAAGTATGGTAAATAAATAAATAAAATAATTTTTGTAAATTTGTAATAGTTAGAAAGGGCGCCGGAAATGTTGTGGCATACTTTACATAAAAATCCACTTAGTGGAAACTGAATTATCTACGAAGAACTGCAACTGTCCTTGTTCTTGGTAGCAAGCGTGATTGATATTAATGCGAGTCAAACCGCGGTGCGCAGCTAGTTATAAATAACTCGTGTTTTTCTTTTTGATAATGCACATTGCTTTATTGAAAGCTTTTAGTGTTCATGGCTATTAGTGGAGTCGGTTATTCAAGCCATAATGGAAGTAATTGTTCACTGTTCGATTCTATTGTTGAACTTTAAACTGTTGGTTGATTAGTCTGTTATTTAATGGAAAATTTTAAAAACTTTTGAAATAAATATAAAATTTGTTATTTTTTTACTTTTATTTGACCTTGGAATTTAAAATGAAATAAATAAGTACTTACCTAATATAAAAAAATCCTACATATTATTTTTATAACTTGTTAATATTTTTAGTTACTGATATGTTATTAATTATGTAATATGGGTTCTTCTTTAAATAAAAATGAATATATTTATTATTTTTATAGTCCTGACCGACTAACTAAGTGGCTTTCAGACATAAATGACTGTTAAATCAACGCGCAACTCGCACAATCAATCAGCTAAGAAATGATTTTGGATAATTCAACCCTTACACTGACGAAATCGCTAATTTTTCGCTAGTTTATTTTGTATTTTTATTTAATAGGCTAATCCTATTTTACGTAAATGTAGTATAAATAGCTCCGATCGAAAAGGATCTTGGCCTCTGAAACGATAGTTCCACCGATACTTTGGCCCAGCTTTTGAAGTTGAAGGCTGGTAAGACAATCAATAAAGTGATAAGGCGGAAGCTGATATGTGAACTTCAAGCCAACAATTTTGCCAAGAAACAGCACTGGACGGAATTTTGTAGGTAATAATCTAAATGAAAGAGCAAAATGACCAAAAAAACCTGATATACCTCAACAAAAAAGCAATTTAATTTAATTTTACACAGAGAACAGTAAACAAAAATTGCTATAGCCTCGCTCACCTGAACTCTCGTTCTCACAGGTATCCCTGAATCAGCACTTATGCTATATTCGCCATGTCACCTCCATAAAACGTGAAAATTGAATGTTCATTTTGCAGTAGACCTTTGCTTTGGATAGTGTCGCTGTACTTTGCCTTTTTGTATTATGTGACGCTTTTATCGTGTATTTTCCAAAGTTAGTCCTAATAAGTCTTTTAGGTAAATTCAATTTCCTGACTGACTATTATATCAACGCACAACTCAAATCAATCGGCCGGATTGGGCTATTTGGCATAAAGATTTAAAAATAGCAGTTGTAATCATCAAATAAGCAAGGAATTTGGAAAATCAAAATAATTAAACCGATTGCAAAGAAACTGGAGATAGATTTGGATTAACACAAGACTTATTATCCCGATATTCCTACGGGGTTCGGATAACTTTTGTCGTTTTTTTTGGTGTATCAAATCAATTTTTTTTTAGAGTTTTGTACATAATTAGTTTTTGTCAGAGATTTCGTCCGCGTAGAAGTCGAAAATGGTTCTAAAGGATTTTTTTTGTTATTTTTAAAACGGATTCAGTTTTCAGACATTGTGTTAAATCAAAAGTCAGTCAGTCATTAATTTAACTAGTAATTAAGGATAAAGTATTTTGATTGGAAGATAATTCATAAACGATTACGTCTTGATTGTGTTTATCGCGTGACGCAACAACGAATCAATTTCGTCTCAAACGTGTTTCATAACAAAATTCGTTTAAAAACTATTTATAAAAGTATCAGAGGATCCCACAAATAGATAATATAACGGGCTGCTACTCAGATTTATACCGGTATTATGTAGAGCCAAGAGGAAAATGAAGGCAAGAAAGGGTCGCGAGAAATATTTCAATATGCCATTCTCATTTTTTACGATCGTCATGTGTGCCGCCACGCGATTGTACGGCGCCGCAATATTGCCCTTTACTACCCTTCATACTTCTTCGATAAGTTTATCAAAAATCTGATTTACTGTAAACACAGATTTAAAGGGTTTGTGAAAGGATTTACGGCGGTTTTATTGTAGTGTTACCAACATGTGAAGGTTTGGGTATGCTCTACTTTTAATCAACACGGGCGCTTAACAGTTTGGGTCCCTAAGAGCTTTGGTAACAGTCAACGCTGAGCAAGCCTCAAAATCATAAAAAGGCAGTTATTACTTCTTACCACTGGAAGTGTCAAGGCGCCTTGAGGCTTGACGATTGAATGTAGTAAAAAACGGTTTGTTAAGCAGATTTACTCAAGTTTAGGTATGCATGCATGCATATTAAATTTTGTGGTATCAATAAAAAGTTTAATCTCAAGTAGTAGTAGACAAAAACAAAATCCAAATCTGTTCATCCATTCGGGAGCTATGATGCCACAGACAGACAGACACACACACTCACACACACAGACACGTCAAACTTATAACACTCCGTCGTTTTTGCGTCTCGAGGGTTAAAAATGGTTTGTCTTATGTCTACTCTCATAATGACATAATAATATGTTTTGTTCTGCGATATGGCGACCTATGAAATCCTAAGACGATTTCTTTACTAAATTGTACAGATTCATATCTTCGTAAAGTGACACTTAAGAACATATTATGTAACAGATTATTTTGTGTTTGTCTCTTATGTCCTCTATCCAGATACATCTATAATTAGTATTATAAAGCTTAAAAGTTTGTTTGTTTGTTTTTTGTACAATTTATTATCTTTATTCGTCTTCAAAAAACTTAACAACTAAAATCCCAAGAAACAGACAACATATTCAATTTGGATCGGTTTCTCCAGAATTTGTAATCTAAAAAAAACTTCTTTCTTGATTACATTGCTAGCAGCTCTGGGTTGCTATTTCCTACGGATACAGAGAACACTAACTTTACTTCCACTTAGTGAAGTGACTTCGTTTGAAGTTTCCTCTGTTGAACACCGGCCTTTGCTTTGAAGTATTAAAAAGTCTTCCTTTTTCATACAGACGATCTTTTCTTAGAAAGCGACGCGTATTCAGTGATAGTTTCCTTATGGAGACACGTGGAAAATATCTTGTATTACCAAGGTAGCAAATATGAGAAAAATATATTATTTAAGTACATATGACCCTCGTTCCGTGGCGTAGGGGCAGATGCCTCAATGGGACGCAACTTGCGTCAACACGTTTGCGATGAGTCATCTGCCCCTCACGGCAAGAGTGGCTGGTGCGGCGGCCGAAGTTGCTGCGGGAGTAAGCACGCCTTTGCCCCGCTTGCTCAGAATTATTATATTTTTGTGCCTGTGGCGGTCGAGACGTCTGGGAGTTGGGGGGCCGAGGGTTTGGCATTTGTGAGAGAGATTGGCCGTCGCCTCCGGGACAGGGGGTTTGATCCGCGTTCCGGGGCATTCCTGGTGCAAAGGCTGTCGATAGCACTTCAGCGGGGTTTAGAACATGGGTAAGAAGGTTTGCGCAAGTTGCTAAAAAATCAAAACAAAATAAACTGTCGCACAGTCAATCTTGTCCTTTATTAACCGTTCGAACAGAAGTGACTCCATAGAGACCACTGATTTTAGACCTACATTTCTACTGGCCTATTCAGAGAGATTCAAATCTTGTAAATAACATTGCAATAACGTTCCAATTGCATTTAAATTACAAAAAATACCTTCAAACTAGCTCAAAATGCCCTCAAAATCAGCTTTTGATAGTCTCACGAATGAATCTCAAATACTTTGAAGGCGTTTTTGTAATTGAAATGCAATCGGAATGACATTGCAATGTAATATGAACAATGTTTTTTAGGAGTAATTGGTCTTCAGGTTGTATTTTTCCATTTTTAATATTTATTTTTGGACCGATGATTGTTTAATTTTTTAATTGAATAAAAACTTTTTTTCACAGCCCGTTTGTAGACCTAGATATTGCTGGATTGACTAAGTCCAACAAGACCTGCAACCATTCAAGCAGGTGATTGGCAGCAAGTGGCACAGCATAGGGTACAATGGCGTCTCTTAGTGTCTAAGGCGAAAATCCAGTTTTAAGTCGCTGAGCCAACCTAATTATAAATATATTTTAAGGCAAAGACACTAACACGAGTAGAACCGCAGAGCGCAGCTAGTTTTTTAAAGCTGAGGTTGAATCGTTCGATTTGAAAACTCATTTCATCTTAAATTAAACAAAGTTTAACATTCACACTTCCACCAACTACTTTCATAATGGAAAATAAAAGGCATTGTAAAATTCAACAACATAATTGGGCTGATATTTCAGCTTGATAAATTACATTATAAATCCTGCCGTAAACCGGGTTTTTGCGTAAAATATAAAGCACGTAAAAGCGTTACAGTGTCTGAATAAACTCAACTACAATAAACTCCTAATTATTACAAATCGTTGCTGCTTAGGCAAAGCATTATTGTTTAATGGCGTAACCGCAAGAAATGACACTTTTTTACCGATTTTAAAAAAGAAAGAGATTCTCAACTCGAATGTATTAAATTTTCCTCACCCGTGTAACTCCTGATTCCGTGAGAATATCCGTGGGATATTTACCCCGAATTAACAATTATTTCCAATGAATTAATATTATATCCTCATACCAAGTTTCATCAAAATCGCTCCAGTAGCTTCGGAGCCTATTCGTTACACACAAAAAATCTTTCCTTTTTACGATAAGAGTGTAGATGTTTTTTTTTGTCGCTTTGGTCGTAAGAAACCAAGAAATAAGATGGATTTTATTCTGAGTTGGCCCTTAAAATCAAATAATTAATAACTTTAAATGTCTAATAAAATATTTAACAGTTTTTGTTCAAAGGTTTTTTTTTCTCAAATTTTTTCTTTCTTTCTTTCTAAACTTTTTCTCAAATAAATCAAAGTCAATATTTTCACTGACTAGAAAATTTTATACAGAAGCAACTGAACGTTACAAAGTTGTATGGTTTAAGTATCCTTCAATGGAAGAAAGTTAACAGAGTAAAAGGACTATTGAAACAATTTTACGGTATCTTTAGACCTTAGACATTTGAGTTACTCAATTACTTACGCATTTTGATAAAATTGTTTTAAAGTGCTTTAACATCTCACGGCCATTGTACGTACACTACGCGTTATTTATTTATTTATTTAAAACACCGGTATTCACAAAAAAGTGTGACGTCATCGCTCACGTTTTGTTACTGACAACACATCAATGATTTCTTATGACGTTACCTCGTAAAATTATTTGGAGACAACCAGTATTTTGTTTTTAGGTTTTATCGATTGTTCTAAGTCTGAATGACCTTTATTTAAAAAATCTGATGATTTTCGAATTCATCATCATCGTCATCATATCAGCCCATACATGTCCACTGCTGGAAATAGGCCTACCCCATACGACGCCACAAACAGCGGTCCTGAGCCGTCTCCATCCACCGACTATACCCGAGACCGCCACAATGTCGTCGCGTCGGTCCACCGGGCAGCTGGTCTCCCAACACTCCTCTCCGTAACCTTATTCCCCAGCGGTTGTCAGTTCTGCGAGCTACGAGTATATGACCTGCCTGTTGCCACTTCAGCTTACCAATTCTGAGAGCTATGTCTGTGACTTTGGTTCTTCTAAGGATTTCCGTATTTCGGATAAACTACGAGCAAAGCTCTCTCCATAGCCCGCTGATCGACTTTGAGCTTATGAACGAGGCCCATATAGTCAGCGGCCACGTCTCGGATCCGTATGTCATCACTGGTAACACTTCTTCTTTTTCGTTGCACTCTTGACAGAGCGGTCGTGATCATCATGTAGTAGACGGGGTTGATGTAGCGCGCTTCACGACTGCTCGCCATCTCTCCCTGCTGGAGGTCATCCTGCTACATTCGATTAAAGAACCTCCCACTGCAGCCTTGACTTGGTCCCACACTCCTATCTTCTGGATTCTTCGCAGCTTGACAGAGTTTCCAGTAGCATGATTTCCATGTGAAGCCTGGTCTCCTACTCCAACATGGCCGGTAGTCCATTTCCCACCGCGCGCCCCGGAAGCAGCGCAGCGCCGGTCGCTAGACGGTTTGCATGGCAATCGTGACTCTTCAATATTCACTTCCATGATGATTTTCTTGGGACAATAGTTGCAGTGGTTTCCCCTTGCCTTCTGCACCAGAGTTTTTGGGGTTATTTGTACCCCAAGGCTCCTGCAGCCTCTTCCGACCACTGGTCAGGAATGTGGTTATACCGCCACTGCTCGGTCGCCATTGCCTCGTCAGTTATCCAGCAGGGGACCACGGTATCGGAGGGATACCGCCGCGGTTGATATAGTGTCCGCGCGTGCAGGTGAGGTTGACAGTTGGGGCCGGAAAGTTGTTATACCCGTTCTCCCCCATTACCCCACTGGTAACACATATTGGTTGAAAACCTTCGTCTTGAGGCTCTGTGGTATTTGTGACGAGAAGATATTGCGAAGCTTCCCGAACGCTCGCTGCCCAACCGAGTTGGATTCGTCGACTGACCTCTTTATCGAAGTTGGATTTACTTAGTTGAACCATTTGGCCTAGATAGACATAGTGATCAGCAACTTCGATGACATCGTCTCCAATGTGAACAGGTATGGGTTCGACATGGGCGTTCGACATTGTGTTGATATCTCCCAGCATCCTGCTGAGTTCTTCCAGCGATCCTGTCATGATGACCATATTGACTTTCGAATTAACATCCTAAAAAATGTTCGAATTTTCAAAAGTTGTAAAACATAATATTAAGTTGATTGTTAAAAGGTGCACCGAATAACCCCTTAACCGCTTTGATCACCAATAACCCTGTATGTAAAAGAGAAAAAGCCTCATCACAAAATCTCTAACTTCTGAAACATCGCATGGGTTTCCTTTAATAACGGATAACGGAACGTAAGCATTAAAAAAGGATTTTTAGATATTCATTCCTGTTCCTTTTAATAGTAAAAGCCGTTGATATGTCTATCAGAGAGAGGTAAATACGTCTTTGCGAAATAAATTTGACCACACGGAAGTGAGGCAACCAATCTATACTTATATTATAAAGCTGAAGAGTTTGTTTATTTGTTTGGACGCGCTAATCTCAGGAACTACTAGTTCGAATTGAAAAATTATTTTTGTGTTAGATCGTCTATTTATCGAGGAAGGTTATAGGCTACTATTTCTCCCGATATTCCCACGGGATCGGAAGTTACGCGGGTGAAACCACGGAGCGCAGCTAGTTGACTAATAATCCCTTAGATATTTTCGCATATTGCATGAAGACACGTCATATTATTGTGTCACAATAAAGGAATGCGAAGTTCGGAGATAGCCACTCTAAAACTGTTACATCTCACTGGTAAAATTAGGATGCTTTCCTGAGTTATGTAAGACAAGTACTGTAATATCACATAAGAGTAGTTGATGTACTTAAAATGCGATAACGACCACCACATGAAGGCACCGGACAATTTACTGTTAAACTTCTCCTAATATAACGCAAACGGGCAAAGTGTCGTGATTACAAAATACTTGAAATACTACAGTGTAATTTAATTAATTTTACGTACACAGCATCCTGAACACCGAATTCTAATATAAATAAGCGCGAATACTTGAGTTGTAAATTCAGACAAAACAATGCATTGGATTGCAACGCTTTCACGAAACCATTCAGAATACAAATGAAATGTTTGGAAAACAACTAATGGAACTTTTTAGTATTCAAGAAGTAATTATTTTTGACCTACTTAAAAAAAGGCAGTTCTCTCATCAAACATATCAATTTTTTGGCTCCGAATCAAAAGGTCTATTAAGGAAAATGTCATTGTTTGTAGAAAGTTGTTTGTAAAGTTTGTAGAAATATGTCCAGAATGACAAAATAAATATATATAAATAAATAGTTTTTATTTGTTTTGTTATTTTAAAGTTTAAATTTATGTAGAATGACTTATATTTGATAGTTGTTTCACTGATAGAAAGCTACGATATTTTAATTATCTCAAAAATGCAGTCTTCGGCCGGCTTTAGTCTATTATTAGTTATTTAGGCTTATATATACATATCAAATGCTTTGTCCTGACTGACGTATCAACGCACAGCCTAAACCGTTGATCGTAGAGACCTGAAACCTGGGGCCTTATTCTGCTATTTGGCCAACCATTGTCATTATATCGAGACTCTATTGATATTATATCGAGATTGTGACTTTATTTGGTATTCTGCTAAAGTTTTAATAACATCGCAATATAATCACTATGGAGTCTCAATGGTATGGTAATATTTACCTTGCAGGTGTTGCCTAGCAACATGGTATATGTTGCTAAGCAATATACCGTTTTGACAACTATCGAGATTCCATTAAGCCACGATTGTAGAGCAGAATACAAAAGTGAGTCAGTGGTGTGACAGTGGTGTCTCGATAGAATAGTCAACGTTAGGAGAATACGAATTTGACATGTAATGTCATATTTTTGACATTAAATTTCTATTACGATTATATCGACACAATATTAAAATACAATTGTGTTAGCAGACTTAGGCCCCTGGAGGGTGTGTTCTTTGTATGGCGTAGTAGGCATCCGATAAGAAAGGATTTTCTAAAATTATACACCTTAGGGGGTGAAAAGGTTGGCAAAGATTGTTTGGGACGATGTGATTTTACGCAGACGAAGTCGCGGTCTTTAGTTGGTCATATAAGAAAGCTCAGGGCTACTTCTGTGCACTTTAACAATGAATTTTTGTTCTACGACTTTTGAACATTCTCTTTTTTTTGAGATTTGTATTTCAAAAATTAGCTGTTGAACTTGAAAGCAAAGTTTTTACTTGTTTCAAAAGTTAATAGTAGTAAGTCAAACCTGAAACTAACTATGAATTATAGTCTAAACTTTTAGTTTAGTGTATGTATCATAAACAAAGTTTGTGGCAGTCATAAACCATAAACTAATTTGTCAAACTTCGTACTGGTATTTCAGAGAGGAAATAATTCGCGTTTAGGTTCCTGTATTTGATACCACAAATAACTGTGCATAGCGAATTTTCGCGTGAAAATATCAGGATAAAAGGAGCTTTTAATTTCTAGTTATCTACTAAATTTATTAAAACGAATTTCGATTGCATTCTTAAATATTACTTCAGTCTACTCGCAATCAAATTCTGTTGCGGTCACGATTAGACTAGTGTGACACGAGTCACTGGTCTACGTTCTTCGTTTAGCGGGTAATTTTAAAACTAAAGTTTCGTTTTATTTATAACTTTAATTGCGCTAAAACTACTTAGTTTCTGTATAAAAAAGTAACAAAAATACCTACAAACACTCACACTAATTTGAAAAAAATACCTATTATAGATTTCATTATGATAATACAGATTTCAAAGGCATCGGTTACCTAAATAGAATTATAAATTCAGCCACAGGTTCCAGCTCTATCATAGCTTTGTTTGCTATATATAATTCGAACTCAGTGCGATAGTATTTCTGGAAACAAATCTAGCAGCTGTAGTTTAAAATACAATCTGTTCTTGTTATTCTAGTTGTTCTAGATAAGGAATTCTTAGGTCAGCGTTTGATCACTATCACAGTAACCTGCCTGATGGTGACGATGCGGCCTACACGCACGCTACACAGTTTCCTCGAAGAAAGGAAAGACAGACGCAGGCAACCGATTTTTTAATTTTTTTGTCCTTTGCAGATTAAGGAATGACGATGCAAAGCTAAGTGGATCAAATGCAAATAATTTCTTACCGCGAATTCTACCTGTGAACGGTAGTAGGTAGCAACCGGTAAATTGTCGAAACTTGTGCAATTGAAACTCGAATATTATAATCACGGTTGCAGCAGTGGTTGTTTTTGCAACGTTTTACTATAAACAAAAGTGGATATCAGAAGCGAACTGTCGAATTCCACAACACCTTACATATTACGCTTCGTTAACTAAGGCCGATAGCTAAATATATTCAACTAGCTGCGCTCCACGGTTTCACCCGCGTAAGTCCCGATCCCGTGAGAACATCAAAATGAAAAGTAGCTTAGAGCCTTCCTCGAAAAATGGACTATCCAACACAAAAATATTTTTTCTGTTCAAACCAGTAGTTCCTGAGATTAACGCTTTCATACAAACAAACAAACTGTTCAGCTTTATAATATTAGTATAGATAAGAAGGAGAATTCTCGCAAATAAAATTGTTCAATTTACATTGCAATATCATATCGATTGCATTACGATTACAAAAAAAGTATTAAGTATTTTTGAGATGACCAAAAGCTGACTTTAGTTGGATAATAACAAAATAAACCGAGCGAGGAGCAATGCCAATTGCGAGTGATGATGGAGCCCCGTCGCAGTCTTTAGTGCAGCTACTCCATGCCCATTGTGCCCAATACCTGCACATCGGAGGATATTTTAAATTTTTTGACGTTATTTTGTTTGTTGACTTGTATCAAAATAGACAGGTGCCTGTTGCCTGAATTCGTAAAGGTAATCCAATCCGACTGAACCTATTTTATTGGATCTGTCGCTACTTGTAGGTATATACGACCAATAAGTTTGTACTCTGCCGGCTTTAATACAATCCTAGTAAAAATACTATTTATGAATAGACTGTGAATAAATAGGTAGACAAGGTATGTCTGGAACAGCTTTAATAATTTCAGCGAAACGTCAAATCTCATTTACAAAGAAATTTTTCTCACATTTTATTGTGACAATATCTTTTGTGTCACGTTTCTTTGATATTGGTTTTTATTAAAAGGTTTGTCACGTTTGAGTGACGGATCGTTTTAATGAGCTTTAAGACTCGGAATATAATAAAAAGTGGCAAGAGGTAATGACGTGACGTTCCGTTGCCTATCTAATATTGTATCCGTTTCTTTCATGGATGTGTTATACTACATGAGTAAAGAATAGTGTTATAACTACTATAAAGCAGCGGTCCGTCGTTGCACACGTGTAGCTCCTGAACCCGTGGGAATATCGGGATAAAAAGTAGTCTATGTTATTCCCAATTAATCAATGTATCCTCATACCAAGAATCATCTCAATCGGTTCAGTAGTATCGGAGCCAAAAAATATTTCCTCTTTAATATAAGGAATACTAGTAATACTAATTGGTTATGATTATAATATATATGGACAATCGTGCAAAGCCATATTTTTGAAAAACGTGGTAGGTGTATGCGGTCTGGTATACAGGATTAAGCCAGCAGGGAAAGCCGAAGAGAGCTATTATTATTTTTTTTCTACGAAATTATGGAAATTCGAAATTGTTAAAGTTATGTTTACCCGAAAATTACCAGTTATACTAACACAGAGTTATACTTATTTTTTAAGTATTATCAACTGTTTTAATTCTAAATGACCTTTACTTAGGTACCTGTTTTTTTTTATCCAAAAATGTTTAAATTTCCAAAAGCCCTCAATCCCTTTCTTATAATAATTACCAATAACGGACGAAAAATGAGGAGGAGAAGACCTAACGAGCGATAGGAGTATGAGCTGGCACTAACCGCAGATCCATCATGTTATGTTGTTTTGAAGTCAGTTAAAAAATATATATTCCTACAGTTTTCCTACAATAACAGGTTTAAATCTTCTCAGATTTTGACGATCGTCACCATCCTGACGGTTAGCAAACAAAACTTTGTTTACCCTTACTAGACCGTCCGCGTCGCTCGCATCCGATTGCGTCCAATCATTGGATACGCTTTTTATTTGCGCGAGATTCCAGCGGATTTTAACGACCAATTGGGCACCGATGATGTTCATTTTATATTAATTGATATTGCCTGCTGTCTTTGGTAATTCATAATTTAATTTTTAAACCTATAGCTGAACTATAGATCGCCATGTAGGGGGAGAGCGTTTTCGCTATAAAAAAATATGAATGCGCGGGGTGGTGGTCCAACTAGTGTAACGAAACGGAAGGTTCCGTTACAAGTTTAAGAGAAATTTTGAAAGAGCTAAAAAGAAAAAAAAGGCTTAAGAAGAAGTAAAAGAAGAAATTGAAAAGGGTCAGTCAGTCCGTCAGTCCAGTCCTACCTATAGACCTAACGGCTCAGTACCCTCAACAATAAAATAACAAAAAAAAGATTAACAACTATAATTTACAAAGATAAAAAAAGATTATTTAACTAAAGCAGAATTTTAGAAATGAAAATCAATATAGAGATTGGGAATGACGAGCTGAAGTGAAGGTAAGTTCTTGGTGTTGAGTCCCGGAGATGTCAAGCAGAGCAGCAGCACAACCACGAAGACTCAAGGTGTGTTCTGGGATGGTGATAAATCCTGGAGATCTCAATCAGAACAGCAGCACAACCACGAAGACTTCAACAGAGGTGGGCACGAAGTGGGTAGTGGAAAGTATGTTCACCTAGAAAAACTCACACCCACGTGGTTAGATTCCTCGATAAAGGGTGACCACTGAGACTTCAGGTGGTCTCAGAATGGTCGTGCTATAATGACGCACACCACGTATAAAAGAAGAACTACGTAGATAAGGGGAACAACGGTCCCTTAAAGCTCCATTTGGTTATGTTGAAAAATAATACACAACCATGTGTGCCACTATAAAACCCGTTGGTAAAAGATAGGTGACTTGCTGACTTTAATAGGTAATGCCTAGGGCATATACAATTTACTTTTTATGTAGAATCCGTGGAATCCGAATGTAGAATGAATCGGTCTCTAGAAATGCTTGGCTTTTAGGGCCACAGGTTTCAATTTTAGATAGAATATTCAATGATATGAATATTTTCAGCCTGACATGACAGAACAAAAAGGTAAACAATAAATAAATATAGAAACTTATTATTACCTATAATAATGAAAAGTATTAAAATACTACACTAGGTGGACTAGGTATTTGGTTTCAAAAAAGCCCCTGTGACCCCTAGTTAGAGGCCATGTTAGAGGCCATAGACCATCACTCGGGCTTTGCAACTACGGAGAAACAGAAACAAAAGGAGATCAAAATAGAAATGAATGACGATTGAAAAAAGAACCAAAAGACGATCAAAATAGAAATGAAGAACGATTGAAAAAAAAAGAACCAAAGACGATCAAAATAGAAATAAAGGACGATTGAAAAAAAGAACCAAAAGACAATCGAAATAGAAACTATGGACGATTGAAACAGAAACTAAAAACGATCGAAACAGAAATGAAAGACGATCATTACCTATATCATAATAATATTGTTGTCCCGTATCAGAACACAGACTTCAAATTTCTATTCGCCGATAGTTTGCTTTACTCATAGATCAATCAAAAGTCTACGTTCGCCAAACTAAGATCTTGCTAGGTTTCGCTTTACCACATTTTCGATTCATCGATTCTCATTTTTCGAAGTTAGGTATTTATCTTAAAGTCCCTTTATCGGATACCTTACTTGAATATATTTTTTCCTTTACCTTTTCTGTCAGAAATCTAAGAAACAACTAATCCCTTAGAAATAATATATCACAGAAAAGTCAAATAGAGAGTATGAAAATTTTCCTCAGATAAATATTCATCTCGAATCACGTGAATTTTATTTTAAATACTGCTAAAATTATTATCTAAGGTAATTATAGTCCCTGATTCACAAACCGTCGGAAGGCAACCGAAACGAAAAAAAATGTTGCTGCTCTTTCACTCCCGCGACTTTTGACGTGTTGCCATCCTTGTCTTTTCAGTTTTATTCGTTTCGGTAGCCTTCCGATGGTTTGTGAATCAGGCCCCTGATATGTTTTCTATTTGTAGTTTTAAAATTTTATGTCTACGCTCAAATATACGATTCTTGAAATCATATCTTGACTACACAGTAGAGTGAATCCCAAAATGCCAATATCCGTAACTAAATCGGGAATTGTTTAAAGGAATTTCTGTTACCGGTCCTATGTACCTAATTGTTGGTTCGTATGTGGGGCTCGTTCCATGAAACGAAGCTAGTGAATCGGTTATCGGTACTATTCGGTACCTTTGTATGCAAGTACCGGCAGCAGTGGTAGGTTAAGGATGACTCTTCGGACATGTTCTACTTGCTCTTTATGTTGCGCATAATAAGACGTATCGGTAATATTCGGTACTTTTATACGCATTGCGCATGTACCGGCGCAGCAGTGGTAGGTTAGGGATGACTCTTCAGACATTATAGGTTCCCTTTATGTTGCGTATGTTAAAGGTTATTTTTCATAGCCCAGCTAGAGTACAGTCGACCTGTATTTAATTTTAGATATCTATTTTAAATATTTATCTTTTTGTCCTTATAAAATATTTTTTATCATTACTTTATAAAAATATCGGTAGGTATGAAACTTAAATATGAAAAACTTTTTCTAATTTTCGCGTCGGTGAGACCCGTTCCCCGTACTTCAGTTGGTAATGATCATAGCTACGGTGAAACGGTGTTCGTGTATTCAAATCTTACGAAATTATTGATAGAAAAGTTATAAGGTTTACTTTGATTGATCACGATCATATTCGTAACTAACTAGCAACACGCTCCGGCTTCTCACGGCTATATTATGCATTTATTATACATATAAACCTTCCTCTTAAATCACTCTATCTATTTAAAAAACCGCATCAAAATCCGTTGCGTAGTTTTAAAGATTTAAGCATACAAAGGAATATAGGGACAGAGAAAGCAACTTTGCTTTATACCTACTATGTAGTGATTTTCCGATCAACTTTTATTTGTCAACTAGCGACCCGTCCCGGCTTTGCACGGCTATATTATGCATGTATTATACATTTAAACCTTCCTCTTGAATCACTCTATCTATAAAAAAACCGCATCAAAATCCGTTGCGTAGTTTTAAAGATTTAAGCATACATAGGGATATAGGGACAGAGAAAGTGACTTTGTTTTATACTATGTAGTGATAACTCGTGACATTTTTATTATGATGGACCTCTGCCGAAATTGTTGAGCGCAGACTCTAAATGTTTTTTAACAGCAAAACTTTGACTATAAGATTGTATGTGTAATTTTGTCATTTCATTTAGGAATAGTCCCATGCTTAGGCACGCGGAATCGAATGTTCCAGATCATTCGAGAACGTTTGAGATGAGCTGGATGCTATGCTAGCAATAATGGATACTGAGTGCTTGGTGGAAATTAGGCAGGCTGTACGTATACGCCATTACGATGCGTGCCGGCATGTTTGGGAGAAGCTTAGCCTTGTTGAGTTATGTTCAGTACTCTGTACATTGCTTTGAGAGTTTCAGTGCAAGTCTGTTAAATATGTTTACAGTTTAATTTCGTTGATGAAATAACAAAAAGCCGCCTCTATCGTTGATTATAGTTATAAACGTCCATCTTTTACAACTGCCTCAGAATACAGAAAAAGACACAACTGCTTATCTTTTAAATTGTCTGTTCCTTCTTGATGCAAAGACTTTAGAATCGTTTGCTTTGAATCTTAATGTATCGATAGTTGTAGCCCTAAAATAATCTTTATGCTATTTTTTTTTTATAAAATATCCTCATGGAATCAGGACTTTTACAGAGAAATTGGCGGGGCAGCTTTTTGTATGTCCGCACTCTTTATTTCCTGGAAATTTCACAAAGCGACTTATAACATTATTTACCTCTAACAGTTGTTTGAAAATGTTTAGCAAAATTTGAGTGTATATATTATGGATATGATTAAGTATTTTCAGAACTCCATTTGTTACAAAAAACAGTCTTTAAATAAAATTACTAATAAAATAAATGAAAAAAATATGTCCGAACACAAGCATGTTTTATGTTTGGAATGATCTGAAATAAAATGAATAACATATTTAGTAAAAAAGCAAATATGATAGCAGGGCAGGGCCTATACCACGGGCCTATAAATGAAAATTATAACAAGCAACAACGTCTACATATATTTATTTAGACTCACAGTATTCTAAAACGATACTTTAATAAAATTACTAATTAAAGATACTTACATAATTACGCTTGCTCAGCGATCCGAACTGGATCTTGGCCTCCGACAACAAAAAACGTCATTGCACCCTATTTAGACGAGCTGCTTCATAGGCGACCTATCTTTTTAGGCAACTTGCATTTATGTTGTATTGATAACAGAGCAGTTGACAAAAAACAATTATGCCACTGTGCTGTGCCACTTGCTGCCAATCGGATGAATGAAGGGCTTGCAGGTCTTGTTGGAGTTGGTCAATCCATAATTAATAATTAAAGATAAATATATGAATAAATTATTAACAAAAACACACGCACAGTGGCCCAAATGAATAGGCTAAGTGCTGAAACAACCTCGAAGAACTAAACTAACTAAATTAACAAAAACATATTTATTATTCTAATTATCAGGAAAACTAATATTTAGGTTAGGTAAATATAAAACAATGCGCAAGCGCTCCTGCGTTTCCGGCACATACGGTGGAGAGAGGACACCGAGGGGTTTTAGTGGGTAAACCTATGGCCGCCCACCATCTCAGGCCAGCAGGGAGCCCCACACACCCCCGCCGCTCCCCCCGGAGCGGTGGGACGGTGCATAAGGTGCACTTCCCCCCGTAAAAATAAAAAAATAAATAAAAAATATTAAAGCGGGACAAAACCTATACCACACGTAAGTATACCACGGGCTAATAGCTGGATAAAAAAAAATCATTAAAATTACGAATTAAATAAATGAATTAATAATTCATGTTATCGGAATTAAACGAAAACAAATACCATATTTGGTAAATTCAAAACAAATATTAGAACAGGACAAGGCCCATACGTACCTATATTGGGCAAAACGTATTTCACGTGACACCGGCCACCGCAAACAACTCAATATAATCTAGTACAAACAAAATAGCGTTAATCGAGGCCGAAATATATAACGGTGTCGACAAAGCCTCCTCGACATATTGGTGCATTTAGACCCGAATGTAGATCAACATGGTCGTACTCGGGATTTGGAAAATTTATTTCGTAGGCTTCAGTGATTCTGTGAGGCTCGTTCGTTCGGCGGCTATATAAAATTACTAGATGAGACATTGATTTTTTGAATACACGATACGATAAAGCGATATAACTACATCAACTCTCAAAATATGATAGATAAAGCCGCCATGTTGAATTTTTATTACAAAAAAGTGTCACGGTAATATTGTGTGACGTCATGCGTCATATTAACATGACCGTGACGCGTCAGTTCCCTTTAGGAAACAGAGTATTTAATAAGAATATCGCTTACCTGGGCTTGTGTTATGGTGACGAGTGACGAATAGAAGACTTATTTAAAGGGAAAAAAAGGAAAAAATATGTAAAGGAATACCAAAAAAATCACAATTTATCCTCGTTTTCTTATGACGTCATCACATAAATTATCGTCAGTAACCGACTTTACAGACAACCATTAAAATTAGTTTATTAATATTCCATACACCCTTCTCTTATGTGCCGGGTTCGCATAATAGTCAGCCCGGCCCCTAGTCAACGGGCTAGGCAAGCTTTTTACTGTGTTGAACCGTTATATACAGATGCGTCATAAGTCTACTATCAGTTTGCTACAATAATATAATCAACAAGTATTGAACTTACGACTTTCTTGTCGTAAGTTCAATACTTGTTGTCGACTAATAGACATTACACACAAACATAATACTTGAATTAAAAGTACTCAGTGTGATTACTATTTTCAACATGTTAGCTAATAGCTATGTATTTAGTTGTGTGAGTGGTATAAGCCGCCACCCGCTACACCAACCGACGTGGGTTCGATTCACAGGTTACGTTGTTTTAATGTTCAAAATTAAATAGTGCTGCACAGGATTGTAAACGTTACGGTGGCGGTGGGCTTTTGAGCGTCAATTGTACAAGTCCTATTTATATCCAAGATAGTTTATATCAAATTTCTTTATCATATTGTTTCCGTTTCACCAAAATTCAGTTTCATACAAATTTCGTTTGACCAAAATTGTAACTTTCTCCGTGTGTTCTTAGAGCAAATAAATTTCTGTCAATATTTTGTTAATTTCATCCAGAGAAACTACATCCTTGTATTCAGTCCCCCGCCGACCATTCAATGTTTTACGTACCTGTTTCGATTACACTGGCGTCACAGTTCCACAGGAAAAAGATACGTATTTGTTCCTAATGTGGGACTCTGAGGACATACGAGACTTTCTGGGGATCAAGGTAAAGTCTACCGCAGACTACGTTGTAAAAATCGGACGATATCAACTGGGATACGCGGCGTGGGAGTTTAAGGAATACCACTATTAGGCGTGGTTGAACTCCCGGTCCGTCAAACGAGCAAAAAGATACTGCTACTAACCAGCCAAGTAGTTCCACCTCATTGTTTACCTCCTCGAAGTGTAGCCGATCAGAGCGATCACATAGGGCTATTTAGCCACCTTACCGTTTGTAACTCTGACGATTGTGACAATGATCTCAAGAAAAAAATTCATGAGCTTTAAGTATTTGTGTTCTTCTCATTGGTGATTATTGATTGATGTTACATAAACCACACATATTAACTTAGTTTTTAAGATGAAAAGGATTACAAAATATTCTTCTTTTATTCTTTCTTTTTTTTTTATTCATTTTCCATCTTAAATATTATAATGTGTGATTTAGGAACGGAATGAAAGAAATGGAAATTTAGTTTTTTTGTGATCATGCTTATTCTATAAATATATTTTAATTGCAATTGGTAGTTTTTTTAACTTTCAATGTTTAGAAATTAAACAAATTCGGGTAAGCGTCTTTTGTTTCTGTTACAACAACACCATTGAAATTCGCATAGGGAATCGAACATTTGGAACTAACAGATTAACACTGAAAAATTGCAATAGTTCGGTAACCGGATAAATAGGGCAAAATAGTTCCAACAGTTCAGTTGTCCTCCAACCGAACCATTGGGACAAAAAGTTTTCCTTAAGGTGGGGTTAGACTAGAACATTTACTAGTAACAGAACAGTAAGCATTCGCTCAAGCATTAGCCGTATTTCGGCTAAATACTGTAACCACACTTAAAACATTTGCCTAGCAATTGCCTGTTTGGTACATTCAATTGCTCGAGGAAATTCTTTTAGATTCACCTTTATCTTGAATAGCATGAAACAGCTGATCGATTGTTCATTTGTTTTTTCTTGTGACAGTCGGTGAGCAATCAGCCGATCATTTAGTTTGCAGTTTGCAGCCTCCCTAAGACCCACGCTCCCGGCTAATAAGGAGTAAGGTGTTCGAAAGTTACGGCTCTTTTTTATAACAGATTTGTCTTTTCTTGCGTAATTATTTTTGTTTTCTTTTTTTGTGTTGACTTTAGTTTTGTTTATGTTTATTGTCAATAGTTGTACGATATTGTTGCATATAGAAAATATACGGTAAACAGAAGGTGACAGAAGTTGTTTTCTTCTTAGCCGTATTCCTAGGGAAGTAGTCGTGGTCATTGATATTGCGACACATATCCATCTTTCTGTATTCTCTACTCTCTCTCATACTTAAAAAAGTATTCCTATCCTATTTTTTAATCTATATCCGGGGTCAAATTTTAAAGAAATCTAAACGAAATACTTTCATTTGTTTTAATTATCTTAACGGTCGCGATCGCGTTTTAAATAATTTATTGTTTTTATAAAATAAACTCTACGTTTCTCAGATGATTAACAGCAGTCACGGTCATGAGTTAGAGTTAGATAAAAAAAACGTACGTGAAAATGTATTGTTTAAGTATAGAGGTTGGATAAGCAAAACCCATTACAAATTACGATGTATTTATGACGTCATATTGATAACTTTACGTCTGTTATTTAGTGTTTAGAGCGGTGTTGGCTTAGTGGTAGATACCTCGACTTTCATTCTGAAGGTCGTGGGTTCGAATCCAGGCCGGCCGTGCACCAATGTATTTTTCTTAAGAAAAAATTATGTGCGCTAATTGACATTGCTCTTACGGTGAAGGAAAACATCGTGATGAAACCCGCGGCTTAGTTGGCTCTAGAAGTATTGACAAGTTCTCTCCTCTGGTCATGGTCGACTAAGCTGAGAGGGTAGTAGGTGTTGGGCAAGCCTACTCCATCTTCACGCAAAAAGGACCCAATTAAAAAGGGTCTAATCGCGGAAAACAGCCTGTATACAAGTACAAGTAGTACAAGTACAGTAAGGATCATAAGTAAATGATGATTGTACAAGTAGTGTTTGTAAGTGACCTCCTTTTCTTCTGACCGATTTTAAACTTTAAAATGAACGATCATTCTCAGAAGATCCATTGGCCAGATGCAGGATGGATCTTGTGAGAGTTTTTTCTCTCTATGGATTCAGATTTCAAATTGTGGATCTACTGAGAACTTTATTAGATTGATTTTTTTTATTGCAAAAATGGGAGAATGGAGCAGTAGGTTTCCTAAGTCTGGACACCCCACCCTTCACCTTCCTCAATTTTTTTTCTATCTAAAGGTGGCATGAAAGAGAACGCTTGAGCTATCACGTCTGTTACAAAAAAATTTTATGAAATTGAATTTAAGCTTTGTTTTTTATATTTAATGTTATTTTAAAATGGTGTTTACAACAAATAATTTATCTATCTATCTTGGTTTTTGCATCCGGCTGTGTTATTAGTGTATAATATTTTCATAACAATATTCAAAAATCTAAGAAAGATTTGTTATAAATTTTTCTTCGTTCATATTCTAGTAGAGTGCCATTGTCGTGTAGTAGGAAGTCAAGAGCCTCCACACTGGTGAATGGGTTTTTGAAACCACCTGAACGAGAATCTTGTTGACAATATCGAAAATCGACTCCAGTTGTTCCCTGGTAAGAGATGCTACTCGTGGTACCGATATTTTATAATAAAATGAAGAGAGAAAAAAAACAAAACTATACTCATGTATATTCTGTGGTAAGGTTCATATAGATGACCAAAAACATCCATTTTGTAACTTTAGTTGTAAAATTTATGTGACCCGTAAATACTTAGAGATTGTGGTGATATTAGAGCGGGTGGTGCGTCATTTAAACGATATTTTTTGATAAATATTAGTTTCAATAGCGTTCACTGTATACTTATAATTGATAATATGAATATTTCTGGTTAGTTTTATTTGTTCGACGTTATGTTTTCTTTAATAATTAGAGCGCGCCATAATATGGCGCCAAATCAAGACATTCACTGTAAATAAATAAAATAATAATAATAATAAAATATTTTATTAATTTTCTTCCACAATTAAACTTAAAAATAACAAAAACAAATGAACTAATCTTACAAAATTCAAAGTTTAAATATTCTGTCTAGTCTTGGGTATTTTATAGAGTTGTTGCCTTCCCAGATATCTTGCTAGAGAATAAGAAAAGTTTACAATAAAAACATTGCATGTACAAGGTCCGTTGATCCGCATGAAACTACCCACATTTTAAATGCAACTCGGACAAAATGATAGCACTCTACGTCGAAAGATCACAACGTCCAAAGGAAATACGAGCGTTCGGACACACATCGTAAAACGAAACGACAAAAACTTATTGAACGAAGCAAGTTTATTGGCAGTATCATGACATAGCTGATCCCCTATAAAAATATGTATCGGTATTGAAAGAAAATATTAGGTACTGTCACCATCCGGGGGTATGGTGCAAGCGAAAATGAACATTCAATTTTCACGTTTTATGAAGGTGATAGGTCCAATATCGCGTGGCGTGCTGAATCAGGGATATTCTACATTGTGAGAACTACAGGTGTTCAGGCAAATACATAATTTTGTCTCTTCTATGTTTTGGTGTCGAACTAGACCTCAAAATGTAAAAGTGTTAACAGTATAGGAGTTAGAATTATTCCTTTCACAATGTAACCTCTAGCTACATTTTTCGCTTTATTGTCTAGGTTTATTTTAGGACGAAAAACACGGAGTATAGATTTGAAATCGCCTAATAGTTAGATAAAACCGGCAGGGCCGTCTTTAACCTATTGGAGGCCTTGGGCATATTATAAAGTCTCTCTATTATGATAGAGTAAGACTTTGACAGAACAAAAGTTACTCTTATAGCATTCACTATCTATATTGATTGAAGAGGAACCTTTCTAGATTTAAGATGGGCAAAATCATTAATAACTGAAGAACATCATACTCTATGGACATTGGGACAAACTCGTTCATCTATCTTGGATACTGCTTCTTAATTCATTTTTTATCCTTTTTAATTTGGAGAAGGAGCATTCTCTACTGCAGTTAGTGACCATTATACTTAAAAAAGAATCTTAAAAATATTCTTAATGAAACGTCATGTTGCGAAACGGACATTTGACATTGTCAATTTTAACAAATGTTAAAAAGACATTAGTTTATTTATTTTAAATTTTTGTAATAAAATTGAGAAAAGAGTGATCTGGCAGGAAATAGGGGGCCCCCAGTCTTTATCTTATCTTACCTTTGGCCTTTACGAATTAAATTAATTTAAAAAAAAATCAATTAAATAAATTAAAGAATTAAAACTAAGACCTGTAAAAAAATGTTGTCAAACTCGAAGTCGAATAAATAGCAATACTTAGAACAAAAATACTTGTTTGCAAGGAGGTTATGTTATATGATAGTATTTCATTGTAATCTAGAAAAACGGAGAATAATTTGATCATATTTTTTCTATTTGTGTATATTATTATGCCCTCATTACAAAAATGTTGAATTCTCAAGCATCACCAATTAAAGGAGATCTGCAGATCTTCATAGAACCTTGGGCGTAAGATGAACAAAAATGAAAAGTGACAATTTGCAATCCACATTATATATTTTTAAGTTTTATTCCATTTAATAATTTTGTGTATAAAACAAAGTTACCACATTTAATAGTAATTTCATAAATATCAGCTTCCTTACCCTAATAATGAGATATTTGCAGTCATACTTGACTAACTAATTGTCAATTTCATTACTTAATTTACTGTATTTTTATGTTTGCTATCACTCCAAGTTACCTTTAATGAAACTAAGATTTTGCCGCATCTGTCTGTCAATGCGTGCCTTTGAATAGAAACGTTGCAAAAGGCCGTCGATTTAAAAAAACTCGAAAAATACACAAACATACCGAAGATTTACAAAGCAAAAAAGCAATGAGAATAACAAACATCTGTCAATCAATCTCAGAAAAAAGTGCCACAGATTCAATATCGATCTATAATCGATTAATTAAATCGATATAATTTTTATTTCGGTCGATTAACTTAATAATTGATTGTAGCTTTAGTATTAAACACAATAATTATCTTTAGTAGTTCACAAAATGATAGATTTCATTATTTAAAAACCACTCACCTCCAAAGTACTAGATAAAAACGAACAAAACGTAAAAGTTAAGATATCGGTAAAAAAATATTATTCGATTCTAAATCGTTCGATTATTATTGACCAAGCAATTATAGTCACTCCTGTTTTGAAGAAATTGCCATAACAAAAAAAAATGAAAATGGTAGCTTTTTGAGGTAAGTGAACCTGTGTTAAACAATATTTTTATAGTAAAAAATGATTCCCGACTGGTAGGAGAAATCTAAGATGCAGGCGAAAGACTAAAAATATAGCATTATTCTTTGAATATATCAAACATCTTGTCTATCCAAGCCCAAGCTTGCATATCTCCTTTAAACTTTACCTTGACATTAAAATGCCATCAATTGCGACCCGCCTCGTTGGATGCATGCCTTAACTACTCAGGGACGAAGCTCTCAACTTAGCACTTGATTGACTGATGCATTACTCTATTAGTAATTGGATAAGTCAATCAAGTCGGATGTCAGTCGCTTATCATGACGTCATACGATTATGGTATTAAATTAACCTGCAACTGTATCCCATGGTTTCACGCACGTAAGTCTCATTATAACAACGCGATAAACAAAAGACGATCGAAAAAAAAAAATGCCTTTCCAAACTTTTGTTTTGAACTAGAAAACGAACTACTGAGACCACATGCTGAGACTATGCACAATTTTGCAACAATAGGCGCTCGCCTATTGTTTACTAATTAGCTAATCGAAATTCCGATAATACTCAAAAGATTCATTGACCAGATACAGTATGGATCTAATGAGATGTTTTTTCTCATTGGATCCAGATTTTGAATAGTGGATTTACTGAGATTTTTCTTTCTTAGTTGATTTCTTCCCAGATCCATCATGTCGGTAAATTCAATTGCAACTTTATGCCACAATTTTACCCTTAGATCATTTGCATCACAGGATCGGGAACGCAATTTTTGATTCACGCATTCATGGAACAATCGGCGAGCTGTCAGCCGATCGAAAAGTCCGTTATACGAGTTATTCTTGAAGTTACTAAAACAAAACCAATTGTCAGCACGTTTTCATCATTAGCACCTCTTTATTTTGTTTGTTAATGACTCTATTAATGGTTGTTTTTGAGCAATAAAATTATACGAAACAATATTAAAAGCATCTTTAATGCATTTTCGGAAGAAATTTCGGCTACGCAACAAGAAATCTAATAACAAATGGAAAAGTTTGTTTGTTTCCATTTTACGATTAAACTGCTTGAATGCTGAATTAGATAAAAATTAAGACAGAGTTTGGCCGTGGTATAAGGAAAGATATAGTTATAGTATATCTTACATGTCGATACTAAGTCGTGTCGATACTATGTCGATCATGTACTAAGATCGGAATTTATATACTTTAGTGACACTGTCCCCCGAATACTGAAAGGCTACTTAACCTTAAGTGGCGTTTAAATTGAAATTTAAGTGTAGGCTTCAATAGAAAGAATACACTTAACGTCAATTAAACGCCACTTAAAATTAAGTAGCGTTTCAGTATTCGGGGGTGTGAGGCACAAATATTATTAATAAACTACATAATTTAATCTATAGATACTATTATTATAAAGTTGAAGAGTTTGTTTGTTTGTTTGTTTGTTTGAACGCGCTAATCTCAGGAACTGCTGGTTCGAATGGAAAAATTCTTTTTGTGTTGGATAGTCCATTCATCGAGGAAGGTTATAGGCTACTTTTTATCCCGATATTCCCACGGGATCGGGAGTTACGCGGGTGAAACCGCGGAGCGCAGCTAGTAGTATTATAAAAAGGAAATACTTTTTTGTTTGTTTTTATGTTTGTAACGAATAGGCTCCGAAATGACTGAACCGATTTTGATGAAGTTTGATATGAGGATACATTTATTTATTGGGAATACTTTTTATCCCGATATTCTCACGCGATCGGGAGTTACATGGGAAAAACCGCGGAGCGCTGTTACTATATTGATTTAAATACAAAACAGCCAGAATGTAGTACATAACATTTAGTTCAACTGTTTCTGAACTACTGTATTTTCGATAGGTACAAATATTGCTTTGATCAGTGACTCAGAAATATACGGACGTAGCCGAATTCAGAGCAACGAGGCAACCTACTACGTAGTAAATGTAACGTTATGTGGTGTTCCTATTCATGGTATTTGTTAGAGGGATATGCTCCAGCGTGGCCACTGCGTGATTTAGAAACCTTCATTAACTAATTAGATATTTAATAAAATATGTATTTATTTAAACATCTCTAACTAAGAGGAAAGGGTACCGGCTCTCTCTCCATACAAACGTAGTTGACTGTTTACTCCCTGGAAAATAACATAAACACAATATTTTTGTTGCGAAAAACCTATAACTGCCACGACTATGCCCCTATGTCTTGGTTTTTTTCATATTCTTATTATCATAGAAATTAAGAGTTAAAAATAAAAAAACATAGGGGCATGGTCATCGCAGTTATAGGTTGTATGCTGAATGAATTGAGTTTATTTGAATATTATGAATTTATTATTATTATTTATTAACCTTCCCTCTTAATGTACTGTATACATATTTGTCTATATAGTATCTTAGCTTTGCAGTTTCAACCGTAAGTCTGGGATCAGGTTCACCCGTTCCTGAGAAAATTGGTGATGACACACGGACAAGAGAGTGATAAAAAAAAACATACATACAACCTCCTCCTTTTTTGAAGTCGGTTAATAAAAGGGTTCCTTTTTTACCTTTTGAGATACCAACCCTAAAAAAAAATTAAAACTTTAAAAAATGTACCTACCGGTGACCAAGACATTTATTTTCATCCACTACAAAAATAAAGTTGAACAAAGTTATATTAAAGGTAGCTTCGATCTATTGAAATTAGAAGTCACCCATGCAAGTTATACAAACGGGTATCATTCGAGCGCAAAAACTGACTATTCGACAGTTAGACCCGGCGGGCGGCGGCCAATTTCGTTAACCGGATGTAGCTCACTGCCGTGTCACTTGTGTGCTTAGATATAAAATAATATATAAACTAGAACAGAGAATAATACAAGAAAGTTTATTTCAATTTATATCAGTCTATCTATAAGCGTATATTTTTTTAAATTTTGTATTTTTTAAATATTAAACGTCAAGTGCGTGTCGGACCACGCACAATGTAGGGTTCCGTAAGTTTACATAAAAATATATTAATTTCGAAGCGACTTTTTTTAGATTAATAGTTAGTCGTTCATTACTCACTAACTATTAAAACCTACTTAGCTGTGATAGTTTTCTTACATAGTGATATATTTATTAAAAACAACCATTCAGCTGGACTGGAAGTAACCATTAAGCTGGAGGACACTTGACTCTAAAAAATCGCTCTAAAGCTAAATATTTTATGAAACAAATTCCAGGATCCCAGGTTCCCAGCAACGGCACCTCACACGATCGTCGCGGTTTGGCAAGAAAAAAAAAACCCCACTTTACATGTTGGGGAGATACCTAATATTATTATTTTTTATATTTGTTATAACCATTTTGTCGGCGTGATGTATATCACTACATAGTATAAAACAAAGTCGCTTTCTCTGTCCCTATACGTACGTTTAGATCTTTAAAACTACGCAACGGATTTTGATGCGGTTTTTTTAATAGATAGAGTGATTCAAGAGGAAGGTTTATATGTATAATACATGCATAATATAGCCGTGCGAAGCCGGGGCGAGTCGCTAGTTATGTATATTCGTGCCAAATTACAGCTTTCTAGGATTAATAGTCTTTGAGTTACGCCGCGGACGGACATGGCGAAACTATAAGGGTTGCTTGTTATGATTATGGAACCCTATAAACTGTGAATTACTTATCAATTATCTCATCGATAAAGCTTATTGTACAATTAAGGAATTTCTAAATAATAAAGATGGAATAAATTGAAATTTTTCCCTCTGTAAAGCTTTCAATTTGAAAATTTTCTTAGAATTGATAAATAGGTAATCATCTATTTATTCTTGGTAATTTTCCATCTAGTACCTACCAATATTCAGTTTGATACTATTGTATCTGGGCGCTTTGTATCGATTATTCACTTCAACGAAAAGACATAGTAGAGTATTGTCTAAGGCTTGAAAGCTTTGATTGTTTTAGCTTTAAGTTCAGCAGGTTATTAATAAACTCAGTATTGACACAGGTATTGACTCAATTTCTTTTGTAATGTAAGTATTAATATTTCGTTTTTAGTTCCGAGCCTAGTGCCAAAACACAAAATGCAATGACAAAGTGAAAGTGGGTGCACCACTCTCACTTTGTCAATTTCTTTTGTTAAAATCTCCGGCTACACCCTCGGGTTCGACTACGTACCTAATTTTTTACAGATATTTATTTCTGTAATAAACAAATATTTCTTGTGGTTTTGTTATTTATGTATGTATAATAAGTATATATTTTATCTAACCTACGTCTAGTTACTATAACACGAGGCTTATTTCTTAGTTCGGCTAAAGACTTAGTCTTATCTCCAAGTCGTATCTACTATTTAGTCGTATCAAGATGTAGTCATAAAGCTTGTAACCCCTAAATAACTCAAAAGCGTTGTGTATACTTTATTATTTCTCATATGTGTCTTAACAAATATAAAATTCAAAATTCTAACTGACTGATATTATCACATCAAATCATTATACGGCTAAAATTTGGTACCTACCTATACAGAAAGCTTATTTGACGTAGGAGTCCGAAAAAAATTTATTTCGGAAAATTTAACCCCTATGCCGATGAAATCGCGAGTAAAAGTTAATTTCTTATAATAAGAGGGCTAATATCTTATAAATTTAATTTTCATAAACTTTATTTGGTTGTTGTTACAATTCATAACCCATATAGAACCAGAACTATTAAGACATCGGATATACCAAAGCACAAGGATCGAGCTTTAGGAAAATACCGAGGCAAAAATCATGGCTAACATTTTCACTTGCCATTTATTTCCTCAATCCGATTGAACTCTTTTAGGCTTCACAGAGATCGCAGACTATTGACTAAAAATCATTCAATAGCTCATTTTTAACAAAAAAAAAATCAAGTAAGCTGCATCAGGAATGAGTCACTTCGCTCCTTACGTACCTTTTAACAAATAAGTTAGATTAGATACATACCCTTTACTTATATCTATTTCAAATTACGACGTCATATTCTTAACATGAGTCGTTTGATTTTTTAAAGTCATCCCATCCATAATTTTCAAAATTTATTCTAAGCAGTTAATAGGTTAGGTAACTACCTAATTGTTTATTATAAATTAATGAACAAGTATTATTAATAAAGAAAATAAATACCTTTGTTATTATTTGAAGTTTAAAAGTCTCTAAACGTTGTTATTTGATAGCAACGTTTGGATGACTTTAAAATATAAAATAAAAAAATAATTTAAAAAAAAATTAAATTGTGAATCTCAGTTATTGGTCGCTCAGGGATCGGGTCGCTTCGGCACTAACCCGAAGTGAGGGTAAAAGCCAAAAAACAAAATTAGAACCAATTTGTACTCAAAGTCTTGTCGGACTTATTACTGATGTAGCGACGCACAGCTTAAAATTACTAATGGACGGATCGAAATAAAATTTGGCATACGGATAGTTATTGTGACCTAGGCATCTGTTAGGTTATACGATTTCATAAAAATAAAACCGCGCACGATTTTATTTTTAACTTTTTTATTATTTATCAATACATTCATAACATTAGGTATAGTCCTTTTTTGTGTGTAATGTGATAGCTAAATAACTTGTACCTATTCTATATTCTTTAACAAGAAGCTTCAATAAAAAATAAAAAAATTGGTGAAGCATCATCTAGCTGAAAGTTTTTTTACTTTTCAAAATTTATTCTAAGCAGTCATTTGTCGATATCAATTTTATAAAAAAAAATAAAAGTATGAATTTCAGGGACTGGTCGCTCAGGGATCGGGTTGCTCTGGCACTAACCCGAAACGGCGGTAAAATATTGACCGATCCAAGTCTTTAGTTTGCATGCACCCTTTACCCGAGCACAGCTTCAAAAAGTGATTGGAGAGGACAGTTTACGGATTTCATTTTCATTCGTGTACAATGGAATAGATGGATGGACCATGTCAGTTGAAGTGACACTAAGTGAATTTTTAGATATTTCTAGTTTCCAGCTCTACTGCACTTTTGGGGGGTTAAGGTTTGCTCGCGTCCATAGGATTTAGCCTTTGATATTCTACATGTAACTCCCGAGTGGCTCTAAAGAAGCAGACAATCAAGTGGCGGTAGTCCTTAGTCGGTGGCTTCTAACACCACCCCCTGGAAAACATCATGGTGCCAAGTGACTCGTCGCGTTTCTATCATGTTGTCTAGGCAAGCCGTTCTCTTTCCAGGCGAGCATGCTACATCTTCCACCTCATCGTCGCTTCCCATCAGGTGAAATTAGGTCAAAGGCAAGCCTATTTACAAAATATAATAATAAAACATTCAACGTATATATACCTACCTATCCGGTAGATGGTTATTGAGAAGTATGGGTTCTTAGAAAATGATCTTATTATTGTTGTTAAGAGATTAAAGGGTGGGCGAGTACCTACTTCAATATGGGCTATTTTCCGGGATAAGTAGCAACTGGATAGGAAAATTTTTTTTCTTAAAACAATCATCACTACATATTATAAAACAAAGTCGTTTTTTCTGTCGCTATTTCCCTTTGTATGCTTAGATCTTTAAAACTACGCAACGGATTTTGATGCGGTTTTTTTAATAGATAGAGTGATTCAAGAGGAAGGTTTATATGTATAATACATCCATAATATAGCCGTGCGAAGCCGGGGCAGGTCGCTAGTTTCTTTATAAAAAACATAGGTTTTCTGTGATTTTGATTTCCAACAACTAATTATTATACTAAAAGAAAAATATATTTTACAGTCTACAGCAAACCAGGTTAAAACTGATGGGCGCAGCTAATCTCTAATAAACTTGGAATTAAAGAAAGCAGCCTTCAAATATTCGGAAAAGGACTGTCGTATAATCGTAGCTTTTTATAGAAAGTACAGTACCTAAGTATTCTTAATCTTTGACATCTGAAATTAAAAACATTGTAAGGAAAATAATTGTTACTTTTGTATTACCAGTAACTACAGCTTAAAGGAAAATTTTAACAATTATAGTTTCTATTATAATTGCTATGAAGTTTGAGTTTCATTTATCTACTTTAAAATGTACGCCCACTGTATTATCACCATCAGGGTGTGTATTTTCGATGCCGTGTTTAATAATAGGCAATATATTATGCAGTCTCGAGACGCACACATATTTTCGTTTCAATTTCCATGTTTTTGTACATTGTGGTAATTAACTATTATTTCGTTAAATAAATTTAATTGCAATCTTAGTATTATGAAATAGTGGCTATATGGAAATAAGACTCAAATCGTGTAAGATTGAAGTGCGCATTGCAATAATAGAAAACTGAGTTCAATTTTTTTTTTTTTTTATAATGCATGGTCTGCACTGTGCTATCTGAAAATATTTTTTAAGGAAAAATGCGTCTTCAAAAATTGCAACTGAGTGGCGTAATTGGTCAGTGCACTTGAACGGTATTCAAGGGATGCGAGTTCGAGTCTCGTCTCAGTTGCAATTTTTGAAGAAGCATTTTTCCTTAAAAAATATTTTCAGATTACCTAGTTCAATACACTCCCAGAGGTTAAAACGAAATTTAAATATCGTACTCCATTCTTACATCTTAGCATCAAAGACGTAATGTAGCAACATCCGTCGTATTGGTCTAGCTTTTCTTAGAACGTGACCCGGTGCGTGGGTTAGTATTTCACATCGGATTTTAAGTAAGTAGATAGGTACTACTAAGTAGGCAAAAGCTGCTTGTGCTTAGCTTTCCTTTCATACTTTATTTATTTTTATTTTATTTGGATGTGCTGGCGGCTGCTCGCTGATAGACAGTTTTAAGGACTTATACTTTGTACAGTGATTATTCAAACTCATCAGTATCACAGTAGTATTTGACGATTTTTTTTCTTGAATGAAAACTTAATCAGTTTAATTTACTCCAACCTTTTTTCCTCCATGCAAATAGGCACCTTCGAGCCGCTATCTCAAACACCTTACACAATCATTGTTGCAAATAAACACAGCGGGACCTAAGAAGTGTCAAAGTTAAACAATTTCTGCTGTAACTCGGAGCTTATTACAAAGATAGCATCCAAAGGTAAAACAAACGAAGAAACATCGCAAAGTCGCATTAAAAGACACCTTTCCATTGTATTTTAGTAACAAAAAGGCCGGTTACTGACGCTTTAGGTAGGACTCCCGTTTCTTTGTTTTTGAGATTACGCTTTCGCGTCAACCGTTGCCAGAGACATAAAGGGGGAAAACTCATCACGGGTCCGAGACGTCTTCACATTAAATTCGCCACCCCTTATTCTAATACAAAGGCCAAATCCTTATCATGAACTTTTTTGTTTTTAGCAGCTTTCCCTTGAGCAGGTGGGAACAAACAAAGCGAAAGACTTTCTTGGACAAAAAAAATAATGGAAAGATTCCAGCTTTTTGTTTACCTAATTTTTTACAAACGCTTCGAGTTAAAAAAACTCTTGTAAAGTCTCGTTCGTTTTGTTTTTAAACTTGTGTAATTAATTTAAGGTATGTATCTAATTATTAAGGTTACATATTACAGCTGTTTTGGAATGGCTGTCAGGAATTGTGTTCGTTAAATATTAAGGAAATAATGTCGTACACTTTATTGAGTTCCAAGAAGGCAGGTCTCATAAACTTACTTACATATTGACCTCGATTTTATTAACAAGGTTGGCAGCTCCAAAACATTAATTTTTCTTTGCTGGCTTTTTCCTTTCCGCGTGCGTATGTAGCAGGACTAAAGATTTATTTGTAAATTAAACTCATACTCTTGCGGTGTAGGAAAACATTATGATTTACCCGACGTGTACTTAAAACTCACTCTTTTCACTCGACATTTCATTCTTTTAACTTTTCGTATTAGATTAAAGATTTGTCTATAACATATTACGTCATAGAAACTACTTCATTTAAATTCCACTGTACTATCAATGTACAATATGAATTCAAATAGGTAATATAATAGGTATATTTCCTGATTCGCCTTAGAAAAACCATTTTCTCTGATTCGTTAAATCACATTGGTGACCGTAAAGGGCTCGTTCAGACAACACGCGCCCGCCACGCGCACCACACGCGAACAACTCGCTTTGATATTTTTTGTATTTATAATTTGAGTCATATGCCACATCAATAGAGCTCAAATTGCAAATATGCAAGCGGGCGCGCATGGCATTTTACTGCCGACACCCTTCTAAGAGAAGGCCATTGCCCTATAGTATAGTGGTACATAAAGGGGTAATTCTTCTTAAATTTTTATAGCTATATAATAATACAAAATATTTTTGCTGAGAAGCATCTTTATTGTTCAGTTTTACACATACCAGGTTAACATTTACGATATGTCAAGATCGAGAAAACTCCAAAAATCACAGAAATTATACTTTAAAGTTCATTTTAAACAATAAAAATAAGTAAATTATAACAACAGTTGAGAAATAGTCGTATTTCTTAACACTTATTACTACACACAATTTTCGTAGATTTATTATTAATAATTAGTTTATTTATCTATGTATTTAGTTCTTTCTTTATTAAATATAGTCATCATCGTCAGAAGATTTTATTTCTTATCTAATTTATTTACAACATTCAGTCAAAGTGATATTTCAAAGTAAATTAAACTCATTTAATTAAAATGATAATTTGACAAGAAGAAAAATCTATTACTTAAAATTATAATTTCTCTTATGTATTTTACTTATAATTTAAATATTTACATACAAGTGTATACCTTATTTATTAAGTTAATATTTTTGTTCAATAATTTTAAATAGCATCACAGTGAATTTATTTTCGTTTGATCGAAGAGAAACGGACATTTCCCTCACTGCCGATGTTATAAAATATTCAAAATGTGCGGGAATAGAAAGAAAAGTTGATAATAGATATAATATTAGGTCAAACTTTAGCGAGGGGCGGGCTTTACTTCTGTTCAATATAGGACCATAGAAGTATACATACATACTACTTTAAGTAAAATAAAATAAATAAATAAAAAATAAAAAGTTCAGCGATATTTGGAAATTCGATCCGGAAACCAAAATAGAAAAAGACCGATATTTAAATACGTCATAACATAAGAATGCTTCTCGTCGTCATGTTCATATTCAAAACGTATTTATACATCAATATTTGTGTTGACAAATATTTGTTATTATCTAAAATTGTAAAATAAGCCTTAATCTTAAGTATATTGCTGATTTTTTCCTACAAAATAAAATATCGTTTAAAATGGTATTGTTGACCGTACTTTGTCTATACTGGTGGTAATGAAATATAATTATTTATTTAATTTATTTAATTTATTTAATCGCCGCCTTTGTAAGCAAATAGTCGTAGTATGGGAATAATCCATCACGTCAACACAAGCTCACTTCTGATAATAAAAAACTAGTGAATCTATCAAACTCTATAATGTTTAGTGTAATTTTTTTCTAACGTTTAAACCTATCTATCATGTCTACAATACAATAAAAGGAAGAATAAAACGACAAAAAAGCCTTGTATTTTATGATTTTTGCCCTGAATGATAACGGAAGTGAGGGTAATTCTCAGAAAAAATGTCCATTTTACAATACAATAGAATATTAGTATACGACTTAATAACATTATTTACAAGTGCATTTTATACTGCTATATATTTACAAGACATTTTTTTTTATAATTTGTCGGTTAAAATTTCGGTTAAAAACTCAAGAAAGCCAAAATGAGTAAAGCTTATTTAATTAGAATGCTTCAATAACCATTTATAAACTAAAATATTCGTAAATAAATGTTTAATTACACGATAAATATATTTATATATTATATTAAGTATTTAATTAATAACTTAAAACCTTAAAGTAAGTAATTTACAAGGCTTAAGTAAATTCGTCTCAATAATTTATTCTAATATTGAGCTTCGATTTAATATTTAAGAAAATTTATTGTTCATAATTATAACATAAAATTCTATTGTATGTATTCACTAATTAGATAACTATTAATTACTAGATTTATTTAATAATTCAGTTTTTAAAAATTTTAACAACGCGTCTATGCGTCGAGGTTTCATGAAAGGTGTATTTACCTAAATGCCAATAGTTTAGATAATATGAAACAGCTAAGTGATTTTTCAGTTTGTTATATTTTTCTGTCAATGTGAAATATTTTATATGGTTAGACTATGGTAGGTTACGGTTGTACCAAAGATGCATCGTACATCACACTTCGCACGTTGCATATCAATGTCGCCTCAGTGTATGGAAACAGAGGCACACGCAAAGCAAAGATGCCTCACTGCGAAACATCGATGTTCATTTATGTTGTCTGGCTCGTGATTGGTCAAATCAGGGTCACCGTTTGTCTCGCTCGCGCCGCACGGCATCGTATTAACTTGTGCGATGTTAACGTGCGATGCATCTTTGGCATAGCCTAACCCTTAGTTTATAGAGTAGTATTTAAACACAGCTCTCCCTCGTGTTGGCAAGGAGTGGCGTTCTAGTAGTAACAACTTCGCGTCGTCGCGACAAGGTCCCACTTGTGATGCTTCGACGGTCCTCTGCCAGCGTACCGATGCTCTAAAAAATATGTTTGTAAGAAAGCTTTTTTTTTAATTAGGCGTAAGGGTTTACGGCTAGCCTGTTTTTATTAAGGAAATAGATTATTATAGCTTTAACCTGAGATTTATTTGGCTATAGCATCGTATACAATGTGTTTTAAGGACGATATTTTAAAACGAAGGGAGGTTGTTCTTGACATCTGACCAAATTATTTTTGTTCAAAGACTTCTTAAGGTTTTAATTTTTTTGCTAATTTCAAGGATAACGAAAAACTTAGCTGTTTTTCAAAATACTGACCATTAATAATTATTTAAAAAAATAATGGTCCTCATTCAACAAACAAATTAACCTCCAAGGTCAATGTCCTCTAAACTCCAAAAAACAGCTGACATCTAATAAAATGACCTCGAAAATTTCGCAAAAAAATATTTAAATTATTAAAAGCCGTAGAACAAAACTTATTCGCCTAAATGTCTAGAACTCTCCTTCCATCTTTATGTCGAAACACAAAGTAAAAGCAAGTTTACACCGTGTTCGCAAATTCTGGGTTACCCAAATATAAAAACACTGTAGAAAAAGAAAAAAATCTTCGATATATTCTTTTGTTGTGTTATCTTCGCCTACAGTTTGTTGTTGTGACCTATTTACTTAAAATCAAATTTCAAAGAAATATATATTTAGAAGACCCTTTTCTTCATATCAAAGAAAATTGTGTATTGTACAAACCCTAAGCTTACGGGGAAAATATCTATGGAATAGCAAAATCGTCTATGTTGTTTGTTTGAGATAGAGATAAAAGGAAATTTTAGGGAGAACGCAGACTTTAAATCGGCTGACTTTTATTAATATGAAACTGCCACACAATTTCTCACATGTGTTTTTGTTTTGGTAGCCTTTATACGTGACGATTGGCTGATGAGAAAATTTGTAGTCTGAGTTGGCCTTTAATCTTTTTGTTTTCGTTCCTTTTGCGGCAAAAGTTGTGTTGTTTTTGATAACCTAGATTTTCGTTCTTGGTTATTCACAAAGATGAGAAAAGGCCAAATTCAAACGAACGGGGGTTTTTCGTTTTAAAAATTATAAATAAATTCATCAAGAGAGGTGCCAAGAAAGGAATACGTAAGACTTAAATATTAATTGTGAACAAAAATACAGCATTAATATCTAAGAACCTAAAACGCCACGCTATTCTCTTGTGCTGAGAAGTGGTACTCTCAGCCCACATTACTGCCCCCCCCGTCTCCAAAAAAAACTACAACCACAACATCTTAAAGCCTAGAGTGAATAGATACCTTCTAGGTGACCATATTACATCCTTAACCTGCGCTTCCTATCAGGTGAGGTAAGGTCAAAGTATATTTATTGTTAAAACTTACCAGAGAATCAGGTGTGTTTGGAGTCGGCGCAGTTGATCTCAGTTCGTGATGATGTAAACTGTGGGCACTCCTTGATAAGCCTACTAGTGGGGACACCACGGCCTGGTAAGGAGGCGGTTCTGGAGGTCGCTCTGCTTCCCGATGGTAGTCCAGACCTTTATAAAGTAAATAAGTATTAAAAACTCACTGAACAACAAGTCCCTGCAGGGTGTACCTAGGAAGATGGGGCATGATCGATCCATGCCAAGTTCAATGCGATTGCAGGGCTCCCGAGCAAACTTTGCTACACCTCTTGACCTGCCTCTCCAGCCCTAATAGCGTGAACGTTGGCTGACCTGATGTCAGCTAATAACAAAGCGAAAGACCTGGCAGCATACTGGAGTAGGCGGATCTAAGCCTATCTAATATATACTGGAGTAGGAGGATCTAAGCCTTTAATATATACTATCGATACAAAGAAAGAAAAAGAAAAATTTGAAAACTGAAATAATGTTTTTAATACTTCTGACTAAATTATCTGTCTCATTGAACGGTGATCATATAAGGGTTCCTTTTTTTACCATTTAAAGTACGAAACCCTAACAACTGCATGTGCTTAGCCATTAGGCGACCGATAAATCACTAAACTATGTATGTTAAAACCTGGTACAAAAATTCCACTATCCATTAAAAAAACACGAATGACTTTCGGAAAGATAAAATTCAAAGAGAAAATTTAAAATTTACCTTTGCCCAAGGGTACGACGTCTGGATTCTTGTCGTCTTGCAAAGGAGAACGATTACCGCTGTGTGTGGATCCCTTGTACGGCTTTACGCTTTGTATTGGAGCTGAAACAAACATTAATAATTTAATCGAAAGAGCTAAACTGTTTTACAAAAAAAGCATCGGCCATCGGCCTATTGACCTGAACCAAATTCATAGTAATTATTTTCACGGGTCCCAATTGCATATTTTTATTTCTCTTACCTCGACGTTTCGACTATATTACAATAGTGCACCCGGGAAAATATTTACTATGAATACAAGTCGTTTAAGTTTAAAAAACTGAACCAAATTATCTACTTGCTAAGCCTAGTTTAGACGCTGCGAGCTGCTGACCAGACAGTAGACAGCTACTCAGCTTGTCTACTCGTACACCAGTAGCTCGGCTCGCCTTTGCTGTCTACACGACACTAGCTGCTGTCCAGTCTTAAATAAGCACTGTACGCAGGCGCAGCACAAAAGACTGGTTCCGCTCAAGACGACTGTCCCGCTCGCACTGGCGAGCTACTGCTGAACGCGTCTATACGATGCGAGCGACGGCCGAGCTGAGTCATGTACGAGTAGCTCGCGGGCGAGCATGCGAGTGAAAACAAAAAATGTTGAAGTTACTCGGATGCGAGCTACTGTCCAACTCGCACGTGTGAGTTACTCGTAAGTGACGTCCAAACAGTGCGAGTTACTGCAGTGCAGCTACTCGGCAGGCTGACTCGTACGCTAGCTCGCTTCTTCACCCAATGGTCAAATATGGGACCGTATTACTAAGGTTTCACTGTCTGTAAGTCCGTCTGTCTGTCTGTCACCTAAGTATTTCTCCGCCGTGATAACTAGACAGTTGAAATTTTCAAAAAAGTGGGACTCCCGTACAATATGGTACGGAACTCTTCCAAGTCCGACTCGCACTTGGCCGGTTTTTCTATTACATATTTGAATGTAAGCCTTTATAACATCAAGAAAATATTCATTATTTTACCATCACAATAATAAAAACACCATTAGTTACTGCTTATAAATAGTCAATATTTTATAGCGACACCTGCTCATTCTCACCCCTACCTTCACTTGAAACTTAGTCCAAAGTGGCCTATCTTCACCAAAATATAGTTGATACAATATAATGAAAAGCAATTTTAGTGATTCACCCGTCATCTATAAACATACAATTTTTTTAGACTCACACGATTTGTATTCATAGTAATCACTACATAGTCACTTCACTACATAGTATAAAATAAAGTCACTTTTCGCCGTCCCTATTTCCCTTTGTATGCTTAGAATTACGCAACGGATTTTGATGCGGTTTTTTTAATAGATAGAGTGATTCAAGAGGAAGGTTTATATGTATAATACATGCATAATATAGCCGTGCGAAGCCGGAGCGGGTAATTTCAACCGGGAAAGTGGATACAGGCTCTCATCTACGTGGACTCTACTGATAAAAAAACCTGAAAAGAAAAAAAGGGTAAAATAATCCATTTCGGGTTACTTACTTGGAAGTCGGACTGGGTTAGATTGAATGTTGAGAGGTATAAAGAAAACATGGTGTCCCAGTCCGACTTCCAAGTAAGTAACCCGAAATGGATTATTTTACACTTTTTTGTTTTTCTTTTCAGGTTTTTTAATTTTTGTTTTTAGGTTTTTTTGAAGTCGGTTTTTAAAATTTTAATTTATTTTTTTATTTAACCATTTTTAGTGCCACTGTCACTGGAAATTCTACTCCATGAGGCGAAAGCGACTGTTTCTTCAAATTGCAACCTGTACCTAATCGTAACCCATTGAAGAGTTTGGTGATAAGAACGTGTTTTCAGATGCTCCATTCATCGGTACCTATTTGTGTATGGGCCACTTCTATTAGTGGAAATGGAAAACTGAGCAATTTGTTGAATCTCGCTGTGCAGATCTGTTCATCACTCCGTGGATCCTTATCAGATCTTCGTTTAGGATAGGGTTCTCTATCAAACAAACCCAGTCCGGCGAGGCAAAGGCGAATATTTTATTCAAATTGTAACCTGTAATCGTAACCGATTGAAGAGTTTTCTGATGAGAAGGTGGTTTCAGATATTCCATTTATCGGTAACTTTTAGTTTATGGGCCAATTCTACTGGTGGAAATCGAAAAATGAGCAATTTGCTGCACTCTCGAGGTGCAATTTTGTTTACCACTTCGAAGATCCTCATCAGAACTTCATTTAAGATAAGGTTCTCTATCAACATTCATTCAAACCCAGTCCAGCGACTAAATTCGACTAAATTTTTCAAATTGTAACCTGTATTCGTAACCGATTGAAGAGTTTTCTGATGAGAAGGTGGTTTCAGATATTCTATTTATCGGTAACTGTTCGTTTATGGGCCAATTGTACTGGTGGAAATCGAAAACTGAGCAATTTGCTGCACTCTCGAGGTGCAATTCTGTTCATCACTCCGAAGATTCTCATCAGATCTCCACCAAAATTTTATGGGACCACCCCTGAGGTGTCACCTTCCGAACACAAAAAGAATCATCTCAATCGGTTAAGCCGTCTTCGAATGATCGCGTAACATACACAAAAAAAAAAAAAAAACAACAACATACAGACGAATTGAGAACCTCCTCCTTTTTTGAAGTCGGTTAAAAATATGCAAGTGTCGCGAGATATCTCCGGATATAGTAAGTGTGGTGTGCCGCGGCCCTTATGACAGTTGACAAACTGTTTATAAAATCGAGTGTCGGTACTCGACCTCGGTTACTACCCTCAACTATCAGAATGAGAGGACAACGCTCGCCGCTGCTCCAGTCTCCTCGCGACCATGACTAGTGTAACATAGTCAAAACGTCGAGGTAAGAGAAATAAAAATAAAAAATACTTGATTAAGTCCCGGGAAAATAATTATTATAAACATACAGTTCAAAGTCCTAACTGATAAACAAATGCACTGCTCAAACCAATAGAACACGTTAAAATTTGGCATACAGATAACCGTTGTAACGCAGGCGTCAGAAAAGTCTGACGCAGTTGCAGGCAAATGCTAGTCTATACTTCAAATACTGAATAGAAAATATTTTTGTTTTTCTTTTTGCTTTTGTAACGAATAGGCTCCGAAACTACTGGGATGATTTTGATTTAACTTGGTATGAGGATACATTGATTCATCGAGAGTAACATAGGCCACTTTTTATTCCAATATTCCCACGGGATCGGGAGTTATGCGGGTGAAACCGCAGAGTGCTGTATTATCTAAAGAGATCAATTTAGATAGTAATGATTTCAACCTTCGAAAGCTTAATGAACGTTTACGAACGAGTAGGTACTTATAATTAATTGATGATCATGTAAAATGTCTAAATTTAGAATCAAGTGATTCGGAGGACGAGAATTTCACCAAAATTGTCTTTGAGAGCGGCTTGCAGGAATGTTTTGAATCTAGGTTTAGTTGAATCGATTAACGTTTGAATCTGATTTAACGTCTCGCACAATGTTAATTGATTTGTTTTCAGATTATGATAAGGAAATTTCATTTCATTCAGAAATTTCCTTTTTAGTTAGCATTCGTTTGATGTTATTTATGTTTTACGAAATGACGAATTTTGCAAAACAGTTCGCACTCATTATAAATGATCAAAATACAAAAAATAATCAAAATTATTATTCATAACAAGTTTTATTAAGAGGAAAGGGTAGGTACCGGTAGCTCTCTCAACAAACTATTACAAACGTAGTCGACTGTTTTCTCCCTGGATAATGACACTTGAGCAAATATTTTTGGTGCATAAAACTTATAACTGCATGCCATCATGCCTTTATAAGTTTTTTTATAAAGGCATGAGAAAATTAGATTATTATTATGGATTATTTTTAATTAGAAAATTATGGCAGTTATAGGTTCCAGGGACGAAACAGTCAACTACGTTTGTATGGAGAGAGCGCAGGTACCCTTTCACCTTAAAATCGGTCCAGTAAATTCAAAGTCTATTCAATGCAAACAAACAAATATTCCCTCTTTATTATAAACTAGCTGTCTCGGCAAACGCTGTTTTGCCATTAAAAAACCGAGCTGATTTGTGAATCTAAACCAGCTAGGACGCCACCCAAAGGCATATAAAAAAAATTCAAATCGGTCAAGCCGTTTAGGAGGAGTTCAGTGACATAATATACGTACAGTAGAATTATACTATTTAAAAAAGAAGATTAGTATACATTTTTCATCAAGATGGTGGTTCGGTGAGTTAAGTATAGGTACATAGGTTACCTATAATTCCTTAAGTTTAAAAATAATTAATCTTCAATCAATTTAAAGTAGGTTAGTATCTAAATGTCACTGACCATTAATAGCCGCCTTTATTTACTTTGTAACTGACATTTTGGATTTCGGTAAGTTTATTTTAACAATTTAGTCAACGAAAAGTTACTGCGCCTTACTGAAGAATGTCAACACCGAATACGCAGCAAAGTATGAGAGTATTTTAAACTCATGCGTCATAGGATATGCTGTAACTAAATTTACTGATCAAATGGAGTTCTAATATGGTCATTTTAAGAGTGAATATTGAAACTTAATTTAATAGAAATGTCACCAACAATAAAAATTAACATTAAAATTACAAATAAACTACAAAAAATACAAATAAATTACTTTTGAAAATCTAAATCATACTTAATGAACAGAATTTATGACATATTTAAATGTTTAGTTTATAATATAGATAATATTTAATTTTGTATATAATCAATAAAATATTAAAAAGATAATATAAAAAACTTATTAAATCTAAACATAAAATTAAATTAAACAGCACAAAGAAATAAAAATTAAACTAACCCTAATCCCCTAACCCTAATTAAATAGAAAAAAACGGTTGCACTCCGGGAGTGCCGACAGAAGTGAAAACTAATAAAAAATAAAAAAAAACTAATTAAAAAAAAAATAGTCGGACGACTATTTGTCGTCCGACATTTGTCGTCCAACGCGCCATAAGAAGTTTTCACTTCAAAAAATAGTCGTCCGACAAATAGTCGTCCGACATTTGTCGTCCGTCAATAGTCGTCCGTTAAAAATAAAAAAAATAAAATAGTCGGACGACTATTTGTCGTCCAACGCGCCATAAGAAGTTTTCACTTCAAAAAATAGTCGTCCGACAAATAGTCGTCCGACATTTGTCGTCCGTCAATAGTCGTCCGTTAAAAATAAAAAAACTAATTAAAAAAAAAATAGTCGGACGACTATTTGTCGTCCGACTTTTGTCGTCCAACGCGCCATAAGAAGTTTTCACTTCAAAAAATAGTCGTCCGACATTTGTCGTCCGTCAATAGTCGTCCGTTAAAAATAAAAACAGTAGGCCCAGGCATACATTTTCGCCGCGCCGCGCCGTAGAGAGGGGATAGCTGTCTACTCTCCATCCGTCTTACGCTTTTTCGATCAGGTCACGTGTCCTGACGCGAGTTTAAGATTTTATACCCATTACAGAAAAAGTGCTCAACGCCGCTAAAGAAGTTTTCACTTCAAAAAAATCTAAATATACTTCCTTAGGTAAGGTGGCCAAAAGGCTCGCTGCATTGCCTCTTTGGATGGTAATGCGGATCCTTCGGCCAAAGTAGCAGCCAACCTTTTGGTCATCCTGAAGCTAATACTAATAATGATAGTGAATATTATAAAGATTAAAATATTCTTCAAAAACTTTGTCTAAGATCGTCCTGGCTTTGCCAAAAGAAAAAGGTGGCAAAAATAGATATGAATCCTGCGATTCATATCTATTTTTGCCATTTGTATTAGCAGTAATATTATAAATGTGAAAGTTTATGTATTAGTATGTATGTGTGTGTGTTTGTTGTATGTCTGTTACTCCTTTACGCACAAACTACTGGACCGATTGCGATGAAACTTGGTATGTGATGTATTGTGTATGTATGTTTTTATTTTTATTTGTGTTTTTTTTTAATTTAATAAATAAATTGTAGGTATGTAAATAGCTAGAGACCTGGATTAGCACTAGTTTTAAGCACAAACCACACAAAACTAAAAAAAAGTAACAATGATTGCGTCAGAGAGCGAACGGTCTAGTGTTTACAAGGAGAAGCAGCAACTTCAGGATAATTGGTGCCAACGAACTTCTTATAGGATATTTAGTACAGTTTGTATTTGAATTTTATTTGTATAGATTCGCGACTTACAATAATTAACAATGCTCGTGACTTTTAAATTACTCTGCAATTGTTTAATAAAACATTTTTCATTACTCATACTCTGAAAGTAGGTCTAAAGATGCCTGAAGAGCGTGTAGAAAATAAAACTTTCAGCCCTAGGGAAAATCGCTTTCACTGACAGCTGTCATGTCAAATTATGGCTTCGCACGGCTTGTGCAATGTGCATATGTAGCCAGTATCAGAAAATAAAATAAAATAAAAAAATATAACCTCTTTGGTCCCAACCTTGGAAGAGGATCAGGTAGTATGGAGTCTCTCGTTCACTCTCATTGTTAGGAAGAATTTTATGTATTATTCGTAAAGAAAAGCACAGTGTTTACCTCGGGTGAAAGACTCATTTAGTCCCTCGAACTATTAGCGCCCTTGCTACGCTCGGGCGCCAAACTCCGTTTCGGGACTCAATGAGTGACTTTCACACCTAGGGTTACAATGTACTATTGTTGGTTGAATGTTTGAATTAGGAATCTTAACAATTAAATTTTTTGTTGCTTGTTTTTAGCTAGATAAAGCTTGCCCAGAACCTATACACCCTCTCATCTTAGGCGACCATATCCAGAGATTACAACTCGTTAATATGTCTGGAGACAACGCCTTGAGTTCGAATCCCGACCATCCGTGCACAATGCAGTTTTCTTATGAAAAATGTGCTCTAATTGACATTTCCTTTACGGTGAAGGAAAACATCATGTACCTCTAGTTGTAGTTTTATTAAGTTACCTACTGATTGTAGATTTCTCTTTGAACAATAAGGCCGCCTTTTCTTACATTTAGACTTAAGCTTTGTTTTTTTTATATTTAATCTTCTAATATATATAAATTACGTATCACGTTGTTTGTGCGCGATGGACTCATAAACTACCTAACCGATTTTAATCAAATTTGCACACCGTGTGCTGTTTGATTCAACTTGAAAGATAAGATAGCTTACATCTTAATGTATCCCGATATTCCCACAGGATCGGGAGTTACGCGGGTGAAACCGCGGAGCGCAGCTAGTGTAATATAAAAATGAGATTACAATGAAGTATTTATTTATCTAGTTGTTAGTATATTATTAGCTTTTATCATGTGTTTTTTTTTTCAAATAAGTATATAATGCTCTTTTTCTTCTTCTTTCTTCTATATTATCGTGTTCAAACTTATTTTTTCGGTTGGTGGTTAAATATATAGTATTCTGGTAGACAGAAGTTGTTTTCGTTTAATCAAAACCTGTCTGTTTTCGTTCTACTCGACGTACGTGCTCATTCGTTTTCATATAAATGGGTCCAGAAATTATATTTTCTTTGACAGCTTTCGGTATTTTCTATTGAGGTTCCATTGTTCCTTTTTCAGCTAATTTTGCTAACTTAGCAAGGTTTTACTCTAATATTAAATTTTAGAACAGCGCTTCGCAGTTTCACTTGTTCTAATACTGTTGGGAGTTGTTCTCTATTGTACAACATACCCTCAATGATTTGGTAATTCACTGTGTCAAGCGTATACTGTGTGTTTTTAAACTGGGACAGTATGGGAAAGCTCTAATCCAGAGGACATGCCTAGGTACAAAAAAACTGTCCTTTAGGAAACATTTGCTCTTTTTTTAGTGAAAACAATTTTGGAATAGTAATTTTTTTGGTCGAGAGTTGTCCATAAATATTACATTTTGATAAAAAAAGAAAAATGCGGATCAGTTTTTTGTGAGGATCGTTTCATTGTATCGGAAGATAAAAATCTGAGCAGCAGAAGTTAATCAAATTTATAATCAAAACTCATTAACCAGTTACATAATACCTACTCTTTAGTCTTATAAATTGCGTCTTCAATACAAACTAAATCAATATTCGCATGCCTTGTTTCTCATTTCAACACAGGAATATAGAAAGCCATAAGTAGGTAGATTTACTATACCGAATTGCAATGATATGTATGCTTGACACGCTATGTGACACTCTCGGCTAGAATTTGCCAGGCACAAGCCTGGCACTGACGAACTTCATCTAGACTATAGCTTCTTATAGTTATTGATTTGATTGGCCTATATCTTCTTGTTATTTAAATTGTTGCTTTAAAAACTATAAAATTTAGGCCTTTTAAATCGTATCTAGATATTTATAAAGCGCCAGCAACTTAAATCCATGCTATGTAGGGCGTTATGGATAAAAATGTGAAAAAAAAATTAAAATTTATGTGCGCTAATTAAGGCCAGTGTGAGGCTGTAAATTTCCATACAAAAAGCGGTAACGTTTTCCCCCACATAAACGAAGTTCAATTTTGATAATTTTTGAAAATGTTCTAGATCTAATGGAAAACTAGGTTTAACCGTTTTTATTTTAAAGAAATTATATTGCCTAATATAAAAATTATTAGTATCTGAATATCTATATTTTTTACTTAAAAAATTCATCGAGGGATTCAATTGTTTTTTAAAAGACTAAACTGAATTACCAAAAAAGAAAAACGTATAAACCGATAATAAGATGCAGTGAAATAGATGAGACCAAATTTATTTTATTTTGTGAAGGATAAAGGGGGTAAAAACGTAACGGCCCGCAACATTATTTGAAAACAAAATGAAGGCAATTACGTCCGAACTTAAACTCTCTCTATCGCACGATACGAGTCATTTTTTAAAATACCTACTCGCGCCGCGTATCGATAACTCATGATTCTCTTAACATCTCTTACGGTGAAGGAAAATGTCGTGATGAAACCCGCGACTTAGTTGGCTCCAGACGTATTGACAAGTTCTTTCCTCTGGATACGGTCGACTAAGCCGAGAGTGTGGTAGAGATCTAATACATGTCTCAGGAACTACTCTTCATCTTGAGGTGCCATTTTTTACCGGAGGTCGGCTATCATTAACGCTTGTATATTCGTACTCAGCGCTATCTCTTTCCACGCGCGCCGCGCAATGGCGCTATCCCTTTTCGAAAATTTTGAGTTGCTAGTCATTATAGTTTTTACGATATATCGTAAAATAATTTTAAAAAGCCCAGTTTTTAAAAAGCAAATCTATCGAGAAAAATTAATGCTATTATGTTTTCATTCGAGGAAAAACTGCTTGAAGATCTGAAGATACATTCTAAATAAAAATTAGTGTTGTAGATGCAGCGGAAGTTACTTAATTCTTCATTGGAAAAGGGGCTTTTCAGGTCATACGGGCCCTTAAGGCTATTTTTACTTTTGATGCTGCTGCACGGATAAGGGATCTAGTGTTTTACTTAAACCATGTCCGGAGGTTCTTAAGCCATGAAGTGCGCCTCCTTCCGGGTGGTCGCTTCCCTTGGATTTTTCCTTGCATCAGTAGTTGGAGCAGTTCATATTTATCATTGCGCATGATATGACCAAAATACTGTTGCTTACGTTTCTCTAAACTATTTAGAACCTCTACATTCTTATTCACCAACTACATCGTCCTGTAATTGTTGCTTAAAACTTTGCCTTACCATCTAACAAATACTGCTTTGCGATGATAGAGCGAGAAATATAAAACTTTGTTCGGAAGTTATGAGCGCACATACGTTTCGGCGTTTCATTTATATTTATATAGATAAATAAATATTGTACAACAGCCCAAGCTATGCAACTAGACTTGTGTTACCAGACAACGGATAGAATAATACTTATTATATGTACCTTTTTTTGAAAAGAGTATATTCTAAATACATAAGCACCCAGATCAGAGTCAAATATTTCTACTTAAATACTTGTTTGAGGTGGGAAAGGAACATGCGACTTTCTGTTTTGTAGGCAGGTGTTTGCCCACCGCACTACAGAGGTCGTTAAATGACGCTAATACTAAGTACTTATCTATTTGTAATTTTACAATACTGCCCTCACACATTGCGTTAACGTGTGACCACAATATATCGCCGTCCATTTTATTCACAGCCGCCAGCCATTTTCTTTTGGAATTTAATAAAAATACTTGAGAGTCCACTGACGAAACATCTGCAGTTTCAGTAGAAACGTTAGCTTATAAATCAGAGTTCAAATGCAGTTGCCGGGCTTTTCCGAGTTTGAAAATTCCGGTCACGCGGCGAATCTACCTCGAACCTCGCCTTAGAGGCGATTCCGATTTATTTGTGGCCTGACGGTTGGCACCAATCTTTTATATTCTGCCGTCCTCAAGCTAAAATGCCGTTAACTAACATTTTGTTGATTTTGACCTTTTGATGCCATCATAATCAGAAAAAAAATCTCTTTCGGCCTATATTACCAGAATTTTCGTAGCTTTTATAGTCGTCGAAATATAAAAATTAATAACGCCGTTATATACATGTAAATCGTTACATTCCAACGCTAAAACGCCTTTAAGTATCATTGCTAATCTAAAAAGCGGTTAAAGGTACATAGTGTAAGTATTTAATAAAAAAATATACTCATAATCCTAGCTAAATTGCCGTTATGCGATATCTGTACTCTACAATGCAGTTAAAGTACCTTAACGTTTCTCTAGTTAGGCTTCTGTTCTCTAGTAGTACTAAACTATAAAGCCGTTAAATATAAATCATAAACAAAACTGCCGTTAAAGACACTTAACCGCATTTTAGTATTGCATTCATAGTTTTTTTTTTTGCAAGGTTTACAAAGCCGTAATGTTATAACGGCAGATTTTTAAAAACTCAGATAATGTTTTTTGAGTTGCTACAAGACTAAAATGCGGCTAAACCGCAATACCTAACTAAAATGCGGCTATCTGCTCTCGCGCGGGTAATATTTCGACGAAATGTTCGGGGCGACGGGGTAAGCGGGCGGAGCGGGTGGTCGGCCGGGGGGCCCGCTCAGTCCGGCGCACAATGGGCGGAATTTTGAGCGTGCCTTTCATAGGAATTTTGAAAAATTAAGTTGTGTTTTCGTGAGTTTTAAGTATGCAAGATTGTTGGGGACATCGAAACATTCAAATATAAGTGATTCTTGTTGTTATTTTAAAAAAACACCACAAAATATGATTTTGTATGTTTCAAATGTATGAAAATGGAATTTATTTTCCTCATAAAATCTTTCGGTCCCGTACGGTTAAGCTGAAACTTTCAGGGATTTATATTTAGACTCCAGTAAAGCCTCGTGACCTTTGACCTTGATCCCGACCGTTCCCGTTTAGAAGTTATGGTCAAAATAAAAATGACATTTTTTGACTATCCTATGAGTATGTAATACTGTCGGCGACATTAAAGTATTCAATAATACGTCATTTTAAGTACACCATAAAACAAGAGTTTGTATATTTTATATGTACAGAAATGAAAAAAAAATACCTCGTAAAATCTTTCGTTCTCTAACGGTTAAGCTGGAACTTTCAAGGATTGATATTTAAACAATAGTTACGCCATGTGACCTTTGACCTTGATCCCGAACATTCTCGTTCAAAAGTTATAGTCAATATAAAAATGTCTTTTTTTTACTATTTTATGAGTACGTAATATTAGCGGGGACATTAAAGTATTCAATAATAAGTCATTTTAAGCTTGGCATTTTTGACAGAAAACCATAAAACAAGAGTTTGTATATTTTAAATGTATGGAAATGAAAAATATTTTCTTCATAAAATAATTCGGTCTCTCACGGTTAAACTGGAACTTTCAAGGATTGATTTTAAACAATAATTAAGCCATGTGACCTTTGACCGTGATCCCAAACGTTCCCGTTTCAAAGTTATGTTCATAATAAAAATGTCCTACTACGTCTACTTTAAGATACTATCGAGAACATCGAAACATGAAATAACATGTGATTCTAAGCATGTAATTTTTGACAAGACGTCACAAGCATGAGTTTTCATATTTCAATAGCACGACAACTTATTTTCCTTACAAAATCTTTCAGTCTCGCACGGTTTAGATGAAATATTCAGGAATTGATATTTCGACAATAGCTAATCCATTGACCCCATTTAGAAGTTATGGTCAATTATAATAACTAATTTTTCGTAAATTTTAACTAATTTAACTAATTTTTCGTAATAATAAACATTGTCAAGGACATCGAAACATTCAATAATGAGTATTTCTTAACAAGTCAATGTATTTTTAAATTGTATGGAAATGGAGCTTATTTTCTTTGTAAAATCTTGGGGTCTCGCGCTGTTAAGCTGAAACTTTTAATCATCATATTGGATAAGGTATAAAATACAATCATTCTTTATCTCCAAAACACTTCAATAATTATCTCATATTAGTATAAAAAACATACTTAGATAGAGCACACCATGTGAAATATTGGTACAACTAATATTAACTAGATATTCGAGAATAACTTTGAACGTAAAATAAATTGATTACTATGGCTGTGTTTAAGTTTTTAAATTTATGTTTTTTGTCTGTTTTTCATCCATTACCAAAGTTACCGATGTGTGTTTTTTTATTAGAAACGGTTACTTAGTACCCAATTCCGTATGATTGAAATTATAATAATGCAAATTTTTATTTAACACATAACTTCTAAACGGGGTCGTTTGGGATTAATGTCAAAGATCTTATGACTATTTCAAATTGTTTTTTTTCTGTATTTAATTTGATACCCTTCAAAAAAATAGAATAAAGACTAAGCTAAAATGCGGTTATCGTAGTAAGTTTTGTATTTAGCCGCAGTTTAGCGTTGTAGTATAGTAAAAAATTTATCAATAAAAATATTTTTTCATAAATTCCAACTCTAAATAGCGGCTAAGTACTTTAACTGCATTTTCATTTAATTTAAAATATCATGGTGCTAAGCTAAAATAACTCTAAAGTCTTTTAACGGCTTTCTAATTTAGAAATGAATGTAAATTTTTTTTGTATCGTAAATCATATAAAATCAAAGTAAAACCAAACACTAAAATGCCGTTGTTGTTTACGCAACGGCATTTTAGACGTGGATTTATGAATTAATAATTAGAGAAATACTAAGAAAAAAAACATTTTTACAATTTTTATTATTTAAAAGTTCTTATTATAAATTAAAATATTTGCTATTTGATAGTGCTTCGTGAGATCTATCCATCAGTATATTGAAATCCCAATTATGACCGATAGTTATAAAGTAGCACGCTTTTCAAAAAATTGCCGCGTTTTTAGCTCATAACTCAAAAAGTAGTTTTTGTACATAACGGCATTTTAGCTTGAGGACGGCAGTATTGACCTTTTATTACAAGTGAAAAATGTTAGAAAATATACGCTCTACATAATATAAATTACGATGAAATAACAAGCGTATAATTTTCTTAGAATTTCGCTGTATAAACTTCTATAATAAAAACGTTTTACATTTAATTAATAGCGTTTATTGACCGAGGAAGTGAAGCGTCTCTGATTCAAATCTGCTAAAATTTGCTATGACCTGTCAGTATGTACTACCTATGTATGTTTGTTAATATTTTTTTACATGTCGTATGTTAGAACGGAAACTCGGTTCCCTAAAAAGGGGCACCAGAGGGCTACTAGATATCACGACATAATAAGATCCAATTTTCATGATTTTTTTTTGTTTAAAGGGTCATTAAATTTGTCTCGTAAAAATTTGGTGAAGATATGATGAGGATATTTCGAGTTATACTTCTACTAGGTAAAGATTGATGGAGCACATGGAACCACCTTTTCATACAAAACTTCTCAAAGCTTATGCTCGCGGGGTCTATTTGCAGAACTACTAATTTTTATTATAGTCTCAAAAATGTCAGATGACAAAATAAAAATGCGATAAATATTTGCAACCAGCTTTTTATAAGAAAAGCTTCTGTAACACTGCTATAATTATACTCAAATACTCGTTCAATCATAATGTCAATTATACCACATAAATGGCATTAATTTATATTACTTCTATCTCATATCACAGAGCTAAGGAGCCTTAAAGCTTTGGAGGCGTGCATGGACCCGAAACCAACACGCAGAGGCCCTTTACTATGACCAGTTTAATAACAAAGTATGATGTAGACATTGAATAGACGAATATCCTTGTTTACACTACGGTTTGGATAGAACAATTTTAAACTACAGAAGAAAATTATTGCTTATTATTACGCAAAAGAAAATAAACAATTTGTTTTAGAACCCCATTCTAAGTTAACACGTCGCGCCACCGTTTGTCATTTCGCGGTGATCCTGGTGATAGCAGTGTCGTAAAAATTCAAACTAACATTTCGTCTTATAGTTGTTTCTCACGCTATCATCAGAGCTTTCACGGCCTTTACGAAGGCAGTAAACTTGCGTATTATTTATATTGTTAGTTGTAAATTATTAAGTAAACGATGAACATTATCTGTCTAGTCAAATATTTGTAGCTATTTGCCTTTACGTCTAATCTAGATGAATTATAACTTTAGACGCATAACACATACCTACTACGCAAAACACCACATTTACGCAAAACGCATAACTCGCAAAATACCCCTTACGCAAAATACCAACTTTGATTTAAGCAAAATACTAACTACGCATACCACCAACTTTGATAACAATATAATAAACAAATAGAAACAAAAGACGATACAGCGTTAGCAACTTTAATCTATTCTTTTCAGGGTGCTGCCTGAGAAATGTATTAAACTAAGTAGGCTTGCCCAGAACCTTTACCAACTCTTCAGCTTATTCGACCATTACTAAAAGAAAGAACTAGTCAATGCGTCTGGAGCCAACTAAGCCGCTAGTTTCATCACCATGTTTTTTTTCAACGTAGGAGCCTTTTTCTAACGCTCATAAATTTCAACGTAGGAGCAATGGTATTAGCGCTCATAAATTTAACATTAGAAATATTTCATTGAAGTCCTGGTTGAAATTTAAACCCACGACTTTCGGAATGATAATCGAGGTGTCTACTACAAGTACAACATCACTCTTCAATTTTGATAAACCACCATAGATTTTACATACCTTAGCAACTAGGCATGCAATAGGTATGGGCGTCAGTGGCCATTAAGAATAGAATAAGTTCTGAACAATTTGTCAAATATTTATAGACTATGAACTGCCGGTTGCAATAGAGCAAATGGCGGTTAATGGCTTTGTTTGAGTTTAGTTGACCGAACTAGGGCTATATCCGTTAGATTTTTTTTGCTTCATTGTAAAAATATTTATTTTACGGCTATGAATACAACCCTCTACTTTCTTCATAGCAACCAAATGTTCGCCTACCAACACCAAAGAGGTCTTCCAAAAATATATGTATTGGTCTTTTACATTTTTGGCAATTACTAGCATGGTAATTGTCGAATCTAAATACGCGATACGCCAAAAATGTATGAATTGGCCTTTTGCATATTTGACACTACGCGTCACAAGGCTTTTATACACAATTTTGACATTTGAACTCAGAAATCTGAGCTGGTGTGCTATTGGTTCGCGAACAAAAACAAGTAAAATTGAATATTATGAAAATGAATGATTTTTTGTTTGCAACGAATAGGCTCGGAAACTACTGGGGGTGTGTATGGTGTGTCGGATGATGAGGCTCGGAAACTACTGGACCGATTTAGATTAAACTTCAGTATGAGGATACATTGGTCCTTGGGAATAGTAAAGACTACTTTATATTCCGGTATTTCTACGGGTTTGGGACATAATAATATGCGAATGTAACCGCAGCCCGCGTTTTTCATAATTACGGTAATAATTAATTAGATATTATATTTACCTGCATATTGTATCGGTCGCTCCCTTCTTCTCATAATTAAGGCAATAATTATGAAAACTATAAAAGTTAATGATATTCCGGATATGATCCCCATGATCCAGTTCATGTCCACTCCTCTTGATGAATCCGCTTCTGTTAAAGAAGAAAACATAATTAATACATAGAGTAAGCAATTATTTTAAGTGTAAGATAGAATTTTTTTTTCAAAAATTACAAAAAATGTCACAAACTATAGTTTGTGTCAATGTTTGTCGATATACAAACTTACTGATTTTTAGTTATTTATTGTATTTTAGCAAATACTTCGAATTAAGATATTATTAAAGTGTGGTACTACCTACTCTAATCTGATTATGGTTGTCTGGAAAAGATCGCCCTTAGTCGATAAGGCTACCCTTTGTGCAACACTTGGGTCTTTTTCTTGATTTAAGTATCCATTTTTTTTTAATATGTATTGTAATCATAAAGTGTTTATTTATCTATTTGAATTGATTACGGTTATTATCAAGAGACGGAGCGATTCATGAGGAAATATGTATATAATTAATTAAGGTTTTGTATAATTTGGCGTTGAAATATGACGATGACTGTTAAAGATATCGGAAAAAATCATGGTGGGACCTTTGGCGTGCGCCAAGTAAATTCAAAAACTGCTTAACAGATTTTCCTCTGCTACCCGTATGAAACCGGGGCGGGTCGCTTCTAGCTAGTTAAATTAAAAAATACATTATGTATCATAGAATAACCGACCAGGTTCCATGATAACTTGAATCCGCTGAGAGTGCACGGAGTGAGATTGGAAATGAAGTCCCATTTAGATCAAAAATCTCAGTTGTTGGTACAAAAGCTCGTCTTGTTAATTTCATGAATGAATGCACAGACAGACTGATTCGGATTAACGTACTTTTTGTATATATTTTACAAAGTATAAAGTTCATTCGTGCACTTGTATTTTTAAAGGTATAATAGGTGAATAATAATTATTTTAGATTAAATAAAAAACCAAATCAAAATAAATACGTCTATTCTTACTTAATTTACTAAATGATTATTGTTTGATTTCACATTTCAAATTATTTCACAGAAAATATTAATTGATAGATTTTGCAAAGCCTGAAAGATTGTGCCATACTTTATTAACTTTATAAAAAATATTTCCTTCATATTACCCTAATGCTAGTCCTTAATACAATCTTATTTTAAGCTATAATTTACAACAGACGAAACTATCTTAAACTGATCTGAGTAGGTATATAAATTAGTCTCTTTCGCTCAATGCTCACTGCTCATAAGTAAACAATTTACTCAGTTTGAAACAATACACCTCGACAAGTCTGTAGAATGTCTGTAGACAATACTAACTTATATGTTCATATTAAAGATATTAAACATTTTTCGTGTTACATTTCCTATTAAGGAGAGTCTACAAAAAACAACTGTGCTCGAGTGGAAGGGACGCGTGCCTTTCACTTTTTATGTCTGTCTCTCTCGCTCTTAGGCGGGCTAACCATGCCCGAGTGGAAGGGACGCGTGCCTCTCACTCGCTCTCATTGTTAGCGCATAACGTCAGCGGAGCGTAACGCAGTTTCTTGAAGTGTCACCCGGCAAACCAACGTTGTCACGTCAAAAAGTTGTCTACTAAATAGAAACAAAAGAACAAGTTTGACCATAAGTATAGTATAGAGAGAACTCACATAAAGATAAAATGCTCATCAAGAAAAACTGTCTATAGCCTAACAAATTTAAAACTTACAAACAACAAAATTAAATGATAGTAATTATTTTCCCGGGTCTTAATCGCGTAATTTTTGTTTTTTATTTCTCTTACCTCGACGTTTCGACTATGTTACAATAGTCATGGTCGCGAGGAGACTGTGTCTCCTGAATATGTCTGTGTCTGATGAATACAAATCGTGTGAGTTTAAAAAGTTTAAAATTAAAAGATTTCAGTAATTATGTACCCATATTAATTTAAATTAATTTACTTAATTTATCTGTGTACATTGTTAATGATACATTATTTAATCATACACATTATCATCATGTACATTAATTTTGTTGTCATAAGTATTTTAAATTTATGAAATAGTAATATTATTTCTTCGAAATAAATATGAATCTGTTCATATAATTTTATGATTATTGTTATTAACAATGCTACTAGAAATAATATGGTTAAAATTTTAGAATCGGGATAACAATTTTAGTGTGGATTCTCATTATGTTTTCTCTATCAGACTGTATTTTTATATATCATTGGTACAACACATTTGAAGTGCTAGTCACTTGTCAGTGTAAGCTTGATTTACAACTATGTCGAAAGCAATCTAAAGCCGTAGCAAGGGCGATACGATGAGACTATTACAAATAGAGTTTCGTCTCCTATTCATGTTCTATGTTCAATCAGTTTCCTATAACAATGTTGTAGAACGACAAATTGAGTTAGAATCTAGAATTGATATATTCTTAGAGATTCACTTCCTGTGTTTGTTTATCAAAATCTAATAAAACTATTTTAACAATTTTGTTGTTTTGAGCAATCATTAAGTTGGAATCTAGAAATCTATATTATTAGAATTTGACTTCTTGTGTTTGTTTATCAAAATCTAATTAAATTACTTTGACAATAAAATAAAATGAGCCATCAAGTCAACTTCTCTATCAATCGGATTTTTGAACTTATCTAAATTAATTTCTTCACCGACAAATTAACAAAAATCACATTAAACATTAAATAAGCTAAAATCTATAACTCGATCCATCGATTACTAAAGGTCAAACTGTCTTTACTCCAAACTTCCACTAACTAGGTGGCATTAAATTTTTTATACTGTCAATCAAAGTTATCAGAGTTAAGAACACTGAGGCCAATAACCTTGAACATTACAAAAGTTTCCGCTCCCGAAACGCTCTCTGTACCCACTCAGTTTGCACAGTGCTTAAAGCCGCTTTTATATGCTCCATGGTAGATTGATCGAGTACCTAATAGTTTTAATTAGTAAATCAACTCACCTGTTTGTAACGCTAGCCTTGATAATGTGTGTACTCTTAATGAATTCAGTTCTGATCTTCCTCTTGCATTAAATGCGTAGAAGACGATTTTCAAAGACTTTCCCGGACCTAAGCCTCTGAGGTGCCAGGTAGGGTTCGGCGCTGATAGATTTAATACTAAAATCCTAGATTCCCATACTTCTACGAAATATATTGTGTGTAGACCGCCGTCGTAACCTTGTAAAAAATAAAAATGGAGTTACAAACAAAAATATCAGAAGCACTCCTGTAAAATATGTTCATTCGAAGTAACATGTAAAGTTTAAGCGACCTGTGTTCCAGTGATTGGTTAGGTTCTGTAATTGCTGTACTTTGTCGAAAAGCATACAATAATTTTACTAAAAAATAGAGCCATCAAATAGTGAAAACCAGATTTTATTTTCAGCATAGTTTTTAATTGCATTGATAACGGAAAGACAGACCAAAAGACTGACATTGATTATTAAAATTACTATAAATCATATTACTCTGCTGCTCTTTTATAAACCCCTCGACTAGTTCTTATAAATTGCTTCCATGTAGAAATTTTTTGATTTCCTTTGTATAATATAAGTAGCTATAGATTAAATTCTTCACTCACCAGGAGCACACTTGAATTCCAAAGAATCCTCAGTGAGATTGTAAGCGGAACAGTTATATGGGCGGTCCGGTCGTACTGCGGGCAGCAATGTAAACCGGCATGGCTCAACTTGCTGTCCCGCGAGATTGGTAGCTCGACATGCTATTACACCGTAATCCGTCTCCGCTTTCGGTGTGAACGACAGTATTGATTTACCGTCGATTTCTGTGATTTTCTTCTATAAAGATACAGGTTTAAGAGGAAAGGGTACCGACACTCTCTCTATACAAACGTAGTTCTCTCTGAATAATGACACTAGAGCAAACATATTTTTTAGCATAAAACTGCCATGACTATGCCCCTATGCCCCACCTGTAATCCAGCGACTTGGAAGTTGGGACTTTTTGAGGTCAAGGCTTACTGACGTCACTCTACCTTTACATAGATTGCACGTCCGCACTAAACCTGGTATCAATATGGACTACCCAGGGGAGCCTGGAAGGTCCAGGTTGAGTTGAGATGCTCCTATGTCTTGTTTTTTTTCATATTCTAATTATCATAGAAAGTAAGAGTTAAAAAACAAAATAAAACATAAGGGCATTGTCATGGCAGTTATAAGTTTTATGCTAAAAAAATATTTGCTCTAGTGTCACTATCCAAGGAGGAAACAGTCGACTCAGTTTGTATAGAGAGAGCCGGTACCCTTTTCTCTTAATTATGTTTGGTTGCGATACGTAAAACTACTGCTATTACGTTTTATCGTAGACGTATTATCATATCATTAAAATTGATAGTTCATTCTTGTTAACACTAACATAATTGGATACTATTTCCAAAAAGAAATCTAATAACCATTATGGTTAACACCATTGAAGGTTAGTGGTGATTATATCCTACCTATAAGCGCTGAGCACATTGGTAACGGGAGCGTTTCAGGGGCGGGATTTTTTGTTATGTTCTAATATCTATGCACCATGCTATACAAAGACCATATGGCATGGTGCATATAACCTCGAACTTTACAAAAAATTTGCCCCTATAACGCACCCAGTACCGCCTCAAATGATAACAAGGTAAAAGAGGTATAAATGCACATCCTACGAAAGTTTCGTATCAATTTGAAAAGAACATAGATAGATATTTTGGTCCAGATCAAATCTATATTTTCATAGCTACGTAGAAGAGCTATCTTGGTATTAGGCCTCTTGTAATATGTCTTTGTGGCATACCTACCTAAACCCATTATAATAATGTATCATAAGAAGCACACAATAAATTCAGATCAAATGTAAGAACAGCATAAAATAATGAGTAAGCAGATGTATTACTCGTAGCCATTTTACAAAAAATAAATTAGATTCTAAGATGAGTTAGGTACGTTCTGAAGTGGTGCAGATGAGAGACTTGCTCAGTGATGCTGGTGATATTAAAGAGATGTGATGTCTAAAATTAAAAGAAATCTTACAGAGTCCAATTCCGTCGTCCCGGCGGAGTTGTTAAGTGTCCACTGGTAGCTAATGGGTGGCGGAAAGGCATCAACTTCGCATATCACTTTGGCTGCTTCGTTGATAGCAGCGCCAATGATCGCCATACTTGACAATCTGCATACTGGTTTATCTGTGACATAATTATAGTTTAATAAGTGAGGTTAACTTATACTAAAACTAGCGACCCGCCCCGGCTTCGCACGGGTATATTATGCATGTATTATACATATAAACTTTTCTCTTAAATCACTCTATCTATTAAAAAAAAACCGCATCAAAATCCGTTGCGTATTAGTTTTAAAGATTTAAGCATACATAGGGATATAGGGACATAGGGACAGAGAAAGCGACTATGTTTTATACTATGTAGTGATAATAAACCGATTTCGATCAAACATAGCTAAGAACACTCCTGACTAATTCACCTTTCAAACAAAAAAAACTAAATCAAAATCGGTTCAGCCGTTCGGGAGCTACGATGCCACAGACAGACACACACACACAGACACGTCAAACTTATAACACCCCGTCGTTTTTCGTCGGGGGTTAAACGAAACACATTTTTTTTTTAAATTTAATCCCTTAGTTTAACCTTTAAGAATTTGTATTTTAACCAGAAACTGGAACCCTAAACCTGGTTGAAATTGTTAACGCAAAGTTTTGTTGTGTATGCCTATTATATTATTTGGTAAACACACTTAATTATAATTCAGGAATGTATATCTATTCTTAGTATTACAGTTTATTACCTAATAAATAAATAGGTAATGATGTCACATATTATCCAACGAAAAAACGAATCAATTATATTTTTGCTGTTCTTCAGTACCTATATGAGACAAAAAACCCTAATACCCTTGACATAAAAATAAACATCGCTCTTTTTGTTTACAAATGACGGAGGACTTGATTAGGATGAATGGATAACGGCGGGGCAGGGGGCGATAGAAGACTCTCGTTTCGGGGCCCAAGATCCACTATGGGTCGCTGAGCCAGCTGAGTAAGTTGTAGTAGTGAAAACAGAGGGATTTTTCTTCGAGATATAAGTTGACAAGAAGGGTGACATGAAACATTTTATTGACCAGACCAACTGAAGATGGAGATCGAATGAAGTTTGACGTCTAGTGATATGAAGTCAACATGCCCCTTTAAGTTAAGGCAAATGTAGACACTAGTGAATAGTTAAGTTATTTCATAGTAACTATCAACTGTAAGTGTAGAGCAATTTAAAGTTTGTATTCTGATACGCCCTTACGCAATATTATCACTCTATTACTTAAGGCGCAAATATGTAAGAGTAAAGAAAGCAAAACGCTTTTCGTATATTAAAAAAAAAGGTTGCATGCAAAAATGGTTGTTAGGTGTTGTTTTCTGTGTCGTTTGTAGGTGAATTTTTTACTACATTTTGGTATAAATAAAAAACGAAAATTCCTTGTCGTTTTAATCTTATACTATCCTCAGTCGGAAAAGGACGTCATTCCTTAGTGTTTTTGACTAAAATGTGAATATGCTTAAAAGCGACAAGAAAGCCTTCCAATCATACAAAAATGTAGTAAAATAACCCACCAACAAAGTGTACAAACCGGGGACAAAAGTTCGGTCACAGAGCTGACTGAATAAAGAAAAAAAAAGTGTAGACACAACAACACCTAACAATGATTATTCATGCAATAATTACCAATTTAAGTTATCTAAACCAGGCGTTGTGTTTGATTACTATAGGTATGCGCCTTAATACAATATTCAATTTACACGAATAGGGTGTAAAGTCATTAACGTGGTATGTTGATGCATACCATTGCGCTAGCCCAGTTATGCAGATTATCTGAGGCAGAAACATGCATGTTCTAAGAGAGCCATTAGACCATTCTATTTAGTATTCAATTTCATTTAATGTTATCTATCTAGTTTATAAGAATCCAAGGCTAATGTGGTCAAAGAATTACTAAATACACAATAAATCGAAAAAATTCAGTTAGGTATACTCAATAAAAAATTTGCCCATACCTTTGTATCGTGTTAACTCAGGCAGGATCTTCATTTTAACCTTTAAACATTTTTTTGTAATACTACCATGAACGTGAGGCTGAGGTCTCTAAGACCGCTATGTTGTGAGGTCAAAATATTATGGAAAATATTATTTTATTGCTACGGAAATCTATTATTCCTCATTTAAATAATTCGTGTTCTATATTTGCCAAGAAGGGATCGATTTTATTTTCTAAAATCTTTACATTATAAGTTACTAGCGACCCGCTCCGGCTTCGCACGGCTATATTATGCATGTATTATACATATAAACCTTTCTCTTGAATCATTCTATCTATTAAAAAAAACCGCATCAAAATCCGTTGCGTAGTTTTAAAGATGTAAGCGGTCAAAGGGAAATAGGGACAGAAAAAGCGACTTTGTTTTATACTATGTAGTGATGATTTGAGTTTGGTTACTTTTAGCCCTTCAAATGCAAAAAAAAAACAATACAAAAACACCTTCAAAACAAATCAATAGTGTGTATATTATAATAAATAGTAATATTTAGTTATATTTGTCTACGTCCACAAAGTCAGTTTCATTTATTTCCTCGACTCTCGCACGCTTGTTGCAAAACTTTAATAAGTAGGTAACGCTTCATTAAAAAAATAGGTTGCTCATAATCACGATTAGTTTTCGTTTATTTCCCGTTAAGTTCGTTTCATTATGAGTTCAAGTCGCGAAAACCTTAAAAAATACTCAAATAGGTACCTACTATATATATCTACCACGTCTGGCTGAGCATTCATCATCATCATCATCGTATCAGCCCATACACGTCCACTGCTGGACATAGGCCTCCCCCATACGACGCCACAAACAGCGGTCCTGAGCCGCCTCCATCCACCGACTACCCGCGACCGCCACAATGTCGGCTTGTGTCGGCTTGTGTGGCTGAGCATTATTCAATTCAATTCAATTCAATGCATTTATTGCGAATAAAGGTACATGGTATGGTGTTACATTAATGAAATAAAGAACACTCTATTCGGCCTATACATAAGGCATGCAATATTAGATTAAAAATCAATTAATTATTAGGTACAATAGCTAAAATATGTCACACAAAACTCAAACTCTATTCGTCAAACTCTAGCCATAAATGAAAATAAGTAGAAATGTCATATAAAATATGGTCATGAAATGATAATTTAAAATAAGTAGGTACAATGTCAAAAAAATCAATTATTTGATTAAAGTATGTGAAAAATAATTACGGAATTAAAACCAGATATAAAAATGATTTCGAAGCAAAATAGTACAAATAAGAGATCCTTTTCTCGAAAAAGGATGAAAACAATTCTTTGTTCAAAGGAACATGGAAAATTCTGTATTCAGGCGTTTTTTGTTTTACTTGTTACATAATAATATAATGTATATTTTGTTCATTACAGGTTAATTATATTTTGTTTTGCTATGTTAACAACATCTTTGATGGCCAGTGAGTGTATTGATTCTATGAACATTCCAATTAATATATTTAAGATCTCGTAGCAATCTAGGTACAAAGTTTTATCAATGGCGATAAAACTTGGTATCTATATAGCTTGAGACCGAACTCTAGAAAGCTAGAGTTCAGTATCTTTTGCATTAAGAAGTAACAAACATTCACATGCATTAAACTTTTATAATTTACATTTATAATATTAACAAGTAGGATACAATGGTCTCCAACTATGTTACATACAGGGTTTCATTTGTAATCGGTTCAGTATATTTTTCGTGAAGGAGTTACAATATACACAATATATACGCATAGACACAAACAAAGCTCGCTAAGTATAATTATTATTATTACGAAAAATTGTTAAGACTGCCACCCCTTCACAGCGAGTTTCTTGAATATCTTTTGAACCTTCATCTCGTTAAAATTTAACAAGCGATTTAATTTTCTAGTTTTAGCTGACACAAACTGTCAGTCCCAAAAGGATTAAAATTTGATGAATCACGCCTACATTTTTCATGGGAATGTTTTTCTGAATTATGACAGATAAAAAAAATCATCGTTATATCTCACAGCCGTCAATAAAGGAAACACGGGGAAATACAAACAGTAGATCCGTTGATATATTGCTTCAGCGTCAACGTCAGTAAATTGCATATTTATTCATAACCAGATTTCCCGTGTTGTCGCGTATGAATATCAACGTGTTTAAACTACATTATCATTTGAAGCTAATAAACAGCGCGATTATATGTTGTTGTCGTCTATATTGTTAGTTGTTCGTTCATGTTCATGACGAATTATTGCGTAAAACGCTATGCACACCGGGGCGGGAAATTTTGTAGTGCAAGTAAAGCACTATGCATACCGAAGCGGTAGCGGGAGCGTTCCGGGGGCGGAAATGTTTGTAATGTAAAGCTCTGTGCATACTGAGGCGGTATCTGGTGCATTCTGGGGCGGGATTTTTTGTAATATTCAAGTTTCTATGAACTATGTCATACAAAGATCGGCCGGTGTCTACATACACACTGCCTTAGCGACACGGAGTAGATCTTAGCCTCCGACACCAAGAGACGCCATTGAACCTTATTCTGTGCCATTTGCTGCCAGTCGACTGCCTGAATGGCTTGCAGGTCTTGGTAGTGCTCAGAATTAACCAAGATAAAACGGAATATTTCTACATGCGTAGATACAGGGAAAACATAATATCTACATATAATAATACATATACAATAATGATGGCAAGACAATACTTAAGCATAAATTATTTCCGTTTTTCTAGATTACAATGAAATTGATCATATTATTATGTCGTTAGGTGTGGAAAAAAGACGAAATCATTTAAGTTGATGTGTTTTTCAGTTTCTTCATCAACATCTGACGTCATTGCACATAAAGGAACTTCAAGAACTGATACTCCTTGCAAACACGTAATGTTCGAAATTTTGCCATTATTCTTTACGTCTCAGTGTGCTCAGCGCCTTCTCATTATTCAGGGATAGACGATTCGCGCCACAGAAGTATTCTTACAAACCATTTCTTAGAGGTATAATGAGACAGTCAACAATGTTATTCATTAGGGATTTAGATACTTACGGGAACTGATTTTAATGGTGAAATTAATGGTGACATTATTGTATCTATAATGGCACATAATATGGTATAATGAGGTTTATTTAATGGAAGAATTTAATTTATTTAATTCGTTAAAACTCAGTTGAGTTTTTGGGGCATTATCTTTAATGTATACGGATTATTTTTTTACATGGCCCTTCAAAGCTACAAATGTAAATGTGTAGTGGTAGTGTATAGTGTATGTGGTAAATCACTAATATGAGTGTGCTTCGACTTTTTTATTTATCAATTGTACGTCATCTGTCAGTTCACCCTGTAGTAGACAGGGTGAACTTTTTACACGGGCTTTCAGGGCTATATTCAAAATTAAAAGACATAGCGAAAAATGCCGAAATTAGTTGCGTGCCCGATTTTGACGGAAAATTGAGAGGTTCTATTCCTAGCCAGGGTAATTTTTCCAAAAATCTAATGATACAATTTTCGTTTTTGTCATATCGGGCATATAACTCCTTTCGGCATTTCGTTATGTCTTAATAGTTTAGAATAAGTATAGCCCGGCAGACCCATGTAAAAAGTTCACCCTGTAGTAGATGACGTACAATTGAATAAATAAAAAAGTAGAAAACACACTCATGATAGTGATTTATTTCTTTCAAATTATAGGCAGAGGGCACTAGTAATATTTATAATAATCATTATATTTCTTATCAGCCATATTTATCTTTTACCTAAGTAGGTATACGTTGGTCATTTGGAAACATTCATCAATATTTAATTAGAATATACACACACATAGTGAAATGGAAGCTTTGAAAACTATATTTTTATAGGTAGTTGTATTTAGTTAGTCTTAGGGGACAATCTCAAACGTTGCTTAGTAAAACTGGAATGTTTTGTCTCGCTCTTATGAGTAAGAACGATAAAAAAAATGTTGATCTACTAAAGGGGATGTAACATTTTGGCATAGTAAACGGTTAACCTTTTTTTTTTTTTTTGCGACTACCTTTCAAACCTATGTCAATGAATGGAGAAAATTACTAACAATGCTATGTAACAAAATTTCGTAAATGTCAGGTTTCCTTGTTATATATAATATGGCAAATAAAATAAAATCTTAAATATTTTTAAACATTGAATTATAGGCTACCCTATGATAGGTATTTGTTCTTTATATTAGTGTTCTAAATAGATTGCCAGAAACTTGAAAGGCAAAAGGAAAGGAAAGGTTGATTGAGGCAACTAAATGTAGTCGCCTTAATCAACCCTATCCCTTCAGAAATTTGTTTTAAAATCATAGGTCAGCCTTTGTCCATTATCACACCTGCCTGATAGGTAGGTGATGATGCGGGCTAATATGTAGCAAGTTCCCTAGAAGATATTCACTCGCGACTTGAAGACCCCCAAATCAGACAAGTCAGGAAAGACAGACGCAGGTAACTGATTCCAATCTCTTGCCTTGCTCTACCGTATTTAATCAGCAATGTTTCTAAACACGACCGACCTTAAATGTACTAACTTTAAGAGCATAAATGCAATAAATTTTTATAATACATAATTTAAATAACAATTGCATTTACTTTACCAGCAAACCAATAACACAAACAATGTAACCTTATGTTAACAATAACTAATAAATACTCGTAGTACTTTTACTTCGTGACTGTACCACACAACACCTACCTTATTATTTTCGTGACTGACTTCGAGTAAAAAACTAGTTGGCAGCTTAAGTATAGGAAATAAAGTAATTTCATGGAAAAACGGATTCGTTTTAATTTCAAATTGGATTTTACTAGGTCGTGTAGATTTTATGTTAAATTTGCTTTTACTTTCTGACCTTAAGCTGATTTCTTTCAAGACTTGTTAAATAGTTGCTATCGCTAAAATATTTTTTAACACCCTTTTTCTGTCAAACTCTACCTTATTTATAGCTATTTTTAGCCACATTACATAGAATGTATTCATCGTTTCTCGTTGAAAATAACTGAGTAAAAGGTACTGAACAAAATTCTTATTCAATACCAATAAATATCGAAATTATATTATTGTCATTGTACTAAAAATAAACACGGAAAGGTTTTTCCACATGAATAATTTATAGGGTAAAATTCACAATTTATATATCTACAAGTAGGTACATACTATATCGGCAGTCACGCGAAAGCCCCAAATGAACGCAGTGTATGATGAAATGAGACGGGTCTTTCTAGGAAAAATTACACCATAATATACGAAACACAGATGAATTGGAGGGGAAAATGAGCATTCCAATTGTATGGAAAAGGTTCATAATTCTAATAGGCCGGAAAATGATAAAGAATGTCTATAAGACTTACTTTAGATCTAGGACTGACTCGGTAACAAAAGTCGAAAAAATTGTAAGTATTAATAGTCAATAGTATTTTATTGGTAAAAATACAATTAACAGTTACATAATTACATTGTAAAAAAATTCAAAACTTATTAGTAGCCGTGTACTCATCAGAGCTCATGGTCAATAATTTAAATTAAATAAAAAATAATTGTAATGATGTCAAATTAATTAATGAATAAATTCATTTAGATTATTCTGTCTTATATATGTATAGGTGTCTGGTAGCATCAAGTAAATCGATCCCTCCGTCCTAAATACCCTCAAATTTCCCACGGGATCTACTCGTCGGAAACTGCGGGCGCAGTATTTGGAAATAATCACTCGAGAGATTATTCGCATTATATCGTGACATCATCTCCGTAGCCCCAGAATTAGCCCGAGGCCCCAGATTATTTTAAATGCCGTTTATCATTTCGACTAACCCCATTTGTGTGGAAAATGATGACTGCCTCTAGAGTATTTTTTCCATTTCATTGTACAATTTCACGCAATCTAACCCCGTGACTCTTGACTTGTATGATAAGTACTACCTTTATGCTGGCTCAGTGACCCGAAGTATATCTTCGCCTCCAAAATAAGTGTCCTCTATCACTCTGTGTCTTGTGCTAATTCTTGCCAGTACTTGACTTGAAGTTCACACAGATTAGCTTTCATCCTATTTCTCATGCGCGAGCGATATCTGAGTCGTCGCATTGGCCTTCGATCACTCGGGCAACACAAAATATTTATACTTATAATTTTAGTCTTGATAGTTTTGCCGTAAAATGGGATGTAAATATATTATTCCTTTTTTCTACTGACATTAAAATTATCTAACATTTTCGTACTGTAACACCTAATACTGAAATTGGCTAAGTTAAATTTAATCCCGTTGCCTACTCTAATAAGTTTGATTTAGTATTCGGAGAGTTCTGCGTTCAATTGCACGATACAAAGTTCATGCATGTGTCTGTCGTTTTCTGTTTCTAAGAAACTACCGTTAAGTCGTGTGCTACTTTACCTTAGACAGAGTTTACCGCAACATTTGCTTCGGGTAACCTAGATAGCATTAGGTACTTACATAATACGTTTAAATGTACAGGAGGTGATCTTCCATCTCCTTCGACATTAGATGCAATACAGCTGTATTTGCCAGCTTGTTTCCTGGACACCTTTTGAAGAGCTAGATGTCCAATACCAGCTATTATTCCCCCTCTTTGATTATGCGTCACTATTTGTCCCTAAAACAAAACACATGATTTTGTATATACTTAGTTAATCCTACCGACGATATTATTATGTCAAAATGGTTGAAAATAATTATTTCACTTACATCATGTTCCCATACGACTTTATAAGCAGTAGGGTTTGATTCTACAATACAGTGGAAGTATACATCATCCCCCTCTTCAATGTCGTGAGGGTTCATTTTTGAACCCAACTGAAGTTCTACTATAGGTGCGTCTGTAAAAATCATAAAATATTCAAGCACCTACTTTTTCAATGTTCTGTATCATTTAAATATAGTTTTAAAAACTAAAGTTTACAAATTTATAGTAGTTCTAGAACTATTTGTAAACTAATCATTGTCGTGATAGAAATCTTCAAACAATTCAAAAGTCATTAAACTAGTATTAATTTGAGTATAAGTTTATTAAACAAAATGTATTGATAAAAAATAAAGTTAAAATATGTTTCAAAGTAGATTAGATTCGTTATACCTATGAGAGACTGAATGAAGTTGTGTGAAAATTTTAAAGTGATTTGTGCAATTTAGCACCTTCAGGAAATTGTGTTGAAATAGCCAACATTTTAAACAAAATCTATTTAGGAACGAAGAATACTGAGAAAATTAACTAACCGCAAACTGCCAATGTTGTGAACGAGTATTGTTTTGAACAAATTGCATTTTGAAGACTGAATCAACGTTCATCAATTCGGTTCAAACCTTATTGTGAAGGAGAATAAAGTAGATTTTCCAAGAATAATCTAACAGACATTTCCTCCACGCTAACCGGCGAACGATAAGAAAATAAACTATTAAATCGATTTAACGAATGCACTGGGTGTTCGTAATAAACATTGGTTGCTCTAGTTTAACCCTCGTATCCGACCTTCACGTCTGAAGACGATTCGTGCGCTATCGTATAATAAACTATGGTTAAATATGCCTCTAGCAAGAAGTCGTTACCTCTAGCACAGTTTCGGCAACGGATCACCAAATACTTTTAAAATAGTTGTATCAAAAATGTTACAGTTTGTACAATATCGATAAAGACTTCATCATATCCACGTCCACGTCCATTGCTGAACATAGACCTCCCCAAAAACTTCCAGATCGATCGGTCGCATGCCTCTGGTAAAAACTTAATTGGCCTGAACATCAAATCTGTGACTTGTACTTGTATACAGGCTGTTTTCCGCGATTAGAACCTTTTTAATTGGGTCCTTATTGCGTGAAGATGGAGTATGCTTGCCCAGCACCTACTACCTTCTCAGCTTAGTCGACCATGTCCATAGGAGAGAACTTGTCAATACTTCTGGAGCCAACTAAGCCGCGGGTTGTTTTCCTTCACCGTAAGAGCAATGTCATTTAGCGCACATAAATTTTTCTTAAGAAAAATTTACATTGGTGCACGGCCGGCCGGGATTCGAACCCACGACCTTCAGAATGAAAGTCGAGGTATCTACCACTTAGCCAACACCGCTCTAATCTGTGACTTATACTGCGTTTGCTATTAAGAACAATGTAGTGTATGGCACATGTTTTAGATGATGTAGGCTTGCTCTATCTGTAGGTATACCCACCCTCTCAGGTTTGTCGCCCGTGCCTTGACGAAAGAACTTATGAAAGATTACGCTAAGATATAGCCGTAGGTTTCCTTCACCTTCAGCAATGTTAACAGCGAACAAAATGGTGCCAGAAGTGGTCAATGCGGCCGAAATTAGTCAAAAAGACACGCACATAAATATTTGATAGGTGTAGAAAAATCCATTGGCCCCACGATATTCGTAACGAAAGTCCTATACCTACCACCAACATCGTTCTACTATACATATTAACACTTTATACATTTCAGATTGTTTGTCTATGAACTATCTAGACGTTTACACGCCTTAAAAAATCGAAATAATACGATGTGGTTGTTTTAATTTTGGTCATTTTGACCTTTGAACTAATATCTCACGGAGGCGTTTTCGAAGGTCACTTGGTAAGTTTGCTCTGTAAAATGAAATAGTACCCACTTTTATTGCAGAGCGATGTTGGCCTATTAGTAGATACCTCGACTTTTGTACCGAGGTGAACCAAAGAATTTTTCCTAATTGTGTGCGCTAAACCCGTTCCTTAGATAGATAGATAGATAGATAAATTCTTTATTGTAAACACCATTTTTAAATTACATTAAATAAAATAAAAGCAAACCTTAGTTGACCCCAGACGTATTCATTAGTTCTTTCCTCCTATACAGGGTTATTGGAAATTATACTAGCAAGCCGTTGAGGGCTACTTTTGTGCACGGAAACAAACAACTTTTGTTCTATTACTTTTGGAAATTCGAAAAAAAAATGAAAATTTTGAGGTTATGTAAATTCGAAAAACAGCTGATTTTTTAAAACAAAGGTCATTCAGACCAAGAACAGTAGATGAAACTTAGAAAATAAGTAAAATTTTAAGGTTTTTGACCTCTCCGTGTAAGGAACAGCTGATTTTCAGGTAAACATAACCTCAAAATTTTCGAAAAAATGTTCGAATTTCCAAAAGTCGTAGAACAAAAGTTGTTTGTTTAGGTGCACAGAAGTAGCCCTCGACGGCTTGCTAGTATAATTTTCAATAACCCTGTATTCGACTAACCTGAGAGCGTATTATAGGTGCTGGGTAAGTCTACTCCTGGTTATCTGCTTCATAATCTACTCCAACCTCACACAAAAAGACCCGGAAGAGGTTACAAAATACAGCTCATATACAAATAGAAGTGGTAGGTACGTAATTTCGTGGTGGATGTATTTTTAAATACTTACAATGTAAATCGAGTACGATACTAGTATCAAGACTGGAGTGCTCCAATATCGCATGTTGCGCTTTACATGTCAGTGTCTTTCCATTGTGCTCCATTTGCGGCACCCATTGTAGAATCGACGTGGTTTCGTTTCGATCGCTCGAATCCTGTTGGTAAGCATAAAAGAGTTGCAATCAATAGCCCTCATTTTCATTCATTTGCATGAGTTCTTAACATTACCTACTGGAAATGTATTAGTTTGAAAAGCTTTACTTTTATTCATTTTATTTTAGTCTATTTTAACATTTGCTCTAATCAAGGTATTTAAATGTATTTGGTTATATTCAGTATAAAACTTATTTAAATATTTTTCAGGTAGGTATTTGGTTTGTTTCGCACTGTTGTAAGGTAGGTGATTACTGCTTCTTAAGGGTGTACAATTTTTTTTTGCTTTATTTTGGATTCTAAAACAGTGTTATTTTGAGATCTTGTCTTATAGCAATGCAATTCGAATTACAGGGGCTCAAAAAAAAAGAGGTTCTTATAAATATACTTAAATATTGTTTGAGAAAAATTTCGTTGTTTTGAGCCGATTTATATGATTTTTTTGATGGAACAAAAAAAAGCTAGTTTATATTCACATTTTAATTAAATTATGATTAATAAAATAGTTTGAATTTACCAAAATTAATTTCACGAAATATAAAACTTCAGACATAATAAAAAATAGTAGGTACTTAATTATTTTCCCGGGTCTTAATCGCGTATTTTTATTTTTATTTCTTTTACCTCGACGTTTCGACTATAATAAAAATAATATGGCAAAATGGGATAACTTGGGCTAAAATAATCAAGATACCCGAATGCCCCACTCATAGGTCCCAGTATGCTAGCGACGTTACTCCTTTGAGTGGCAAGATAGTACTTAATTTTCTTTGAGAACATAAAAAACAGCCAATTTAAACTTACTTTTTGCAATGTTGTAGTTAACTGCTTATGATCCAGCCACCAAGTAATGACGGCCGGTGGTCTAGCACCTATCGATCGACATGATACATTCGCTCTCTGACCAACTGCTAGTGGTTGCTCTCTGCTTATTATTTCTACGGTAAGTGGCCTTACTGTAACAAAAATATTCAGGTAAATTTATTTTCAAAGTTTCATTTTATATATAATTATACGTATCGTCTTCTTCTCCTGCCTGTCTTTAATTTATTTGGAGTTGGCGTATTATCTCTTTTGCTTCCATTATAATAGCAGTCATCTTATCGTTTACATCCATATCTCTTATATACTGTCTGTCACAGTCAATCTATGAAGAAGGATGGAGAGGAAGAGGACGACCGAAGAAAAGATGGATGGACTGCGTGAGACAAGACATGTGAGAGATGAATGTGAACGATGAGATGACGACTAATAGGAGTGAATGGAAGAAAAAGACTTACAGCCCCGACCCTAAATAAATTGGGATAAGGGCAGGAAGGTGATGACAGTCCATCTATCTTTTCTTGTGTCGTTCTCTTCCTATCCCTTCCTCTAGATTTATACTCATAACTCTTCTAGTTACATGCGTCACCTCTCTCCTCATCACATGTTCAAACCAACTAAAGTATTTCCTTTTATTTCCCTATATAATTACATGCTTGAGGCGAAAATTCAATTTTTTGAAATAAAAATTTTCTACATAATGGAAATTTAACAGAGAAAATTATTGTGAAAATCTATCGAGTTGATTCATTACGTCGAGATATTTGATGTCTGTTTTGTTCATGAGCCAGGAAATTGGATTTTTTTTCTGTTCTTTTTCTGATAACATTTTGTTCATAAAAAAGTTTTTCAATAAGATGTTCCGTGATCCTGAAACGGTCTTGTTTCCATTCTGATAATGTAGGACGGGGAAAGAACAAATAAGTAAATGTAGGTTACTTACACGATTCTAACTTTTGATGTTAATAAACCTGTCAAGTAGAATTTTCACAACGTAATAGATATGCAAATCTGACATTAGACATTATCTTAACAATTTATGATATTCTGAATGTTTTATGGTCTTTAGACGAACTAAAAGAAAGCTTAATTTAAAATAATATTAAAAATAAAATATTTTAAGTAAAATTACAAAGTTTTAAATGATAACATTAAAAAAATACCTACCCATAGTAGGTACCCATGCTACAAATAATATATATTTTTAATCCAAGCAAGTAATTTAATGCTGTTCTTCAGAATTTGAATTCAAAATTAAGGAATTTGTTGACTGTAATTTAGCAGTTTTTAAACGTCTCACCAATTATAAAGTAGTAGTTTATAGCATACGTATTCTAAAAGTATGAATGAAAACACATGCGAAATATGATTCCTTTTAAAGGATAGACGGACAGACGTGCGTGGACTCATTATTAATAAAGAAGCATGAAACCTTAACAATAAGCACAAATAAAATTCATATCTCTATTCCAAACAAAATACTCTGATATAATAAATTACTCAGAATCATTGAATCAATTACGGTATTTTAATGTTACATTTTTACATGGAATGAAACCAATGTAAAAATGAATTTTAATCCGCCTGTCGCCTTTTTTAATTCCCTGCCTACGAAAATTTAAAATGGCTGTATTTTCGAAACGAATTTAACAAAACTGATGCCTTTTGGATTAATCTGTTCATTGTTTAATTTAATTTCATATTCAATTATTATTTTTATCAAAAAATATAGAATTACTTTCAATAATCTTAATCTGAAGAATGTTATTTCTCTATGTATAAAATTTTACTACCTCATACAATCGACGTACAGCAAACAAGAATATAAAATCGGTTCTGCAGTCCAAAGAGAGGAACAATTTATAAATCGATAAAACGGACACCCGTTTCGAATTCCGCACGTAATAATCCAATTTAATATAACTGTATTGAATTAAAGCGACCTCAGCAACGATACGTTTTCATTTCATGAATTACTCGTTTCATTATTATGCAGATACTTAAGTCAGAGTTTCCTGTATTGTATTAAATTCATGCCATTGTCTAAAGCAGCCTGTATATTCAAATATCGATTCAGTACCTACATAGTTTTGTTAACTTCTTACGAATAGTCTATGCCGTGACTCTGTATTCGAGATGTAGGTCGTTTTAGTTGGGAATTAGTTTGAGATTAAGTTTGAGTTAAATGTGATATTAACATATCAACAACTCGAAGATACGGAGGTTAATTTACATGAAATTGGATTTCAAGTTGCATAAGCCGTAGTTTAATCCATCGATTAACATAAAAAACATATTGAATATTGAAATCTGAATGGATTATGAAGGAATTAATAATAAATTAATTTAAAACGAAATGTAACAATATGATTATAATAATATACTTAATATTATAAAGCTGAAGAGTTTGTTTGTTTGTTTGAACGCGCTAATCTCAGGAACTGCTGGTTCGAATTGAAAAATTATTTTTGTGTTGGATAGTCCATTTATCGAGGAAGGTTATAGGCTACTTTTTATCCCAATATTCCCACGGGATCGGGAGTTACGCGGGTGAAACCGCGGAGCGCAGCTAGTGATTATAATAATAGTATTTAGCCAATTGTTTGGGCCATAAAAATGAAATACAATTTATGTTTAATTGAGTTGGAACACCGGTGGCTAAGTGTTTGACTCAACCTTAAACAACGCGGCATTATGCATAAGTCGCGCGAAGCCGTAATTGGACAAGTGACAAGTGTGTGTCAAATTGACAATTGGTGGCGCCAGTATGCCTTCTTTTTTTCTTGCTCCGCGCATTTTCGTAACGCGGACAAAATATTTTCGTTTTTGGTAATTATCGGTGAAAAACCCAAAATTCAAAGCAGTGAATAATTTAAATGATGAGTAAAACGTATGCTCCAACATTTATAAGCAAAATTTAGTGAAATAGACCTTTAGTAGCAGAGACCGGCGCCGATCATTTTTCACGTGGGATATTGGAATCCTTCAGGTTAGTCTGACCTTAGCTATCCATGTTTATCCGGCTCTTTTGAGCATACTTTTGTTTATTTTATGCCCTAACAATGCGTCCTTATTAACTTCCTAGCTATTTAAACAGATATTTTGAACCTATACTCATTATTCATCACCCTTATATCAGTACTGCACGAGGCTGTCCGTTCTGCGTAGTATCAACGTTAACAAAAGCGCAGACACCAACAAATATGAGGTTTTAAATTGCTTTTAAATAAATTTATTTAAGTCTGTTATTTGTCCCATATATTCGAGGCTATGGGCTACGGATGACCCATAGCCCCGATGCCGGCGTGCGTGAAGGCAAAACGCAGAGGTCTTTTACAATAACAAGCTTAATAGCAAATTGTGATATGGACACCACCGACGATTATTCCTGTTTAGTCAAGAATATCCTCCGGTTTGGATAGAATTATATATGAATAAAGCTTAAAGTCCTTTAAGTCAAACCAGAAATATTTAGCCCTTCTCATTTAGAACTATACTCAACGATGCAAGGAAAAGGCAATAGGTAACTAAAATATGGAAAAGGCAATCCCTATATATATAAAATTCTCGTGACGCGGTGTTAGTTACCTATGAGTTTCTTGTGCCTTCTTCTCATTGTTGGGCGCGTTCCGAAGGCACACATCCTAACTTAGTTTTTAAGACGATACTATGTGATCTTTGTACAAATATATTAAGCATCCAAATGAATTAAAAAAATTGACTTTGACTTTCACTATATCCACCTAAACGGCTAAACCGATTTGTATGAATTTATTTGTGTAAATTCGTTAAGTCTTTGAAACGAACAACATCTATTTTTATTTTGTTTCCGTTACTTTTTTTTGTAAATGGCAAGACAACGTTACATATAATATTTACCAGCTAGTAATATATAATATTTACTTACAATATAATTGTATCTGTACATTAACTCTCATCTGAGGTACTAGAGCTGTATTATCTGCTGTACAAGTGTATACAGCTTCGAAAAATTCTCTCGTTAGTTTAGGTATTCTAAGTTCCAGCATGCTGAGTCGAGAACCGTCGTTGATTGGCGGTAATGTGTTGACTAGTTTCTCATTTCTCCACCATCGTAGTCGAGGCATTGGTCGTCCTGTAAACAACAAAATATATTAACCAACCGTAAGTCCTAGAAGGTCTTTAGATAGATAGAGAGATAAATTCTTTATTGTTAACACCATTTTGAAATTACATTAAAAAAACAAAGCGTAGTCTGTGTCACAAAGGGCTTTATTGCTCAAAGCGATCTCTTCCTGGCAACTTTTAGTCTTTCATGTCTTACAAAAGAATTTTTTCCATAAAGTGATTTCGGTGTTTCACTTTTGTGTTTTTAATTTATCACAAATTAAGCTTTTGTTTCTTTTTTTTTAATACTTGAAAGTTAAAGTTATTTATACTTTTTTCATGCAAACCTAGAATACAAACTATTCAAGCAATTCATATCAATAACATAATATTTTGTTGCATGTTTAAGAATGAATTGCGGTGTCCCTCGTAACAAAATTCCATCTATTAATGTCATTGATTATTTATTTGTAAGTGATGCTCTAAAGTAAGAAATAGTATTGTTGTTAAATTCTCCGAAAATTGTCAAAAACTAATATTTATGACGTTATTTAATTCCAATTTACTTATCGACTTCAGACAGTTTATATTGTATTTGTTTATATTAAATGCTGCAATTACGATATATCGAGTCATCTTCATTTGAATAAAGTTATCAGTTTAACTTGAGAACAAACGAACTTGACCGTTTAGTTTAGTCTACTCTGTAGTCTATGCCTAAACTTTATCATATCAATTATCTATTCTACATGTATTTCACACATCAAAACAGTGATAATTAACCCATTCTGGTTTCTATCCAAAGGCGTGGCGAGTTGGTGACGCTCGCCAAAGTGGGCGGTCGTTCTAAGCATGTCGGGCCGGTAACCTGATTATTTATGCAAGCAACCCAACTGTAATTAACTCGACCGTTTATTTTTTAAGTTTTAATTTTCTAGGGTAAAAACGTGTGTTTTTGTACGGCGATGTACGTGTAACCGTGTTGTTTTATTATTCATTTAAAATGTGTGGCTCAAATTCGGTAGAAAATTTTAGAATATGAACAAATTGGGGCTTAGTGTACTGAAAGAGCAGTGCCTTTGTATGCTTTTATCCTACGCGTCGGGCAAACACCCGCTTACGACGTTTTGGGTTGGTGGGAGAAGGTTGTGGGTTCGATTCCCGCTTCAAACAAGTATTTATGCTATAGATATATGTTTCTGGTCTGGGTGTCTTTATGTGATTAAAGTATTATTATTACAAGATAAAGATATCCGTTATCTAGCACCTATATCACAAGCCTAGTTGCTTAGCTTGGAGCTAGATGGCGCTATGTAAAAGTGTCCTACAATATTTATTATTATTTATTTATTCCAGTTTGAACTCAACTGCTAGAGGAGGTGCCTCTGACATGAGTATTTCGTACCCTCAACCTCATAGCACAAGACCGAAATTTATTTGTTTCCTTTCTGAATTAATTTATAAATATAACTCCGTTTTGGGTCCCCACGGAACCTTATTAGTTTTTTCCATTAAATTGAGTTGTAACTTTTTAATATAGTAAGAATTAGTAATATATTAGAGTAAGCTAACATGGACGCATACGATTAAGAAATGAAAAACTAAGAAAGAAAAAAATTAAAAAAAGAATCAAAAAGAAATTTCTGGAGGGGCTTAACCCCAATAAAGAATTAAAAAAAGTCTATTAAGAATAATTTATTACATGAAAAAATTTACTTGTAGATTAATTTAAACATTAAAACATTTTCAGCCCAGACACATGAGTAATTGAATATATCCACTGACAAGGATGTGTACCGGTTAATTTTTTACCAGTTTTTACAGCTCGCGGCTCAGAATACCGCCGCTCGGTTTTAACCGGAATAATAACTTAAATGAACCGATATACTGCGGGATAATAATATATCCACCCCGCAAGCCTCGCGCCCCACGTTGCATGAAATAGAACGGATCTATTTATCTATTCTATGTACCGGGAACAAGTATTTATGCTGACCATACATTCTTGTTTCTGGTTCTGGGTGTTTCCTATATGTATAATATGTATATATTTACAAAAAAAAAAAGTTTATTAGTAGTTTATCCGTTATCTGGCACCCATAACACAAGCATTAAGTTGCTTAGCTTGGGGCTGGATGGCGATGTGTAATATGTCCTGAAATATTTATTTATTTATTATTATTTATTTATTATTTCGCTCAATACCGGTATTTCGAGTTAAAGTCCTTATTAACTCCTTTAAGAAATAACCGAAACGAATTGGTTTACGTACAGTATGCGTCATAAATACACTATCAGTTTGATCCAATAATACTATAAACAAGTATTGGACTTACGACCTCCTTCTAATAGACGTCGCACACAAACATAAATACTTGAATTAAAAGTACTCAGTGTGGTTATTATTTTCAACATATTGTTAGCTATGTATTTAGTTGGCCGAGAGGTATAAGCCGCCACCCGCTACACCAAACGAACGTAGGTTCGATCCACAGGTTACGTTGTTATAATGTTCAAATAGTGCTGCACAGGACAGTAAACGTTACGGTCGCGGTGGGCAGAGATTTTTGACGTGACAACGTTTTATAAATTGGTTTGCCGGGTGACACTTCAAGAAACTGCGTTACGCTCCGCTGACGTTATGCGCTCACAATGAGAGCGAGTGAGAGGCACGCGGGCATGGTTAGCCCGCCTAAGAGCGAGAGAGACAGACATAAAAAGTGAAAGGCACGCGTCCCTTCCACTCGAGCACAGTTGTTGTCACGTAAAACTTTCGCCCGTATACCGACTTTACAGGCAACCAGTTTTTTTTTACCGTTGATTGTACCTATAGGTATTTAGGCGCCTTTCCGCTCCTATTTCGTTCGCGGATTTCTATCCCTGTCTACGATCGTGTGCTTATGTTTTTGTTTTCTTTCACTGCTTTTATACACCAACGCATCACGCCCACCTATATTTTGACGTAGGTTTGAGTGAGTTTGTCTAATCTTACTTACCTCCACTAACAACACAAGTCAGTTTCATACTGCTTTCTTCTACATAAGGTCCAGCGATTCCAACTACTTCTTTGTTGTATTCGTCGAAAATTTTTGGCTTCTCTGGTAATTCTGTTAACAAATTAATATTTAGTAACACCTATGTATCTATTATCTATAAATAATAAAATATGTTGTCCTGAATTTATGACGGACTAACTGACGGATCAAAGCACAACCTAAACCGTTGATCGTAGAAACGTGAAACTTGGAGAGTGTGTTCTTTGTATGACGTAGGCATCCGATAAGAAAATAATTTTCGAAAATCTACCTCTTAGAAGGTGAAAAAAGAGGGCAAAGTTTGTATGAGATAACGTGATTCCTTGGACCATTTTTTACTTCCGCGGATGAATACGTGGTCTAGTCTATTATAAAATACCTAAAATAATATATAAAATAAAATAAAATAAATAAATAAATAAATAAATAAATATTTCAGGACATATTACACATCGCCATCCAGCCCCAAGCTAAGCAACTTAATGCTTGTGTTATGGGTGCCAGATAACGGATAAACTACTTATATACTTTTTTTTTTCTGTAAATATATACATATTATACATATAGGAAACACCCAGAACCAGAAACAAGAATTTATGGTCAGCATAAATACTTGTTCCCGGCGGGAATCGAACCCGCAACCTTCTGCGTCGCAGTCGGGTGTTCGCCCGACGCGCCACAGAGGTCGTCAAATGAATCCTTAATTCGGTTTTTCACGCCATAATCGAAGTTCGGCTGGACCGATTCGGTATTTTTTTTACAATATTTGTAAAAGTCAAGGGAAAGTTTCAATGGTAAGAAAATATAAAAAAATTCAGAATGTTCAAAACTTCCGCAGGAGAAACCGCGGGGCGCACCTAGTTTCTAATAAGTATTAACTAATTATTAGGCCTTAATTTTTACTCAAACATTTGAGTAGACTAAGTACTGCTCAATTTGGTGTTTACCAACAGCTCAGACATCAAGGTCGTGTAAATATATTGATTTTGACATCAAAGGCATAATAATATCAATAAAATAATGTCCACACAGGGTTTTTTCCTACAACATAATATAATGTAGTTACTAACCTAAAACTATAGCTGTGTTTCACAAGCTTATAAACCTTTTATGGTTTGTCACTCTCGCACTTTTACAAAATATTGACAACAAAAGGTAACGAAACCAAAAATTTCTTAATATGTGACAATAAAACAAAATATTAAGATGGTAAGATAGAAAATATACGTTTTAAATACCTTCTGCTGAAATAACAATCTTAATTGAAACTTTTAGATTTCGTTTGTGTGAAATAATACGTGTTTGTTAGGGATTCTCTCCGCTTTCTAGAAACACGTACAGTCGTATAGTAGGTGTACTCGTAGCGCGTAGGTACAGTCAAGATGTTAACTCAATAACCAGGCACACCGTTTGGCTCCGTTCCGGAACAACGGATCATAAATTTACAACCAACATGGGAACCAGGTGACTACTGTGATAAATATTGATTTTACTGTTACTGTGCACTCGTTACTATTTTACTGTTGTTAAAACGTGAGTAAAACTATCTCGTTGATTGTTTTTTTCCACTTGAATTGCATATTAAACAAACATTCTACCGAGTTTGTTTTCTTTGTTTATTTAAAAACTAGTTTTTACTGATTCACTGATATTTATTCACATTAAACACACATAATATAAAAGTACACATAGAAATTAATTCAAAAAATTAAAATTAAAAACACACAAAAGAAATTAAATTACACATATAAAAATTAAAAACAAAAACACAGATAGGTACACATTACAAACGTTTTTACTCGCAACTTTGTCAGCTTAGGGGTTGAATTTTTCAAGATTCTAGGCGAATGCTACGTCATAATGGCTATTCTGTGTTCAATTTTAGCCCAATCCGTCTTTGAGCTGTGCGTTTATAAATCAGTCAATCAGTCAGTCAAGACTTTGAATTCGACCGATTTTGCACAATGGTCACTATGCTGGGTTCAGCATGGGTTAAACATAAAGACTTGTCTGAGGCGGGAAGCGAACCCGCAACCCTGGGTGGTTCCCAGGGTTGCGGGTTCGCTTCCCGCCTCAGACAAGTCTTTATGCTTAGATATTTGTCTGTAGTCTGGTTGTTTCTATGTATTATAAGTATATATTTACAAAAAAGTATATAAGTAGTATATCCGTTCTGTAGCACCCATAACACAAGTCTAGTTACTTAGCTTGGGGCTAGATGGCGAAGTGTGGAATATCCTGCATTTTTTTTAAATTGTTTATTTATAGATATCATCGACCCGCGGTTAACCCGCGTTAGTTCCGTTTCCAAATTATACCGGGATAAATGTGTATACCTACCTATATACAGGGTTATTGGTAACAATATTAGCAAGCGGTTGAGGGCCTCATCTGTGCACCTAAATAAACAAATTTTTATCTATGACTTTTGGAAATTAGATTTTTTTAAAATATGTGGTTACAAAAATTTGAAAATAAGCTTATTTTTTAAAACAAAGATCTTTCAGACTTAGAACAGTTGATAAAACTTAAATAATAATTATAACCTTAAGGTAAACGACCTCTCCGAGTTTCAGACCATACAGCTGATTTTCAAGTAAACATAACCACAAAATTTCTACAAAAAAGTTTTAATTTCCAAAAGTTGTAAAACAAAAGTTGTATAATTAGGTGCAAAGAAGTGACCCTCAACCGCTTGCTAATATAGTTACCAATAATCCTGTATAACTAGGACTCGACGTATTTTAATAAAATTAGTCTTTGTAGTTTTAAGATCCTTTTCATTACGGATAAAAATCCAAAAAATCTGTCAAAGTTTCTTCGAACTTTCGGTTCGATCACTTACCTATAACATCAAGTAATAATTTCTGATTCAAAGTAGGTGAAACTTTGAAATCAACTCTACACCGATAGAGAGCTCGGTCTGTCGGTATCACGTTCCTTATCCTCAAGAAAGACGGGGTTTCTGCATGCCATTCCGCCCTCCCGCCTAACATATCGTCCGCCCAATGAGCGGTCGGTCCTTTCAAGCGCCCGTCGTAACTGTTGACAAAATACAAAAATATTTTAAAATGTAACGTCTTAATCATAACTTTAAGTGGTTCGTATTGCTCGCGTCAGTGTGATTTAGCCCTAAATCCTCGTGTAAAATCTGGGTGGTGCTAAATAAGCAATCTTCTGGTCTAAGTCGTTTTGCCAGACTTGTCCGTGTTCCGATACGTAGGCCGTAGACGTAGGCATAGAAGGAGGATGGGTTGAAATTTTTTTGTTTCGTTGCCTCCTCCCAGCAGTAACCCTAAAAGTTGTACACGGGCTGACTTAATGTTAGCCAATAACGGAAGTGGAAGGATCTTTAACTTAAATTAAAGCCATCGATACTGCGCAGAAGAAGAATATAGACGTAGTGTATGGGGAAGGCTATCTCCCAAAAGTAGACAGAAGAAAAATGGGTTAGTATTTGAAAGGATCGAGTGTCTAGATGACTGTGAATGTCGAGAAGGTCTTGGCGGACCCATCACCATTTTTAGTTCAATAAAATAGTTTATAATCATCACTACATAGTATAAAACAAAGTCGCTTTTTCTGTCCCTATTTGGTGGTGATGGGGTTTTTTTTAATAGATAGAGTGATTCAAGAGGAAGGTTTATATGTATAATACATGCATGACAAACAAGTATAAAATTAAATATCACATATTAGAAGACAGCGGGAAAACTCACAAGTGGGACTGTCTCTCTCAAAGTGGGACTTATGATCACGGTTGCCAGGGCAAAACCGGATCTTTATAATATTATTAAAATAGAAACAGTTTGTTATGTAAATCGGTGTTATTTACTTTCACGAATGAACGATAAACCAAACATCATCAATCAAGATCTATGTAAAGAACCGAATATGAGTAGAAAACGTAGAAATATGTCATAATCCGTCATATGGTTTGTATGATGAATAAAGGCTCTCGCAGCTTTTATGTAAGTACCTATTGCTCTAAAATATAGGGAAAACACTATGCTTCTACTCCATCTATGTCATATTTATGAAGACGACATGATGCCTATGAAATATATCGTGGATTAAACAATTTACTTCAATAGTTTTTTCTTTCAACATTCTGTTATCAAATTCATCAATGAATACGTCATTTAATCATTACTTTACCATGTCGAAAAAATAAATTAGTTAGAAATGTTACTTTCGAGAATTAATTTTCGGGTTTAACCTGTGATGAATAAATGATCACTTAATTATAATTTATTATAAAAGATACAATTAAGAATGTATGTATTTAAATAAATTACTGGGCTATCGATTGAACAAACTTAATATGGTGCTAAGACAGGTGACAATGCCGTCACAGATGTAAAACTCTTAGAAGATACCTGTTCACTCGGTACAATTTTGGTGTCAAAATTGTATACGTCGAAAGTACAGAGATGGCAACTAATTACTTTGCATTACGAAAGTATGAATAAGACTCATAGCATACGGCTCAAATCGCGAGTGATACCCAAGGTTCGCCTTGGGTATTTGCCTGCCAAGGCAATTGCGAATTTTTAAACAAATTTAAAAGAAATAGCAATTGAATCACATAGATTCTAGTGGGGATTTTATATTTGTTCTATAATTTATATTTACGTAGATATTTTAGCTTTACGTTAGTTTAGTCTGCATAATTTAATTGCAAATAAATAATACATAAAGTGAGTGTTGAAATTAACCCTCTTTATTATGAGTCGTAAAAATAAAAGTATGAAATAGGGTAAGCATGTGGATATTAACCTGAGTTAAAGGTTATAAAATTAATGGCTTTGGGTTCACAGAGAGAACTAATGAGGAAGTTAAGTTAGGAAATAGTTTAAAGGGTAGTTAAACATACCTATTATTTAGTAAATGGTAAGTAAACTTTCCACCTAATAAGTGAAAAGTTTTCGAATAATACTACATTTAAGTACCTTTTCATTACTTCTACCTATTAATTTAGTCTAATTCAAAAGTTTGTTATTATTTTTCTAAAATTTATACAAATTTCGTCTCTACTATTTAAGGACAACAGCATAATATTAAATAGATTTGCAGGTAATTCATAGATACTGGGTAATTTCACCTAGGCCTTAAACCCAAAAAAAAACGACAGTGGCAAAATTTATGACTCATTTAAAAAACAATCGTTGTAAGTCTTGCAAAAACTCAAAAATAATTTAACTGTTTTTTTTTTTAATAAATTGGTTTAGGTAGATGACGCTACAGTTGAGTTTCTATTAATTCAACAAGTAGCAAAATAAATATTTCTTTGCAAATTGGTTTGTGGTAATCGTAAACTTTTTAACCCTCGAATACTATCTTGTTCCATATAGACTAGATTCCTACTAAATCAGATTCTCATACCACCAGAAATTGTACAGTTGACATAGTAAATAAAAATTGATTCTTTTATCCAGTTCAGCTCCAATTTGACAGTTCGAATCTCAAAATCTCGACAGTTCAAATCTCAATATGACGGTTGAACGACAGTATTAAATTGTGTAAACCAGTTTTAATTTTTGTATACGACACGGGCGTGTCAAAACTAATCTCTCGTCGAGTACCCGGCTCGGACCATGCATAACAAAGGCACATTGAGCGTTTTATTAAATATGCACATATTGTTGGATGGGGTTTGGGGATTCAACTGCCAATCTCGACTGGCGGCCGTAATGGTTCGTTTACAACTGATACTGTGATTACATTGATTTTTAAAAAGCTCAGTTGGGGTTAGCTAATTTGCTAACGTTAAAAATATACAACGCTTCTGATTGTCATACAAAACCGAACGAAAATTTTCCCAAAGCTAATTTTAAAACGTTTCAAATCCACAACGTTTGTGATTTTCATACAAAACCGAAACGAAATTTTTTACAAAGCTAATTTTTAAACGTTTCAAATTCATAACGCTTGTGATGGTCATACAAAACTGAACGATAAGTTTTACAAAGCTCATTATAAAACGTTCAAAATTCACAACGCTTGTGAATGTCATACAAAACCGAACGGTAAATTTTACAAAGCTAATTTTGAAACGTTTCAAATCCACAACGCTTCTGATTGTCATACAAAACCGAACGATTTTTTTTAAAACGCTAATTTTAAAATGTGTCAAATCCACAACAATTGTGATTATCATAAAACCGAACGGTAAATTTCACAAAACTTATTATAAGACGTTCAAATTTCAAAACGCTTGTGATGGTCATACAAAACCGAACGGTAAATTTTATAAAACTTACTTGCTAACGTTAAAAATCCACATCGCATGTGATAATGGTTTAAGCTTGTGATTGTCATACAAAACTGGACATAAATACATACGGGTCAAAAACATTACCAACCTTTTGGCTACCCCGTAGTCGGGCAAAAATGGCTAACTGTACAATTAACTAGAATTACTAGATAGTGATCAAAAGTGTAAACCCTTTGAAAATCCAATGTGGTTAAGCTGAGGTCGTCGGTTTTAAAAGCCGCCGAGGCTGTTGGATTTCTAGGAAGAGTTTTAAAATTCTAAATAAACGTGGTAATTCTAAATATGCCATACAGTTGTTAATCTGTCCAATTGCTAATTTATCCAGAAGCTACTGAGCCCCTAATTCTAGTACTTTTTTTTTTACCTACTGCAAATTGCGAAATAAAACCTTGAAGGTAGGTATCTTATTTTAAACTAGGTAGTGGTTATTATAAAAAGGTTTCATGGAAAAAATAAATTTCAATTAGAACTATTACATTTGAATAAGTTAAACATATTTTACAAAAATCAACAAATAGGGTAGCAACGATAGACTTTTTAGGTCACCTTGGTGCCGCACGCGACGTTGTTTTTATTATACGGAACAATATCATAAATAGTTTAACCAATCTAACGGAAATGGTTTTTCTTAAGTTACATTTGTCCAACAAAGGTTTTTTTTAGTGCACAAATGCGATCATACATATTTTCGTTCAGTTCTCTAGGATCCACCGACGTAGCTGCACTGGTGGATCTATGGATATTTTTTTAGTGCCCTGTTTTAGAGCAAAAAGTGGATGTACATTTTAATCAGACATTTCTAATTCCACTTTGATCTACCACTAAATTGGTTGGATCACACACAGTGAACTCCAAAGTAGTAGGTACTCAAATAAGTGGTGAACCTACTTAGTAGACCCTACTGGATTTGGAAGCATTACAATGAACTCTAGAGTGGTATTAAATCTACAGTAAACAAATAATCAGAAACTTATATTATTGATGTTTAGTTGTAAAAATATTTGTGATATCCGATATCACAAATATTTTTACAACTTTGGGCCAAAATAAGTACTTAAATTTTTCTTTTCACCGTTTCGCTTTTTCATTCCTTATTCGTACAGCAAGGGAATGGAATCAGTTGTCTGCGTCTGTATTTCCTTAAGTGTACAAATAGGTAGTTTTTAAACAGGTATCATCTAAGAAAGCGTGCTATATTTTAGACCGCATCGTCACCTACCATCAGGCAAATGTGTTATTACTCAAACGCTAACCTATCATAATATAAAAAAAAACTCTACAAGTTATCTATTATGAGAAAAAATAAACCATTTTTTTCCTATGAAATATTATGAATACAAAAATCAGCTCTATCGTCAAAGGTTCCATTACTGTTAACCATTCACACAACTAATATATTCCATGATACTATCAAAAGAATGGTAACGAGTATTGGCTCTCTAAAAGTACGAAGTATATACATGTTTAGTAGATATATATTGATGGAAAATGGAGGCCTTTCCCGGATGTTAGGCCTTCAATCAATAGGTAATACGAGAGTTATAATAATTTTGTAGTTTTCCCAAATTGATACCTATTTACCTGATGGGTTGGTTTATGTTTCTGCTTTGAATGTAGGTATATATTTTAATATTATTTGGAGGAAAATCGAAGGTATATATTAATATAATATATTATTATACAATAGATTACTAGTTTGGTGGGAGATTTCAAAGAGTATAAATGTCTATCATTACACTTAATGATAGACATTTATACTCTTTGAAATCTCCCACCAAACTAGTAATCTAAATCCTTCAGGTTATGCCCAGCTAACCCTGAACTATAAGACATATATATCTTACATATTGCGTCATCCAATGTATTTTTCTTGAAGAAAAATTTATATGCGCTAATTGACATTGCTCTTACGGTGAAGGAAAACATCGTGAAGAAACCCACGGCTTAGTTGGCTCCAGAAGGATTGACAAGTTCTCTCCTCTGGACATGGTCGACTAAGCTGAGAGAGTAGTAGGAGCTGGGCAAGCCTACTCCATCCTCACGCAAAAAGGACCCAATTAAAAAGAGTCTAATTGCAGAAAACAGCCCGTATACAAGTACAAGTACAATTACAAGAATCTTCTCCACCCTTCACAACCGCTCTCAGGGCCAAAATGATGAAAATCAAATGGAAATATTTTATTTATGACAGTAGCCTATCCAGCGTAGTACTATAGAGTAAGTGTTTAAAAAATATTTACCTGTACATTGGTACGTCGTCTTTATACCACACAACTAGTAATAGGAGGTCCTTTGGTTGTAGCGTGTGAGAGTCGCAAGGGAGTGTTGCGTTGCCGCCGGTCACGGCTGACACCTTCACGATGTCTACCGACTCCGTTGTCACACGCGTTGGCCCCGCTCCAAGACCTGCCGAATACAAACCTAATATAGATATCATACCATCTCAATACCCATCCCAAAGATGTGCGCTAATTGACATTGCTCTTACTGTGAAGGAAAACATCGTGACAAAACCCGCGGCTTACCCGCTCGTCTTAAGTGAACGACAAACGCGGAAACGCGACGCGATTTACAGGATTCATTTCTTACGCTATAAATAAGAGATCTCGAAAAATGTTGAAAGGATTTGCGTGTCCGATTTTGACAAAAATTTCAACTTCATCATTAGTTTTTGACTATGACTATAAGAAGGTATTTAATTTTTAGTATTTACATCATTTTTAATTTGATTGTTATTATGGATTTTAATATCTGAAATAAATGAATTGATTGATTAGATCCTCCGTGCTTCGGAAGGCACGTTAAGCCGTTGGTCCCGGTTGCTACCTCTAGTAGCAGTCGTTAGGTCAAGTTAGAGGCCTTAAGGCGATCCGAAAACTCTAACAATAGGTGAGCCACACCACTATACGAGAAGAAGAAGAATATTAGATTTTTAAAACTCATTTTAACCTTTTTCGTTATCTGTTATAGTTTAGTCAGTGACTCTGAAGGCCCATTTGAAAATTTCTGCCTATACATCGCGTCGCGTTGCCGCGTATGTCGTTCATTTAGGACAACACCTTAGGTGTCTCCAGACGTATTAACGAGCTCTCTCCTCTAGACATGGTCAACTAAGCTGAGAGGATAGTAGAGGTGCTAGGCAAGCCTACTCTATTCTCACGAAAAAAAAACGCAAATAGTTGCGGAAAACAGCCCGTATACAAGTACAAGTACCTACCTATCCAATCGCATCATATCCCAACCTAATAGGAACATTATTTTTAAATCTGCCATCATTATAAGAAATATATTTTTAAGTGGGTAGGTACTTTTTTACCTTTTTATTAAAAATTAAATAATTGTGCCGAACTATCCCCTTGAGTTTTTAATAGGAGACATCTGGCCCGTTACTCTAAACTGGCCCGGACGAATCTACCCATACACATTTTTAAAAGTGGGCATTTGGCCCGCAGAAGATGCGGTTTTTTAATAGATAGAGTGATTCAAGAGGAAGGTTTATATGTATAATACATGCATAATATAACCGTGCGAAGCCGGGGCGGGTCGCTAGTATGGTATAAAGAAATAAAAATATATTTTTGTCTGTTTCAGTATTGAACCAAATTACATTTAAATTACTGAGGACAAAATGAAAATATAAAGTAATTAAGAATTTTTATACAAATATCGAGTTATAACCGCCGGCAGATTTTAAGCGACATTTTTCAGATATGACTTTTTTTTACCGCAATTTAATCGTAGGATGTATGTTTGTAACTCATTGACGCAAAAACTACTAAACCGTTTACAATGAAACTTGGTGTACAGATAGCTGGAGTTTGGAAATAATGAGATCGGGATAAAAAGTAACCCATAGGTTACTTTTTACCCATAGGTTACTTTTTACCCATAGGTTACTTTTTACCCATAGGTTACTTTTTACCCATAGGTTACTTTTTACCCATGGGTTACTTTTTACCCATAGGTTACTTTTTACCCATAGGTTACTTTTTACCCATAGGTTACTTTTTACCCATAGGTTACTTTTTACCCATAGGTTACTTTTTACCCATAGGTTACTTTTTACCCATAGGTTACTTTTTATCCCGATCCCGGACTGACGCAGGCTAAACCGCGTGTTGCAACTAGTATCGTATAACAGAAAATATATGCCTACTTGTTTAGTTTTCTACAAAACATATAGTAAAATAGGTCAACAAGTATAAACATAGGTTTGAACGCTTTATTTATTAATTGAGCTAAATTGAATGTGACCGCTTTCTGTCTTGTTCAAACCTAAAAAGTAAAGTTATTCTGTAAGTTTTTATACAAATTTCTAAAAAAAGTTTCTTTATAATATAAAATATGAAATCAAAATTGTGCAAAAAGAAAACGTTTGAAAGTTTGCCAAGGTTTCTTAGGAAATTGAATATTAGTTGTCATATTCCTTTGAAATATATGATTCTCGGTGCACGTCAGCATTCTCGACACGATTTCTTCAAGGAATTGTTCAGTAATGAATATGAAAGTTGCTAGTGACAAAATATTATGAGAAGTGACGAATATAGGTAAAGATGAATTTCATCTTATATGAAAACTATTTAAGACGGTAAAAATATTTTTACTTATATGTATATTTTAGTTCTAATTTAAGATAATATTAAACATGTGTTTATACGGCTTGTAGTTTCAAAATATGATAGATAAAGCCGCCTTGTTTAATTTTTATCATGAATTTTATGGCAATTTACGATAAAAATTCAATATAGCGGCTTTATCGATCATATTTTGAGAGTTGGTGTAGTTATATCGCTGTATCGTATCGTGTTTTGGTTTTCATGCTAGGCAGGCAGTAGCAACTGGACATATTAGTAACAGGACAGAACGTGTACAGTCCATGACATAATTTTAATAACGGTAGCCTGTTGTATCCTGTTGTTTATAATATTATGGCTTTGTACACTAGTACAAAGCCATAATATTATAAACAACAGGATACAACAGGCTCAGGTTCAGTCGGCCGAACTGTTACTATTTTTCAGTGTTAAGCCCTTTATTCATTAAAATTTAATAGGCCTTCCTTAGGCCTTTAAAAGGCCTTCGTTAGTTAAAATGTGTTTTGTCACTTTCGCACCTATCATTATAGAAAAGTGTAAAAGTGACAAATCACATTTTAACTAACAAAGGCTTTTAAATAAAAATCGTTGTACTCTAAAGTATTGATTCAAGTTAAATTAATTAACTTAACCGATTAAATTTCAAGATGCCACAAAAACCAAAACGGTTAGACTTGACATTGAAATAATATTTGTAGCTCTAACGAATAGCATCATGCACATTTTGTGGTTTTATCTAACTAGGTTTAATTTGATATTAATCACTACATAGTATAAAATAAAGTCACTTTTCGCCGTCCCTATTTCCCTTTGTACGCTTAGATCTTTAAAAATACGCAACGGATTTTGATGCGGTGTTTTTTAATAGATAGAGTGATTCAAGAGGAAGGTTTATATGTATAATACATACATAATATAGCCGTGCGAAGCCGGAGCGGGTCGCTAGTTAAATAATATGTGACACCAAATGAAATGTGGGTAAAAAACTTTAATCGGTGAACATACTTACATAATAAAACCGGTCAAGTGCGAGTCGTACTCGCGCGCCGAGGGTTTCGAACATTAGTTTCAACTCTCTTTCTCTACCCTTGGTACGGTAGGTACCAATTTAACTTGACCCCTGTTTCTTTTGGGCGCCCAAACAATGTAAGGGTCGAGTTAAATTGGCTTAACTATGTATACGTATGGGGACACCCTTTAATATTCTACATTTTTTTGACATAGCTTTTAGCCACATTTCGTGATTCTACTAATATTATAAATGTGAAAGTTTGTGTGTGTGTGTGTGTGTATGTTTGTTACTCCTTCACGCAAAAACTACTGGACCGATTGCGATGAAACTCGGTATCTAGATAGCTGGAGACCTGGATTAACACATAGGCTACTTTTTATTCCGATATTCCAACGGGGACTTACACGAGTGAAACCGCGGGGCGCAGATAGTCTATGGTCTAAGGCTATAGGATAGGGTAATTTTTATTTCGATATTTCCACGGGATCGGGTGTTACGCGGGTGAAACCGCGGGGTGCAGCTAGTATTATAATATATATTCGACCCAAAACCTATAGGGTACTTCCGGTTGACCTGGAATTGTCAATTTTGGTTGTAATCTAGGTCTTACAGCACAAGTAAAGGGAAAAATCCGAAAAAAAAAAGTTGAAAATTAATGTAGATTCTGGTAGACTTAGGTACAAGTTTAAGCAAAAATTAAAATTTAACCATATCTTTTTATCATGTTGACTCAGGACCTTGATTTTTATACACCTAATAAATACTATAAATTTTAGTATCTGGTATGAATTTCAACTTGCTAGGTTCACCCGTTCCTAAGAAAATCGGTGGAGACACACGGACAGACAGACAGACAAGAAAGTGATCTTATAAGGGTTTCTTTTTTACCTTTTGAGGTACGGATCCCTAAAAATTATAAGTGACGAATTGAAAACCTCCTGCATTTTTTGAAGTTGGTTTAAATTAATACGTATTCGCTACGTCGTCGTCGTCGTCGTCGTCGTTCGTCTCTTTTACTTAAATTCGTAATTAGATAAAGGGTTCTTATGATAAGATTTTAATAAAATGTTAATAAAACACGTGCAGTTTCATAAGTAATTCAATTAACTCAGTATTATAAATTAATCAAACGGCGATGTCTCATAGGAATGGCTTAGCGATTGTCCCGTTTTGGGATTGCACATTAATCTCTAATGAGAACTGCAATGTTAATGAGGTATAATCTTCGAGTTATAATTGAGTTTCAGAGTAAGTATACGAATTTTGTATAGCATATTGTAATGAATATGTAAGGGATGCAGTGAATAATTATTGCAATTTAGATGTTGCCAGTAGTACTTCAAATTGTTCTAATTAAATTATGGATGTGAGCAACACTGGCTCCACTCTGGTTATTTCGAGTAATGACGAGCGACTTGTGGGGTGCAAGTCGCTCGTCATTACTAGAAATAACCGCCATCTTTAGACTGATGTAGGTTAAATTTTTGACGAGACCTCAAAAAAGCAATCAATTCTCTTCGATATTCAGTAGAGTTCGCCTTCAACCGCATATTTTTACATTATGCTTTTATAAGCTATATTTTAGTATATTGTGTAACATAAAATAATTAGTAAATATTATTCATTTTACCAGTGGTAAATAAGGTTTGAAATATGTTAGAAATGGATGGGTAAAAAATAATTAAGTACCTATATTTTTTATTAAAATCGGTTGCAAATATTTAATTTTTCCCAAAATTATGCGAAATTTATACTCTAAACGTACACTGTGACCAAACACACCCTTGACAAAACGTGACGTCACAGGCAGCACCTGCAAGTATGTACATTGTATCAGAAAAAATACAAAATCTTTCTTACATCACGCTCAAACGATTGAACTGATTTGCGTGAAAATTTTGATTTAGAAATTTCCGCTGGGTCGGAATTTATGCAGGTGAAACTGCGGGGCGAATCCAGTCCAATATAATACACTAGCAGCGCTCCGCGGTTTCACCCGCGTAACACCGAATATCGAAATAAAAATTACCCTATCCTATAGGCTTCCTCGATAAATGATCTATCCAACACAAACAAAAAAAAATCGAACCAGTATGTAGTTCCTGAGATTAGCGCGTTCAAACAAAAAACAAACAAACTTTTCAGCTTTATAATATTAAATATAGATAAAGTAATGAGTCTCGTTTCTACGAAAATTTCATTTTGTACCACAGAATTGGTCGCGTGATGCCTTTACTTGTAAATTTAGAGTTTAAAATTGAATTTGTCTTCTGAAACCTTCCTCAGTTTCTAGTTCTTAAAAATTCAACCATGCTGCCGTGTATTTCTATCTAGGTCACTGAATTACTCTTTTTCGAATACTTTTGCGGTTCATATTCAACGAATATTTTCTTACCTATCAATTTTTATGTTAGTGCTAAAAAATTTATCAGTAACAATGTGTAAGATTTGAGTTTTCATATTATTACTAGTCTTATGTATACTTAGCTCTTTCAAATTACGCAACGGATTTGATGCGGTTTTTACAAGCTTTTTTTATGTAATCCATATCCGTTCTACACTCGCATATTAAAATCAGTGCCTCCAGCTTTTAAATTTATATTATAGATTACATTTGAAAAATATCTATATTTATTTATAACGTCCCTAGAATCTTCCTATTATAAAATTTTATTTATATTGGGAAACTAGTCCAACATACATTTTTCAGGTTGATGTAGGTATAGATAATGTGGGTGAAGGGATATAAACGTGCAACGTTATATACTGTGTATGAAAAATGTCACAATTTTTTTTTCTTTTTAATTCGCGTTTTTTTATTTTTTTCATGTTTAATTTTTATTAAAATATAATTTTTGGGTTACATTTTCATTCAAATAAAAGCTTGTTATAATTTTAATAAATGGTAAAATAAAATAAATGGTACTTATATAAAACAAAACTACCACGCGTACAAAGTCGCGGGCAACAGCTAGTTTAATTTATTTATTAGTTTAATAAAAAAAATCCCTAAAAGTCTTCGCCCACTTACCAAAACAAGCATTCTCATCGTTATCGATCCTCTTTTATCGTTGGCAGACCAGGTAACCTTCAGTATAGTAGAACGGACGAAGATCTTTATATAGGACGTCGATATTGAACCGCTAAACTTTATTAAATAAGCAATATTTAAAAAGAACAATGTCATTAAGAAACGAATAAAAGTTAATCATTTTAATGATTCTAAATGTCCGTTCTAGTATTTTATTTCCTTTTAATGTTCTTTCCTATCTTTTAAGCAATTTCCTTTTAGTTATCTATAGTAAAATCTCTGCTACGTAAATTGGCAATGCACGCAACACAATCCAATTCAAAATAAGAAAACAGAGTTCAAGAGTTCAACTTTATGAGAGGGATAAAGTAATGAAATGCACACAATTGCGACAATACCAAACGAACTGCAGTTTAAACGAAGAGATGCAAATTATAGTCAAATAGAGAAGACATCTGAAAAGTTTTGTCGGTTTTTAAAATGATAGTATATATTTGGGTTAGTCTCCGGGCGACCTGATCTACGAGCAACCAGTATCCGCGTTTCACACTTTGAATACATTTTGTTATATATTTATATTTTCAACTTGTACCGTTAACATAACACATACAGCGAAGTCAATTTAGTTCTTTTGGTGCTAAATGTAGCAGTTTTTATACTGCTTTACCACATTCATGTCTGGTTTAGTCTTAGTACCTCTTTAAGCACTTTTTTGAGGTGTTGTTGAGATTGGCATATGATAGTAGTCGCCCTAATCTATTGTTTTATTTTTCGTTTTTGGCGTGGCGTTCTTTTAAACCTATGGCAATGTATAAAGAACATTAAAATAAACCACTAATGTAATGTAAAGTGTCAGTTTGCCTGTTATTTGTGTGATATTGTTTACACTGTTTGAAACGGTTTAGTCAGATGTTCTTTCTATCCCAGCGTAATGTTTAATATTCTTTAGTCCAACCAGTCCGGCTCGGAGCCCAATACTAATCGGCTCGTTAGTTACAGGACTGTGTGGATTATCCACGAAATAATACCACTGCGGACTAACTAGGGTTGTCGCTTTGTCACGCTCTGAAATTTCAAAGCAACATTTACAAATGAATCGGTTGAATAAACTTTGTTTACTGATCACAGTAAATAAAGTTTATTGAACATCAGGTGGTTGGCGCAAATTCTAATCGTCACATTAAAATTTGAAACTTCATAGCGGCGAGCGTTTACAAAATATCTGTGTTTTGTGTCCGTTTAATTTAAAGTCAAAGTGTTTTGACGCTAAAGTATAGGTATTTAGAACTTTCGAAGTACAGAGTAGTCTTAAAAAACAGGATGTTTTAAGCTATTGCATAGCTTTTATCTCGGGCTTTGAGCGCGGCGACCGAATCAAGAAATTCCGTAACGAAAATAAAACCTAACAACCCCCACTCCGCCTACCATGTATTTTATTTTTTTTAAACACTTCCCATAGAATTTTTATTAAATTTTTCAGTTGTAACTTGAAAGTAGTATTGAAATTGAATATTCACTTATGAAATGTTTTTTTACCTAGTTACTGCTAGTAAAAATAAAACTGTAGTTATCTACGCTTGACCACCCACTTTTTTCTAACTTGATTAAAAATGACAGTTTATCAGGTTATGTTACGCGTCGGTTCCGAAACGTTCAGAATTCATTTACTCACTGAAATATCCGACGTTATGTACAAAACAGTTAGACTAAACTGTTCAAAGTGACAAAGCAATAACTTAACTTAGGTACTTAATTACCAACAATATGATTATTAAATACCACAGAAGTTATTGTGATTGAGTTTGAAATGTTACGTTTTTTAGCTATTATTTATTTTTTATTCCTCAAATTCGCCCCTTTTGGGCCGTTGGTATTTGAGACAAATCCGAGGGTAATTTTAGTTATTACCCGGTTGCAAGGCAAGGGTTCTGTTTTTATTTAAGTATTTTTATTAATCTTAGCTTTTATTATACATTTATAAATCGGTATTTATTCAAATGAAAACATTCACAAAACTACAATTAAGTTTATTTAGTTATAAATTACCGCCCTTACTCATAAATATAAGCCTTTGTTCGTGTGTTTTGTCTTTTTTCGCATTTTCGCACACCTGTCATCTGTCAAAGTGCGAGAAAGAAAAAACATATTTTAACTAAAGAAGGCTTATTAAATTTTTATGAATAGGGTGGTAAGCATTCTTTAACTCAAGGAGACACAAGTCATTAAAAACAATCTAATTAGAGGGGGTGGGTGGTCGGCGAATGGGTCTATACTCTTGCTCTTGTCGTCAACTGTGCCATGTGGCAACCCTACTCGTGACCGAATTTGAAACGTGCATTGACAGTTCAAACGTGGTTCAAACCAGGTCCTGCAATTTTTATTTGAATTTAGAAGATTATTCATGTCATCCGCTTTGTTTGTCCAGGCACGTGCGTTTATTGGAATACGTATACGATCCCTTCGCAACCAATCAATGGAAAAAAATCATTTAAATTTTTTGTAAATAAATTGGTGGCTTTCAGCTTACAAGCGAGTTAAATGTTATTTAGCCAACCTTTATAAGCTTCTAAAACAATTTAGGGTCGATTCAAATTGGATTCAAAATATACCTAACGAGGTCATATTTTTTCGTTATCGTAAAAAATATTACTTTTTCTATTTATGTTTTTTTTTCGTTGTAGGGCAGAAAGATTGATATTTTTGATAGAGATGGCAATAGGATATTTTTCATACGATTTCATTTTTGTATGGAAAATGTCCTAATGCAAAATTATTTTATTTTACTTGAGCTACCCTCAAACTAATGGAAATGTAGTATTCAGGACACAACTATCAAACAATAAATACAAATGTCACACTACACTGAGCGATTCTGTACTAATACGTGTACAGTATGCGTCATAAGTCCACTATCAGTTTGCTACAATAATACAAAATTAAAAAAAAGTATTGAACTTACGACCTTCTTCTAATAGACGTTACACAAAAACCTAGATACTTGAATTAAAAGTACTCAGTTTGATTATTATTTTCAACATGTTAGCTATTTCCAGACTCTTTTGAGCGTCGTCGATTGTATTTTACTTACTTTTTTTATTTACTGTTTTTCAATGTTAATATTGAACATCTTTGTTGAAAGTATGTGATTGTAAAAGAGAGTTTAGAATAGGAATCTTTACAAATACTTCAACTTGTTAATTCAATCTCATTGTAACGAAAACTGAGTCGGTAACATTTTGAAATGTATATCATCATTTTCTGGAAAATTGTCTTATCCCAACAGAGTAAAATGAAAAAAATAATTTCCGGTTTCGTTTGAAGACGTAAAAAGTAATTACCTATTGTTCACATTATTATGATATCTTTTTTTAGGGCAAACGCAGACTTTGAACTTTGAATCAGTTGGAACATGATTAATTAGGTCGTCATGTGACAGTTTTTTTTTTTTAGGTAAGTACTTTTCTTCTATCCAAATACCTATATGTGCCATCGAGAGACGAAGAGAAAAAAAGGAAAATTTCATAATACACTACATAGTATAAAACAAAGTCGCTTTCTCTGTCCCTATGTCCCTATAACCCTATGTAGGTATGCTTAAATCTTTAAAACTACGCAACGGATTTTGATGCAGTATACTTATTAAGAAAACTTGCGGTTAGATGACACTATGAACGGTGTCCTGCAACTTTTATTTATCAAAAAAATATATAATACTAAAGTAAGTCATAGGCATTTTTTTATAGTATCACGATTTTACTAAATTTTGAGTACTTTAAAGGGTTATACTGTCAGATCTCTAGACTCAACAACTTTGACTGAGTGTTAAATTTAGTTCAATAATCACAATTCTTCAAGTCAAGTAAGGTTTGCCTTTTATACTCAGGGAATACGTACCTCGGAATTCAGTTTCACGAAATTCTGAGCTATAAAGTTTTAACTCAATGTTGAACTTCCACTTACTCGAAGTTTACGTTAAGCTTATTATTAATAAAACTTGTCTTAGAAACGTGAACAATGTGTGCTAATGTCGAAGATTTACCCGTTCAAATAACTTTAATACGAAATAGACTGGTGACATTTTGATCGGCCGATAACTTGGCGACAAGATGTCAAAGTGACAGATGTCAACGTGACAGATGTCAAAGTGACAGATGTCAAAGTGACAGATGTCAATTTTTCGACACTCTTGTCGTTATATTTTGGACAATTCACACAAAATCTTTAAAAATTATAGCCTATGTTCTATTCTGATGTATAAGCTATATTATTATTATTGTAAAGTTTCATTTAAAACCATTCAGTAGTTTTTGCGTTAAAGAGTAACAAACATCCATACATCCAGACATCCATACATACAAATTTCACGTTTATAATATTAGTAGGATTCAAACAAAAACAGTAAGTTTCTGAATTCAAATCAGTAGGTGAACTATCACTTTTTTTGACCTTTGTTTTTATTTTGTTTACCAAATATAGTTACTTGATTTGAATAATATCGGCTCAGTAAATTTAAAGATAAGCTTAGCAACTGTCTTGCCTGTAATATGGGTCCGTTAGAAGTGATAGCTGTCACTCAAAACGTTTCACAAGCTTACGTTAGGTCTCTGTAACTGATCTCTACTCGAGGCTTCAAACCAGACCTATGTGAAAAGGTTTACAAATGTCTGAGCCAAAAACTAAGTAGGTAGTTAAATTAATATTATATAATTATAAATAAATAAATATTGCAGGACACTCCACACATCGCCATCTAGCCCCAAGCTAAGTAACTAGACTTGTGTTATGGGTGCTAGACAACGGATATACTACTTATATACTTTTCTTTTGTAAATATATACTTATTGTACATAGAAACAACCAGACCACAGGCAAATATCTAAGCATAAATACTTGTCTGAGGCGGGAATCGAACCCGCGACCCTGTGTTTGGCAGTCCGGCATGGTGACCATTGTGCCAAGTGGGTCGTCAAATATGCATAGATATAATAAATTTATTATGTAATGTAATGTAATTACAAGAAGAAGTTTTTACCTTTTTTTTGTCGAGGAGAAATGCTCCTTATGCACCGTCCCACCGCTCCGGGGGGAGCGGCGGGGATGTGTGGGGCTCCCTGCTGGCCTGAGATGGTGGGCGGCCAGAGGTTTACCCACAAAAACTCCTCGGTGTCCCTCTCTTCACCGTAATCCAGGAGGAACTAGGAACTGTTTGCAAATACAACTACTTCCCCCTGGGGTGACTGGTCTAAAGACCCATCCGCGAAAAACCCTTCACAGGGAAAACCGTCTCGAGAGGCGGCGCAGGACACGCCGCCGCCATCTCGGGTAGTTTTAACCTACTTTAAGCTTAATTAATATCTAAATCCGGTCTCAATTATTCAATAAAGGGAAAGGGCTCTGTATATCCTTAACTACGGGTTATTTTGCAATCTGGCAAGGTATGCAGACTCGTATAGTAATTGTTCTTTGACGGGTAACCTAAATAATATGTTAGTGGTAGGATAGGTACCTATTTTAATTAATTGTTACAAAAAAGTTAGTGCTTGCGATGTCTACCTACTGTTCGCAGAACTATGTATAGGTATTATGTAAATTCAAGTATAATCAACATAAAAGACAATGTAAGAAGGGATATTGAAACCTAAACGTTAACCCAAAAGTGATTTCTATTATTTTATTTAGGCGAAATTCTCTCGGTTTTTCAATTTACTCAATGTTCCATTTGATTATTTCCACTTCATTTTGTATGCTGGCTTTGTATCCCTTTAGAGTTTTTCTCTATTTCTCGTAATAGGGATCCCCTTTATCGAGATGGAGGTTTAAATGTTTTGTCTTCTGTAAGGAGAGGGATAAGCGGCCCATTTATATTTATCCTATGAGTGTTTCTTCAGAATGTGTCACACGAGTGCGAGATAAGCTGCTGAGCACTTACAAAAAATAAATTGGTTTCGATCTGTGCAGACTTAATGCAGAGGCATTGGATTGGAAGTAATTTAATATTTCAAGGTTTTTATAATGTTTACAAACTTTACTTGGTAGGAAGACGTAGGGTTATTGACGCCAAGTAAAGTATCTATAGATATAAGCGTGACTTTATATTATACTTGCGACCCGCCCCGGCTTCGCACGGCTATATTATGCATGTATTATACATATAAACCTTCCTCTTGAATCACTCTATCTATTAAAAAAACCGCATCAAATTCCGTTGCGTAGTTTTAAAGATTTAAGCATACAAAGGGATATAGGGACAGATAAACCGACTTTGTTTTATACTATGTAGTGAAGCAGTGGTGGTTTCACTCACATGAGTTCGTTTCCCTTTGGAAAATAGCGGTAACCTATGTTACCCCACAATTCAATGTATCTTGATACCAATTTTCATCGAGATGGGTCCAGCGTACATTACGATGGGTCTAGAAACTTTAAACGCACAGGGGTTCCTTATGTATCCTAAGTGAGCACTTTATCAAAGGATTTTTTATGGAAATTCATCCCCTAAGTAGAGTTGACAGTTTGCATTAAACTGCATAATTTTAAAGTTAAAAACATAGAGTCGTGCTTCTGTTTGTTTATTAATAAAACTGAATTAAACTTTTTTGTGGATTCATCTTCTAAAGGGTAAAAGAGAGGATTTAGAGTCTTTAAATTTATCGCCTAAGTGGTTACCTAAAATAAATTAAAGCTTATATCACTACATATCTTCTTAATATATATATAAATCTCGTGTCACAATGTTTGTCCTCAATGGACTCCTAAACCACTTAACCGATTATAATAAAATTCGCACACCATGTGCAGTTCGATCCAACTTGAGAGATAGGATAGCTTACATCCCGATATTCCCACGGGATCGGGAGTTACGCGGGTGAAACCGCGTAGGGCAGCTAGTCTTCTATAATATAAAAATGAATCGCAAAATGTGTTAGTAAGCGCATAACTCAACAACGCCTGGACCAATTTGGCCAATTCTTTTTTTGTTGTGTTTGTTATTGTCAGGAGAAGGTTCTTATGAAAGAAAATATTAAGAAAATTGCGTAGAAAATTATTACGCGGGTGAAACCGCGGGGCGCAGCTAGTATAAAATAAAGTCGCTTTCTCTGTTCCTATTTCCCTTTGTAAGTATCTTTAAAACTACGCAACGGATTTTGATGCGGTTTTTTTTAACAGATAGAGTGATTCAAGAGGAAGGTTTATATGTATAATACATGCATAATACAGCCGTGCGAAGCCGGGGCGGGTCGCTAGTATAGTATATTTTCCTAGTTACTTAATGTAGTTCTATTGTATACTATTTTTAATAATAACTAGAATAAACTTATTCATAACTGTCCTATAAAGTAGCAATTTCAAAACTCTGCCTTGAGCCTCTACTTTTATTGCCTAGTTTTGTAGTTAGAAACACAAGATTTCGTTAAGGCTTCTGGTCGTAAATACAATTTAAATAATAACTAGAAGAAACTTATTAATAATTAAAATAATAGCAATTAAAAAAACTCTATGATGAGTCTCCACTTTTGTTGCCAGGTTATAGAATTGTATTGTATATGTTATGGACCAAGATATTAATTGGTCATTATACATAATGCCCGGGCATTATGAATAATAACCTTCCTCGATAAATGGACTATCCAACACAAAAAGAATTTTTCAATTCGAATTAGCAGTTCCTGAGATTAGCGCGTTTAAACAAACAAACAAACTCTTCAGCTTTATAATATTAGTATAGATAGTATAGATGACCAATATGAGAGTGCAATGTGATTATAACTACTGAAATAATCATATTGTCCGGGCATTATACATAATGTCTGTTACCTATTGTGCAGAGTAATAATAACTCAAGTTTTGTTACTGTAATTTCTATTTAAGACATTAAATCGAAATTTGAAACACAAATAACACATAAATTCTTTGTTTTATAGACACCTCCGTGTCCGATTTTATTTGTTTTAAATGCAAAACTATTTTTCCTTTGTTTTATTTTATTTTATATAAGTCTCATATTCGTCACTCGTCACCATAACACAAGCCCAGATGAGCGCTATTATTACTATTAAATACTCTGTTTCCTAATGGGAACGAGACGCATGATGTCACACAATATTACCGTGACACTTTATTGTGAATGCAGGTGTTCCATCAATTTACTAGACGTTATTACGTCAAAAAATGAGCGCTATGTTGTTTCCCGCTCAAATAACAACTATGAAATGATAAAAACGGGTAATTGAGTACCAGAAAGGTAGGTTAGGTTAGATATTGTGACAAAGCACGCGCGAGCAAAGAGAGCGTTTAGGTTCATACTGTTAAAAATGGCGTTTAAAAGAGCTCTTTACCCCATAGAATCTATTTCTATTATCACATTGCCCAACGATCAGGTAGCAATATTCATAATGTCCAGACAATGTGATAAATATTAAAGTTTAGATGATAATTAATCACTTTGCCTAAAGTTGCTTGTCATTATACATAATGCCCGGATTAATCACTTTGTCCATAACATATTATACACCGCGACAACCCAGACACTAAATGCCATTGCCTTTAGCACCCGCGCCTCAATTCAAAGCCAGTGCCATCCCACCGTGAATTTTGAACTGTAAAGTGGAGAATGGACGGTGCAAAAACCACAACGCTTTGTGGTTAGCTTTTTTTTCAGTACCAGTGGAAATATCTGTTATGAAATGTTTGAGATATGCGACGGTAAGTCTAATAACTGCTGTATGAAGTCATGTCAAAGGATTTTTTTATATTTGCTCAGCGCACACAAGTCTTTGGAATGATTAGAATTTTTCAGAATTTTATTTGGAAAATGAATTTAAAAAGGGGTTCTCGTGTCTCTGGTTCTTTTACCAGCTGAAATGCTCGATTGTGTGTGAACACAGACCATAGACAAAATGAGTGGTTGATGGTATCTCGCAGACATTCGAAGGAAAACCGAAAAAATAAATGAAATACCTATCATTTATCTATTTCGTAATATACAAAAATTAAATATTTAAAATCTAATTTAAAATAGGTAGATTACCTTAATACAAAAAAATCTAAATAAATTGTTCTTAGTAGGGTGCCCAAAAGGCTTGCTGCATTGCCTCCACAACCAAAATTCCAAGATAGTAGTGGGTTCATGTCCGGGCTTGACAATCTTTAGTACTGCTAAATTATGGTTCTTCGGTTTTGGGGTTATAAAAAGTGACTTCGCCTGCATAAGGGTTAAATTTTCGAAATCCTTTCTTACTAGACGAAATAATAGCATATTAATAGCCTTGTGTTAATTATAATTGTGTGCCAAATTTTAGCCCGATCAGTGTTTTGGCTTCAGATGTGCGTTTATTATCAGTGATTCAGTAAGTCAGGACTATACTCAACCGGGAACAAGTATTTATGCTGACCATAAATTCTTGTTTCTGGTTCTGGGTGTTTCCTATATGTATAATATGTATATATTTACAAAAAAAAAAAAAAAAAAGTATGTAAGTAGTTTATCCGTTATCTGGCACCCTTAACACAAGCATTAAGTTGCTTAGCTTGGGGCTGGATGGCGATGTGTAATATGTCCTGAAATATTTATTTTATTTTTTATTATACTTCTCTCAGTTACTATTTACAAAAACACTAGTATTATAAAAGTAAGGTAGTATCACAAAACAAGAGATCTTGTTACCAGTTAATAGGGCTTTGCACGCACGTACACAACAATGACTCAATTAAAAAGAGTAGAGTTAACGATGACTAAAACCCAAGGCCAAATTTACCCGTACCCTTTACGAGTGCTTTTTTTTCGAATGGAATCGTAAATTTTATTCGTCAGAACTCACGCACCCGCAGTGTCGGGGCCAAACTAGTATTTTCTCATGCAAAATATATATTGCTCACGCGAAGTTACACAAAGGCCGCTACTATAGGTCCCTACCTATTTAAAATAAAGGAAACGACAAAAATATACCTTTGAATAAAACAGATAGGTAAGTATAGTAACTTGAAATATCACGATGCACTCGACGATGAAGAAATAATGCCTTTCTACCAACCCCTAAAACTTTAGAACCTAATTAGCTCAAAATCTATTATTTTTTTTTACTTTCGCACTTTTACAGTTGACATACGTAGAAGGTTTTAAAAACATTTTGGATAAATTCTGAGCAAACCTCTAAACCTCGTCTCGGTATTTCAAGGAACATCCTATGACTTTCCAAAAGTGCGCGGTGCACTGATTTTACGCCATATAATTCACTAGCGACCCGCCTCGGCTTCGCACGGCTATACTATGCATGTATAATACATAATATCCGTGCCTGGCGTGAATACATTGACAACTCGACTTACATGTTTTTTTTTATTAGCATAAACGCTTCCTAAGCACATATATTTATATGTGTCAAAAAATCAGCCATTTATCTACATAAATTTTAGAGCTATGACCTTTGGCATCATGTTGACATCTCCCATTTTTGCGTGTTTTACTTGACAAATGCAGATGTCGACAGCACTAACAATTAAAAATATCGAATACATCGACTTATTCAATAAAACGATTTTAAACAATCATATTATAACTTAACAAATCTAGATATCAAGTTACGGCCGGCCAGAATATTTTTATTTTATTTAAATAAATCGAGATATCAAGTTACGGCCGGCCGGAATATTTTTATTTTATTTTAACAAATCGAGATATCAGGTTACGGCCGGCCGGAATATATAATTATTTTTATACAGAACACACTCTTTATCGTATCTTTTTTCAACATATGCTTTTTCCGAGGGGGGGGGGGGGGGGGGGAAAGGTCATGTGAGGAACACAGTTGAAGGTCAACTGCGAACTGCTGTTGGTGACACTAAGTCCTTCCCTGTTACCGTTGGAGTCCACCAGGGTTCCATCCTCAGCCCGTTCCTGTTCAGCGTAATATTGAATGTACTGTCCGTCCCATCAGGGATACACACGAGCAGCCTCCGTGGCTGCTCATGTACGCTGATGATATTGCGCTGGCGGACTCAGATAAGGGGCGGCTGGTCCAACGTGTACACACGTGGAAGGAGTCGCTTGAGAACAGCGGTTTGCAACTGAATGTGGCGAAGACAGAGTACTTGGCTTGCAATACCGCAGATCCCACACCCGTCTGCGTAGACGGTCATATGGTCGAGCGGACAGACCAGTTTAAGTACTTGTGATCTGGGCTTCACGTCAAGTCACTCATTTCAGCGCTTGAGCCTAGTGGCGTGAGGTGACTGGTGTCATTTGCGACCCGAAAATGCCGGTTAAACTAAAGGGACAGATCTATAAAACCATCATTAGACCTGTCCTTTTGTATGGTAGTGAGGCGTGGCCGGTGCTTGAGCGACATAAGCAGGAGCTGCGTGTCACGGAGATGAAGATGTTGCACTGGATGTGTGGAGTGACGTTAAAGGATCGCGTCAGTAATTCCCGCATCCGGGGCGGCCTTCATGTCCGAGACATTGCAGATAAATTGCAAGAATGTCGCCTACGCTGGTACGGTCACGTCTTGCGTAAATCGGCTAGTTACGTGGAGAACAAATGTCTTGCCATGGCGCCTCCGCCGGGTCGTGGCAGACTGGGTAGACCCAAGAAGTGCTAGCTTGACGTCGTAAAGGGTGATATGCGTGCAAATGGCCTAACTAACCAGGATACCGAAGATTGTGCGAAGTGGAGGCGTAAAAGTAGGAAAGCGGAAACGGGCTCCTGAGAGGGATGCAACCGGGAACATCACTCGGATGATGATGATGATGATGATGCTGATATTGAAGTTTCTGAGTCGTAATGTGATACGACTCAGTAACTTCAATATCAGCATAACCTGATGATCATTGTGAGGCGCATTACACAATGAAAATTCCATTAAGCTAGTTTTTAATTTAGATTTTTTAATTTAACTTGGACAATTAAGGGTATTATCTATTTTTATCTTCATCTTTTCTTGCATTTATAAAATAAGATAAATTAAAAACCTACACCTGTTTATCCTTACTTTTATTATTATTGTAAAAATGTATTTTTGTTTCAAATTTCCTTTTTTTTTTAAGTATTCATATACCTAAATTTACGTTTTAACAATTAAAACAATAGAACTAACATGGTGAATAACTTGATTAATTAAAAATAAGTTAAAAATACGCTCTGTAAGTCGAGTTATCAACTTATTCACATTAAATTACAGACTTGACATGTCTTATATTGTGAAAACTACGTACAATTTTAATAATTCATTAGCATCACTATAAAGATACCATAAAATAACATTCATAGCCACATAAACATCTACATTTAAATAATTTATCGATTCAGGACAACATGTCAAACTTTAAAATGGCCGCCCTGTAAAATTGGTGTTTTAGAGATGTCAACATATTCACGCCAGGCACGGATATAAACCTTCCTCTTGAATCACTCTATCTATTAAAAAAAACCGCATCAAAATCCGTTGCGTAGTTTTAAAGATTTAAGCATACAAAGGGATATAGGGACAGATAAAGCGACTTTGTTTTATACTATGTATGTATGTGTACCTACTAAACAATAATTCGCAAAATAAACTTTAAAAAATAACTTAAACGTACCTACACGTAACGCAGTAAACCTATATTATCCAAACGAATCGCCGGATGTTGGTACTCCCCATCAATGCGACCACACATAAGAATCGGGCAATCCAGTTTATCTGAGATAATTTTTATCATGCTGAACTGGCCAACCCACACTCTTACACCCTTTTATAAATTTTAATAAGCCTTCATTAAAATGTGTTTTGTCACTTTCGCAAACATGGCATCTGTAAACGTGGGAAAGTGACAAAACTCATTAACTAGGGCTTATAAAAAGTTTATTAATAAGGGGGTTAATATTTTATGTTAATACAATTTAAGTATCGGTTGATATATTGTATAACTTGTAAAAACACTTTGGATTTTTTTTTATTACAAACTAAATTAAACCCTGCCGTGAGCCTCACGTAACGCACTCACAAAAGTCCTTTTAAATCAAATACAGACTAAAAAGTTTACAATCGGCCGATATTAACTAACATTTACTTGTCTTTCGTTTTAAATAGATTAGAATCATTTTATTTTCAGGCCACAAAGTATTTAGGTCTAGTGTAGCAACTGGAAAGAGTACAGTCGTATTGTGTTATAAAGTAAAATTTGAAGCGAATAGTTACTTGCGCTTCTTTTTAAAAAGTCTAAGCTTTATTCAAGAAAAACAATACATAATGAACTAAAAAAACGTACTATATGTAACTTCTGATTACAAGGAGAAAACAAGAAAAAAGGTGAAAATGAAAAGGTATCAAAGTTATCAGTCAGGTCAATAGATATTAGATGACCATTAATCATAAAAGTCATCGTTTGCTTTCAAAATTATTTGAACCGAGTTATCGACTGACCGAGAAGTCCATAGTACCCGCTCACCTTTACTCATGTAAGTAATAAATCGTATAAAGGTAAAATTAGAATCGAAATTCAATTAAACCTTTTGAATCGGATATTGGGGTTTAAACTTTTGTAGCCAACCAATTAGCGTTTGACATTTTTCAGCTTTTCATTTTCAAACAAAAAAAAAAACCAATTTGCTTACCACTTCAGTATGGAAACGTTAGCAACGATATTGACCTATTTTTTTACTTAATCTTTTTTAACGAATTAAATTTTTCTCTTCTCGTGTACCTATTGTTATGCCGTTGCCAAATCTAGTACGTTGAATATTCGTTTCTACAAACAAACTTCATCTTCGGTTTTCAGGCTGGTTCAGGCTGGTACTTATCTTAAAATAATTCCCTGAGTATCGGCAATTCGTCTCTCTGCTCGAATATCTGTTATGTTCCCAAAATAACCTAACCTCTTATATATTTTTAAATGTTTTTAAAAAATAAAATACCTAAGCTAGCAGTACCTATTCTTAATTTAAGAAGGACCTACTGCTTTTCATTTGAAGTATTTTCACTAAAACCCAGAAATTATTCTCTTGCGTCTATAGGGAGCATTATTTCAAACTTGAAGAAACCTTTTTTATGTGTGGGGGCGGAATAAATACGGGCTAAAGACATAACCCTTCTGTTAGCTTGGGCATATTTAGCCTATTGTTAATTTAATCTATGCTGGGTTTGGACACTGGTATCTCAAGTCACAGATTTTGTCTAGTTTTAAGGATCATAAATTATCTTTCAGCACATTACCTATAAACTAGGTATATCCATTTGGACAGAAATGGCTGCTTAGAAATTAACTTATTTTAGATCTTAAACCTTCTAGTTTCTTTCGAGGCTTTTCCATTTCAGATTTGTATTTCGTTGTTTTTTTCGACCCATATTAATAAAGCTAAGTGTTTTTCAAGCTAACCTCTTTTTTGTCCTGTTGATGAAGGTTAAAAAAATGTATTATTTATTTATTTTAGGAAACTCAACAGCTAAAACATAATTATATAAACAGAACAACAATAGAAAGCCAATTACAGAGTTCCACGCATATAAAACATAAAAAGTAAAAGAAATTTTGATGTATTTAATTAGTTAAAAAGTAGGTAATGTAGCTGTAATTAAACTTTTGAACCTATATAATTTAAGTAGAGGGGTCAAGATCCTACGTACTATGTGCTAATAAGTAAAATATCTTTTAAAAATATAACGAAAGTTATTTCAGACTAACTTTGTAGCAATGTTATCGCAAAGTTTTTACTTACTTCATGTTTGCTCGGGGGCAAGCGAGTTGGGAAAGAATCAAGAAATACTAACTGTTAAGTATTCTGCGATAGTCTACGTCAAACTTTTGTTAAAATACTTTTCTTTTTTTTTGCGTTGATTCTATCTCTGCTTACTAGTTACTCCCTATATTTATCTACAAAACAGTAAGTGGCTCGGCGATTTGGACTAATTACAATTGGATTCTGCCAATTATAATTGGTCTAATTACTGAGAATATTTAGAATGGTCTAAAAATAATAATAATTTAGACCATGCTTTTATCAGGTTCAGGTTCGCAAAAACTATCTTCATAATTTTAATCTAAATAACTTACTGAAGAGGAAACTAATTACGAAATAAACCGTATAAATTTTTAATATTCATAGTTTAAGTTTTCAATTTGCACACAAAATATACACAGAGTTTTGTTGGCGGAACGAGAGATTTTCAAAATTAGCATTTCCTGACGTTTCTTTTACTTTCCTTGCATTTACATCAGTTATTGCGGTAATTTAATGCAAAGAATATTTGAGATTTAATATTTATGATGAAAATTATATTTCTTTAAACAAATTAAAAGGCTTCATAAAGCATAATTGTGAATTCTTACGCAAATATGGTTAAATATTTATAGATTTTTAAACGTTATTATAAAAATATCTTACTTATATTATATAAATTTAAGTATCCGAACATTATAAAAAGAACGAATATGGTGTAGCGAATAGTACTGTAGTCCTAGGTGTCATTTTTAGGAATTAAGAAGAACGAGAATTTTTATCTTGGTAATGCTCTTATTAACGACGTTTGGGACTTTCCTAATTCAAAATAATTTTCAAATTTATTTTTATGATTTACTTACTATCTGAAATTGTTAAAAAAAAGGCGAAACACTATAACCGTTATAAATTTAATTAACTGTAGTTCTAACCATTGATTTAAAATCGAGATCCACCTATCTGAACAAATTTTGCTGTAACAAAGACATTTCTTGTAAATTCAATTTTGCCCTAATTTAGTGGAGCATTATTTAAAAGTTCGAATTAAATAGGTTCATTCGCTCAGAAAGAAATGCAAATGGGATTTACTTTAAAATATTATACAAAACACTTTATCTGTTCTACTCACTTTCAAATTAGCTCGTTTTGTCGCTTCATTGCATCTTATTTTATTCATATTTTCTACTTCAGTACTTATTGAAAACATATTAATATAACATATTATGTAATATCATCTACGTCATAATCTTAATTATAATACAATTTGCCCTTTTGGCCGAACAACCGTACCTACATAATTAATATTGTTCAAGAAAGGTCAAGTTCGGACCCCATTATTGTCAGCGGTGAATAATCGTTGCCCGTTTAGATTTAATTAGTTACGTAATTACATGGTCGCGTATTAACATTTAATACGATACAATTTATTTATCAAAAAAACAATAGAGAAAACAGTGGATCCCCACAAGGACTAAGGTCTTGGGATAATTAGCATATCATTAACAGACTTCAAAAATAAGTAGGTATTCAACTTGTCGTGTAACAGTAGCTAAATATATTTTGATGTAAAAACATAATTATTATTTTTCGTGTATTATAGTTTCATTAAATTCCTCACAAAACAAGAAAAAACATGGTGTACACTGTAAGTACATGGTTTTGGAAATTATAAAAGAAAGCGGTTAGGGGTAGAATCTGGGCACTCTACCAATCAACTAACTGTTTTACGACTTTGCACTGAAGTAACCCTCAACCGTTTTTCGAAATATGTAGGTATTATAACCAATAATCCTATGCCTGCCAAGTTTCCATCCCGAATGTTTTATCATCGCAACGTAATCAAAATATTTATCCTTGTACTTTGTTGATCTTCAAAGCATTGATAATTGACACTTTCTCACAAATTCATGCGCTGTTTAACAGACCTAACTTGGTATTAAATAATAGTATTATTTTAGTATATTCACCTGCGATATCAAAGCATCCAATGAGGAGAGCCCACAAAGGCACCACACTGCCCGGTCTCGAACGAAGCCTCCACTCCATTTTACATCTTCTACTGTTTCTAATTATATGAACACATCACTTCACTTGTATCTATTTGACTTTTCTGTAATATAATTAAAATAGTAAATATAAATTAGTCAAAATTAATCAATATTTTTTTGAGTGAAAAATGTTTTGAGCTCAGTACAATAATTTACACAATTTTTTGCAGATTATTACGTAAATTAAAAACTCGAAATAAAGGTACTTATTTGAGACGAAATAGTTTTTAATAACTAAACAGTTTGTTCACACTAAAATTATTTGAAAATCATTTGAGTTTAATAAATAGACTTCCTTTTTATCTACATTATTAATTAGTCAGTGAACCTGTATAAATGTATCTCTAAGTATAAGATGCGTTATAATTATTACATAAAAGTCAAGTAGATTATTTACCCTTTTCTTAACTATACCACTTCCACCGATCGTGAGTTCTTCTTTGCGATCTGAAACAATCCAATTAAAAATTTCAACAACTCACTCTCGAGGTATTTTCAAGAATATTTATTGTACTCAACAGGTGTTTTAAGGACTTTCAGGTGATTTTTTACATTCCTGAGGGGAACAGTTGTTAATGGCATATTTTTTTCAACTTAACTCTAGAAAGAAATAAAGAAAATTAAAATAAAATGTTAGGAAACTTTGTTGTTTAAATGTAGATAGAACAGTTTTTTTAATATAGTTGAGCAAGAGTTAAGATGTGAGTGTACCGGCTCTCTCTCCATACAAACGTATTCGACTGTTTCCTCCCCGGATAAACTTATACCTAACTGCCATGACTATGCCCCTATGTTTCTTTTTTTGTATTTTATTAACTCTTACTTTCTATGATAATTAGAATATGAAAGAAATCAAGACATAGGGGCATAGTCATGGCAGTTATAGGTTTTATGCAACAAAAATATTTGTACTTGTGTCATTATCCAAGGAGGAAAATAGTCGACTACGTTTGTATGGAGAGAGAGCCGGGTACCTTTCCTCTTAAGGTAGGTTAAGTAATTATTATCAGCAGGTGTACACTCTGAAGAATAAATCACATTACTAAGCTAGTCTACAGCCTTCAATATTGTGAAGTATTTGGCCACTAGACTGTAGTGTACGAAGGTTTTGAAGGAATACCAAGGTCCAATAAGCCCGTGACCCAACAAACTCAAGCAATCAATCTTCATATTTCTCGAAGAAAGCCTGACAATAACCATTCGTCTTTCTAAATTGCCTAACGCGCGCCTTTGTACCGATTTAGGGAATCCTCAGAGAAACGTGAGGACAAAATTTACAAACACTTTACTAGAGCTCCTAATACAGATAGGATAATCAAATTTGATTGTTATTTACAAATTTACTTTAAAATAATATTAATAAAAGACACGTATATAACATAAAATAATTATGACGATATACATAACACGTATGACGACACTGTCCAGATTAAAAAAACTACTGGAGGTTTTACAATTTGTAAGAGTCTTCTACATCTACACTAAGAAAAAAGAGGAAAGATATTTTAGTTTTTTTTGTTTGTAACGTAGGCTCCAAAACTACTTGACTGATTTTGGTGCAGCTTAGTATGAAGATACATTGATTCATGAAACCGCGAGAGCATTAATATGATAGATATCAACCATATAAGAATCGACCTATTTCATTAAGTATTTTTTATTAGTAAAGTAACTCAAAGTTGGTCTCATCAAAATTTGATAAAGATCTAATTATAATCTTCGGATTGATGACCAAAATAAGTTCGCATTTTGGCATATTGGGACTTACACAGAACTTTTCAAAGTTCATGCTTTTTTTCTTCATTGGTTCTTTGCTGGTAGGTTTACTGTTCGCAGAACCACTAATACAGGTATAGAAATATATAGGTAAAGGTAGTCAGAAATAATCACTGTGGCCGAAACCGATCAAGGAGGCATCATCATCAATATAGGTAATAGATATGCTCTTCCACTTAGCATTGGACATCTTGTAAATAGCCAGTCCAGAAAATATGTATGTTCTCTATGTACGGTTCACTAAGTAAGCCTAGGCAGGCAATCTAGACTCTAGTCACTTAATCGACTCCCGACTCAGATGGGTCGTTGCATTCATAGTGCACCTACTCCAATGCCCATTGTGCCCCAATACCTGCAAATTGGAGGACCTGTTAGAGGCCAACGCTGCTGCAGTTGCAGTGGCAAACTACTGGGCAAGAAAAAATTGACTGGTCGAACGACACTGACTCGAAAAGAAGAAGAAGTTTATCTACTACAGACAAAATAAACTATTCAGAACTAAGCCTCATTATTATGGTATATTTATAACCTCGTAAAATATAAGCACCCTGCCATTAGGTGGGTCTTAAAAATTTAAGGAAAACAATGTGGACAGCTGTGGCACTTAAGGATCACTTAAAGCATCCCATAAAGATAAACAGTTTTGTGGGGATTATTCATAAATTGTCGGAAGCTATATGAATAGAATTTTTCCCGGAAAGACTAATAACGATAAGAGCATGTCATAAAAATCCAATGAAAAAACTGATTGATTCCGAATTGGATTTAAAGAAAAAAAACATTAAACTATCAATTCATATCAATTCATGGAGATTTAAATAGATGAATAAAAAAAGTGTTATCCGAATGGTATGTCAGAGCAACGCAACGGTCGGTTCATCTATTTAGCCGTCTGGAAGTTAGGAGGGGTAAAGATCCCCGGTTTTCTGAAAGTTACGGGGGATAAAAGTCACGGGGTTTTTAATTTTATTTTTAGGTAAAGATAAAGTGGAAGTACTAATAACCATCGTTGACAGTTGTATAATAAATACGGAAAACTTACATCTCGTCAAACCATTCGCAAAATAAAATAAAAAAAATGTATTTTTAATTTCTTTTCTTCCATCATGCTTATCTAAATCATAAGCCCTCCGGCCCAAAACCTGTGAGTAACATCTGAAACTGGGCAACTTACAAATTGACTAAAGCATCTCCTTATAATCCTTATATATGGTCCTGTGGAGCTAAGTACGTGGTATAAGCTCGGCTTGCAGGTACAAGTTTGTGGTTAACAGTCTGCCCTTTACTGGTTTACACTTTCGGATATTGTTAAACTGATTTTGACTCTATTATGAGGACGATAAGACAAGGTTTGGAGTTTAAATGTATAGTTTAAGGCAAGTTTTAATTATGAGATGGAAAAATCAATTATCTCTATACATTTGTCTGCTGTATTTGTATAAGAAGTTCATATACCCTAACCGTGAAGCGCAGTTTTGCTCTTATGTTCAATGTAAGACCTTGTACCTACTCGTGTTTATGAATAAATGAATTTAATAAAAAAAATGCATTGGAATAATAACTACACTTATAAAAAAACCGTACGGTTACGTTACGGGTTCAATCTCACCGCGGCACTACAAAATATTGGAGATGCATTTTTCCTTGAAAATATTTCCGGATTTCGAAATTGAAATGAGACTATTTTAAAGGATATTTTCGGTTTTAATTTTATATATTTTTTATTAATACCTGGCTGAAATTGAAATTTTACTGAATAATTGTAATAAAAATACAGCGTAAACCAGAATGTAGAATCTTGTTAAGCATGAGTCCTTTTATTTAACTCCCAAACAATAAACAGGGTATTAACCAGCAATCTCACAAAGACCAGATTTCACCGTTCCAGATTACGGACAAAAAAAGGCTGGCAAATGACGTCGAATTTCCTGAGCGTTACTATTTCGTCTATTGAAACGTTACCAGTCTATTGTTTGACGTGTCATGAAAGATTGATTGCAGATTACTAAGCCGGCTTTGAAATACGTTCACGCAATGCAATCGTCGACAACTTGTCTTTTGTATGGTTTCAGTGCTTTCTGTTCGAATGAAGTTCAACCGCGGCTTGTTCTGTAGAAATTACTTTACTGTGGAACTCGTAGAAAGTTCATTTCAATTACCTGAGATTTTTTTCAAATACAAAGCAGAGCAAAGCAATCTATAAATATATAATAAAATCTAGATATTTTCCATGATTTCGTCTGCATTGGATTTGGCTACGTCAGAACTGCTTTATGTATTTATACAATGTATGCCAATGTATTATGTGTGATGAGAAGAGAGGAGATGCATGTGACTAGAAGAGTGATGAGTATGAATGCAAAGGGATGGAGAGGAAGAGGACGACCTAAGAAAAGATGGATGGACTGCGTGGGACAAGACATGAGAGAGAGATGAATGTGAACGATGAGATGACGAGTAATAGGAGTGAATGGAAGAAGAAGAGCCGACCCAAAATAAATTGGGATAAGGGCAGGAAGATGATGATGATTATATATGCCAAAATATTGGCCCGATCCATTAGTTTAAGCTGTACGTTGAATTTATCAGTTAGTCAGTCAAGACTATATATTTACTTCATAAATTTAAAATTCTAAATCAAGATTGACTCAGTCATATTATATAAACCAGTCAGGACTAGTTTACGTTAATTTTAATTCAAAGTTCTGACTAACTAATTAAACCAATAGACGACTCGGGCTGCACTTTGACATATAGCTATTGGTTTACATTTTTTGCAAGTCGTTCTCAAACAGTAGATCGCTATTTTCACCATCCTATAATCACATAAAAATATTTGAAAAAAATATTATCTGTATTACTCAAGATTCATCGCAAACGGCTTAGGAGTACTTTAAAGATTACAAACATTTAGATAACAAATCTTTTGAATAGGTAGAAATTAAATCGTTTAATCGTCTTGATCAACAACTTACATAGAAAGGCTTTATTCAGAAAGTAAATACAATTTATTTGATTTCCTTGTGAATCTTCGCCTCTATTGTTCTCCAACGTTATCTAAACGTTCAATCTCCTTATTGTGAAAACTACGAGTTTCATCCACTATTTTTTTCTCTCTGTAATACAAAGGAAGCTTTATATCTTTTTCTGATGTTAAATACTTTTTTCAGGTTCTTTTTGCTTTATTTATCAATAGATTCATGTACCTATATTTTAACTGACTACAAAGAAAAACAGCGCACTCCGGGAGTGCAGGCAGAAGTGAAAAAGGATATTCTCATTCGACTGTATGGGTGGGATCTGGGTGTTTCTGTATGTACGTAGGTATTTTTAACATATAAGGTATACAGGGTTATTGGAAATTATACTAGCAAGCCGTTGAGGGCTACTTCTATGCACCTAAACAAACAACTTTTGTTCTACGACTTATTGAAATTTGAACATTTTTTCGAAAATTTTGAGGTTAGGTTTACCTGAAAATCAGCTTTTCCTTACACGGAGAGGTCAGTAACCTTAAAATTTGACTTATTTTTTAAGTTTCATCTACTGTTCTTGGTCTGAATGACATTTTTTTTACAAAATGAGCTTTTTTTCAAATTTACTTAACCTCAAAATTTCCATTTTCTTTTTGAATTTTCCAAAAGTCGTAGAATAAAAGTTGTTTGTTTAGGTGCACAGAAGTAGCCATCAACGGCTTGCTACTGTTAGATACTCACAAATAAGTAACTTATTTGATTTATATTTACATAGTTTAAAATATAGGATCGTCAACTGACTGACCGTTGGATAGCGCCATCTTTAATGTTTAATTCTTATAGTCAAACTAACTTCCGTTGAGAGCTAATAAAATGGCTTACTGGGCCAAGCAACGGGCAGTCAATCTACGATCCTGAAAGTGTCAACAAGTGAAAATTATAAGTGTAGTGAAGGAAAGCAAAAACTGTAAGTTGAAATTATATTAATTTAATAATTTTGTTTAGGGTTCTTTAATGTACTTTATTTCTTATAATGATAATAAATAGTGGCATTTTTATGTATAATTTAATTGCCTTGTGTCTTATAAGGTTACAGAATAAGCCTTGCTATTTCGAGTGTGAAATAAACCTTGTTACATAACCTTTTGTTTATATTTTTCTATTCTTTAGAACCTAATAGACGTCTTAAAAGAACTACTCTTGTGGTTATTTAACATCTCAGAAGTGGGATAGAATTCACAATTACAAAATGTATTTCCTCCTGGCTTGAAACCCTTAAACGTTATGTAACGTGTCTATTTTTTTTTCTTTTCCTCTATTATGCTAAATACATTTAACGGGTAGTCTAAAATTAAATTCTATTTCAATAACCACAAGGTGGATAAGTTAATCAGTTCAACACAGCTCTCAATAGTTCACATTTGAAATACAAGGTCATTTTTTAGCAGTTGAATGTACACAAGGTAATGATAAAGATATTAATGTTGTCTTAGCTTAAACACGAGTTAGTACATTGAGAACCGATTGGAGCCTAATTATCTTAATTTACAGTTTAATTTCTTTGTAAGTAGCAATAATTTGATTTTTCTATCCAAAGCATTTTAAATTAAACAACAGTTATTTGTGCGAATTTTTATTATTGTTTTTCAGTGTAATGGATCCAGATGGAGGCCAGCGCTCTCCAATATTGGGGTCTACGAATAGACGGAATCCAATGATGCCTGGTTCCCCTGCTCCAAGCAGAAATCGGTCGCGCAGTCCTCTACAACGTCCATCGGGTTACGGACCGGATACATCCAGGGAGCGACGCCGGCTGCGTAGCCCATCTGTGGACACCGAGCATCGTCTGCGCACCCCTTCGGCGCTTGCTGTTGACGTTGCCAGACGACGACGCCGGATGTACGACTTGCTGGCGTACAACGCAGACGAAGAAAGAAGACGGCACCATCCGCGCAGCCCATCTGCGCATTCCAACAACGCCGAAAGGGATTGGCGCCACCTACGCGACCCATCGGGACGACATCGCCTGCGCAGCCCAGCATCGGTACGCCCAACTAGCAGCCGCCACCGACGCAGTCCGATCGCACATCCCGAGAACATCGACGAAACAGAACGTCGCTTGCGCAGTCCAACGACGCGTGGTGATGGTGCTTCCGGCCGCGACGATGACGGTGCAATAGACGGGCAACACCAGCATCACAGCCTACGCGATCTATCGGTAAGTGCTCCTGATATAGCAAGAAGACGACGCTACTCGCGCAGCCCTGGGGCACATGACGATGAACGGGGACGACGTCGCTCGCGCAGCCCAGCAACAGTGCGACATCGCAGTCCAGTCGCGCACACTGAAAACAGCAATAGGGGACAGCGCGGCTCGCGCAGTCCAACGGCACGTAGTGCAGCCATTCTCGAGTGTGCTACTGAAAGGCATCACCACCCGACGACTTCTCAGCACCACCACATTGGAGAAGAACAAAATATAACAAGGTTAGTTCCTAACTCTGACTTAAACATAATTACTGAACTATTAAGAGCAATCAAAAGCAGTAACCAATCCGAGTCTCTCGATAAATTAGGTGCAATTCAAAATACTGTACCCGAATTCGATCCTTCTCGAAAGGGGCAAACTATAACTATGTGGTTGCATAAAGTAGGCGAATGCGCCACTATATACGGATGGAGTGAAAAACAAACTGTACATTATGCACTCGCCAAATTACGTGGTGTTGCGCAACGCTGGTACGAAGGACTCCCATCAGTCCTGTATACATGGTCGGAATGGCAACAAAAACTTACCGAAGCTTTCCCATCCGATGAAAATTATGGGCAAATGTTGACGGATATGCTGAATAAGCGCGCTCGTTTTGGCGATTGTGTAGAAACCTATTATTACGAGAAAATAGTACTTATAAATAGGTGTGGTATAGTAGGAAAGAGGGCGGTAGAATGTGTCCTTCATGGCATAGATGATCGGTCGATTAGATTAGGAGCAGAGGCTGCGCAATTCACGGATCCTAACAAATTACTAGCTTATTTACGTTCTACTCGTAATATTAAGATTCCTACCAACGACCGACGATCTAACAGGACTCAATTAAATAAACAGTCAGAAAATACTCAAAATAACACTATCAATCGTTCACGATGCCTTAACTGTCGGCAGATTGGTCACGTTACAGCTCAGTGTACCCTCCCGTTGAAAAAGTGTAGTCACTGTTCTAGAGTAGGTCACGAATCCGAACGATGTTTCTTTAAGCCTTCATCCTCTAAAGCACCTGACCCGAAACCTGTCATGCAGATATCTACTGGTAACGACCCAAGTAGTAAATATTTTAAAACTGCAATCATTAAAAATGTGAAATTTGACTCATTTATAGATTTCGGTAGCCGTGTCTGTTTGATACAAAAATCTGCTTTTGATCTACTCAATTCAGATTACGAAAATTGCGAAGATTCTTTTAAGGGTTTTGGTAACTCTTTTGTTAAGGCGTTAGGTAAACTGTGTGTTAGTATAGAAATCGATGGAGTTAACGCGGTCGTAGATATATTTATCGTTCCGGACATCAATATGAATGTACCAGTACTAATAGGTCAATCGTATACCGAACAGGCACATATAATCGTACGCAAAACAAGTGATTTTTTAGAATTTTCCCAATTACCTAATGACTGTGATAAAATTGATTGTAAGAGGGTTAAGTTATTCTGTAAAGATACTGTTGAAGTGTCAGGCTTAACAGTCGTTGACATTTACTCTGATAATAACATTGATGGGGATATATTCGTAGAAGGTAGCATACGATTTCAGTCTGGAGTTCGATATTCTGTCTTATCAGGCCTTTTTGAAATAAAAGGTGGAACGGGGTCTATTGTTTTGAATTGCCAAAGTAATGCTTCATTTCTTCTTTCGAAAGACTTTTTAGTAGCTCGTGCTAAAGTTGCAATCCTAGAACAGAGCATTCCAGTTTTAAGTATTTCGTCTCAAAACCAACATAAACAAAAACGACCGGTGCTCGAATCTGATATTAATACTGGGACTGATGCGACGAAAACCGATAAGGAGAATGTTTTAAGTTTGCTTAATACTTATAGAGATTGCATTGCTTTTGATTTGTCCGAATTAGGAAAAACATCAAAAGGCGAGATGAATATCGAACTACATGACAATGAACCCGTGGTTTATCGACCTTACAGACTAGCAATTAAGGAAAAGGAACAGGTTAGGGAAATTATTGGGGAACTACTTCAGCATGACATAATCCGTCCATCTATGTCCTCTTATTCTAGCCCAATTGTCCTGGTTAGGAAGAAGAACGGTGAGGTTAGGCTGTGCATAGACTATCGAGCTTTGAACAAAAAGACTATTAGGGAACATTTCCCGATGCCTCTCATTGACGATCAACTGGACTGTCTTGCAGGTTATAAATTCTATACAACCCTTGATTTAGCATCGGGGTATTACCAAGTACCGATAAGGGAAACCGATAAATACAGGACAGCGTTTGTAACACCAGATGGCCATTTCGAATTCAATCGGATACCCTTCGGCTTGGCTAATGCCCCGGCTAATTTTCAAAGAATGATGAATGAAGTCTTAGGTTCCGCTCGTCATGGAGAGGCATTGGCATATCTTGATGACGTTATTATTCCATCGGTAGATATTTCACAGGGTTTGCAACGATTAGAGTCAATTTTGAAACTTTTCCTTGATGCAGGTTTAACATTAAATTTGTCGAAATGCTTTTTCTTTTATAGTACTGTTGAATACCTAGGATTTGAAGTATCTGCCGATGGTATAAGACCCGGCTCGCGAAAAATTGAGGCTGTTTCAAATTTTCCTACACCAATTAATCAACACTGTCTGCGTCAGTTTCTAGGCCTAGCAAGTTTTTTCCGTAGATTTGTCCAGGGATTCTCAGTCATAGCTAAACCTTTGACATTGTTATTAAAGAAGGACTCTAAATGGGCTTGGGGATCTTCACAAGAAGATGCCTTCAATAAACTTAAAAGGTATCTTATAGATAAGCCCACATTGGCTTTGTATAATCCTCAGGCTGATACCGAACTTCACACGGATGCCTGTAAACTAGGTGTAGCGGGTATCTTATTACAGAAGGTAGACGGTGGTCCCCTAAAACCAATTGCTTATTTTAGTAGGCAAACCACTCCCGAAGAACAGAATTATTCTTCGTACGACCTAGAAACTCTCGCAGTTGTGTCTTCTCTCCACAAATTCCGGGTTTATTTAATAGGGATCCCTTTTAAAATACTAACCGATTGCAACTCATTAAGAGCCACCTTTCAGAAACGAGATATGTTACCCCGAGTTGCTCGTTGGTGGGAGCAAATGCAAGAGTTTAATTTCAGCATAGAATACAAACCAGGTCATTCTATGGCTCATGTAGACGCACTGAGCCGCAATCCAATTCTAAATTGCAACAATTATGACGTACTCGAAATATCCGAATCCGATTGGCTAGTCACTGTTCAAAGTTCAGATAGCGAGATTCAGAAAATTATAAATATCCTCAAAGATCCCAATCTAGAAAATGTTGTTCATATAAAATCGTCCTATAAACAAAAGAATGGCAGATTATTTAAAATTACCGCTGATGGTGATAGGTGGGTCGTGCCTAAGGGGGTACGCTGGCAAATCGTCAAACAAAACCATGACGATATTGGTCACTTTTCTGTAGAAAAGACCTTGGAACGAATAAAAGCTAGGTATTGGTTTTCCGATATGAATACATTCGTTAAGAAATACGTGAGCTCCTGTCTAGAGTGTACTTATGCTAAAGCATCTGGTGGAAAACGTCCTGGGTTTCTTCATCCTATAGAGAAGGTTGATACTCCTTTCGATACTATCCACGTTGATCACGTAGGTCCATTTGTTCGGAGTAGTAAGGGAAATATGTACATATTAGTTTTTATTGACGCGTTTAGTCGATATATTGTCCTTAAACCAGTCAAGAACACAAAAACTCGTTCTACTATTAATGCTTTTAACGAATACATTGCTTTGTTTGGGGTACCTAGACGTATTATATCCGACCGCGGGACATCATTTACAAGCGACTCATTCAAACAATTTGTTGAACAGAAGGGTATTAAACACGTCCTTAACGCTGTTTCTACTCCCCGAGCTAATGGGCAAGTAGAACGTTATAATAGAACAATCCTAGAATCTCTTACAGCTAAGTGTGTAGGAGCTAACGAAAAACGATGGGATGATTACATACATGACGTACAGTGGGGATTGAACAATACAATTAATAAGGGTATAAATTGTACTCCCACTGAAGCTTTGTTTGGTCTTAGACTAACAGGTGCTAGCGAAAGTAGGCTTGTTACTGAACTGACGAATACTAACGAAGAGGGTTTAAACAAACGTAACATAGCTGAAATTAGGGACGATGTTAATCAATTTGTTAAAGCCAATCAAGAACAGCAAAAGAAAGTTTATGATCAAAAACGTTGCGAACCATTTAAATATAGCGAGGGTGATCTTATAAGAGTCGAAAGGCAAATACCTTCGGCAGGTCACAGTAGAAAACTTATCCCAAAATTTCAGGGCCCATACAGGATTACTAAAATACTAGATTTAGATAGATTTGTCATCGAAGATACCCCTTTAACACGAAAGGGTAATAGATGTTATTCTACCATAGTATCAGTTGATAAAATCAGACCTTGGTTGACTTTTAACAGACCCCACGATGACTCGATAAATGACGAAGGAACAACCCAGTAATAACTTTGATTTCATTTTACAAAATATAGCAAAATGTTGCTAAAATAAATCATAACCTGACATGACACCAGCAAACTTATAGAGCCATTTAGTCCTAATTAGGTGACAATAAAGTCGACCTAACATGGTACTAACAGGTTTAATGTATCTTTGTTGACTCTAATCAGGAATAATACAAATAAATGTATGTATGACTTATATAATATTCTAATAACAAATAAAAAGCAGATTTAAATCAATTATAATAGACTAATTAATCGACAAATTACTTTGATTTAAAATAATTGTTTTATTATGTGTCTTGTACATTTTTCTTTCTTTATGATTAATATGTATCTAAGAATTTACTTTATTTCCTTATTTACAAACAGCTGTTAAGTACGAGGCCGTACTTTAATTCCGGATGGCCGACTGTTAGATACTCACAAATAAGTAACTTATTTGATTTATATTTACATAGTTTAAAATATAGGATCGTCAACTGACTGACCGTTGGATAGCGCCATCTTTAATGTTTAATTCTTATAGTCAAACTAACTTCCGTTGAGAGCTAATAAAATGGCTTACTGGGCCAAGCAACGGGCAGTCAATCTACGATCCTGAAAGTGTCAACAAGTGAAAATTATAAGTGTAGTGAAGGAAAGCAAAAACTGTAAGTTGAAATTATATTAATTTAATAATTTTGTTTAGGGTTCTTTAATGTACTTTATTTCTTATAATGATAATAAATAGTGGCATTTTTATGTATAATTTAATTGCCTTGTGTCTTATAAGGTTACAGAATAAGCCTTGCTATTTCGAGTGTGAAATAAACCTTGTTACATAACCTTTTGTTTATATTTTTCTATTCTTTAGAACCTAATAGACGTCTTAAAAGAACTACTCTTGTGGTTATTTAACACTAGTATAATTTCCAGTAACCCTGTATTTAGAAAAGAAAAATATGTAAATATTCTATCCGTTGTCTGGCCCTACCATAACACAAGCCCAGTTGCTTAGCTTGGAACTAGATACCGTTACGTGCATTGTTCTGCAAAATAGATTTACACTTTTTTAAGGGTGATATTGCTACATTCTGTAAAAATATATTTAAATACAGTTCTACAAAGAACCGAGTCTACGATATGTATGTATGTAGGTTAAACCTACTATGAAAAAACCTTCTGTAACGTAATATTCCCAAACTCAAATCTCTGAGGTACCATTATAAAGTTGATTGTACTTTTACTCCCACACGTTTTAGCAGGTTTTAGCCTCTTCAAATAAGCTTTCGTGGTAGGTAATTAACAGTATGTTCCGTACGTACTGCCCAAAATGTTCTGTGGTTTGTTCCAAAGTGGAAAACGTTAATGAAAAAACCCCGTTTTATATTTGAGTTTTTTTATATTTAATGAAGGTTTTTTTTATCTTAAGATCTTTGCTTATTTTATCGTATTGTACTATACGTACCTAATACATTTCTACATTTATTTTAGGTATATTTTTATTGTGTTCTTAGTAATTGAAGCTGTGTTATATAGATAAACTCTTTGATTAGGCACGAAATAGGTATAGTTGACGTTTTGAATATAACGAAATGTGGCGTACTTTGTATTATTGGATACAAGGATTACGTGACCAACATTAACATGGAGTGTAAAAAGTTTGAATTTAAAAAACTCTACCGCATAGATTCGAAATAGATGGCGGGCCATAGGTTGGCGTAAATCACGTCACCCAACGGTTACGTGGAAACCTATTCGAAGGAAATCCGAGTGATTTATGCGTTATTAGTTTCAGTCACTGAACCTTATTTCAAAACCTGTTTTCACCGAATAGAAATGTTGCGAGAATATTATTTGGATTTTCCATTGATTTATTATTCAGGAAAACGCACAGTTCGGCTGTTTGGCAAGTACGATAAGAAAATTAAAGACTCTCCCTTCTTTATGGCTATTTAATTTGAGGTTGGATTTGGAAACTTTACCGATTCGTTCAGTAAGGCCGATCTCAGCGTTGTTTCTTGTGCCTTCTTCTGATTGGTAGGCGCGTTCTAAAGGCAGACAATACATCCTATCTTAATTTTTAAGAATGCGAATCAATCCAAATGAATAAATTATTTTGACTTTGACTTGGATGTTCGAAAAATATAATGAGTAAACGATTTTTAATATATATTGTATTTTTTGTCACCAAATTGGTTATTATGGCTAAATCCCGGACAACCATTTCTTTAAGGATTTTTTTTTTAGGTTTATGTACAATTTAATTTACACAACCTCCAAGAGGTTTATGGTACAGACACTGAAGCCAGTGAATAAGTAAATTCAGTTTAATTTAGAAATTAACTTCCAAAAATTTGAAATAGCTTAATGATTCTGGCTATATCTTTTATAGATAATACTTGTAATATTTGCTATTTTTAACTCGAAATCTTTACCCATTTCAGATAAAAAAAGGTATTGACAGAGAGATAGACAGCCCGACTCACAAATTGATCTAAAAAAAGGTCCCTGTTTTTTTCTCTCGAATTCCGAAACAATAAAGGACAATGTGCTACAATCATTAATTAAAAGCAATTATCAAACATAGTTAAAAATTAACCAATGAGCAACCAGCTTTTTGGTCTAGACAGTAACAAAGCTAAGTAGGCCATTGAGTTAAATTATTAAATAGTATTGAATTTGTTCAGTACTAGCTGCGCCCATCGGTTTTACTCGCATGAGAATATCAGTATTAAACTTACTGCCATGACTCATTGACTCAAAGTCTTAGCTCAAAGTGGATCTTAACAAATGGCAAAAAATAGCACAGGAAAGGTACCAAGCTATGGAAGAATCAAAGGATAAAAAAACTTTTTTAATTGATGTCACTTTAAAAAAGGACAATATGACCCCTTTCACCTAATTAAAATCACTAACACAATATTAAAATTACTTTACTTAAAAATTGAAAAAAATATATTTTCTACCTATTTTTATTATAATTAATACTAGCGACCCGCTCCGGCTTCGCACGGCTATATTATGCATGTATTATACATAATTAAACCTTTCTCTTGAATCACTCTATCTATTAAAAAACCGCATCAAAATCCGTTGCGTAGTTTTAAAGATCTAAGCATACAAAGGGACATAGGGACGGCGAAAAGTGACTTCATTTTATACTATGTAGTGATGACCAAACAACACACAAACTTCATTCATAATATCAGTAAAGAAAGAATGAAACAAATTAACTACATTTATAATAAATTATCACAAATGTTGATAAAGAAATTCATAAAATCATGCCAATGTTTTTTATTATTTATTTACAATACAATTAAAAGAAAACCGCAATTAAATAATTACAACGCGAAATAAGTCGCGAGTGAACAGGTATTTTATAGGCAAGCGTTCTATATTAGACCGCAACGTCACCTACCATGGGGAAGATATGCTAAGCATTCAAACACTAACGCTATAATATTATATAAAAAAACCTTAATTAATTAAATACCAACCTACATTTAAAATTTATAAATTTAAAATCTAAATGGAAGGAATTTTAGGAATTCTTGAATAAGATAATCTTTCGATAAAATCGAGTAGCCGTCGACTCGTTGTTTTTTTTTTTTTTTAAAACTGGCTGTTCGTTCACTGTCGGAGATTTTTACAGTTTAATAGTTTATTATTTTTCAAAAAGGAGCTACCTATTGGATGGAGTCGTGATTCATAAGGTCGAGCAGCCAAGTCCTCATTTTACCTGTTAACCACAGAACGTCAGTTCAAAAATCAATTACAGCTTAAAATCTAAAACGCCCGTTAAGAAAATAACCCGCTGAATATTCAGCAGGCTAAACACAGGCAGTATTGCATGGCTTGTTTTCATTAGCATGATTGGTCTGACCCCATTAAAACCGACCGTTCCACGACCTCACGTACGCGTAAAAGAATTTTATAAATGAAAAAAAAAAGTGCTTTTAAAACCTACTATTTTCATAATATTGATGAAATATGGGATTGTAATGAAAATGTGATGTGGCGCATGAAGGATTGCATTTATGGCCTTCGCCTTTCTATCCAATTTACTATGATTTTATAGCTAACCTGTATCAAAAAGAAGAAGAGCATAGTTTCTTCTTCTCTGCTCCTTCCTACTTAAGGTGAGGGTTGACTCATAACTCGTGTGTTTTTATTGGTAATGTCAAATTATATAAATGTTGGAAATTGTAGCCTTAACGTTAACAATTTATTTTGCATTTAAATATGTTGCAAATGTTTTTATACTTTTGCAAATAAAATACACACACAAGGTTTTGTATTTGTGATTTTTAATCAAGCGACACATACTGAATCCTTCATGGAGACAGCTTCATAGATAAGGCCATGACGTCATTGATTGGTTTTATGGGACAAAACAAATAAATAAAGAATCATGTAGGTATTAAAAGATGGTTGTACCAGATTTATTAATAAAAAATTGATGACTTTTAAAATATTTAGTAATGTCCAAAAATCAATTCCGTCTGCTTCAAAAGTCATACGGGAAATCTCTTCATTTTGGACTTTCTTAACCACAAGGTCATCTGGCCTTTTAATTTTTATGACGTGACCGTACCACTCTTCAGTTTCTATTTCAGTTTAAGGCACTTATCAAGATTTTTCGTTTATTTGGTTTTATTGATAATTCGAAACCGCCGATTTCGAAACCAATACTAAAACTTACTCAATTGACTGAATAAATGAATTGATGGTTCAAGGTTTGATATAATAACAATTTCAATCCATAAAAAAACATTAACCCAAAAAAGAATGTGACAAAATTGAATGAATATTGAATAAGGACGAAATCAGATTAATCAAGTAATCTGATTTCGTTCATGACAGTCACATTTAGTTAACGTTAACTATTTTTGATGTGATAACGTAAATTGGCGGAACACCTGCATTCACACAAAAGTGTCACGGTAACATTGTGTGACGTCATGCGTCATGGTAATATGACCAGACGCGTCATGGTAACTTAGAAAACAGAGTGTTTAATAATAATATCGCTCATCTGGACTTGTGTTATGGTGTGACGAGTGACGAATAGAAGACTCATGGAAAAAAAAGAAATAAAGGTTTTTTTTATTTTTTAAATCTCAATTATTCATCGTTTTCTTAAGACATTATTACGTAAAATTATCGTCCGTAAACCGACTTTACAGACGATTGTTTATTTTTTATTTTTATTTTAACTTTAGAGCCTTTACAACCCTCTCATAGTAGATCATGTCCAGAGAAGAGAACTCGTCAATGGATACGTCTGGAGCGAACTAAGCCGCGAGGTTTATCACACTGTTTTCCTTCACCGTAAAAACAATGTTAATTAGCGCACATTATTTTTTCGGAAAAATCATTTGGTTTACGGCCGGCCGGGATTGGAACCAATGACCTTCGAAATGAAATTCGAGGTTTCTACCACTACTACAAATGTTTGGTATTTTAAAGGTTTATTTAATATTTTGTTGTAACAATTTACTACTAGTATTTTCTAAGGTTTTGCGAATGAAACTCATATTGAAACTTCTTCTTCTCGTATAGTGGTGTGGCTTAAATTACCTATTGTTAGAGTTTTCAGATCGCCCTAAGGCCTCTAACTTGACCTAACGACTGCTACTAGAGGTAGCAACCGGGACCAACGGCTTAACGTGCCTTCCAAAGCACGGAGGGGCTCACGAAAACACATTTTTGCCACACTACTAATTGGCCACCCATCAAAGTAATGACCGCGCCAGACGTCGCTTAACCCGCACGACCGTAAATGATCAGCGAGCGTCGCTTAGATGTGAGCCTCCTCAAGCTGTTAGCCTCCTCCCAATGAAATTAATTTAACGGATGCGAGTATAATCGCGTTTAATACATAACTACTACTTACTCAATATACATATTACTATCGACCGCTTGTGTGTATATAATCTAAGCATCGTGTGTTCCCAATATAACTTTGTGTATCCATTCAAATATTGACATGGCTTCATCCGTTTTCTTATACGCTACTTCCTACTCCATTTCAAGAAAAACCGAACCTGGAAATAACATTTCAATAATAATGTTATATTTTTCATTGCCTCGCGATTTCATCTGAATTGATATAAAACTAGCAACCCGTCCCGGCTTCGCACGGCTTTATATGTATATATCTTCTATAATATAAAAATGAATCGCAAAATGTGTTGGTAAGCGCATAACTCAACAACGCCTGGACCAATTTGGCCAATTCTTTTTTTGTTGTGTTTGTTATTGTCAAGAGAAGGATCTTACGAAAGAAAAAAATTAAAAAGTCACCCAAAAAATTATTACGGGGGTGAAACCGCGGGGCGCAGCTAGTTATACATAAAAACCTTCCTCTTGAATCACTCTATCTATTAAAAAAAACCTCATCAAAATCCGTTGCGTAGTTTTAAAGATTTAAGCATACAAAGAAATTAGGGACAGAGAAAGCGACTTTGTTTTATACTATGTAGTGAATTTTAATCTACACTAATATAAAAATATATTTGTTTTTTTTTTTAGTTTGTAACAATTAGGCTCCGAAACTATTAGACTGTTTTTGATGAAACTTGGTGTTAGAATACATTGATTCATTGGGAATAAGAAAAGCTAATTTTTTATTCTGATATTTCCACGGGATCCCCGCGGGGAAAACCGCGGAGCGCTGCTAGCTATTGAATATTTTGGGACACTTTACACAGCGCCATCTAGCTCCAAGCTAAGAAACTAAATTGTGTTATAGTGGCCAGACATAGATTTTTAAAGATTTTTGAAGAGATAGATTTTTAAACTCTATAGGCTTTATACTGAGAGAGAGAAGAATATATGATATAAAAGCCTTAAACAACTACTCCCTAGTCATTTATTCCTCATGGATAACTGGTAACGAAGCTGCGGTTAAAAGATTGTTTCGTAAACCAGTTCCGTTAAGTAAAAAATATATTTTCATTACTCATACTCCGAAAGTAGGTCTAAAGGTGCCTGAGGAGCGTGTTGAAAATAAAACTTTCAGCCCTAGGGAGAATCGCTTTCACTTTCACTTTCTTTCACTTCACACAATTTGACATGACAGCTGTCATGTCAAATTATGGCTTCGCACGGCTTGTGCAATGTGCATGTAGCCAGTATCCGTATCATTACGCAATAGGAACTTCAAAAACCTAACCTCCTTGCTTTAAATAACACCAAAGAATAACCTACATGTATATAACCTCTTTAGTCCCAACCTTCTAAGAGGATCAGGTAGTATGGAGTCTTTCATTCACTCTCGTTTGTTAGGAAGAATTTTATGTATTATTCGTAATGAAAAGCACAGTGTTTACCTCGGGTGAAAGACTCTCTTCGTCGCGGGACTTTAATGAGTGACTTTCAAACCTAGGGTAACAATGTACTGTTACTTCGTAACTGGTTATGAAATTACGGTTCTGTAGACGGCCGAAAGAGGTATATTACAAGTCTAGTTAGCTTAGTTTTGGGGCTAGAGGGCACTGTGTAAAATTTATCTATTTCATTCCTAAACAAACTTCCTAAACAAGCTTGTATGTACTATGTTCTTAAATAGCCATAAAACTCAATTAAAATTAATAAGTATAACAAATTACTTAATTATTTATTCAAATAAGTAGATTAATATGTAATTATACAGCTTAAAAATCCCTTACTCGGCAAAGTTTCAGCAACGAATTGCTCATTTAAGTGACTTCTGGCAACATTAGCATATTTACACTCCTCGAGTCGTTACTATCTCGTGATCTCACCGAAGGAAATGTCAAACATTGCGTAATAATTTGATCAAGTTAATCCAATTTCGTGTTATCTCATTTAGTGTAAGAATATTTAAGGACGTCAGTATTTTGGAAGTGTTTTGCTAAAAACACCGATTTAATTTTTCAAAGTGCAAGAATGTTTTAGGATGTCAGTATTTTAAAAGTATTTGCAAAATTCATCGATTTAGTTTTTCAAAGTGCAAGAATATTTTAGGAACTCAGTATTTTGGAAGTGTTTTGCAAAATACACCGATTTAATTTTCAAAGTGCAAGAATATTTCAAGACCTCAGTATTTAGAAAGTTTTTTGCTAACAAACATCGATTTAATTTTCCAAAGTGCCAGAATGTTTTAGGAACTCAGTATTTTGAAAGTGTTTTGCTTAAATAGGTACACCGATTTATTTTTTCAAAGTGCAAGAATAATTTAGGAAGTCAGTATTTTCGAAGTGTTTTGCTTAGTGTACACCGACAATTTTTTTCAATCAGTTTATATCTTGAGGTCCTTAAAATAAAACCATAAGTTTCGTCTATACGTACCTAGGACATGTTTTATCACCCAAATTATTAAAGAGAAATAGACCGAATAGTAATAAATAAAATAGACCGTCGTCCAAAGGTCGATTTTAGGACGGACAACGTTACTTTTCAGGTAGACTATAATATTCACTCACTTGATTAGCGTCCCCAAATATTGGCATTTGTAGAGCCAAACGGTAAGTAAGTGTATTAATGCGACTATGTGAACTTGAGACCTAACTTCAATGGGCTGTGAACTGAAGGAAGTATCAAGTTAATTTGAGTTGGCACTAAATTCAACCTAAATTATAACATTAAATTACCTAAAAAGTGATATTTTTAGGAGTTGTTACTCTTTGGTATTTTCAGGTAATGGTCATACATTTCCTTTTAGTTGCTTGGTTACCTTTCAAACCTATGATAATTATAATATGTATAGAGCACATTAATAAAAAAAATATCAGGTTTATCAGTTTATCATGTGTGGCAAGTGAAAAAGTACATTGTTATCCTAGGTGTGAAAGTCACTCATAATTACAAGTCCCGAGACGGAGTTTGGCGCCCGAGCGTAGCGAGGGCGCTAATAGTTCGAGGGACTTAATGAGTCTTTCACCCGAGGTAAACACTGTGCTTTTCATTACGAATAATACATAAAATTCTTCCTAACAACGAGATTGGATGAGAGACTCCATACTACCTGATCCTCTTACAAGGTTGGGACCAAAGAGGTTATATACATGTAGTGTTATTCTTTGGTGCTACCTAAAGCAAGGAGGTTAGGTTTTGAAGTTCCTAATGTATAATGATACTGATACTGGCTATATGCACATTGCACAAGTCGTGCGAAGCCATAATTTGACATGACAGCTGTCAGTGAAAGTGAAAAGCCCTAGGGCTGGAAGTTTTATTTTCTACACGCTCTTCAGGCATATTTAGACCTACTTTCGGAGTATGAGTAATGAAAAATATATTTAATAAATGTTCATCAAGTAAAAAAAAACTTAACGAGATTTAATTTTAGTTTAAATCTCGTTAATTTTTTACTACTAGCAAGCCGTTGAGGGCTGGCTACTTCTGTGCACCTTAACAAACAACTTTTGTTCTACAACTTTTGGAAATTCGAACATTTTTTTGAAAATTTTTAGGTTAGGTTTACCTGAAAATCAGCTTACACGGAGAGGTCATTAACCTTAAAGTTTTACTTATTTTTTAAGGTTTATCTACTGGTCTTAGTGTGAATGACCTTTGTTTTAAAAAATCAGCTGTTTCTCGAATTTACATAACCTCAAAATTTTCATTTTTTGTTTGAATTTCCAAAAGTCGTAGAACAAAAGTTGTTTGTTAAGGTGTACAAAAGTAGCCCTTAACGGCTTGCTAGTATAATTTCAAATAACCCTGTATAAGAGATAGCGAAAATTGTGGATAAATCCTAAAGGAGCTATTTCCTTTGATTTGCCATACTATGTTTGTTTCAAAGAATTAATCTTATCGGCAACGCTATCGATTGGTATTTTTACAATATCAACAGATTCGATTTCTGACTAGGGAATTGTCTTTTTCAAAAATCTAATGATGCAGTTTTATTTTTTGTTAAAATCGGGTAGGTACGCAACTCCTTTCAGCATTTTTCGCTAACTCATAAAGTTTAGGATGATGAAGCTAGGTTGGGAAACAGCCCCGTAAAACTAAACTAAAGCTTAGGATATTGCCCTGAAGGTCCACGTAAAAAAATTACCCTGTATATTGTTGCCTTAATTTGAAAGATGGCAGCGGCAAAAAATAAAAATGAACTTACGTTACCACCCGTTAATTTTGAGTTATGTGTAAAATAAGTATTCGTTGAATTATTATTCACAGTCGACAGTATAATATCGGTTCATAGCTTTTTATGTTCGATTAATAATGTGAAATAGGTAGCAAGGTACGTATACATATAAGAAAAATGTTGAGCATACTTATAGAAACCTTATGATCTCATGATATTTTATTATTTGTTACCGCTATAGCGTATTTTTCGAATAACGATTTCAATAATAACATTGTTATTAACGATGAAGGAAAACATCGTGAAATAAAATAAAACTTAGTTGGCTTTATAAATATGTATCGACAAGTTCTTTTCACTGGGCGTGGTTGACTAAGCTGAGAGGGTGTTATAGGTTCTGGGAATTGGGTAAACTCAGTCCATTTAATACGACGTGTCCTAGGCCTGAATATAATGGATTAAAGTTGCTGGGACTGTATAAATCAACTTATCCATACAAATAAAGAAACAAAGGTCAAAAAGTCTACAATTGGTAGCAAATTTATAAAAATGAGTTTAGAGGTTTTAGCAGAAGAACACAATTTGTAGCATTACTAAAGTTAGTATAACGTTAGGAAACTTATCTGAAAGAGTTTTTGAAATGTCTTTTAATAAATATAGTAGCTGTGCCCCGCGGTTTCACCTGCATAAGTCCCGATCCCGTGGGAATATCGGGATAAAAAGTAGTCCATAGCCTTCCTCGATAAATGGACTATCCAAATTTAAATAATTTTTCAATTCGAATCAGTAGTTCCTGAGATTAGCGCGTTCAAACAAACAAACTCTTCAGCTTTATAATATACTACCGACCCACCCCGGCTTCGCACGGCTATATTATGCATGTATTATACATATAAACGTTCCTCTTGAATCACTCTATCTATTAAAAAAACCGCATCAAAATCCGTTGCGTAGTTTTAAAGATCTAAGCGTACAAAGGGAAATAGGGACAGAAAAAGCGACTTTGTTTTATACTATGTAGTGATAGTGAAGTATAGATAGAAATAACTTATAAAGAAAATCACTTTAAACTTTTAAAATCCATAGGCCAAGAATAAATGATAAATTTAAATAAATTTATATTGCAGGACATTCCACACATCGCCATCTAGCCCCAAGCTAAGTAACTAGACTTGTGTTATGGGTGATAGACAACGGATAAACGGGTATAACGGGTCTGGTTCGGGTTCGATTCCCGCCGGGAACAAGTATTTATGCTGACCATAAATTCTTGTTTCTGGTTCTGGGTGTTTCCTATATGTATAATATGTATATATTTACAAAAAAAAAAAGTATATACCTAAGTAGTTTATCCGTTATCTGGCACCCATAACACAAGCATTAAGTTGCTTAGCTTGGGGCTGGATGGCGATGTGTAATATGTCCTGAAATATTTTATTTTTTTATTTTATATACTACTTTTATACTTTTCTTTTGTAAATATACATAAACTTATAATACCTACATAGAAACAACAGACCACAGACAAATATCTAAGCATAAATACTTGTCTGAGGCGGGAATCGAACACGCAACCCTGTTTGGCAGTCCGGCATGGTGGCCATTATGCCAATTGGGTCGTCATATTAATATAATCAATAATAATTATAACGTAAATATTTTATACTAATTACACTGTCAATAAATTACACTTCAAACAAAATGCTGTGTAAACTAAATAAACAAACCGCGCGTTCGTTTAAAATTGACACAAAGTAAATATGGGGAAAGAATGAACAACAAAACTGAAAGCCACACAAACTTTTAATAATAAAAGAAAAGTTAATGTTAGACGGAATGTCTTTAAACATCCCCTTCTGACGGGCTGTAATAAAAAATAAGAAAAATTGATGAGCCGACCCTAGCACCCCACCGTGTTAAACTTTGTAGCCGAATATCGACGCTTATAAAAGAAAAATGGGCGAAAACTCAGTGCAAATAAGCTATATTTCAAGACGTTATGAACGACGATGTTTGCTTCATGATGTAGGAACAAAGAGCTCGTTTCGTAACGATATTTGTACCTATTTTATTCATAAGCATGGAATCAAATTAAACCATCAAAATGAATACGTTACGGGGAACGCAAGCTGCAGACTTAAAAATCGGGCGATGATTAATTGTTCTCTTATTTTTTTTTTAATGTGTCGGTTCTAACCCACTGTTCACCTCCTGAGATCATAAATAATGTGGTACAGTACCTAAAGTTACTAGGCTTGTGCTGTGGTGGCTGGCCACCATAGGCATAGCATAGTAAGTAGAATACTAACGTATATATTTTTTTATGGACATAATATTATACTTAAAATATAATATACATAAACACCCAGACCAGATATAAAAATGTTTGAGGCAGGAATCGAACTCGCAATCTTCTGCGTATTAAAGTATTCTATCCGTTATCTAGCCACCATAACACAAGCTTAGTTACTTAGCTTGGAGCTTGGTGGCGCTCTGTACAATCAGGCAAAAAAAGTACAGAGCACGATCTTAAGTCCCGCCTTTAATTGAAGTTAAAAGTCTCTCAACTCATGAATTTAATAAACAAACATTATGGAATGAAGACATTTCAATAATAGTAATTTCAGAAGTCTACTTTGTATTTGCAATTCTCACAAATTGAATGGTACGTTTTTCCAGATTATCATAAAGTGACAACGTTTTAACACAACTGCATGCTGTGCTGTGTAAAGTGGTCAATTTAGACAGTGACGTCAAGAGTTAAACACACATTGAAATTTTCTGTATTTAAGCCTGTAATCCTTGACCGTGGGAACTTCTGATAGAACACACACATTGATATTTTCTAGCCACACAGGTGCAACGCAGTATTAAAATTACGCACCCTGGAAACAAATAAATCTACTTTCGATGCATCGTACATTTTGTACAAGTTACATATTCATCAAGCGTTCGTCTTTGTAGGATGTTTATGAATATCATAGAAAACACGCAATGTATGTAGTATTTAACTTGTCACATCGCAAAACTGCAGTCCGGTAGTAAGTAGCTGGCGGGAAAGGGTGGGGTCAGAGTGTACGTTTTTTTGGGTATTTTGTTTGATAACGAAATTGTCAATAAGTAAATGTTCTGTACTATAATAATTTTTATATTTATATATTTTTATAATAATAATGATGCGAAATAATTATTACATCCGTCTCTATATATTGAAAATTCACACATAAACGTTCGTATGTACCTATGTGCCCTACTAAGAAACAGGTTAAAACGTGTCGGTATCGGCATCATATATTATTATATAAATATTCAGGCAAAACACCTACCAATCTTTATAATATTCGATATAGTTGGGTAAAAAGATGAGTACATTATAGTTACTGGTTTGTCTTAAATCTTCCTTTATTTTTTTGGGATTTATAGTAATTTCCTTTTACTTTTCCCATTATTATTAACCTTGAATAAAAATAAGTTACAATATATAGGATTAAAATATAAAAATAAGCTACAATTTTAATACATCCTACCTACCTAAATCATACCTTTTCCATATTTTTATTTAATTTTTGACAGCTCAATAAATTCCTATTTTAATTTCTTTAGAGAAAACAAAAAAAAAAAAAAAAAGTCCTGCGAAAGGCAGGTACGTCAAATACTAGTTGAGTTTAGTAGATAATGTCTTTACACCAAACCTCTAAAACAGCTCAGAAACGGGATATTCAAATAAAAGCATTGTGACCAAGTATTTCTACAAGACGTATCACCGCGTCCTTTTCCGTGACACTTTTGAGGTTTGTTGTGGAGGCATAATTTTTTCGCTGTAATGCCCTCTATCGAAGGGTATGGGTCTCAAAGTGCACCGCGAACTTTTATAAAATCGTAGGATAAACGTTTCTTCAAATATCCCATTTCCGAGACGCTTTAGAGGTTTGGTGTGAAGGCATTATTTGTTTGTTGTAATGCCCTATATCGAAAGGTAAAAAACCACAGTCCATGAAGTATTTAATTTTTTGTCTATGTTTGCCTGTCATAATTATGTCAAAAATTAAAATGAAATATAGAAACAGTTATTTCTTAGGTTAAAATAAATAATCAATATCACATTATAACCCGCGCGCAATGAGAATGGGATGGAACCTTGTCAAAGTAAATCGAAAATGACAGAAAAGTAGCGTTAGAAAAAAAGTTCTGAATAATAATTAGGTATAAATTAGTTATTTGTCGCGGATTTGAAACAGACCCATTGATTTAAAGTAAAATTATTATTGTCTGTGGTAGATTGTCTATGGAGCAATGGCGATTTCATTTAAAAAAATGTTTTCTCCAAAATTATAAATAAAACGAGCACATAAGGACTGTGCTTATTAAAGTGATTAAATAAACAAAAAATAAATTCCGACCGTGGTTTGTGTTGTTATAAATTGTGGTTTGTTTTATTATAAATGCTAGATTTATGTAATAAATTATTGTGTGATTATTTTAGTGATTTAGTGATAATGAGTGGAAAATGGGGTAAAACTTTGAATAGTCAACCACCTCAAATAGTTCTGGCAGTCGATAGATATTTCGATCAGGAACGAAGTCGGTTTTTCTAACGCATTGAAAATGATGACATAGTTGGCTGTGGATCACGAATCTAGTAATTCGGGAATTACATTGTCAAGAGATCTTTTTGACGAACCTATGGGTTTGTTCAAAAATACAAAAAAAAAAAAAACAGCGCACTCCGGGAGTGCAGGCAGAAGTGAAAACTGTATATCTGTGTAAAATCTCATCTGTCGAAATCTCATCTGTCGCGAGAACGGCTGAAAATGCTCACTCGTGTATCAGTGATGGCGGTAGCGTGCGACGCGAACTGCGTACGGCAGCTCGCTGCGAACCTGCACCATCCACCGAGAGATGTCGCTGTTATCACTGTTGTACAGAAGTGAGTATCGTAGTTCGGCCGTTTGCACAGAGATGGCGCTGTTTTCAATATTGCATAGTAGTAGAAGCACAATAACTGTTAAAATCTCATCTGTCAAAATCTCATCTGTCGCGAGAACGGCTGAAAATGCTCACCCACAAAAGTGCCCAACGCGCCATAAGAAGTTTTCACTTCAATAACCGAACGAGCAACAAGCATATCTAAAACACGGTGTCACGCATCCGAGGTGAGGGAACTTTGGCTGCATCAACTTCATTTTTTTCAGAAAGCGATACTTCTGAAGAAAGTCAAAGCTCTGATGATGATTCCCATGAAGCACATATGAGTGGCATTGGGGAATAATAATTGGAATAACTAAAAAAAATATTCCTAAACATTATTATTGAAAGTATTACAACCATGAAACATTTTTGTGTATTTTTAACAGACTTCAAAAAAAGGCGGTTCTCAGTTTGACCCGTATATGTGTCAGTATGTATGTTTGTCCGTGAAGTCTTCACATACAGTAGAAATGCCTAATACCATATATGTAGCTACACTAAATATGAATAAATAAAAAATAACTAATTACAACAAAACGAATTACCCATTATTCAGAACTTTTATGCTAACGCTACTTGAAGACGACCCAGTTGGCACAATGGTCACCATGCCGGACTGCCCCGCAGGTACGATTCCCGCCTCAGACAAGTATTTATGCTTAAATATTTGTCTGTGGTCTGGTTATTTCTATGTATTATAAGTATATATTTACAAATTTTTATAAGTAGGTAGGTATTTGCTGATTTTTTAAAACAAAGGTCATTCAGACCAAAAACAGTACATGAAACTTAAAAAATAAGTCAAATTTTAAGGTTACTGACCTCTCCGTGTAAGGAACAGCTGATTTTCAGGTAAACCTAACCTCAAAATTTTCCAAAAAAAGTTCGAATTTCTAAAAGTCGTAGAACAAAAGTTGTTGGTTTGGGTGCACAGAAGTAGCCCTCAACGGCTTGCTAGTATAATTTCCAATAACCCAGTTTATGTGGTATATCCGTTGGCTAGCACGCATAACACAAGTCTAGTTACTTAGCTTGGGGCTAGATGGCGATGTGTGGAATGTCCTGCAATATTTATTTATATATGTATTTATAAACTGTCATTTTCGATTTACTTTGACAAGGTTCCATCCTATTCTCATTGTGCGCGGATTATACCTAGTTTCGACTCCTTGCTCGAAGAATAGGTACAATTACAAATTAGTTGTCGTGTGCAACACTCGCACCCCACCCTTATGCCAGGTCAAACAATAAATGTCGGGAAACAAATGGACGTGCTCTCACCTTGAATACTGGGATGACACTGTCACATTTGCGCGCCGCGACATCTAATATAAAGCGAAATGTCACGAGCTACGGCTTCATACTAAAATGTATGGGCAGCGAGGAATGATTTTAACCAAAAAAAATATCTATGTTTCGGCATTGATTATTATTATTTGGTTTCAATAAGTAAAAAACTGCAATAATGAATGCATTCTCTATACTTTTGTCTCACAATTTAACCAAAAATATTTTCAAATATAACAACGAAGTAGCACAGATACTTAAAATAGAAAAGGTCGATTTCGATGTTTTTCATCAAAGTTAATAATTGTTTTTTCAAAAACTATGGATTATTTTCAAAATATCTGATAGTGAAACTGTAGACTCATCTAATAAGCTATCGAGAATTCTTTTTAGTGTCTTACAATGCAGGGAGTTCTTCAATATTTTTAAAATAGTAAATGACGTTTTTAGGGACTCGCCTCTTAAATGAAATTTTTCTTTTCAGCTGTAACATTTTGGCTGTATATTGTACCTTTCTAAGTATATTGCAGGCAAGTTGCCTAAAATTGGCGAGCCATTATTAAAATTTTTGCAGACAAAGCTGGGTTTTAACAACAATTTCGGAACAGTAAGCTTAACGTAAAAAACCGACGATGAAATGAATTTATTCAGTATTCTCTATTAGATTAGGTACTAAAAAAACAAACGTTGGTTATCGTGTTAACTAATTTAAGTAAAGAAAGTTAGTAAGTTTGGAATATTGTTGTTACTTCTTCAACCAGAAACTACTGAACCGATTGTCATAAAACTTTGTCATGTACCTACACCTGACATCCTTGATGAACTCTGTGCCGAGTAGAGCGAACAACCACCTGCAACGCAGATGGTTGTGGGTTCGAGTATTGGTATACAGATATTGGTTTCTGGTCTATGTGTTTATGTAATGTAAGAAAACTTGGCCTGGTAACCATGACACGAGCATTATTACATAGCTTGAGAGTAGACTACGATGACGCTGTGTGTAATTTTTTCCCGATATTAAAAACTGCACCTTGCAGACTTATTTGCGTACTTATGTCTCACCTATATAATGTGTATCACAGTAATTATCTCAACAAATTTGATTAGAATATTATTCAGCCCAATTTAACGAACCTGACAGATACTTAATTTTCATACTTTGGTAAAAAATATCAGCTTCCATGAATTAATTATCCATTTAACGTATTCTTGGAAGCAGACATTAATTATTGTTGTTAAGATGGAAGCTTTATTTTTAACCCAATTAAAAGAACACAATAACAACGCGCTAATACTGTTTTAATAACGCTAAAAAGGTTTAATTATGAGTTCAAGTCACTAAAACCTTAAATACTAAACAACACAATGATAAAATTTTAATAAAATAAAAAATCTAAAATATATCAAAAACCTACCTGGCGGCTCAAATGATTCCAGACGTAATAGATAAGACAAGTTCTTTCCTTTGAAAACGGTCGACTACGCTGGGGTAGTAGGTGCTGGGCAAGCCTACTCCATCCTCAGGCAAAACTAAAGATATTTAGTAGATGGAAAAACCCGTATACAAGTACAAGTACGATACTTTAATGTTTTTGAATTTTGAAAATTGAATTGTGTTGAATTAAACTTTAAAATTAGCCATCATGTACCACGTTCAAATAAAAATTGTAGTGTGTTAGTGCTTTTACATCGTCTTCGTCGTCGTTTATTTACTTCATTACATTTTCAATCAAAGTAATTTTAATTATTTGATAATTTTGCTATACCTAGAAAAGTAGTCAGACAAATGTAATTTTAATTCAATCAATCGATAGATAATAATAAATAATAAATATTTCATTAAATGTAAATAATTATAAAATTAAATAATAAATATTTCATGCAGGACATTCCACACATCGCCATCTAGCCCCAAGCTAAGTAACTAGACTTGTGTTATGGGTGCTAGACAACGGATATACTACTTATATTACTTTTCTTTAGAGAAACAACCAGAAGGCCAATTCTCGTAAATAATATTGTTTAAATTACATTTCAATATCATCCCGATTGCATTTCGATTGCAAAAGATACCTTCAAAGTCAGTTTTTTTTTACAAAAAGCTAACTTTGAGGGTATTTTGAGCTACTTTGAGGGTATTATTTGAGATCGAAATGCAATCGAAATGATATTGAAATGTAATTTTAACAATGTTATTTACGAGAATTGGCCTTCTGACCACTTTGAGCACACACAGACGGCTTTGAGCGATAAGGCCGCCCTTTGTAACACTTAGACTTAAGCTTTTTAATTTTTTTTTTAATTTTACTATTGATGTTATTTGAAATTGGTGTTTACAATAAAGAATTTATCTATCTATCTATCTATCTATCTACCACAGACAAATATCTAAGCATAAATACTTGTCTGAGACAGGAATCGAACCCGCAACCCTGTGTTTGGCAGTCCGGCATAGTAACCATTGTGCCAACTGGGTCGTCAAGATAGTTTATAGATTACGACGACCCTTAATCATTTCCGAAGACCTTAATTCAATTTAACTCAATTATCTGTCAGACTCAAAGAGTCTTATCATATTATTCGACAGGTCCTTCAGACGGCTTGACAAATTCAAACAATGGCGTGCGTCGAGGATCCTGTGTGTGACGTTGGTATAGTGCTTCTCGTGAGGAGCTTGCTGCTTGACGTTCAAGGGCCTCGTCTCACTCGATCAACATAGAGATTAAATACCTTAACTGATAGAGTAAACATCGAAGTATAATTGAATTAGCAACATTAAATAATAATTTAATAAAAAGTTTATTTCCTAAAACTACTTTCGAAGGGCTTCGGTTATTTAGTATTGGAGTTTAGCATAGTGAATTTTTTCGCGGTGCATTTGGAAACTCATACCTATCGAATGCACCGCAGTAGTTTAAGTTACAATGCCTGTTGTATCTAAAGGCCTTTTCCTTTGGTTCCTAGACACCCTGAATCGCGTGAGACTAATTACAAATACGATCTATCTACAGTTCAAAGAACCTAAAAACAAGAATACCATTCGTTTTTTTAGATTTTTTTTTAACAATTTTGGTTTGATTCCATTTTATGTCAAATACAAATTAAGGTTCAACATGGAGTTCTTGAAATAGGTATTATTAGGATGTTAACTATTTCATTTTTAAGACTTTAGTGTTATCAAAATAACTAAAATCTACATATTGATAACTTAAATAATAGCAACTTAAAAAAAAAGAGTCGTTAAAAATTGTCTTTGAACAAAAACATTATAATGAATAGAATTTTTTTTTGGATTATGAGATCTCACTTACGTAATGATGACGTTTTTATCTGTATGTGGTATTTATAAGTGACTCCAACTATTATAATTCTGACCTATTTTAAAAACAACGTCAATAAAAATAAATCAGAATCTACGAATGTATTCTCTTTTGTAGTATATAGGTGTTTTATTTCTAAGTCGATCACCCTTCATTTTACACATTCGTCTCGAACCTCGGGAAATTTAATTCCGATCGGGACACGAGATAAATTGTAGTAAGACCTTTTTTGTGATTGTTTGCGGTACGTGTTTCCTTTTTGTGCGATTGATGTTGGGTGCTAGGTTTTGTTATAATATTATTTTTTATGTTTTACTATGATTACCTATGACAGATGATTATTTTTGTTTGCCTAAATTATCTTACTTTTTATCCTTCTAATGCTAAGGATACACGACGACACTGACACTCGACACAAATGTCGACACTAGTGTCGATAGAGTCCACACTGTTGCAATTTTTGATGTCGCGGCGGTGAAAACACGTAGACACTCGATGTATACATCAAGTGTCTTGTGTCTTGTGTCAAGTGTTGTAGTTAAGTGTATCTTTAGCTTAAGCAGTTCGGTCGCCCGTAGGCCTTCAACTGTAACTTAATGACTGCTTACAACGGTTATACCAACATGTTTTAAGCAACCGGGACCAACGGGCTTTCGAAGCATGAAGTAACAGTAACAGCACGGTAACAGATAATGGTGTAAGACTCAAAATACTTACACACCAAAGCTGGTGTATATATTATGTAAATACTGGTATTGGTCTAGTAAATTCAAACTATTTGACGACCCAGTTGGCACTATGGTCACCATGACGGACTGCCAAACATAGGGTTGCGGGTTCGATTCCCGCCTCAGACAAGTATTTATGCATAGATATTTGTCTGTGGTCTGGTTGTTTCTATATATTATAAGTATATATTTACAAAAGAAAAGTATATAAGTAGTATATCCGTAGTCTAGCACCCATAACACAAGTCTAGTTACTTAGCTTGGGGCTAGATGGCGATGTGTGGAATGTCCTACAATATTTATTTATTTATTTGAAGTAAAAACTTGTAGTGGCGATGCTTCACCATGTCACAGCAGACGGCAGCTGAGTGGAATACGTAGGTCTTCTGAAGATAAATCAGCGATAGTATCGTCGCGGTAATACCTGTTGACTCTTGCCCAATGGCAGATCTTTTCTTTCGATGTAAGTAGATATAGCATACCACCTCTCACCATTAAACTGTTACATAGATGTTTTGAAAGACAGGCGGAAGCATACCGCAATGAAGCGAATGCGCTTAGTATATTAAAATTAATAGCAGACATATTCGTACTTGATCGTTTGTTTATAGACCCACCAGGAGTATCACATTTAACCAACACTTCGAAACTTCAAAACCCCAAAACGCATAACAATAAACTTCGGAAATTAGTGTATAAAACAATAAATTAATTACTAAAACTATACAACCATATTCCTAAACAATGCCGTACATAGTTCGAACAATATTCACGCATTAGTCAAAGTTGTATTCGATGTAATAATGCTAAGCCCGTAAACTGCGGACAGGGTAAGTTTCTCGATAAACCTGCCAAATGACGCCCTTACCCGCTTCCCGACATTGCCCTGCCCATTTATTTAGTACCTTTAATTTGCGGGTCACCGCTCACTGCCTATTGGTCAAGTTCTACATGGATGAAAAATGTTTTTTACTTCGTTATAGAAAAACATAGATTTTAGAGAGGATGGCTAGGCCAGAGGGGATGATGAACTGCAAAAGACTGCAGGTAGATACTGAATGCGGCAAGCTGAAGACATGGGGATGGTGATCTTAAGTCCTCTTAAGATCACCATCCCCATGTCTTCAGCTTGCCACTTTTTTTGAAAAAAATCAGAAGATAATAGCCTCCTACTTATTGTCTTCTGATTTTTTGAAAAAAAAGTTAAACTCACAAAAGCTTGGTTGCAACGCAAATACTCTTTAAAATTGGAATGTCTCTTAAACCGTACTTTATCAGTGATTATAGGCTGATGATGATCTTGAAGATAGAGATATATTTACTACGACTATCAAACCTGGGTTTATAATATTTATAACAAGTTTTCAAAATAAAAGCTAGCATTTTAATTGAAGATGCGCTTTAAAAAATTATCGTAGTCAATTGAATTGATTAGTTAGCAGTTGCAATACCTTTGGCTGCAGACAAATGTAATGGATAACAAATAAAACGTTTAATTAAACGTTAGTAGTAAGCCCGGTGATTTAGTGGAACGTTAATGTAGAATGGATAGATATACATAATAGATTGAATGATAGATAGTTTTACTCAACAGTCTAATGCGAATAGTTAGTATGGGACCATGTTCTAAATGTTCCGACGTCAAGATGTCAATAATTGGTAACATAGTCTCAGTGTCAAAATATCTTTGTGCAAATCACCTACTGTAAATAAGTACAAAATGCATCAAGATCTTAGTGTTCCAGTGTGAACAAGTACAAAATTTAAAAAAAACCTGCAGCACTCGGGGACTACCGCGGTAAAGCTATTGAATCGTGCGAGCTTCGTACAGTCGTACCATATACATACACGTTAAGAGAACGCTCGGCCGAGCTACATGGTAGACGGAGAAGGGGGTGTTAGGTTTTATTTTCGTTACGAAATTTCTTGATTCGGTCGCTGCGCTCAAAGCCCGGTATAAAAGCTATGCATTAGCTTAAAATCGTGAGTCGTTCTAGTTATTATCTTGAAATTTTTTAACCAAAGAGTTTTTATAATATTTTGCAAATTTTTAAATAAACAAATTACTTACACTTTTAAACTAAATAAATTCTAACCTAACTTAAAACAATAAATACCTATAGAGTAAAAGAAAATGATTAGCAGTATGTTACTATTGTTTTGTTTACTATAGATTTATTATGTTCGAAGGCATTGGTTACAATGCCTATAATGATAAAATTGGCGTAGAGATTCCATAGAGATTCTTAGTGTCACTTACATGTACGAGTAGAGTCGTCTAAATCGACGTGACGCAAGTAATTTTGAGAAGGGGGTCTAAGCAGCGTACGAAGTGACAGCCAGGTTATAACCTATCACATGTGGATGACGTCAAGTGTAATAAGTTCTCACTCTTGCGGCTTGAGGTTTTCAACGCTTAAGATATAATGAGATTAAATATCGTTATTGTAATAGAGAACACATCTGAATATTATTAAAAAGGTTACTATGAGTAATCGATGTTGTTAAAGTGATTCTAAATAAGAATGATAGGTATATTTAATTGGCTTTTAATTTAATTTTTGTATATCTTAGCTTGTGTCAAACAATTTTGTCAATATCAAGAAAAGTGAGATTACCATCCTGTTTTGCATAAACTAGTGCTAATCATTAAAAAACCTCTCCGAAGAGTTTTTAAATCAAGGAAATAATAATGATAGCAGAATTTCACTATAACTCGTGTACTTATATTGACATAAATTGTATAATAATGTCGCCAAAATTATCCAATTTAAATAAAAATGTCCGTCTTCTTTGATTGATGACAAAATTTTGATCCCAAAATTTTATTTTTATAGATGTATAGAATAAATATACACTAAGATAATAAATAGGAATGTTTTTTTTGTTTGTAACGAATAGGCTCCGAAACTATTAGACCTATTTTAATAAAACTTGGTATGAGGATTCATTTATTCATTGGATGTAACATAGGATAAATTTTATCCCGATATTTCAATGTGAGCGGGACCTATGTAAGTGAAACCGCGTAGCGCAGCTTGTTTCTTATAGATCTCTGAAGTAATTATTTGAAGATGTTCGAATGTTGTCTCTAATACTCTATAATATAAACATATTATCTCTCTCTCTGTCGCGATCACATGATTAAAAGTGGGTGTGATGTGAACATTAATTTGAAGATATTTGAATAGGGTAGAGGATCACTTAATCAGCTTTATTCGAATTAATTTCCGTAGTTACGCAGTATAACACGACCCCAATTAGTACATTCCAAAAACAAGTCTTCAATTTTCTCAGTTATTTCCACGAATTTTGGAACCAATTAAATCAAAATAGGTATCGAAAATTTTAAACAATTATTACACAACAACAATGGGATATGATTTTGTGAAAAAAAACTTATCTCTGATATGAAATAAATATTTTTTATATGTTTCTAGGTAATCTAGGTACCTAGATTACAGGGCTTTATCACACACTGTATATTACTAGGATTTCTAACAACTACAAAAGATCGTTGTATTGGGCTCCAATGAGTGACAAGAGCTCTCTATAACAACCTTGTAGGTATATGTACTCTAAAACAAAGTAATTTAATCATTAAAGAAAACTGTTAGCAAAGTAAAATAACGCGTGCCCCGTCACGCGTGGTCCTAATGTGGAATATTTGGGGGTATGTATACTTATTCTATATAATATTACCCACTCGTACCTAGGAGGAATTACAGGGGCAGGGCAACTGCTTATTGTCGACCTAATGGACCCAGATAAGTGACAAAAGCTCTCTATAATAACCTAGTGAGAATAATATATATTCTCTAAGGGAAAGTAATTAAATCATTAAAGAAAACTGTTAGCAAAGTGAAATAACCCGTGCCTCGTCACGCGTGACCCTAAGACAAAATACCTTTTACCTATTTGATATAATTCGTAGGTACCTAGGAAGGATTACAGGGCAGCTGCCTATGATCGGTCTAATGGACCTCGATGAGTGACAATAACTCTCTATAAAAACCTAGTAGGGATATATACTCTAAGGCAATGTAATTAAATCATTAAAGAAAACTGTTAGCAAAGTGAAATAAAGCGTGCCCCGTCACGCGTGGCCCTAATACGGAATATTTGGGGGTATACCTATTTGATATAATTCCTGTATCCGATATGGCGCAAGTTTCCAAGTGACGTGACAAAGTAAAGACCGTGTGCGTCCGTGACAAACTACTTTACCCTAATTTCCCGTTCGAACCGCGCTTCGCCGTCGCTAACTGAATTTTGATAGTTTAACTCGCTTATGTAAAGTGACACTACGCTCGCGAAGATATTTCCTTCGAGTGGTTATACGCGCGGGCGACATTTGTTTTAAGCGTAGGCTTAAGGTAGCTTACGTTGTTGAGATATTTTGAATAAATAATGTGTTGTAGGTGGAATACTATGTCTACGCCCACTTTATTAATGTAGGTAGCGGATGAACAATTGTATCAACGAATAATCTATTTTTATAATAGAACTAGCGACCCGCTCCGGCTTCGCACGGCTATATTATGCATGTACTATACATAATGTAAACCTTCCTCTTGAATCACTTTATCTTTTAAAAAAACCGCATCAAAATCTGTTGCGTAGTTTTAACGATGTAAGCATACAAAGGGACATGGGAACGGCGAAAAGTGACTTTATTTTATACTATGTAGTGATAGTGACTAGTTGTTGCCCGCGATTTCGTACGCGTAGTGGTTTGTTCTATACACCAAAACCTTCACTGTATTTGTTAAAAAAAACCACATCAAAATCTGTTGCGTAGTTTAAAGATCTAAGTATACATAGGGACAGACTGACAGCGGGAAACGACTTTGTTTTATACTAAGCACACGATACAAAAAACTTTAGAAAAGAAGAGAGATAAACAAACATAAGAACACGCTTTAGCAAGACTAAGAAACAGTACGATAACGATAACAAATATTTCAAAACCGCAAAATGACTGAATTTCTATTGCCGCTGTAACGAAAATAGGTACTAAAAACTAAAACCAGACTACGTAAAAAAATTGTAGTTAAAAAAAAAAACTAGGTACCTACATAAAAATCGTAACTCTAAAAAGTATGAAACAAGAAAAATACAGAGAGCTAATTCTGTAGGCAATCTCAAAGTGTCGTGTCTCGTGTCGTTCAGTGGATAGCCGTCGTCGGATCAGCCTTGCCCTATAAGAATCCCTTAGTACTGTTGCATTGCAAGGTGGCATCCGACGACGGCTATCCACTGAACGCCACGAGACACGACACTTTGAGATTGCCTACAGAATTAGCTCTCTGTATTTTTCTTGTTTCATACTTTTTAGAGTTACGACGACAGTCAGCAATAGCTAGTGCAATATATATATATTTTTGAAATGTGCTAATTAAGCCCTTTCATTTGATACCTCACACGATACATTTTAATTATTTAAAATGTATCGTGTGAAAATGCATTTATTATTATTTTTATTTTTTAATTCATGACTCTATGTCCTCTAGAGGGCGCCACATTTAATGTATTGTGACGTTATATATCCTATAACCAGCGGATCATTGAGACGCTTCTAACGATACCTCATTTGTTGCATTATATTAAGTAGTTTTGAAGTTAGGTGGGAACAGATGAACATACATACATACAGGTCAAACACATAACCCTCCCTTTTGGCTTCGCCGTAGTCGGGTAAAAATAAAATATAATGGTACAGAATCTTTCCTGCGTGAGTCCGACTCGCAGCGTTTCGTACTTGGCCTACCTGGTCTGTAATTTCGCAACGGAATACTATACCTACAACTTGTTGGAGATAATTACTGATAAATACACAATGTAAATTATTTGGCTTACTTAGGTAATACAGTGCAGTGCAGTCTGATAAGTTTTGGAACATCAGAGGCTAAATTTAAAGCCAAATTTTTAATTAAAAAAAATATAAAACTAATCTCTTGTAAAGTACCAATAATATTAATGCAATAAACATTTATTATTTTATATATTTGTTTAGAAAATTGTACAAGTTTGTTTTGTTTCTTTTAACATAGTTTTATTTGTCGTACTTTAAAAACATCTCTCTACCAGATTTTCGATTTCAATTTAAAAATATTGTGTGAGTGTTTCAGCTCGTCCGGTATTGTACATTATAAACAAAATAAATAGACGTACTAGGTATATATACCTTTGTATAAAACTTTGGAAAGGTTCGAAAAATATCAATTACAAAAGCATCATTAATATTTCAAACATAATAGAAGACAATTTTTATCCATTACCACAACAACTGCTCTTTGTCCAATATATTCTACTTCCACAATGATGCTTTTAAACCATTATGTATCGACCGTAAACCAAGCCTTAAAAACACTGTACGATACACAAATATCAACATTATTTCTAAACAGATAGAGTTCATAACCTAACAACCAGCTATCGCATTTTTCTTATCTATTTAATAATGAGATATAATAGGTTGAGTGGGGTTATGGAATAGGACTTTACTGTTAACCATATAAGGTGAAATTTTGCGTGGATTGATATTAAGTGTATCATTCAGTGAAGGCTATAGTTTCGAGAACAGGGTAGTTAAGATCGTACGATAACGCTTTTAATATGAGCCGGAACTACCGGTGTTCGGCCTCTGTGCGGTAGTAAAGAAAATAGCGCAATTTGTTTCAGGTTTTGTATGTGAAAATTTCCTTTAATTTCCATAAAATTTACTGAATTGCTAGTCGTTGGCAACGACTTTTTTAACCTAAATGGTAACATTGTTAGTTCATTAATTTATTTTTATATGGGTGCGCCGTGTGGTATCAATTTTATTTTGTTTCCTTAATATCGCTTGTGCGTTATAAACAAATTGTTTTTTTTTTATATTAAGAATTTTGACTGGTAAGCGAAAGACCATCATCAGGTCTTTCGCAAATCTTAAAAGAGAATTGTTAATAATATTGCCGAGTTGGTTTCATAGGCAGAATGTTATATTCCCTACTGGTTACCAAACATGATGAAGGGTATCAGAAAAGTAATAAATCCTATCACTTGGATACCAGTATCCTACGACGATCATTTTTTCTTCGTATGATACTGGTTACCAAACTCTAGTATCATACACGGCCGAAGGGAATAATTTGTATAAATACCTATTTAATTTTATTAACTCTTTATACTTTCTATAAGTTAAAGTAAAAGATTCCCTATTCAGTTAAAATAATTTGCATATGATCACACTGAATCATTTTGAAAACTAAATTAGGATGTGATTTTAAAATGAAGCTATTAAAATCATGTTAATGAGACGACGTGTCATAATAATGATATAATAATAGTCTCCGCCTGCCGTTTTTACGTGTTTATTGGACATTGTTACGGCAGGTGCCATAGTATCCATAGTTTCCCAGTAGCCTGGTCCACTAACATCCCATCGCAGTAGTCCAAGTTGTTTTCTTCTGTAGTTTATCAATAGTTCTATCCAAACCGGAGGTTGTCCATGACTGCATTTTATAGTGTAGACAGGGATAAACGCCAGTTTAGAACCCACCCCATTGTTTGCTATTATACTTGTTATTGTAAAGGGCCTCTACGTGTTGGCTTCGGCTCCACACACGCCTTCCAATAACTTGTACATACTAAATTAGTAAGTTTAGAGGTAACCTGTGTAATTATTATTCGTAATTTTTGAACAAATCTGAAATAGTTTAAATTACCTACTTTCAAAATTAAACTAGAGTTTGATATTACGGTTTGTTTTTTCAAGATACCATTTTTGTTTCAAATGCATGGGTAAATGATGGTAAAGGAGATAAAAACCTAATTTAAATAGATTATCTTATTGCGAAAAAATATAATATATCAAAATAGGTAAGTTTCCCAAGGTAGGGTGCCCTACAAGCTGACTGCATTGCCTCGATTTGATTTGAAGTGAGGAATAAATATGTTGCCTCCTTACACCCCCATGCCATGCCTAAGCTTTTATTTAAAGCCGCAGAGTAAAAAAAAAAACTGCGAATTTATACAGTTTTATCTTGATTAAATTGTAACTGGTGATGTCACCCGAATTTTCCTTCCCCAATAAACTACATCTTCCAACTTTATTACGAAGAAATTACCTTTTTTGCGGCGCATAAATAACACATTATCCACCGCTGTATACCTCCTACATTTGAATGTACAAATGTAATTTACGAATGAAAAATTACGGGCCACGAACGCTTCATAATATAATATCGTCGAGTTCCCCATTCCGGCTAAAGTAGCCTTACGTTTTGTGCTGTAAGCGGGTATTTCAAAAGAAATAAGCACCTGTGAATTCTTTCAGTGAATGGTGCAAACATGTTTTAGACTTCATTTAGAAGGTTTTGTTTTTTGCATACATTTTATTTAAATATTTATATAAATTTATTTATACGATCTATAATATTTAATATTTGCCGACGATATTTGATTTCTTGAATGCGGAGGTAAGTACTGAAATATTTATGTTCAAAAGAAGTTACGTATGTCACTATGCCAAAGTAACCTTCCGATTAGCTGTAAGCAAAAAACGAATGGCTAATTTTAAGGAAATAAAATTAAGGAAATAAGCACTCTAAATTCTTCCAGTGAATGGTATAAACCTTGGATTTCATTTCGAAGGTTTTGTTTTAGCAATAATATTTTCAAGTAAAATATTTTTGCCAACGCTACTTACGTTTGATCTTTTGGTTGCGGATATGTCTACTATTCTATCTAGTAATAGCGCTTAGCGAAATATGTTCGACTAAGAAAATAAAATCATTCTTTTAAACATGATTTTTAAAACACTAAAAAAAAGGTTAGCTGACAGAACTTAGAGTCTTTGACTATATTTTTAAGCGACTTCAAATAAAGGAAGAGATTTTAAATCGTCGCGTAGGTAAATTATATTGTTATTAAAAACTAGTTGATAGACATTAGATATACAAACACTGTAGGTGGAAGTTAAGAAGAATATAGGATTAAATAACGAACTAAAAACCTAAAAACATTTGTTTTACACTAATGGTTTAGCAAACTATTGAAAGCTCCAAACAGAGCGGCGATTTCAGGTAAAGCTCATTTAATCCGGTGTATTAACTGTTAGTTAACGTGCCTAAGTGTGCCACTTAATCTTGGACAAAGCCGCGGGCAGTTCGCGTGTCACGGTCTAACAATACAATACAATGTACACGCATAGGGAGCAAAATGCGAGGCGCAACCCAAACATTTCAAGGGCATGAGAGAAGCAATAAATAATTGTGTCGGAAAGTACAGGAAACTGACGAATCAATGCTCTATTCATAACGTAATGTCTTCAATATTGTTCTATACCGATTTCAGCAACAGTACGTTTTCGTTATAGAGCTCATGTTGGCTGTTCTAGTTGTTTTATTACTACTGACTAATTATTGTTTAATATTATATTGAATTTGCTTTTGCCCGCGACTTTGCGTAGAAGTCGAAAATGGACTAAGAAATCACGTTGTCCCATACAAACTTTGCACCCTTTTTACACCCCCTAGAGGTTTATTTGGAAAATCCTTTATTATCGGATGCCTAAGTCATACTAAAACCACACTCTCAAAGTTTCAGGTCTCTACGATCTGCGGTTTAGGGTGTGCGTTGATCCGTCAGTCAGGACAAAGCATTTTATATGTATAGATAGATAAGCTGCCGCATGACCGACTAGATGTAAGCAAAAACTACCACCTACAGCAGACGACCGCGCGGCAAGCCCAGAAGAAGATGGAAAGACGAGTTGGACTTGCTTCGTTGGACTTCCCCTGCAGTGGGACGAAATAGGCTAAAAAAATGACTAAGCACGTATTTGCTGTGTGTAATTAATTCTATTTTTTACCCGTGACTTTTTTATTATTCTTAGGTAAATGGACTGAAATTTGACATTGCCTCTTTACACCAGCACTCATAGGTATTAATGTTTATTAATATAATAAAAATAAGGAATAGGAATTAGCGAAAATAGATCACATCATGTATAGGAAATTTATTTATAAACGTTATGTTTTAAATTCTTGATATTCTGTCTCTTTCATAACAGTCGCAATTCTAACCGCTACTTAAATTGCCATAAAACATTTTTTGTATGTAAGTATTCATAAACATTCTCATTATTTTTTTAACAACTCATTTTACATGCTCTCACAGAATTCGCCCAATGTTTCGTGTTTTAAAACTGCGAATTCAAATTATGCTTCGTATAGTCTCATCACACTTAACTCCTAAATTATATGCTTTAAAGAAATTACGGTCTATTGAGTGAATGAACCACTCAACCAAGTCGTTTGTACTTTATAGCTCTATATGGAAACTAGGTGTTAATACATAGGCATATCACACTGGAGCTTTTCCATTTGAAACTCAAAGTTAAAGCTTTAGAAATAGAGCTCATTTCAACTTGATACCATTTCTAATAGTGCATCTAAAATAAAAGTAGGTTGGTAAATACATTGCGCTGGGACCGGGATTGCAAAACCGCATCGCTGTTTGCTATTCGAGTTATGGGGAGATTTACACGTGAGAGTTCAATAGTGAATAGCAAAATAGCAAATAGTTAGGTAAGTATAATACTTACCTAACTATTTGCTATTTTGCTATTTGCTAGCATTGCTAGCATTTGTAATGAGTATATTTTTTATAAAATACTTACACTATGTACCACACTATGTTTTTAGTATAGCAATGATACTTAAAGGCGTTTTAGCGTTGGAATGTAACGATTTACATGTATATAACGGCGATATAAATTTTTATATCTCGACGACTATAAAAGCTACGAAAATTCTGGTAATACAGGTCGAAAGAGATTTTTTTTCTGATTATGATAGCATGAAAAGGTCAAAATCGACAAAATGTTAGTTAACGGCATTTTAGCTTGAGGACGGCAGAAAAGTGAATAGCAAAATAGTAAATAGTTAGGTAAGTACAATACTTACCTAACTATTTGCTATATTGCTATTGCTAGCAAAATAATTTTGCTATTTACATGTTTGTATAACATACTCAATACATAAAAGAATTCAACATTTGTTTTTAACATTAAAATATGTTAAAAACTTTAAACTCTCACAATTTGTACAGATATTAATTTTTTTCCCGGTTCTTAATACGCGATTAAGACCCGATAAAATAATTACTATTAAAATATGTTATCGATAAAAGAGAAACGACGAAAGCCAGTCATGAATACAGTGAATATTAAAAGTATAGGTCAGAGCCTCGACTGTGGCGCCATCTAGTGCTTTAATGTTATATATTATTACAGTACAACACTAATAAACTTTTTAAACTCACACGATTTGTATTCATAGTAATTATTTTCCCGGGTCTTAATCGCGATACGTTCGACTACAATTATAGTCATGGTCTCGCGACCATGACTATTGTAACATAGTCGAAACGTCGAGGTAAGAGAAATAAAAAACAAAAAATCCGCGATTAAGACCCGGGAAAAAATAATTTCTATTAGTACAACACTAGTATGTATTTCATATGTTTTTTATATAGAATTAAATAACGCAATTTGGTTCCTTTTGTCGCAGTGACTTCTTGATACTTTAACCTTTTCGTTGTCTCTCAATTTATTTGTGTTTACTATTACAAATAGTTTAATAATATGAAGTTTAGTTACATAACTTAATAAATCACCTGATCTTCGGAAAAAAATACCTCCTAAAATAGAATATGAAGTGTAGATTAGGTATGGTGCAGGTAACATTTTTAGAACAATATGTAATTTAAATTAATTACTGGGCGTAATTATTCAAAATAAAAAGGACCAAAGTACTAGTTCAAAGAAAAAAATAAAAAAAACCATTATAAAACCATTACATTTATTTTTATTTTAATACTAGCTGTCCCGGCAAACGTTGTTTCGCCATATAAAAAAAACTAAATCAAAATCGGTTCAGCCGTTCGGGAGCTACGATGCCACAGACAGACACACACACACAGACACGTTAAACTTATAACACCCCGTCGTTTTTGCGTCGGGGGTTAAAAATCATACAAATCGGTTCAGCCGTTTAGGTGTAGTTTGGCAACTAACACCGCGGCACGATTGACATCAATATTTATACGTCACTCAATTGTTTTGCCTTCCCGGCACCTCTCCATTAAAACTTGAACTTTATGTTATGGTATTAAAGTTCTTATTGACTTGTATTATTACGAATCGTTTGTATGGTATGGAGTATAGAAAAGTGTTGTTTTTAGACATTTACAGGCAATTTTTTTAATTTTTCTCTCCGTAAGAACCATCCTCGTACCGGTAATATTCTAAAAAAAGAATTGGCCAAATTGGTCCAGGCGTTGTTGAGTTATGCGCTTACCGATTACATTTACATTTTGCGATTCATTTTTATATATAAGAAAGATATGATAGGTCAGCGTTTGACCACTATCACACCTGCCTGATGGTAGGTGACGATGCGGCCTAAGATGTAACACGCCTTCCTAGAAGAGCTATTCACTCGCGACTTGAAGTAAATTGTACACGTCAGGAAATACAGACGCAGGCAACCGATTCCATTCCCTTGCAGTACGAATAAGGAATGACGAAGCAAAGCGCTTAGTGCGAACGTGTGGTATGTCCACCATGAATCGGTGCCGCACACCAGTCTGCCTGGTCGTATGACGAAAGAATGGAGATGACAAGATTAGTTCCGTGCCTGGCGTGAATACATTGACAACTCGACTTACATGTTTTTTTTTTTATTAGCATAAACGCTTCCTAAGCACATATATTTATATGTGTCAAAAAATCAGTCATTTATCTACATAAATTTTAGAGCTATGACCTTTGGCATCATGTTGACATCTCCCATTTTTGCGTGTTTTACTTGACAAATGCAGATGTCGACAGCACTAACAATTAAAAATATCGAATACATCGACTTATTCAATAAAACGATTTTAAACAATCATATTATACCTTAACAAATCTAGATATCAAGTTACGGCCGGCCAGAATATTTTTATTTTATTTTAATAAATCGAGATATCAAGTTACGGCCGGCCGGAATATTTTTATTTTATTTTAACAAATCGAGATATCAGGTTACGGCCGGCCGGAATATATAATTATTTTTATACAGAACACACTCTTTATCGTATCTTTTTTCAGCATATGCTTTTTCCGAGGGGGGGGGGGGAGGGAGGAAAGGTCATGTCCCACACCATGAAGCTCTACGAGGGGATAATCGACCCTCGGATCCGACAGGAGTGTCTCTGGGTGTCAATATAGTTTCCGCCCTGCATGGCACCATGGACCCTGTTTTCGCCCTAAGGATCGTTAAGGATCGTCGAGAAATACAGGACGAAGAATACGCCTCTGCATTTTCTATTCCTAGATCCACGGAATCAGAATTTCGGTACATGTCTCTGATGATTTCAACATAAGCTTCCGGCACCCCTTTGGACCGCAGCGCCCACCAGATCATCATGCGAGGAACACAGTTGAAGGCCAACTGCGAACTGCTGTTGGTGACACTAAGTCCTTCCCTGTTACCGTTGGAGTCCACCAGGGTTCCATCCTCAGCCCGATCCTGTTCAGCGTAATATTGGATGTACTGTCCGTCCCATCAGGGATACACATGAGCAGCCTCCGTGGCTGCTCATGTACGCTGATGATATTGCGCTGGCGGACTCAGATAAGGGGCGGCTGGTCCAACGTGTACACACGTGGAAGGAGTCGCTTGAGAACAGCGGTTTGCAACTGAATGTGGCGAAGACAGAGTACTTGGCTTGCAATACCGCAGATCCCACACCCGTCTGCGTAGACGGTCATATGGTCGAGCGGACAGACCAGTTTAAGTACTTGGGATCTGGGCTTCACGTCAAGTCACTCATTTCAGCGCTTGGGCCTAGTGGCGTGAGGTGACTGGTGTCATTTGCGACCCCAAAATGCCGGTTAAACTAAAGGGACAGATCTATAAATCATCATTAGACCTGTCCTTTTGTATGGTAGTGAGGCGTGGCCGGTGCTTGAGCGACATAAGCAGGAGCTGCGTGTCACGGAGATGAAGATATTGCGCTGGATGTGTGGAGTGACGTGAAAGGATCGCGTCAGGAATTCCCGCATCCGGGGCAGCCTTCATGTCCGAGACATTGCAGATAAATTGCAAGAATGTCGCCTACGCTGGTACGGTCACGTCTTGTGTAAACCGGCTAGTTACGTGGAGAACAAATGTCTTGCCATGGCGCCTCCGCCGGGTCGTGGCAGACTGGGTAGACCCAAGAAGTGCTAGCTTGACGTCGTCGACGACGTGCAAATGGCCTTACTAACTAGGATACCGAAGATCGTGCGAAGTGGAGGCGTAAAAGTAGGAAAGCGGACCCGGGCTCCTGAGAGGGATGCAACCGGGAACATCACTCGGATAATGATGATGATGATGATGCTGATATTGAAGTTTCTGAGTCGTAATGTGATACGACTCAGTAACTTCAATATCAGCATAACCTGATGATCATTGTGAGGCGCATTACACAATGAAAATTCCATTAAGCTAGTTTTTAATTTAGATTTTTTAATTTAACTTGGACAATTAATTAAGGGTATTATCTATTTTTATCTTCATCTTTTCTTGCATTTATAAAATAAGATAAATTAAAAACCTACACCTGTTTATCCTTACTTTTATTATTATTGTAAAAATGTATATTTGTTTCAAATTTACTTTTTTTTTTAAATATTTATATACCTAAATTAACGTTTTAACAATTAAAACAATAGAACTAACATGGTGAATAACTTGATTAATTAAAAATAAGTTAAAAAAACGCTCTGTAAGTCGAGTTATCAACATATTCACTGTAAATTACAGACTTGACATGTCTTATATTGTGAAAACTACGTACAATTTTAATAATTCATTAGCATCACTATAAAGATACCATAAAATAACATTCATAGCCACATAAACATCTACATTTAAATAATTTATCGATTCAGGACAACATGTCAAACTTTAAAATGGCCGCCCTGTAAAATTGGTGTTTTAGAGATGTCAACATATTCACGCCAGGCACGGAGTTATTAGTTTCGATATGTTATTGAAATTGCAGGCAGGATCAAAAACATAACGCAACGAAATCACCACCAATCACGTACAAACTTACCTGCCATGTAAGTACTACCTATAGTTACTTGCACTTGTCTATGGGCTGCAACAAAACCTATTTTGTCGGATACTTTTTGTGTGAGGATGGACGAAGCTTGCACAGTACTTAAGGTCATAGCACACTTAAACGACTCTGCTCCAACACCGCTCCCACCCAACACTGCCCTAAACTAAGACGACTGCTCGCAGTCCACGCGGGCGACAGCTAGCAGCCACCCAGCAGTCCACGCGGCGACAGCTAGCAGACGGCCAGCTGTCCACCCGCCGACAGCTCTCGCTTTTCGCGATAGATACAGTTCGCGATCGGTTTCCATTAAAGCAACTCGTATTTTTTACTATGTCCCGATTCACAACGCGCGAACTATCAATTATTGCTATTGCACTTGAGGATGAAGAGAGAAGCGCAAGAAATAACAGACGAAGATTTTTGCTAATTTCTGATGCCAATGTAAAATATATCTAAAGAGCAATATTTAAAGCCCATATATGAATTATATTATTTTTGCCGGGTGGGAGCAGAGTCGTGTAAGTGGGATATGACCTTTAAATAGCTTTGTCGACCATATCCAGAGGAAAAAAATTGTCAATACGTCTGCGGACAATTTAGGCTTAGGACTTTAGGTATTCCTTCATGGTAAGGGCTATGTAAATAAGTGCACATTAAGTCCAGATAACTATAACTACGAACACCGCTTTTTATGCCAATAGTTAACATATTTTAATATATAAAACTACCCGCCCCGACTTCGCACGGCTATATTATGCATATATTATACATATAAACCTTCCTCTTGAATCACTCTATCTAATAAAAAAACCGCATCAAAATCTGTTGAGTAGTTTTAAAGATTTAAGCATACAAAGGGATATAAATAGGGACAGAGAAAGCAACTTTGTTTTATACTATGTAGTGATATACCTTTATTTAAATTGACTGCGTCAGAAAATACATGAGAGAGATGAATGTAAACGATGAGATGACGACTAATAGGAGTGAATGGAAGAATAATAAAATGGGATAAGAGCAGGGAGAAGAAGAATACAGATGAATTTAAGTACCTCCTTCTTTTTTAAAGTCAGTTAACAAACTGACACGACTAGTCCACGATCTAAGCGAAGCGAGCATACAATAGTACATTGCGATACAAGTGTGGAAAGTTGATCATTCCATCTCGGCTCTTGCCACGCTCGCGTTCCGCTCGCGCGTCATAAACCGCCTCTATGGAATGATCAATTCACACGTGTATCGTACGACGTTTTTTATCACAGTTGCGAATAAAAAAAAGACTTGTTAAAATTTTAATAATAAAAAGTTTTTAAGAATTTTAGGTTATGTTTACTATTTTTTGTTAATTACACTCCCGAAAGGCTAGGCAAAAGTCTTTTAACCTAGGTATACAGCGTCTGATATACAATATTTTTTTAGGGTTTTTTTATTTGTTTTTGCGTCGGCGGTTAAAAACAGAATATAATGGTAAGGAAAAAATATATTTATGTACCTAAAGAAAAAACAAAATAAACACAAAACTCAATTTTTAATTGACCGAACGAGCGAAGCGAGAGAGGTCTAGTGGCGAGACGGTCGGTCGGCTGTACCTATGTATCTATGTATCTATGTATGTTTGTTCGACGATAACTTGAGTACCGTTGCTCTGATCATAATGATTTTTGGTATAAGAGTAGTTGAGGCCCATAGAATTTTTAAGTTCGAACATGAGAGGGATCGGTTAGGGGGCTACGGAGATAGGGGGTGCAAAAGGGGATCTACCTTTATAAAAGGCAAATAATTAAAAACTTCTTTTGAATTTTAACTTCAAAAATGACAACAAAGAGAATATAAAACATAGATAAAACTCTCTGATAAAACTACGTAAGAAATGACAATGTCAGGTTTTGATTCTGTCATTATTGAAAAGAATATGATTCTCAGAACCATAGAAACCTTCTCAAAAAATCTTCAATATCTTCGTGATATTTTAATTGAAATAGATGATCCATATTATATTTGGTCATCCCAAATAAATTCAAATATTCGCGTAAAAGTTGATAGTAAAGTTGTTAAAGATGTAAAGTTATGCACGGAAGGTGTAATTTTTCTTCTATAATCCATAAACCAATTCTACTGCCATGTTTGTTCCCGATGGCCTATAAAGAAGCTAATGCTGGAACCAGCTATTGATCAGCTGAAAGGAAACCAAGGCGATAACTGGGCAACCCTACTATGGTTGACGTCGTCTGGGTCACTCAAGTTGTAGGTATCAACGATCATCCAACGATCGTAATGTACTACGGGATGTACCTTGTGTGAAGACATGCTGAAGACTGTGTTTTTTATAAATGTTCTATTCTACTTTCTCCTAAATTCGACCTCTGTTTGCGACACAAAGACTTTAAATAATAAGCTTGTCTTTTTATTATTTTTATTTACTTATAACAGGACATAAGTCTCAAACTTCTCTAATATATTTGTATTGAAGCGTGTCTCCTTTTTTTCTGTTTCGTTTTAAGATCACGATGAGTACCTAGGTATTAAATAATTGAGTGTTTAGTCTGATGATAAAAACCCTGATGAGAAAGGTAACCAATAACCATATTATTATTATGAACTTATCTACCGAGCAAGATATTAAAATCATGTTGAACTCGTTTAAATCAAATTAAAAAGTAGATACTCTTGGTACATGCTTGGTACTGAAGAATCATCTGATATCTGGAATTAGGTGATAGAATACAGAACCGGAGTAAGGGCCTTACCTCACCGTGACGCCGCGTGGCGACGTGTCGTTGGCTACGTATTCATGGCTACCTCTATTAACCCTAGGTCGGTAAAATATACATTTTACGCCATCGCCAGGACGCCATCGCGCTAGAGTTCCGAGTAAGTGAGTACTCTTGTATCTAGAGTACCTAGAGTAGGTACTCTAGGTACTGAAAATAAGCTGATATCTTTGGTCTGGTGATAGAGTCGGAAGAAGGCTATAGCAACTTATGTCCTAGACAAGATAGGCCTATTGCGTTTGGACTCATTAAAGTCGTCTTGAGGATTAGGTACTCTAGGTATCTACTGAAGAATCAGCTGATATTTGGTTTCTGGTGATAGAGCTATAGGAACTCGTATTCTACGCAAGATGTGGGTTATTTCCGTTTCGACAGATTTTCGTTCCGTCAGTTATTTGTGTCGACAGCATAAATTCCGACGAAACGGCATGCGACAGTTCCTAGATGTGATAAGTCTATAAGCAAGATAGGCCTATCGCGTATGGACTCGTTAAAATCGTCTTGATGAGTAGGTAATATAGGTACTGATAATCTGGCGATATAGGCAGAAAGAGGCATAGGAGCTTTTTAAACTCACACAATTTGTATTTCAAGTTGTTATTATCCCGTTAAAAACGTGAAATAAAAAAATACGCGATTGAGATGATATATGAGATGATTTAAATTAGATAGACCTATCGTATTTTGAATCTTTCGACGTTATAGCATTTAAGTAGTGATTAAAAAAAAAAACTCGTGAGGTCTCAGTTCGGGGCGAACTACTAGTTATTTTCAAAGACGTCATCACGTAATATTATCGTTCGTTATCAGACTTTAAAGACAACCTTTTGAAAAGAAGAAAAAAGGTACCAACAAAGAGTTTTAAGCCAGCAAGGCTTAAAAACTCTTTGGATGGTACCTCTTTCTATACATCAAAACAGTATAACCCAGATAAAGGAGATCATTCATATTTCTAACAAAAAATACCCACAAAAAAAAATGCCGGCCAGTAATAAAAATTGTTTCTATCTTGTAGAGAATAACATTTTAAACAATGTTTACTAGGCAACAAAGAGCTACGATCAAAAATCGTTGAGTTATTTTTACATTGAAAACCCAAAAAATGCATTTTATAGAGATCCGTTTGACCACTTTTAAGATCCCACTAAAACTTCTGAAAGGGTTATTGGATATACCTATGTATATAAATATAATAAAAACAGACAAAGCTTATCCATTTACTACTTATTTTTATATTTTTTCTGTAGTAATATCTTAAAAGTGGTCAAACGGATCTCTACAATATGCATTTTTTTGGGTTTTCAATGTAAAATAACTCAACGATGGTTGATCGTAGCTCTTTGTTGCCTTAGTAAACATTGTTTAAAATGTTATTCTCTACAAGATAGAAACATTTTTTTTTCTGGCCGGCACCTTAATTTTTGGGTACGATTTGAATGATGTCCTTTAGAATGTTTCATCTACTATATGTCATTAGCAGTAAGATACGTATTTGACATATCGGGATAACGTATTATTTTAGCACTAGTTGGATTTTTTTTTATCGCACGCGTGTATAATACGTTGCATTATGAGCCTAAAAGCGGTTTAATAAGATCCACTTTATGAGCAACTGTGATAAAAAAGTATTTTTAAATGACAATAACTAAAAACATTTTCAAACTGTGTTTTGTATGGAACACAATATTTATTGGCATCGTAACAGAATCCCTCAGGCTATTTCAATATTGAAATTCCAATACTTAACTACTATTATAGAATGCTATAAAACTATTTCAATATTTTTATTGCAAGTATGTAAGTATACGAGTTTCTTTAGTCTTCTTTCCATTGGTGGACGTAATCCCAAGACATACATAATTGACTTAGTAACCCGCCTGTGACTGTTGGAACGTAAAAAGCTCTCTGGGCCTATAACCATATTGAAGGTGGCGATAAAGGAAAGATTGTGTGTAAAATAAGGGATATATAATTAAGGAATAAAAGTACAAAACGGTAGGAAAAAAGGTGACAGCAAGAAGAGAGAGACAAAAAAAGACAGAAAGAGAACGCAGATTGCGTCTAGTTCTATCTACTCAAGTTGCGTTTCGTTTACGTTCCAACAGTGACTCATAAGCTTGGGGGTTCGATTACCACCGTATAACAAACTAGCTCTGCTCCGCGGTTTCACCCGCGTTACTCCTAATCCCGTGGGAATATCGAGATAAAGTATTACATTTATATATATACTTATATACGATAAACCATATTTATTTATTATATTTATCATATATTTTCGTAGTAAATTAATGCTAACACCTGGTCACACCCTATATGCAGATATTAAATTTTTAGTATAAGTACAATGTACTTAGTTTAAGCACCCCCTTTTGAAGCCTAGGATACGAGATAATACTCAGTCTAGGATTCAAAATATGCTACTATTAAAAAAACCTGTAATTTTAAACATTAAGGAAGAAATGTACAATTAAAATGTGAAATAGCAATTTATGTAACTACTCTTATATGGAAATAAACTATATTATATTATATTATATATTATAAAAAGTAGCCTATGTTGCTTCCAATGAATAAATGTATCCTCGTACCTTTATCAACATCGGTTAAGTAGTTTCGAAACCTTCTCGTTCCAAACAAACAAAACAATCTTTCCTCTTTATAATATTAGAATAGAAATACAGATTTGTGTGATGTACCAGATACCTGTTCCATTTCCTAAGCTTAGGTGTTTTTAACTGAAATTTGAGTAGGCTTTAAGAAAGGAATTTTTGTCTCTAAATAATACCAATATGTAAAAAAAACAAACAAACGGTAGCTGTTGTTGTATGTAACAACACTTGAGAACAATGGTTCATGCAACTTATAAGCACATTCAGCTACTAGCTGCGCCCCGGGGTGTCACCAGCATAAGTCCCGATCCCGTGGGAATATCAAAATAAAAAGTAGCTTATAGCCTTCCCCGGTAAATGGCCTATCCAACACTTAATAAAAATCAATTCGAACCTGTAGTTCCTGAGATTAGCGCGTTCAAACAAACAAACTCTTCAGCTTTATAATATTAGTATAGATCTGCGTCAGGCATTATACTTTTGGTCTTTGTATGCACATTGCAATCACGATGAAGCAATTACGCCGTAAACTATAGTACCTATAATTTGTCTATACTAATATAAAGCTGAAGAGTTTGTTTGTTTGAACGCGCTAATCTCAGGAACTACAGGTTCGAATTGAAAAAATATTTTTTTTGTTGTATAAACCGTTTATTGAGGAAGACTATAGGTTTCTTTTGATTCCGAAATTCCCACGAGATCGGAACTTACGCGGGTGAAACCGCGGAGTGCAACTAGTATAAATATAACGCAGCACCTAGATATAATTTACTAGCTGACCCGTGCCCACTTTGTTGGGCATAATGTTAATAAATTAAATTATCTATACTTATATTAAAAAAAAAAACTTTTTGTAACTTAAATATAAAAGGTAGACATATGCTGTCGTTAACTTTTTTGTAGGCATTATCAAGCTCCACATCTTTTCTCTAGAACTCAAAAATATATCTTTCATAGTTAAGGCAGCGTTCGTAAGAAACGCTTTCATTCGACCGTTTTTTCTCCGATTCACTTTGCAAAACGGACTACCACGTAAAAGCCTTTTTATTTTTCGGTTTTTATATATCCTATGACACTCAGCAATAATGTGGCTTTCTATTGGTGAAAGAATTTTAAAAATCGGTTCAGTAGATCCCGAGATTACCCCTTACAATTTAACAAATATACAAACACACAAACTTTACTTCTTTATAATATTAGTATAGATATGGTAAAGTAAAGGAAAGTTGTTAAAACTAATTTTTAAATTGATTAAATTTAATTTACCCACCCTCGGTAACCAGGGGAAATTAAGGGGTTGGTAAATTGAAAACTGCATTGCCTCTTCGGATGACAATGTCTATCCAAGCGCATTATTCCATCCAAAATCTTAAACTACTAAACAGCTAGCTTTGGTTTGTCTAATTGGTTAAAACTAAGAAGGTACATGGCTAAAAAACAACACCTAGCATAAAATATAATAAATGTTAGAATAATTAAGGTATGTGGGCTTGGTCTGAATGTAGATAACGATTAGCGGATTTAAATCTCAATTAGCAGCACTCCGCGGTTTCCCTCGCGTAGGTGCTCAAATATCAAGACGAAAAGTTGCATATGTTACTTCAAAGGATTCAGTATAATAATATCGGATACCGAATTTTATCAAAATTGGTCCAGTACATTCAAAGCTTATTTGTTACAAACAAAAAAAAAAGATTTTCTTAAAGGATCTTAATTGATTTAGTTAAGCTTGCGGTTTAAATATTTTGAGTTCCCTTTTAATCTAGAAAAAAAACAATGCCACAAAAAATGTTTATAAAATAAATTATTAGTTACGTTATGTACATTAAAAAACTTACTCATAATTTAAAAAAGTCCATTGAAAAAGAGCACAATTCACAAACACTTAAGTTTTTCTTACGTTTAACACTACTTTACATAAATAACTCACACAAAAGTGTCCATAAATTAATAAAAAGCACAGTTAGTTTTAAACAAAAATAAGTTTATACAGTATGTTCAAGTTTGTTGAAGGTATGACACGCGCGAATCGGTTCCAAAACCCGCGGTATCGCAGTCTGAAACTGGTACAAACAGAATGGCGGCCGGCCAATTACTGAGGGCCAGAAGGAAGCTCACGGCGGTGACGTCACAGCGCATGCTCCACCAAAATTGGTACTCTCATAGTAAAAGGAATATTCATAAGTTAGTTAACTGTTACTTTACACTTTTGTTTATAATGTGCCTCTAGAGAGACCCCCGCTTTTAAATTTAGAATCGAGTGAAAGTCAACTTTTGCAGCAACTAGACTGATTAGATTGTTTTATTTAATGAGTGTCAAAATTGGACCTTTTTATTGAAATAACTTGTGTTATTCAATAACGTTATGATACAAAGGGATTCGTTAGCAGCTATTTGTTAGCTCTATGAGTTTGGAAAATATAATTAATGACTTAATTGGTAACAGTTTGTCGTAGCTCGACGCCTGGATTTTGCTTTATTCACTGTAATATTTTCTAGTCGATTCTAGTTATTTATAACTAGCGACCTGCCCCGGCTTCGCACGGCTATATTATGCATGTCGTATAAACCTTCCTCTAGAATCACTCTATCTATTAAAAAAAACCGCATCAAAATCCGTTGCATAGTTTTAAAGATTTAAGCATACAAAGGTATATAGGGACAGAGAAAGCGACTTTGTTTTATACTATGTTATGTAGTGATGATTATAATAAATTTTGAAATTTAAAAAATCCCAATTATTCTGCGGAGAGTAGTCATTGAGAGCACAAACTTTGAGCAGTTTTAATCGATAAGCTTATTGCAAACATAACTATATTAAAAATCTATGATCTCTATCTATAATTAACCTAGGTAGGTGGCCTAAAAGACTGGCAGCTTTGCTTTTTCGGCAATGCCGATCCGTTGGCCAAAGTAGCAGGCAACCCTTTGGTCACCAAATGGATGAATATATTAATAATTATGTCTGTGTAAATTTACCAACCTAATAATTTATTGTTTGCTTGTTAATAATAAACAATGTCTGACAAATTACCTACGTAATATTAATTAGCGTAATTTATTTTACAATTTAGGACATCATCTAACCGAAAAAACATTATGCAAAAGGGGCGATGGCGTAAAAAGAAGAGAACACCGAGTCAATTTAATTGTGTTGATACGAATTTGGTCGTCTTTTGTTTTGAATTCATTTGACGCACACACGTCTATTGTGCCCCTTATATAGAACAAGAAAGGCCGTGCATAATGAAATGCATTTAAAAACGTCCAAAGAGACATCTAATCAGAGAGAAATCAAATTTTATTGTAATGAACGAAATTATGTCAACATTACGCCCGACAAGTGCAAGATATGCTATCATTAACCAACTTAAAAAAAAGGAGGAGGTTCTCAATTCGTCGGGTTTTTTTTTTTAATTTACTTGGTTGTTGGTTGTCTGGAAGATACTGGTATTTTATTAAGTACTATAAGTTTTTGCCATTGTTTTTTTTAATTCAAGTTTTTATGTTTTTATCACTATGATTATGCTATGGATAACGCACTTAAAAAAAATATGACATAATATGTTTGTCTCAAAGTGCGATGGAACGAAGTATTCTCGGGGTCAGACTTACTGACCAAATTTGGAATACCGAAATACGTTTCGAAACCCAAGTAGTCGATGTCACCCAAAAAGCTGACACACTGAAGTGGAATTGGGCCGGCCATTTCTGCCGTATGCCGGAAGAACTTTGGGCCAAATTAACAACTTCTTAGACACCCACCAACGGAAAAATATTACCCGGCAGACCCCGTCGAAGGTGGCGAGACGATATGGACAAAATGACAGATTGGGAATACGTCGCACAAGATCGCGATCAGTGGAAGGGGAGTAGAAAGGCCTTTGCCCTGCAGTGGGGCACTACAGGCTCTTAAGGTGAAAGGGCGCTCTCTCCATACAAACGTAGTCGACTGTTTCCTCCCTGGATAATACACTAGCAGAAATATTTTTGTGCCATAAAACCTATAACTGCCATGCCCCTAATGACAATAGAGCAAATATTTTTGGTGCATAAAACTTATAACTTCCATGACCATGCCTCTATTTTTTTGTTTTTATTTTTCATTTTCTAATTATCATAGATATTAAGATTTAAAAAAATAAAAAAACAAAAAAGGGGCAAAAATATTTGCTCTAGTGTCATTATCTAGGGAGAAAACAGTCGACTGTGTTTGTAATAGTTTGTATGGAGAGAGCCCCCGGTACCCCTTTCCTCTTAAAAAATATTAAAAAATATATAAATGTTTGTCTGTGCAAGAGCCCTAATACCTACATTAACAGTAGCTATACCTACAATAAATTGCGGATGTATGTGTTGCGGTCACTTATCAGGTGGCGTACGGCCCGTTACCCATTCTTCAAAGTCACAAGCTGTTTTGAATAAATCTACATATTATTGCACAGTTAATGTTTGCATTATCGCTTCGTTAAATTTTATATGTTTACTAGCAACGCTCCGCGGTTTCACCCGTGAAAGTCCCGATCCCGTGGAAATTTCAAAAGTAGCCTATAGCTTTCCTCGATAAATGGTCTATCCAAAACAAAAATATATTTTGAATTCAAACCAGTAGTTTCTGAGATTAGAGCATTCAAACAAACAAACTTTTCAGCTTTATAATAGTATAAGCTGCGCTCCACGGTTTCACCCGCGTAAGTCTCGATTCCGTGGGAATATCAAAGTGAAAAGTAACCTTATAGCCTGCCTCAATAAAATATGGTCTTATCCAACACAAAAAATATTTTGAATACGAACCTGTAGTTCCTGAGATTAGCGCGTTCAAATAAACAAACAAACTCTTCAAACTCAAAAATTAGTATAGACTAGCTGTGCTCCATGGTTTCACCCGCGTAAATTTTGATTTCGTAGCAATATCAAAATGGAAATAGCCTTCGGCCTTTCCCGATAAATGGACTCTCCAAAACAAAAATAATTTTTCAATTCGAACCAGTAGTTCCTGAGATTAGCGCGTTCAAACAAACAAACAAACTCTTCAGAGCTAACGATGACGAAATTTTCACAGATGATATTATACTTCTGTTGCCGCTATAACAACAAATAATTAAAGCAGAAAAAATAAATATTTAAGTGGGGCTCAAATACAACATATTATTACGAAACTCTTGGTGTGCAATTTTGACTTGGTTTTTGAAGTAATACTTCTTTAGGCGCGTTATGAAAAAATTATGAGAGTGAATTTAAATGATGCGCGCGCAGCACCGTCACACGGAAAATTCACATGTTGAAGCTGCAGACGGATTTTTAGGCTGCAGCCCACGGCCAAAAGACCCTGGCTTGATTTAGAACCCTACGGTGGGCCTCAACGTTTGTTGCCGACTGTACCTACTAAATGGGATGGGATGAGTTGGGTGGGATGAGTTGGGATGGGATGAGTTGGTAAGGGATGAGTTGGGATTGGATGAGTTGGACTGGGATGAGTTGGGGTTGGATGAGTTGGGATGGGATGAGTTGGGGATGGATGAGTTGGGATGGGATGGGATGGTGAACGGACGGCCGTATAACTTCTCACGCGCGTACAAAATTAGTACACGTATCCAATTTTTTTTCTGTGTATGCGATTGTCAGACATCTGAGATAATTCATTCAAATTAAGATACATATTTTTAAATAATTAAACTGTTATCCAAGTTCGCTCCATCAGACTTCTATAAAACCACTCAACCCTTTTAATCCAGAGTCCTGAGTACGTCCGGTTGTTAGCAGACATTTAATGGAATTCGGTTATTTTACCGTGAAAATAACAAGGAATTTTGTTATCTCTATTTATGTTTCAGATAAACTGTTCAAGCGTCAATAGAAACTTATGGACCAGTTTTTGCCCGCGACTTTACCCATCATTTCAGTGTCTTAGAATTTGAAGGGAATCATAGCGAAGCGACGCTCGCTGATCGTTTACGGCCGTGCGGGTTAAGCGACGCCTGGCGCGTTCATTACTTTGAAGGGTGACCAATTAACAGTGTGACAAAAATGTGTTTCGGGATCCCCTCCGTGCTTCGGAAGCCATGTTAAGCCGTTGATCCCGGTTGCTACCTCTAGTAGCAGTCGTTAGGTCAAGTTAGAGGGCCTAAGGGCGATCTGAAAACTCTAACAATAGGTGAGCCACACCACTAACCACACAAAAGTTTCTTGTGTCTTTTTATTGGTGGGCGCGTTCCGAAGGCACACATCCTAACTTATTTTTAAGACTATTAAAAGTTATCCCATGAAAATTGTATTCTTCCAAATACTTACTTACTTACTTACTCCGCTGGCTCAGCGACCCAAAGTGGATCTTGGCCTCCGAAACGAGAGTCTTCCATCGCTCCCTGTCCTGCGCTATTTCTTGCCAATTGTTGACTTGTAGTTCACGCAGGTCAGCTTCCGCCGTGTCCTTCCAGCGATACCTGGGCCGCCCCACCGGCCTTCGACCGGTTGGGCGACGCACATATGCTCTCTTAGCACTTCGATCCTCTCCCATTCGCTCCAGGTGGCCAAGCTAGCGAAGGCGCTGCGCCTTGATCTCGCCGATGATATTCGGCTCCGCACCAGTTCCTCGATTTCGGCATCCAAATCCAAATGAATAAAGAATTTTGACTTTTCTTCGTCGCAGGCGGGTGTTTGCACGACGTGCCACAGAAATCTTCACAGAGGTAGCCTCACTTACCTAATTTCTCTCACTTTATGAAATTTACTATAAACTAAGTGATTAGTTAAAAGGCCTTATTATGCGTGATGTCAATAAAAATCTAAACCGGCTTATCAACTTATGTTCCCATAACACCTAAATTATTTAAAAGTAAATTTCGTAGCACTGCTACGATAATTGTAGCACCTATCGTAGCAGGACTACGAGTGTAAAATTCCGGTGTTATTATATAACTTTTTACCATTGCCACTCGAAAAGGGGCATTTTATTCATCGATAACAGTGAATAAAACGCTCTTTTACTCACTGAGTGAATAAAATCATTTTGAATTTGGAACATGCACGGATATACGAAATAATATGGACTTATAAAAAAAAATTAGTGCTGAAAGAACGTACTGGCTGGATGGAATATTAAATTTAAAAAAAGTATACCGCCAATTTAGATTTTTTTTCTATCTGATAAAGTGGTTGTATAATGTCATTGAAAAATCGAATAACATAAATAAATGAGTTGTTCCAGTGACGAAAATGAGACACTGACTCCGGAATAATTTCGAAATAAAGCAGCAATTATAGTAGATAATTTATTGCCGCCAAAATCTCGGGAGTACGACAATGGGAGTATGACATGGAATGACATGGAATAAAATTTAATTAAATAGAATAAAACTTAAAAATATTATCTACTTTACAATGATTAAGGTAAATATTACCTAGTTTTTGAAGCGAAAGCTTATTATAGCGCTGTACGCATATTTTCAGATGAGATAAAATCTCTGAACTCGCGACACCGTTACGAGACACAGCTACAGTTGTATTTTGTAGTTGTTTGGTAAATAAGTTTAATTTTTTTAATGTTTAAAGTTTTTAATGATTTTTAATTTTTTTCAAGGCCTGCACTGGGCTATCTATTCATCACTTGAACGGTATTCAAGGGATGTAAGTTCGAGTCTCGTCTCAGTCGCAATTTTCGAAGACGCATTTTTCCTTACAAAATATTTAAAAAAATTTTTAATAAGTTTTCACTTCTGTCGGCACTCCCAGAGTGGAACCGTTTTTTTTGTGTAGTAATGAGGGTGTAGCTAATCTAACCGTGTTAGGTGTGGACGGATCAAAATGGAGTTATTTGCCTTAACTATTTAAACCAGAAAGAAATTCGCTCGGTTACATTCGTCGAAATTGTGTCAACTTGACGATTCACCAATGCGGCTGCGTCCTAAGACCTCGGATTTTTGTTGTGAAACCAATACAAGAATTTCCTTCGAGAAGTAGAAAGATACGATATATTATTCAAGGCTTCGGGATCCTAATTATTGGTTCCGTAGGTAGGTATAACCTTCGAAAGGCTACACACGGAAACTTATGAGGCACGTACAGCACAATCCCAAAACTCTAATTTTGTTACTCATATTAGGATACCATATGGTACTGATATTTTGTTTCTCTTTTCGGTTTTTAGAGACATAATAAATAGGTATTTTTATGTTTGCATTTTGCCACTATCTCACCTTGTGCGGTCTAGTATTATTACTAGCTGCGCCCCGCGGTTTCATCCATCTATTGTATTTGACGACCCAGTTTGCACAACGGTCACCATGCCGGACTGCCAAATACAGGGTTGCGGGTTCGATTCCCGCCTCAGACATGTATTTATGCTTAGATATTTGTCTGTGGTCTGGTTGTTTCCATGTATTATAAGTATATATTTACAAAAGAAAAGTATATCTGTAGCATATCCGTTGTCTAGCACCCATAACACATGTCTAATTACTTAGCTTGGGGCTAGTTGGCGATGTGTGGAATGTCTTACAATATTTATTTATTTTATTTATTTATTTGTTTTTTTTTGTCGGGCTATTTTCCGCAACTTGACGTCTGAGCGCCTATTGTGCATCCCGTAAGTCATTTTCACTATTTAACTATTATCACCCACGTAAGTTCCGACCCCGCGTGGGCATATCAAAATGTAAAAATACTATAAATACAAAATGTAATAAACTATCTAATTCCTAGTCTAGAATTATGTTCCAGGCACTAGAGCGCTTTAAAAAGCATGGATTAAATTTGCTAGCGCTTTTTAATTAACTAGATTCGATGTAAAGGCCTTTATTACTTTTTATCCCAATTTATGTATTAAATTTCTATTCTAATATTATAAAGAGGAAATATTTTTAAAGTTTTTTTGTTTAGAACTAGTAAAGCTCAAAAACTAATGAACCGATTTAGATGAAACTTAGTACGTCAATACATTAATTTATCTAGAGTAACATAGGCTACTTTTTATCCCGATATTCTTACGGGATCGGGAGTTACGTGGGTGAAACCGCGGAGCGCTGATATCACTTCACTATCACTACATAGTATAAAACAAAGTCGCTTTCTCTGTCCCTATATCCCTATGTATGTTTAAATAAATAAAAAATAAATAAATATTACAGAACATTTCACACATCGCCATCTAGCCCCAAGCTAAGTAACTAGACTTGTGTTATGGGTGCTAGACAACGGATATACTACTTATATACTTCTTTTGTAAATATGTACTTATAATATATAGAAACAACCAGACCACAGACAAATATCTAAGCATAAATACTTGTCTGAGGCGGGAATCGAACCCGCAACCCTGTGTTTGGCAGTCCGGCATGGTGACCATTGCGCCAACTGGGTCGTCGCGAAATCTTTTAAACTACGCAACGGATTTTGATGCGGTTTTTTAAATAGATAGAGTGATTCAAGAGGAAGGTTTATATGTATAATACGTGCATATTATAGCCGTGCGAAGCCGGGGCAGGTAGTTATTCAATAAATAGTAAACTGCACCTCTAGCATGTAAAACGAAGCCTCGTTTAAATTACAGAGCTACTTATCTATAAGTTGGTTTAACCAACCATCGTGTCGTGTCAGTTGAGCTATGTTATTTTAGGAAACAAAACGTATTCTCCGCCCAACGCCGCGCCGCCCGCCGCCGGGCAGAGCTTGGAGAAGCTGATTACAGATTTTCCTATTGGCCGACAACTTACTGTCAACAATAATAATATCTAGCCAAAAATAAGCGAAGGTTGTTCATAAAAAAAATTGCATAAACACCGATTATTATTTTTTTTTTTTTCGGTATTACAGACTTACTGATGAGCTCCAAAACTGCTATTTTTAGAATCATTCAACTCAAGCAATTAATAGTAATTTTAGATCTCTACGGTGGGTCTGCAATTCTGACTCAGACCGTAAGTACATCTAAAGGCACTTAATAACATAATGTATCTTAAAATAATAGCATAATAATACCAATCAGGATTATTTTACCAGCACTATAATAACTAATCTACACTTTATATTTTTAAACTAATAAACACCAAGAAATTGGGAGACCATTAGAAAGTTCAAGTATCATAAAGCTACTGCGACAGAATGAACAACGTTCCGTCATTTTATGTATTTATAGACACATGAAATACGTATTACAGTAAACAAAATAGCACCACAAACGGCGCTCTGACGTATACAAATACATTCTTTAACAAATCAAGAGTTCCTTCCGTCGGTATTCTTTTGTCGATTACATTACCGACAGTTTAGTTTTAAAACTAGAGCTAAAAACGACGAAAACTTAAAACCAGCTAACAGATTTTTTTATAATAACAGTTTTTGTGAGATGCTGCTCAACGTTTAACCAGCATCTCACGAGATGGTAAGTGACGACGACATCTAAGACTCTTTACTATAAGATACGCTTGCGACTCAAAGACCTCAAAATAAACAAGGGCCTTCGATGGACGCGAGAGAAGGTAGGAAGACGGCCGTAGAACAAAAACTTTTACTACCCGTCCTCTTTTCATTGCTGCACCGCAGATTTCATTTGTTTTTTTTGTTGTATAATTGGCGAGCTATGATGTAAGTTGCTCCTAACTATCTACTATCAGCCGATTGTAAGTCGTCGGCGTGTGGCTAAAAACGTGGATTGAATATATCGCAGACAGTTGAATGCCATAACGCTAGAGGCTGAAATGAATAACTGTACTGATGAATTAAAGGACTTACTCGCACTAGGTTACCAACCAGCTAGATTAATCATAAAAAATAAAAAATAAATCTTTTCCCTCTATAAATTTGTAGGTAGGTAGGTACTTATAGATAAAAAACTGGTTGCCTGTAAAGTCGGTATACGGGCGAAAGTTTTACGTGACAACAACTGTGCTCGAGTGGAAGGGACGCGTGCCTTTCACTTTTTTTGTCTGTCTCTCTCGCTCTTAGGCGGGCTAACCATGCCCGCGTGCCTCTCACTCGCTCTCATTGTGAGCGCATAACGTCAGCGGAGCGTAACGCAGTTTCTTGAAGTGTCACCCGGCAAACCAATTTATAAAACGTTGTCACGTCAAAATTACCTAATAATAAGATTAAATGTTTTTTAAATGTTCTGTAAACAGTTTGGTTTTATAAAATCTTTACCTAAGAAAGATAAATTAATTGTAAAATATGAGTAATAAAATATCATTTTTTTTAACGCAATTACTCTATTACATACTAAAGTAAAGTCTATTATATATATTTAAGTATTACTAAAGTGAAGTCAATTACTGAATTAATTAATAAAGCAAATTCCGTGGGAAAATCAGACTAAACAATAATCTTTGTGTTACTCCAAGTTTTTATACAATGGATAATAACCTACTTTTTATTTTGTAAATATATCTACTTACGAAATGTAATAAACAGAAATTTCTGAAACAAATATCTATACATAAATATTTCAATAATAACAATAAAAAAAAACAAATAATATCGGAAAAATGTTTGCAAAAACAAGTAAATATGTATTCTGTGCCTTTATTACTTTACAAACAAACATTGAATTGAAGCGCTTAGATAAATTTTAATAGTTTCTCTTAATTAAGGTCAGGCCTCGTCTAGCTCTGTTTTTATCCTGCCTTATTTATTAATTAAAGTAACTCTGTTATGGAACGATAAATTAATGGATAGGGCATGACTTTGAAGAATTTAAGTGGATCAACTTCGCTTTATTATATTATGTAGGCACGTTAGCGATCTAAAGTTTATTAAGCGCTAATTCAGACTACATACTTTACCATTGCACGATATATCTGGGGTATTACCGGAAGACCCCGTCTTCGTCACACCCGTCCCCGAGTCCCCTGATTTTTAAATATTTCGAAATATTATTATTTCAATTTTAATTTTGTCAGAATAAAGTCAAATTATAAAGCTTTGTGGCTTGTGTATATAAATAAATAAATAAAATTTCATTTATTTGACATCAAAGGTCCAATTGTTAGTAAAACAAAAACACAACAAAAAAAAAATAATAATAATAAAAGTTAGTACACTTGGAAAGAAAAATTACGAGAAAAAACAAAACTCAAAAATCTACCCAGCGCGTTTTTGATACACTAATACAGAGACAATGTGCCTAAGCATTGGTGCATCAAACTTATTAGCTAACATGCTCATATAAACTGATAACAAAAATTATCGCCCTAGAATGCTCCCAGTACCGCCTCAATGTGTTTAGTGATTGAGGCCTAGCGTGCAATGCGTTGGACGCAAACAAAGTAGAAAACAAAATGAATTTCTGCTTTTAAAGGTAGCTGCACGTGACGGGATAAAACCTCGGACAGGGCGTGACGTGCATCGTTCATAAAGTGTTTGAGGTCTTCAAACATTTAATTTTGTAACGTGATTTTCTCATGCCGGACGGGACATGACGATTTCTTGACATCGTTTCATAAAAAAATATCATGTTACGTATGCAGCGACCTTTATTCGAACGTAAAATCGGCCGATTGATAATTCATTGTCTGTGTTTTCAATTCACGACTTGTGTTTCCTTTGAAATCGATAAACCTTATACCGGGGTAATGGTATCGCTTTTTTATAATTTCTCACGCGAATTGAATTTACGCGATAAAAACAACTGCTACTTGTACCAGTGAATAATCTGTATTAATATTTTACAGGAAAAGTTTTTTTTAATTTGTAATGGACCGATTTTATTGAAGAAAGATACGGTAAATCCTTGGGAGGTTAAATACTTCCACAGGATTTCAACTAAATACTTAATAGTACCTATAACGGGTAAACGACTTCGAGGCTGATTTTGAAAAATGTGGTGTGAAAATCTCGATGCATTTCAAGGCGATTACCAAGATCAAGCTTATATTAAAGTGCGCTGGATTTTATTACTAATATAAATGCTAAGGTATATTAGTATGTACTATTACACAAAAAAAATGCGATTAAACAAGGTATGTAGATAGATGGAGATTTGCATTAACTCATACGATATTTTTTACGATATTCCCAGAGGCTTACGAAGGTGAAACCAAAGGGCACAGCGAGTACGTACATAAAAAATGGTAGTCTGTAAAGTCAGGTCAGTCACTTAGGAAAACGATGAAAAATTGAGATTTTTTTTCCTTATTTATATATATTTTTTCTTTATACCTATATATTTTTTTCCAATAGATAAATCTTCTATTTGTCACTCGGCACTATTATACAAGCCCAGATGATCGATATTATTATGAAACAATATAGAACAAACACGACACGCGTGACTGACGGCGTCTGTTACCCAGAACAGACACTTTTTGTAAATGCAGATGTTCCATCTAATTATTAGACGTTATCACGTCAAAAATAATCACAAGATTTCATACAATAAAATTTCAGTCCAGTTCGTATCTTATAATTTATTTGCACGGCATTAAATATAATTAACGTGACTATGACGGATCAGCTGATTAATTTGTTACGAAATTCTTATTAAAAAGCCAGTTCCAGTAAATCGTATCTAACATTTTTCTAAGTTCCATGTAAGGTTGCTTTATTGCACATAACGCGAATCGCTGCAGATGTCCTTGCGTTCTGTAATTGCCACTGTCTTCGGTCGAGACCCGCAGATGTTCACAAGCACCCACTTTCACGGGCTCACGAAATATTTGTACCTTACGTTCGTTGTACGTAAACTGTTTGTCTCGGTTGAGATTATGACGATGCGATTAGAAAATTAAGGGATTATTTTTGAATACACACAATTATACTTCATTTTTTGCACTTGCAGACTAAACAATTGCAGATTGTTATAATGTGATTTCAGAATCTGCAGTTGTGAAAGTGAAAAAGTGGAGCATTCACTTGCGCAGCCTCGAGTCGATCTGCCTCATCCTGAGCATGCCGTGGGCTGTGGAAAATTAATCGGCCTCTACTTGAGCCACTCGCCTTCGCACGATCCATTCGCTTACTTGTTTCTCAATTGCCACCGCTGACGTCACCACTAAGTGCGCAGTCTAAACTGAGGCGACTTTGATATATGCTCAAAATTACACATCGCAGTCACATCGCGGCAAGCCTCGACTCGTGGCACGGTCTAGGCAGCCGCTCGACTCGAGGCTGCCTCTAATAGAGATCCAGATAGGGCCAGCGTAGACTTACTTATACCACTGTGGCAGTAAAGCAAGTCTACGTCTAGTCTCTCATTAAAAGAGCTACGAAAAAAAAAAGACCCCCATGAGTTTCTTGTGCCTTCTTCTCATTTTTGGGCGCGTTCCGAAAGCAACAATCCTAACTTATTTTTAAGACGCATCAAAGTGATGCCATACTAATTGTATGATTCCAAATGAATAAAGAATTTTGATTTCATGACCACGTTCCATTTATTCGAAGTAATGGACAAAATTATATTTAACCGTTTCAATGTCTTATAGTCTGAAATTGTACTACTGTCTTAAAAATATTTTCTAAAGATATCATATAAAACAAGTAACCTAATTAAATAGATATTCATTGGTATAATAACGTCCCATGCAAATAATGTCCATGAAACACACATACTCGAGTCAAGTCAATGAATTCAATAGGTACTCGTACCAAATACCTTTTATACCGTATCTCGAAGTAGATTAGAATGGTGGAACCGTTGTCCGTTGTTTTTGTTCGGACAAACCGTTCCGGGCCCTATTATCATTTTCTGTTGAGTGAATCGCAACAGACCCTTTTGGTGACCCTCTCGTTTTCAATGTAAAAAAGTAAGACACCTACCGTAAGTGGTTAACGACCTTATCCATTTTAAGCGAATGGGGTCCGCAAAAACATTGTTCGGAGAGTGGTTCGATCGTTTTAGTTCGTAGCTGTACGAGTGTGTATGTACTTCGTTTGTACCTAAGTGTTTATATTCATAGATGTTATAGTACAGTCTTAACTTGTACCGAGAAATAAGAATTTTATTTTGTACCTCGTCGCGATGAACTTTCACGTCCGATTTTCCCCCAAATTGGCTTGATTATTAATTTAGAGGAAGATGCCACAAAGATTCCAAATATGCCCCATTTTGGAGGATACTGTTTAGGGGATAGTAGAAATACTACTGATTCTACTATACAGTTTAAACCAGAAACGAAAATGCCTTATACTTTCTACATTTTCTTTTTTCGGAATTTTCCCCTTACGGATTTCTTTGTAGTGTTCATTATTTGATATCTTATAATTTCAGATGGTAATTAAGTCATGTAATTCAATATCATTTTCTAATGATCACGTAACATAACACTTATTTGCACAAAGCGCGCCCCGATGTGGTTTGTGCCTAATTAAAAATTTAAAAAAGCCTTTGCGTGTCTAATTGGGGTAATGAATTAAATTATTTTAATGAAGCCTCCTTTGGCTGAAAACTTGCGTGTTGTTCCGTTACATACGGAACGACTTTGTTTAAACGTAATTTATGATTTTAATAGTAAAATATGGAACCTATTAGGTATTAAATATATATACCAATCCATTAAAAAAACTGATATTCTTAACATTGTAAACCTTTGTGGAACTGACCCGAAAATCAAACCAATGAGTTTCTTGCGGCTTTGACTTAATATTAGCCCGATCAGACGATCCAACGCGCAATTGTGTATAAGCATATAGTCGGAGATCCCTTGAAGAACGACCTTCATCGAGCTGTTTAATGGATTAAAAGTATTTGTATCAATTTAAATAGGCCAATAAATATATTGCAAATGGTGTGCATATAAAAATTTAAAGGACTAAAATTTTCTAGATAACCCGTTTGCAATATAATATTAATTGACCTTTTAAATTTGATATAATAGTACATTGTTACCCTAGGGTTGAAAGTCACTCATTAAAAGTCCCGAGACGGTGCTAATAGTTCGAGGGACTTAATGAGTCTTTCACCCGAGGTAAACACTGTGCTTTTCATTACGAATAATAGGTACACAAAATTCTTCCTAACAACGAGAGTGAATGATAGAAAATTTCAGTCCTTAAATTTTTTTAGGCATTTCATTTGCAATATATTTATTGGCCTATTTAAATTGATACAAAATACTTTTCATCCATTAAACAGCTCGATAAAGGTAGTCCTTAAAGGGATCCCGTACTAATAGGTAAACATACAAAAAAAAATAACTGGTTGCCTGTAAAGTCGGTATACGGGCGAAAGTTTTACGTGACAACAACTGTGCTCGAGTGGAAGGGACGCGTGCCTTTCACTTTTTATGTCTGTCTCTCTCGCTCTTAGGCGGGCTAACCATGCCCGCGTGCCTCTCACTCGCTCTCATTGTGAGCGCATAACGTCAGCGGAGCGTAACGCAGTTTCTTGAAGTGTCACCCGGCAAACCAATTTATAAAACGTTGTCACGTCAATAACACCCACCGATTTTCTAGATAACAATGAAGTTGATAATATTTCCTGAACTAGATGTGGAAAAAAGATACCTAAAAGCATTTAAAGTCACGTTTTCTTCATTAGCATCTAACGCCATTAGGAACTTCAAGAACCTAACCTCGCAAACAAGTAATTCTTGTTTGAAGTTTTACCATTATTCTTCATACTTATATACAGGATCGGGGTAACCCGCGAGGCATAGCTAGTCGATAGTAAAGTTGACTCTATTATCCATCTAGACAGTGGATAATCTCAGTAAATCTGTTCACGAAGCCTATGAGCTGTACAAATACGTTTTTGTAAGACTTCGGAGTTGTATCAGCTAAATAATGTTATTATTCAAAATAATGTTTTTGTAGAATAATTATTTAAGAGGCTTACAGGAGTCAAATAAAATAAAAAACTGGCCAAGTGCGAGTGGGACTAGCGCACGAAGGGTTTCGTACTATGTTTTTTGGAAGCCCCACTTATTTTTTTCTGTTGAAGAGAAAACTTCTTATGGCGCGTTGGGCACTTTTGTGGGTGAGCATTTTCAGCCGTTCTCGCGACAGACGACAGATTTTCTCGCGACAGATGAGATTTTACACAGATATACAGTTTTTTAATTTGGCTGTGAGTGTATTAAGACGTACATATGGTATTTTTTAACGGACGACTATTGACGGACGACAAATGTCGGACGACTATTTGTTGGACGACAAATGTCGGACGACTATTTGTTGGACGACAAATGTCGTCCGACTATTTTTTTTTTTCATCTAAAACTCTTTTTGCGTATGTTCTCGCGACAGATGAGATTTTACACAGATATACAGTTTTCACTTCTGCCTGCACTCCCGGAGTGCGCTGTTTTTTTAATTTAGTTAACTAGCGACCCGCCCCGGTTTCGCACGGATATATTATGCATGTTCTATACATAAAAACCTTCCTCTTGAATCACTCTATCTATTAAAAAAATCCGCATCAAAATCCGTTGCGTAATTTTAAAGATTTAAGCATACATAGGGACATAGGGACAGAAAAAGCGACTTTGTTTTATACTATTTTATACTATGTAGTGATTGTTGTTATAGCGGCAACAGAAATAACATAATCTGTGAAAGTATCAACAATCTAGCTATCACTGTTCATGCGATACAGCCCGGTGACACACAGAGGGACAGACGGACTGACAGCGAAGTCTTGAGTCCCGTTTTTAACCTTCGGGTTAAAAACGTAGAGACTTCATAGACATTAATGAAATGCACTAATATGCACCATGGTGCATTAACGAAATGCATTAATATGCACCATGGTGCATATTAGTGCATATTTGTCACGATCTTGTAGGAATATCAAAATAAAAAGGACCTGGCTGGGCATCTTAATGCGGCGTCGGGAGACCGAAGGACTGGCGACTTCTTCACTCAAATTAGAAATAACATAGAGGTTACCTTTTATCCCAATATTCTTACGAGATCGGGAGTTACATGTAAAATTATATATCATCACTACATAGTATAAAATAAAGTAACTTTTCGCCGTCCCTATTTCCCTTAAGCATACAAAGGGAATAGGGACGGCGAAAAGTGACTTTATTTTATACTATGTAGTGATACATGCATAATATAGCCGTGCGAAGCCGGAGCGGGTCGCTAGTATTTCTATAAATGTACTCGCGTTTAGGTCCTTTCAACCTCTTAAAAGGTTTGAATCCTTTATCAAACTTGACGGCTTGAATATTCGACGCAGATTTTCTCAATTTCAATAATAACTAAGCTCTCTTTACTTCGTTAAGCATCTTGATTATTTATTTTAAGTATTTATTGTTGTGTATATACAGGGTGGCGCAATAGAACGTGCATATTGCATCATCTTTTTTTGCGGGGTAGAAGGGGCGTGGGCGGGGGGAGACCGATATCGTTGGGTAGCGCGGTTCATAAAGTTTTAGTCACTATGAGTCACTTCGACGGGAAGCGTCGCGCATTTTGCGTGCGCGCATTTTACGAAAACTCTCGTTCGGAAGCAGATGTTCCCTGGCAAACTGATTTCGAAAAGAGGTGATATCCCATGGCCTCCGCGCAGTCCAGACTTGACGCCTCCTGACTTTTTTTTGTGGGGATACCTCAAACACAAAGTCTACACCAATAATCCGAGAAACATCAGTCAGCTCAAGGAGAATATTCGTGGTGAAATGGCAGCAATCACACCAGCACTACTTAAGAAAGTTTTCGGTAATTTCCGTTTGCGGTTAGAGGAGTGCCAACGTAGAGAGGGTCATCATTTAAATGATGTTATTTTTAAAAAATAAACTTCAGTTATCACTTAATAATTGCTTAGTTTTATTTTAACTATACCTTTTGTATTTATTTTTTAATAATTATTTTAAAAATGCACGTTCTATTGCGCCACCCTTTATATTTTTTGGAAAATGTTTTTTGTAAATAATTTTACTGTGATTTGTGTTTGAGTTTCTCGAATGTTGGATTATTATTTCCGGTTAAATCATTTAAATGTGTAGTGATATAATATTTACCTACTTAATACTTTGCAATTTATGAGCATTTAATATTTATTTTAAACGTCTGTATAATACCCCTTAAGTGCGACCAGAAATTTCAATTAACTTAGATTTATGACTACACTTAATAATAAGCAAAATGTTGTATACTCTTTTTTAATTTTCAGTAGGCAAAATTAAGGTATCTTAATGATTATTTATTTTGCTTGATTGTCTTACGAAGAGAAAATATTGTACTTTATTTATATTATTATACTAGCTGCCCTACGCGGTTTCACCCGCGTAAATCCCGATCCCGTGGAAATATCGGGATGTAAGCTATCCTATCTCTCAAGTTGGATCGAACTGCACATGATGTGCGAATTTTATTATAATCGGTTAAGTGGTATAGGAGTACATTGAGGACAAACATTGTGACACGAGATTTATATATATTAAGATGTTCTAAGTTTTCTTGGGCGGCGGCGGCGGTGTAAGCCAGTGGTCAATACCTCGACTTTCATCATGCTCTACTTTAATATATAGCTTTTTCTATTATATTGTAAATAGTCGCGTTGTCATTATGTTACAAACAATTCTGCCGCCATAAGGAAATAGGGCGCATCTACAGAAAGTTAAAAGTTGAGAAAAAAAATATTTTGTATTTTAAACAGAAAATCATTTGCTGTGTCCAAGATTATGAAATTTTTTTTTAAAAAAATTGGGCAAAACTTTGACAACTCATAAACACCTTAAAATTAATAGAAATCTACTTAAAAAATTGTGTGTAAAGTCTTTTTACGGATGATAAAATTATGTATACGTGATAATGTCATAAGAAAACATTGATGGTAACCATAGCTACGATAATACGTTGCTTGACTACGTTGCTATGGTTACCTACCATGTCAACAGAACCTGACCGTGACGTCACACTTTTTGTGACTGCAGTAGGCAGTACGGTCATCAATTTTTAAGACGTTATTTCGTCAAAAAAACAATAATAAGTAAGTATAGATAGAAATATACCTAAATAAATCAATTTACAGTCACAGATGATAAAATATCAAAGATAATAGAATCTATACGGCTATTAATCAAGACGGCAATGTGGTTCCGCCCAATAAGGTCGTACATAATTCAGGAAATCTAATTTAGGTGGTAACCCCACGACGAGAAGGGTTTAATGAACGATTATAATGAAGATAGATCTAATGAACCTGTTATTCTGTCTCGACTCTAAGGTATTTTTTAAGACTCGGGTGTAGAAAATGCTTTGAATTCGTCTAGCTAGTCTATTTAGGCACTAGGTACATAAGAAACTTATTAAAAATTTTAATTAACCTATAGTAAAATATTTTGCTCTGTGTTTTTGTATTTCGATCTCATCAGCATTAAATGCCGTATTACGTCATCTATACAAGATGTTTAAACAACGTCGGTAGCAATGCGGCAATAACGCATGTGGCTGTTTTTTGTAGTAGGTAAATTGAATATCATTGTATTTATAACTAGCGACCCGCTCCGGCTTCGCACGGCTATATTTTGCATGTATTATACATATAAACCTTCCTCTTGAATCACTCTATCTATTAAAAAAAACCGCATCAAAATCCGTTGCGTAGTTTTAAATATTTAAGCATACAAAGGGATATAGGGACAGAGAAAGCGACTTTGTTTTATAGTATGTAGTGATAACTATGAAGTTAGGTAGGTATATAGAGATAGTTAGGATTTACAAAAGTGTAAAAATAATTTTGTAGTTGTATTGTGAAAAACAAAGTAGGTATAGGTACCATGACCTAGGGGTCATGTTATGTTTATGATTGCCAATTCGTACGTACTTAGTGATATATCGAGATAAAATGTTATTACGCCTTCATCCTCGTGGTGAAAGTGAAAAAAAATTACTTCCGCACTAAGCGTTTTGCTTCATCTTTCCGTATTCGTACTGCAAGGGAATGGAATGAGTTGTCTGACGTATCTAACGCGTCTTCAAGTCGCGAGTGACTAAGTATTTTCTTGAAAAGCATGCTACATCCCAAACCGCATCGTCACCTACCATCTGGTGGCTGTGATAGTGGTCAAATACTGACCTATCATAATATGTAAAAAAAGAGAAAAATATTTTCACGTTTCCTTAACTTTATTATAAAACTCTATACTCTTTTGCCGTATACAGTTTATCTCTTTTCTTGTACCAACTTAATAAAACATACCTACCACAAAAATCTTATGGCTTATTCAATATTCCACTAAAAAAACGGACGAACATAGCCAGTCGTTCGACAAATAGTCCCAAGCTCCTTAGTAATCCGAACACGCTTCGAAAACCGCGATTTATATACAGATGCATTCAGTGAAGGGAAACACAGATTACAGATGAAAACAGTCGGTCTAGAGTTCGCCGATCATATTTGTACAAGCTGCGTTCTGCGGTTTCACCTGCATAAGTCTTGATCCCAAGAGAATGTCTTATTTGATAATCCTGGGGCCTTATTCTGCTATTTAGCCAACCATTGTCATTATATCGAGGCTCTATTGACATTATATCGAGATTGTGACTTTATTTGGTATTCTGCTAAAGTTTTAATAACATCGCAATATAATCACTATAGAGTCTCAATGGTATGGTAATATTTACTTTGCAGGTGTTGCCTAGCAACATGGTATATGTTGCTAAGCAATATACCGTTTTGACAACTATCGAGATTCCATAAAGCCACGACTGTAGAGCAGAATACAAAAGTGAGTCAGTGGTGTGTCAGTGGTGTTTCGATAGAATAGTCAACATTAGGAGAATACCAATTTGACATGTAATGTCATATTTTTGACATTAAATTTCTATTACGATTATATCGACACACTATTGAAACACAATTGTGTTAGCAGACTTAGGCCCCTGGTCTTCAGCTATGGTAGTACATAAAGAGTTTCATCGCAATAAGTCCAGTAAGTAGTTTTTGCGTAAGGATAAACAAATATATACACACAAACACACCTATACTAATATTATAAAATGGAAAGTTTTTTTGTAATTAATAGGTCCTGAAACTACTAGACTGATAATGATGAAACTTGGTATGAGAATACATTGTTTCATTGGGAGTATCATAGGCTACTTTTTATTCCCAGGGGATAATACTAGTAGACTGTAAATAAGTTTGTAAACTGTCGGCTGATTTAAAATCGATCGTCTACATCCGGCCTAAGTCGGTCATATTTATTTTTCCGCGTCCTAATGTCGTCCGTGAAATATTCATGAGATGACCATACCATCTGTCTTTCTTGATATCCTCGACTATTCCGAAATTATGCTAAAGTCTAGAGTAAGAACTTACCTTACGAATCGCAGAGTTTTACGACGAAATATTTATGAGTAACCAAAGCTCTAAGTCTTGACTCCATGAGAATATCGGATTTTTAACATTTTTTTTTTTTAAGAAATGGAAATCTCTGATTGGTTATATCAGCCACAGGATGTCCTCTGCTGAACATAGGCCTCTCCCATTGACTTCCAGAGCGATCGGTCGAATTCTCTTTGCGTCTAACGACTTCCCGCGACCTTAATTAAGTCGTCCGTCCATCTAGTCGGAAGCCATCCCGCGCTGTGCTTTTCGGTACGTGATATCCAGTCTAGGACTTTTTGGCCCCAACGGCCATCAGTTTTACGAGCCACATACCCCGCCCATTGCCACTTCAGCTTACTAATCCTTTGGGCTATGTCAGTAACTTTAGTTCGCCTACGAATCTCCTCATTTCATCATCGTATAGCACTCTGAGCATCTGAACTTCCTTATGAGGCCCATGTTTCAATCTCAGATTAAAACTTATCAAATGATTTTAAGAAACCTGATATTCCTGCGCTATCAGCAGACCCGGATACTAGCTTCTTGATAACAAACCGTACAGTCAAAGTAGCGAGAATAACAAATGAAAAATATTTTCCCATTTTAAATGAATTAAAAAACTTTTAATTGCAAGTGAAGTAAGTTTTAAACTGTTTCGTGAAATCTCTACAAAAAAACCCAGACCGTTTCTCTCTCTGTAGGTTTTGCTGCAACAAACGGTTAGACAGTTAATTTTACTTAATACAAGAACCCTTAAGTACAAGCTGAACTCACTTAAGCCGACTAGTCTGATGTTTATGTTACATAACGTACAAGTAAGATAAGGCACTCCCTTTTACTCAGAACCTTTGCAGACTAAAGTCTATCCTCTTATTCATAAATCTTTTTTAGTCAAAATGTGTTTTGTCACTTTCGCACTTTGACAGATGACAGCCGTGGAAAAGTGATAAAACACATTTTAATTAAAGAAGGCTTATTAAGGTTGACTTGGACAACAAAAATTAAAAGCGTGACATCGGATTATATGCATTTGTATGTTTGCATATTTTGGTACTTTTTCATAGATAGTGCTTATTTTAGTAGTTATTCGTAGGTCAAAGGTTAGGTTAGCGAACGTTTTCACTGATCTACTAGCTCGCAGTGACCCATTTATCAACGTCACCGGACCAACTCTGCCTAAAGATGTCTCTGTAGAACTTACGTCAAATTTTTAAGTTCCGTCCGGTAACGTCAGTTGACGACAAAATATCATTTTCAGCGTATAAATAAATAATAATTTATCAACAACGAGACAAACGTCACAAATTGTCTCCGAAAATACTGAAAAATATATTGTTGTATGAGTCACAAGAAGTATAATAATAAATAACGATAAACAAAGAAGATAATATGCGGAAACATTCATAAAAAAAAGAGTTTTAGATGAAAAAAAAAAAATAGTCGGACGACAAATAGTCGTCCGACATTTGGCGTCCAACAAATAGTCGTCCGACATTTGTCGTCCGACATTTGTCGTCCGACATTTGTCGTCCGACATTTGTCGTCCGACATTTGTCGTCCGTCAATAGTCGTCCGTTAAAAAATACCATATGTACGTCTTAATACACTCACAGCCAAATTAAAAACAGTAGGCCCAGGCATACATTTTCGCCGCGCCGTAGAGAGGGGATAGCTGTCTACTCTCCATCCGTCTTACGCTTTTTCGATCAGGTCACGTGTCCTGACGCGAGTTTAAGATTTTATACCCATTTACAGAAAAAGTGCTCAACGCCGCTAAAGAAGTTTTCACTTCAAAAACATACATACAACCGAATTGAGAACCTCCTCCTTTTTTTGAAGTCGGTTAAAAATAAACATAAATTCTTATAATAAATGGGTTTTTGATTGTGCATCGTTCGCCCTATTTTTTAATACATATTTGAATGCATATTTTTTACATTTTGATAGTTTATACAATCCGATATCTACAACTTGTTGTGTTTACTGAATTAGAATTAAAATTAAGATTACCTACCTGTTAAATACATATAGCTAGGATTCATCGAAATTTGAAAAGCACAATCTCACGCAAAACCTGGAATAAGAGGTTATTGGGCAATCAATTACTTGATTATAACCGCTTTGTACTCATAACTGGAGATAGGAAATTTGTAGTCTGCAGAGACTCTTAAGCTTCTTTAATGGTGATGTGTCGAATGGTATTCACATAAAAATACTTTCGAATTAATGAAGCCAGCAAAAATTACAAAGATTATTTTTCTTAAGTAAAATGAGGCGAAACTGCGAAAGGTGATGCCTCACGGTTCTATATTTTGTCTAAGCGACGTTTCTTTTATGAAACTCCATTAAAAATAGTTTTACTAGTTTAGTTATTTAAGTCTAATTGTTTTTTTTTTTGTATAAACAAAAGAGAAAAATACTCATCACGAAATTTATCAAACTGCATAAACTAGAGCTACGACTCTGAGCTATAATCTAGAGGTTAGACCTAGGTCTTACTTTACATGAGGATTCCTTATAAGACCTAAGGATTTTTGGAAATACGTAAAGGGGTAGAACGTTTGTAATTCGTAGTATCTATTATGTATTCTGTGTTTGTAGGAAATACATCACTTTTAAAGAGACCCTAATGCCGGTGAAACCGCGGAGTACGGCTAGTTATTTTATATAACTTAAGCTATTACTTTTGAGTTAGTTGCGTACTTATTTCTATACTATGTGAATGTAACAAAAAATAGGTAAATAAAAAAGCCTAAAAACTTTGATGTTTAATCAGAATCAAAATTCGACTGTTCAAATCAAATTAAAAATCAAGAAGTGTTTCCAAATAAAAGGGTCCCGAAACTTAGAAAAGACACACAATCCATTGAGAATACCAAATTCATTTCAGAAGCGGACCTCATTTTGTGAAATTTGGTTGCAAAACGGGAGACAAAGACGAGAAATAGGCCGCAAAGAAAAATAAATGCGAAGAAACAACAGGGCATACTAAATTAGAGATGGAAGTTTTTGTACCTATTTGATAAAGTAAATAATAATTTTCTTATGTAAGTACACACGTATTTCGTAATTTTATTATTTTAATAACTGTTCGGTTGGTCTAGTGGTAGATACTTCGAATTTCATTCGTGGGTTCGAATCATAGCCAATGATTTTCTCTTGCTACATTGCATTGCTTCACGGTGAAAGAAAACACCGTGATGAATTTCACGGCTTAGTTGGCTCCAGATTTATTGACAAACTCATAATAGTTTATTACATTGTTTTGTTTTAATTCCGAATAGTGAACAAATCTTATTTAGGGATAACTTGATTTTCCAAAAAGTTATAATGTAACATTTCGATAATATTCCGTCTTCCGACCTACACTTGTGTCTCTCAAAGGTCCTTGTTTATTTTGTACTAGCTGCGCCCCGCGGTTTCACCCCCGTAATAATTTTTTGGGTGATTTTTTAAATTTTTTCTTTCGTAAGATCCTTCTCTTGACAATAACAAACACAACAAAAAAAGAATTGGCCAAATTGGTCCAGGCGTTGTTGAGTTATGCGCTTACCAACACATTTTGCGATTCATTTTTATATTATAAGATGGGTATCTAAGAAAGCGTACTACATCTTATACCGCATCGTCACTTACCATCGTGTGAGATGGTCAAACGCTGACCTGTTTATCATAAAAAAACTCGGTTATTAGGTACAAAAACGGCACGTTTTTCAAATTTTGAAATTAAACTTTTCACTAAAAACACAGGAGTGAGAAAAAAAAACTATAAGAAGATTCGTGAGATCAATGTTGCAACTTAAAATTATCGTCGCGTCGCGCACTTGATTTCCGATCATAAAACTAAAATCAGTACTTACTTTCTACCTACTGGTACTATTTATTGCTTGACTGTAGTAAAAACAATCGTTCTACGTTTACGTCTACAATACACACAATCTTTTAGACCAAGATCCCACCTAACACCGAACTTTCATGATTTTATAAAAGCTCATAATTTTTCAGCCTAATAAGTTCAAACCACAGTTCAGGCCATAGTGGTTTGGAGAGTTAAGTATCAGGTAGTAAAGCCAAAAATCGAACCTGTTATTTTTGCAAAATAAGAAAACGCCTATACTTTTGTACCAATCGATAATGTGACTATTTAAGTGATTTCTATACCGATTTCGGTGAATTCTTTCATAACTTTGTTGGGCAATGCGCTGAGAAATTCTCAGCTTTTATAAAATTACGAAAGTTCGGTGGGAGGTGGGATCTTATTTTATTTTCAAGGAAAACAGGAAATCATATCACGTTTCTTTTTTATCTTGCCACTAGACGTAAATACTGTTTCAGGGTTTTCAATGACGTCTATCCTTATAATTCACTAGCTTTTGCTCGTGACTTTGTCCGCTTAGGAGTTGATTTCCAATGTTACACAATCTTTTCTTAACGCGCGGTTGCCAATGTCATAATAGCTATCTATAGGTTAGTACCTATATGCCAAATTTTAGCCTTATCCGTCAATTGGCTTAAGTTGTGCATTGTTATAGTCAGTCGAGATTTTGAAAATATCAACCCCTACCTACGTAGATGAAGTCATGGGTGAAAGGTAGTTAAAAAAATTGCATAAAGTCTCAAAAACTAAATAAATAATGAGAAAAGGCCACAAGAATCCCATAAAGTTAAAAATGGGAAATATATAACACCAGCGATGTCTGACTATCGGTAGATCTATTGGGAACGAAAAATCTCAGTAGTTTAACTGGTAGGACTTTTAAAACTACTGGGAACGTAATAGAATAGAATTCGTTTATTGTCAAACGGCCGACATTTTCGGAAAATAGCTAAGACGAATCAAAAATGATTTTATCTCAACTTATTGTATCGGATCGATTATGATCGATGGCAGTAATAAACTGAGCCCTCTCTCATTATTTATATTCACACTTCAGCGACGTAGCGTTGGTACATTTTTCATGTAAATAACAACGACGGGACTCGAACAAAATGAAGACAGGGTACGGATATTTAGATGGTATTTGTCAAAGATACGACCGTGATTTTCATCTCGAAAGGAAATGTTTTTAATTCATTATATTTCTATTTTAATATTTTCGAGTGGCGCCGCAGAATTTTAATTAAACACATTTATAATTAAGTAAACACATTTTGCTTTGTGTTCGTTTTTTTAGAGAAGCATGGTCCGTTAATTAGGTAAAATTACAGGAAAATAAAAGTTATTTACTCACCAAAGACACGCTAGAGATGTCGCTAACGAACTTTAATTCATAAAATAATCAAGCAACGCATTATCTTAATTTCGCCTGCAACGTTACTTGACCGTGTAGCTTAGTGGTTTTCGACAGTATTTCATTACTGCGACAAACAAATTTTTAATAGAGCGACTGTTCCCAATCGCGGAGTACCAGTAAGCTAGAAGCATTGTTTTTTTTTTATATTTAAGTTTTATAGCTTGTGTGTATGTAAAATAAAGTGTTTTATTAAAATTTATCTATCTATAGCGAACTGTTTCAATTTCGCAGTCTGAATTCAACCCAAACAAAACTAAATTGTTGTACCTAGACATTTCGAACGAAGCGTTTGTACGCGAAAGAATTTTTATTTAGTTTACAAAATATATTACACCTTCGTAGCTTTCGATATGTTCATGTCAGGTTAGATCGTACGTGTTGAGTTTTTTGAATGGAGCTGCTGTTATTGAATTCATGTTTCCTTTTTGTTTTGTCGAATATACAGAGTGTTTAATTTTGAAAACGGACCCGTTGAAGCAAACTTTGATAATATTTGGTCATCAATTCCAAAGAACTAAAAATGAAATATGCTAATTTCATTTAAAACGTCAATAAATACAAAAATATCTATTTATAAAAAGATAGTTTTCCCCCTTTACCTTATGCATGCACCATTAATTTGCATCATCAAAAGCGCAATTGATAAAATATTAGTTGCGTCTGTACCCTTCATAAAATTACTTTTACTATATATTAAGTTATGTTAGGTACTTTTAACTGTTCATTATTGTGTTTGTTTGTCGTGTTCCTTTGTTCTGTATATATCTTTATCTATATAAGTATCTAGCTTCTGCCCACGACTTTGTCTGCGTAAAATCTCAATTGAAACAATAACCTTTTTTGGCGGATGGCTACTTTGATCATGGTAAATTTTAACCCAATCAGTCTATGGTATTGATCTGTGTTAATTATTCGTATTGTACCTTTTACTATTACTTACTAATTGCAGCAAAGCAGGCATTTGTTATATTGATTTTAAATACAAAGTAGAGTGTAGTTATTTAATTACATTTAAATTCTTTTATCTAAAAACAATTATCTATTTACAAAATCTACCTAGGTACTTATTTGGAAAAGTAATCGAATTCTGAATATTATTATACTTAGTGCGTTCATCCGTTACACCCTGTATTTCACTATACACGTAACGAAAGGGTAGGTACTAGGTAATATGAAAACAAAATAACAAACTACAGACTGGAAAGGATATTTATAAATGTTCCAGAAAAAGAGCCAAGAATCTGCCATATTGTAGCACCAAAAAACGGGCCACGACGTCATGACATTTCTTTAAAAAAATTACAGTGAAAAGTGACAGCTTCTTCTTCTGCCTGCCCTTATCCGAATTTATTTGGGGTTGGTACAGTATGTCTACTTCTTCTATTACACGTTCCATCAATTTTTTTGTTAAGTCGTTCTCTTCCTCATCATCTTTTTTTGCATCACATGCAAAAAAAAGACAAAAGGTTTTTTAATATATACTAGCTGTCCCGGCAAACGTTGTTTTGCCATATAAAAAAAATGTGATAAATGAAGAACCGCTCGACCGATTTTGTGCAAACTTCACATAAACCATCTACTAAATAGTCCGAACAAAGCTTAAACATTTGGTTTGGATAGGTGAGCCCGTTGAGAAAACCCCCCGGTCGAACGCCTTACAACAAAGACGAACGTCACAGAATACATAATAGTGTATATCCCGATATTCCCACATTCCCACGGGATCGGGACTTATGCGGGTTTGAATATGGAATAATTCGTATATTTAATTTCACCCGCGTAAGTCCCGATCTCGTTTGAATATCGAAAAAAAAAAAGAATATTTCGTACGTATATTTAATTTCACCCGCGTAAATCCCGATCTCGTTTGAATATCGAAAAAAAAAATAAAAAAATAAGTATCCTATGTCCTTCTCCTGGTTCTAAGCTACCTCTCCATCAATTTTCAGCCAAATCGGTTTAGCCGTTCTCGAGTTATAAATAGTGTAACTAACACGACTTTCTTTTATATATATAGATTATATTTTAATATATCGATTCAATGACGTATTTACATTAAGTAATACTGCGAGGTGCAGCTAATTTTTATCAATAATAATGATTATTGAGAGATTTTGATTGAGAGATTATTTGACTAAATCCCACGGCATCAGTTCACGTTTACATATTTACAATCAGTAAATTGAAATCAAATAATTATACTAATTTTCATAGTGTCTCATAATTTTTATGCTTGATAATGGGTAAACAAATAAAGGAAGTACGTTCCAACGTAAAATAGTAGAAAGGCTTTTATCCAACTTTCTCTTTGTGGAAGTATTCAGGCAGTTGTTTTGTAACGCAGCGCAGAGTTTTTTCGGTCGTTTATCTTTACGTAAAGCTTGGTCCCTCTAAAGCCCGCACGGCTCAATTTAAAGCGTTTGAAAAGCAATATTTTAAGTTCACTCATTTGTTAGACACAAACGTTAAGTACCTATTGAGACCAAAGAGTTTAACTTTAAAATGGAAGGAATTATAACTTTTTATTACAAAAAGTAACTTTAACTTGGAGTGACTTGGGTACCTTCTTTCTGTCATTTATATTTACACACTCATTTAACTCTCTCATACTCACACTCACTCTCTCTTTAATCAAGTTATGTCATAAAGTTATAGTTTTCATGTTTTTTAGGGTTCAGTAAAAGGTAAGAAAGGAACCCTTATAAGATCACTTGCTTGTCCGTCTTTCTGTCTGTCCGTGTGTTTTTCAAGCCTTTGCCTGACTTGTATAAGTAGTACTAATGTCATGTAAAATATATGTAGTCTAAACTGTATCGAGAACGTCTTTAAAACGCCTTCAAAATAGTAAACACTAGCGACCCGCCCCGGCTTCGCACGGCTATATTATGCATGTATTATACATATTTGTAAAATAAATAAACGCATTTATTTATTTATTTATTATTATATTATTATAAACCTTCCTCTTGAATCACTCTATCTATTAAAAAAAAAACCGCATCAAAATCCGTTGCGTAGTTTTAAAGATTTAAGCGTACAAAGGGATATAGGGACAGAGAAAGCGACGTTTTATACTATGTAGTGAAGTGATGATGATAGTAAAGTGACTAGGTACGTCTTGAAACATTGGGCCATCACGAAAAATTTCAATTTCGTATTTGAATTTTAGCTTCCCTACATTTGTGCACTTTTGTGTTTATAAAACAAAATGAATAAAAGTTACCTCAAAATTATGACGATTACTGTGAAATACTATAGTAAGCTTTAATATGAAACATGTGGAGTACGATTTAAAATCCTAATGAATTCACCAATTGAAATATTAAAATTCAAAACCGGACCGATTGATTAATATGTCAACGCTCGGCTCAAAGCAATTGACGAGTCGGTTAAAAATTCGGCATCCAGTGTGCAAATACTATTAGGCATCCGCTAAAAAATATTTGGGAATATTCTACTCCCACGCGGGCAAAGTCACGAGTAGTTATTGGTAATTATACTAGCAAGCCGTTGGACTTGTACTGTGCACCTAAACAAACCGCTTTTGTTCTACGACTTTTGGAAATAAGAACATTTTTTGAAAATTTTGAGGGTAGGTTTACCTGAAAATCATACACGGAGAGGCCATTTACCTTAAAATTTTACCTATTTTTTAAGTTTTATCTACTGTTCTTCGTCTGAATGACCTTTGTTTTAAAAAAATCAGCTGTTTTTCGAATTTACATAACCTCAAAATTTTCATTTTTTTTTCCGAATTTCCAATAGTCGTAGAACAAAAGTTGTTTGTTGAGGTGCTCAGAAGTACCCCTTAACGGCTTGCTAGTATAATTACCAATAACCCTGTATATTAATTACACCTTAATAACGAATTATAATTTACATTATACACAAATTAATAAATTAAATAAAACGAACATTCTAAAACAAAGGGCTTCTAAAATCTATACTAATCTATAGCATCTCAAGTCTCGACTCATAACAGTTCTTGCGTAATACGATCCTTTGTAAACTTCAAGCTTTAATATTTCAGAGCAGTTTCGCTTAAGTATATCAGTGAAACGAACCATAAAAACTTGCCTACAATGAAAGAGCGGCCAGAAAGTAAGGGAAACGCCAAGGAAGTGTTCTACTAGTTGACAGGTACTGCATTCGTAATGAAACAACAAACAACTTTGCTCCTCAAACGTTTAGACTTTAACAAACTGATAGACTCTTTAATAAACCCCTTGTTCTGTGGCTACTATTATTTTATAGCAATTAAATACAAAGAAGTGAACATGAAGAAGTAAGAAGTTAACTTGACAGTTGTAACGATAAAATACGAAATTACTTAGAAATGGTAGTTAATAATAATGCTGGCATCTCGAAAAGGACAAAGAAACTAAGTACTTGGACTTGGCCCACGAGATTACCGCCATGTGGGACGTTGATTCGACGAGTATTCTGCCGCGCAAATTTAAAATGCAGTACGCAAAAAAATCGTATTTTTTATTATTACTGATTCTAAGGTTTTGCAATGTGCTCTTTTCAAATCAAAGACCCATTTTTTTCTATCTAGTCTAGAAGTGTGTAAAACAAAAAGTCAAAACGCAGTTCGTCATTGTTTCATTGATATCTGGTAAGCTAAAACGCAGTTAATATAGTTACTGCGTAGAATTTTGTCCAACAATTAGCTTGTTCATATCAAAGGCTTAACATAAACGCAGTTGGTATGTTTACTGCGTTTATCACTAGGAATCCGTAAAATTTGAGTAAATGAATGGTAGTAAAAAGTGCAGCAGAACTATCTACTGCGTTTTTACTTATAAATAATATTTAAACAAAATAAACCATCTCCAAATTTCAATGCAGTACGCGCAGACCTACTGCGTTTATGACTAGGTGCAACTGGAATATGTGGCGCAACGGTTTTAGGTCGTACTTGGATTGGTAGTATCTTGATGTGAATGGTTGTTGGAGGTGTCCGTTGTTAATATTATGAATAAAACAATGATTGATCTTGGAGCGGAATCTTTATTTTTATACTTGAAATCATTTAAAAGATTGGCAAAATGAACTTTGGAAAAGTATTAGAATGATTGGCTTTGTGGCCTCCTACACCGTGGAATCCTAAGAGTGGGGAAAACGGAAGAAATAAAATAGGAAAGCGGCTTCTGCGGCCTAGAAGGGGTCGGTTGGGAGGTTCCCTTGCTTGGTCGGAGGTCGGTGAGGGCTGGCACTAATCAATGGAATTAGGCAGGTCGAGCCTAATTTTTTTTATTTTCCATTATCAGCGGCAAATGTTTTTGTGTTATGCCCGGTTTACGTTGTTCCAGTTCAGCGATCAAATCCAGCGCTGGATTGCTTCCTACTGGAAAAATATAAACCCACACTGAAATGCATAAGATCCAGTGAGCAATCCAATTCGGAAACTGGATTTGGCGGTCTACTTTTGATTCCAGTACGACCATTCCAGCGCAATTGGAATAATGTAGACAGCCAATCCAGTGCCATTCTAGTGCTGACAGAACAATTTTACAGAAACACGATTCGACAGCTTTTAAATGACGAGTATCATGTAGACGATACCTCCAGTCTATTCGAGTCCAGCGCTACTAAGTGACTGGACTGGAGCAGTGTAAATCGGACATTTTGTCAGACTTTTTGGCTGTGCAAATTCCTCTAGGAATGGACTTCCTTTCTGCCGTGAGAGGTTTTGCGTCTTAATGTGCTTTGACAGGGGAGGATCCAGAGAGGCCTCAGTTTGATCATTGTGATGCAGCTTATATTTTGATATGAAATTTCCCCTTTCAGCTTTGATATGGACAGAGTCTTTCGTAAGTGCGTGGGGCTCATGTTTGCTGGGGCGGGTTGTGAAGGTAGGTCCCGATATTTGTAGAAGTCAATTATTGTCATGACATGTGCGAAGTTTTTGGTCGAATTAGGCAATTTCACTGCATCGGCAGGGTCAATGAGGTCATAAATGTTGCCTTTTCATCGCAGTGTTAGTTCCACCTGATGATGGAAACTGTCGGGCGGCAGACATAAATGAATGGCCGTGTTCAAAATATTTAAATTCGATGGTTTCTGTTGCAATCAAATAACTGATACTCCGACGAATGGGTGAAGTTTGTGACTTTGATAATTTGGTTAATGCAGTGAAATTGTAGAATTCGACTAAACATTCTGTACATGTCATGGCAATGGCTGATTTTTGCAGATTTCGCGACTTGTTTTCACAAGCCCGCCTCCGCAAACATGGGCCTCGTGTATTTATGAAGGGCATTGTATATATTAAAGCTGAAGGAAAAAGTTTTATGTTATAGTGTAGGGTGCATCATGGTGATCGAGCTGAGCTTTTTTTGGAGTTTTTCTTGTTGAATTGCATTGGGATGTAGAAGCTTCTTACGGTAGAGTCGAGCTCCATTCCTGAAGAAATTTGCATGACCAGAAAGTACGAAATAATACAAAGGCTTTGAGTGCCTGAGAGTGGAGATAAATTTTGGCTTGACTTGCTTGTTTTCTTTCATGAGTGTTAGTTTTTGCCGACCTCTCCTAAGTTGGGTGGCCACCTAGCCGACTTTTTTGGACCGCGGAAACTGCTTTCCTATATATTTTTTCGTTTTCTCATTCTTGGGATTCTGCGGTTCGAAGGGCCCAGAAGGGCCACTGAGCTCTTTTATTATTGGTTTTGATACTTGTTGGAAGTTCATTTTGCTAATTTTTTAATAGTTTTAGGTACAAAGGTGAACATTTCTGACACTTCCAACAATTATTTATAACAAGATACTGCTAATTTAAGTACCGTAACCATTTTATTGATCTATTTTATCTACAATAAATAGCAGTTGGTCGACCTACTGCGTTCTTCCGTTGTTGACCATGTTCAAAAATTGAGAGATTTTTAGGTATAAATGCTTTTTTGGCTAAAAATGTACTAAATCTTAATTTATTTTGTATTTTTGTTAGCACATCATCAACTACAATGTATTTTTCATATAAAAAGTCATATCATATAAGCAAAACTTAAACGAGGTGGGCATGGCAGCAAATTTTCGATTCAAAACTTTAAACGCGTTTTTCTCAAAACGTCTAAAATGCCGTACTGCACTTTTAATTTGCGCGGCAGTATTGTTCCGATAGTTGTATCGGCAAACGGACTGATAGCGAAGAGCCTTGATCAACACCTGAAGAGGCTCTCGCTGGATGGTTGGGTCAAGGGTCAGATTCAAAAGGCAGTCGTTCTGGATACGGCACGTATCGTAAGAAGGTTTCTGTCTTTGCAGCCCTAACCATCGGTAGCCTGGGCCTTGCTTCGCTGCCGACGGTCTTCTAGGTTTAGGTTTTTATAATAATTTACTGTTTTATATACAAAATTTATACGTTATTGTTAAGACTTGTAAATTTAATTTTATTTAGGTACCTAGTATGTAAGTGCTTAGATGGATTTTTTTTTATAAGTTTATATAGTGATGTATATATTTTGTATTTAGTTTGTTTTTGTAAAAACCTAAATTTAAGAAAAATAAATGAATGAGTACATAAATACTGGCATCTAAGCTATATGATCTTATAGAGTGCCAGCAACTTTAAAACCCATATTATTCAGGACGCTGTAATGCCTGAGACTTATATAAGACTAGCTTTTGCCCGCGACTTCGTCCGCGTAGAAGTTGAAAATGGTTCTAATAGGATTGGACCAAGGAATCACGTTGTCCCATACAAACTTTGCCCCCCTTAGGAGTTAAATTTTGGAAAATCCTTTCTTATCCGATGCCTACGTCATACAGAGAGCACACTCTCCAAGTTTCAGGTCTTTACGATCAGCGGTTTAGGCTGTGCGTTGATCCGTCAGTCAGTCAGTCATTCAGGACAAAGCATTTTATATGTATAGATGGAGTAGGTTTGCTCAGCACCTGTACCTACCTATTTATAAGCTTAGTCAACTGTCTCCAGAGGAAAGAATGTTTCCATTCACTGTAGGAGCAAATTAAACTAAATCAAACCAAAAATCTTTATTTATTTAAAATAACAAAAATTGGATAACATCACTTAAATCGGACGACCTGGCGCAAAAATACAAAGAGGCCAGACCCGGATGAGCCGAGATAAGGTAAAGAAGAAGAAGAAGATGACATCACTTAAATGCGTCTTAAAATTATTAACAGCGAACACATTTTCATTAAGAAAAATTCATTGATGCACAGGCGCCCAAGATACGAACCCAAACTGCGGAAGTCTCTCTTCAAATTTAACGATCGACTTGCCATTGGCCGATAGAAAAGTATCCAATCTATTATAATCCGAGTATAAACTCTATAGGTAGACAGGTCTGCAGATAAAGTGCCAGTAACCACCCTTGGCCACCCAACATTTTAAGGTATTCAAGCTACCTAGAGAGAACAAAAAGCAAAATTACATTTCTGGTCGTTGACTGTCTGTGTTGTATAAACTCTTTGCGGTTACCTCACCTTTGTCCACAGTAGTAAAACCTGGTATTTGTTTTGTTTAAAAATAAAATAACTCCCTCTTTGAGGTAACAGAAATAATTAAAACACCTCCGTACTTGATCAAAGTAAAATTCTCGTTAAATGACTTATAATTTTGGAGTTTGCTAAATATCTATTATTTTTGTCTCTACCACGAATTCACAAAAAAACATTACGCGGGTATTGTTTTTTTTTTGGCGTTGGTGTTATTTTATTACGCAGTATTTACGCAGGTACTTAAAAATAATCAACTAATTACAAACGTCTTAAAAACTAAGATAAGATGTGCCAAGTGTCATGATAAAAGAAATTTTGTTATTATCATCTCTACTTAAATAAAAAATAAAATAAATAAATATTTCAGGACATATTACACATCGCCATCCAGCCCCAAGCTAAGCAACTTAATGCTTGTGTTATGGGTGCCAGATAACGGATAAACTACTTATATACTTTTTTTTTTTTTTGTAAATATATACATATAGGAAACACCCAGAACCAGAAACAAGAATTTATGGTCAGCATAAATACTTGTTCCCGGCGGGAATCGAACCCGCAACCTTCTGCGTCGCAGTCGGGTGTTCGCCCGACGCGCCACAGAGGTCGTCGCCACTTTAACCAACAACGCTATAAAAATATTATATATTAAAATTAATTAATATTATTTAATCAAATACTTTGTGTATAATACTGTTTAAACAGTATAATATATAGTTATCAAATATATATTATGCCCCGTAGTCACAAAATACAACTCTAATAAAAGCAAACTATTTCTACCCTTCATTAATCAACGCACCTAGACTTTCGGCCAATAATTTTGCAAATAACTCTGGGAATCTAATTATCTAACCGGGCAAGGGTTCCCTAGCTGTTAATAATGCACTATTCACACCTACACTATGTATTTACAGTAGTAACTACTACTCGTTTACAAAGTTAATTGAATAAAATGTATAATACATCTCATACTATTTCTATGCGCATAAAGTTGCAGGTTTTGCATTATTTAGTAACGTAATTTCTAAAAAAAAAATAATTAGAATGTTCAATGTAGGGTTTATTTTCATTTCACTAGATATTGTAGCTTATTTCGCGTGGCGCTATTTAATCCTCAGCAACTAGGCTTCTGTAATGGTGCCCAGATAACGGATAGAATAATCATAAGTAGGTACTTATATACTTTTCTTTTGTAAGTACAATATTGTACGTAATGTCCAGTCGGCTGCATAATTTCAGCCCTCGGTCGTTTTTCATTCAAATATATTTGTTTAATAAATTCATGAGTTAGAAGACTTTAAACTTTAACTAAAGCAGGTGCCTAGAATCTTGCTGGTGTTGAGGACATTCTTTTAGCTGCCGTTTTGGAGCTCTACAGTGGGTCAGCAATTATGCAGCCGACCGTACATACATACACCCAAATCTAAAACAAATATCTGTACATACATACTTGTTTGGGGCGAGGAAAGAACCCGCAACCTTCTCTCTCAGGCGGATGAGGTTAACGAAATCTTTATTTACCAAAAAAAAAACCAGAGTTATATTGAGCCTGAATCTATGTTGGTAATATTTAAGTAATTAAATTATGAGATCCAGTTAGCCTGGTGGACTTAGTAAATAGAAATTTTTTTGACACCAATGAGGAGGAGGAGAATATACATATTGTTTTAGTTTATATGTTAATAATCTTAAGATCTTACAATAATTAGTTTTTTTTACTGTATTTATCGCGTACGAAAACACAGTCAAAATTCCAGTTATAATAATTTAGAATTCACAGCAATATTACACCTCCAAATAAACGCGTTTAGAATCTCTAGACAATCAAGCCGAAGTGTGTCAGTCCGTCTGTTCATTCCGTATTCAGATGGCTTAATTGGGATGCTATCTTGCATTTGGGATGCAAGCAGCGTCTGTTCAGTAAAACAAGAACAACCAATGGTGAAATGAAGTAGATTTGATTAATTCAAAGTTTTGTTATGATTGCAGACACATAACTACAGTCGTACTATTAGTGTTGCCTTTTTGGACATTGCTATAAGTAACTAGTTTTTGTCCGCGGTTTCGCCGTTTCATTTTCTTATGGAAAGAATTTCAAAAAATTCTTTCTTCTTTTTACAAAGAACACACCATCCGAAATCACTCACTCAGTCAGAACTTTGATAATTTCAGCCTAATCCAAATGATTTAAACATCGTCGGCAACTTTAATCTATGCTATAGGAATAAGTATTTTATACTAATATAATAATATGAGTCTCTGTAACTTCACTACATAGTCATCACTACATAGTATAAAATAAAGTCACTTTTCGCCGTCCCTATGTCCTTTTGTATGCTTAGATCTTTAAAACTACGCAACGGATTTTGTGCTTTTTTAATAGATAGAGTGATTCAATAGGAAGTTTTATATGTATAATACATGCATAATATAGCCGTGCGAAGCCGGAGCGGGTCGCTAGTTAATCAATAAATACATTCATTTTTAACCCCCGATGGTAAAACGAAGGGGTGTTATAAGTTTGACGTGTCTGTGTGTGTCTGTCTGTGGCATCGTAGCTCCCTAAAGGATGAACCGATTTTGATTTTGTTTCTTTTGTTTTATTTATTTATATTTTAGACGTGGTAGTGCCTGGAATATAATAGTAAATGGAGTAATCTTGCTCAGAATCTTCTTTCATCTTTTTCGATCATATCCAGGTAAGAATTTATCAATTTGTGTATGTATGTTGCTGTTTGAGACTAAATTTACTTGGATTTTCTGAAGAAACTCGATGTATGTAGACGATTCAACCGTTTAAATACATCGAGTTCCCTTAGGGAATTGTTAAAATATCAGTACACATATCCAGGTTAAACCGCGAGGGCAGCTAGTACTCTTTAATAATATAAACTTTATACCGAGTAGAAATCATACTGTTTTAGAGAAAATACGATATTATCTTCATGATTCAAGATTAACAATACCTAAGTAGGAGCAGTTCTTACCCACTTCCCACCTTATAAGATCACCTGGGAGAACCCTGGAAGCTTTTTTTTTACAACGGCTCACCTTTGTCTACCCGGGTGTTCCTTGGGAAAGTTATCAAAACTATTCAGAATTGAAGTGCAAAGCAATTAGAGCTTTATGGCCCATAGTTTTAAAAACCCTTACCTTATTACCTATGATTTTCTTGAATAAAAAACCAAAAAACCAAAATCACGGATATGACTGCATATCCGTGATTACCTATACAAAGACTATTTATACAAAAAACATCACAATATCAACGTGAAGGAAAAATGTAAAAGCTTTATTAAAAGCCATCGTATTTCAACAATCGCATTACTACCGTAATACAAAGCCAAGTTGTTTAAAAAAGTAAATGGGGTGATTTCAGCAACGCAATCTCGTAAAATTATTTAAACGTACCGTAATAAAAAAGGTCATACGGTTGCCTATAAAACCTCTTAATTGCGGGAAAGCTTCGAATTGAGCTGAGCTTTCTTATTGTTAAAATAATGATATGGGTAGTTAAGGTATTGATTCTTTTGATGGCTTTATAATGAACCTCGTTTGAATATTTAAATTATGCACCTTTGAAGATCACGGACGGTTAAAACCTAACGTGGTGTTTCAGCGTTGTCCTTAGTATAAACCTGGCAATAATTAATACTAGTAGCCCGACCCATGAAAAACGTCAATTACAATTCTGAATCTATACAGGGTTATTGGAAATTATACTAGCAAGCCGTTAAGTGCACCTTAACAAACAACTTTTGTTCTACGACTTTTGGAAATTCGATTTTTTTTTTCTCGAAAATTTTGAGGTTAGGTTTGCTTGAAAATCAGCTGTTCCTTACACGGGGAGGTCATTAACCTTAAAATTTTACTTATTATTATATATTATTTTACTAAGTCTGAATGACCTTTCTTTTAAAAAATCAGCTGTTTTTCGGATTTACATAACCTCAAAATTTTCATTTTTTTTTTCGAATTTCCAAAAGTTGTAGAACAAAAGTTGTTTGTTAAGGTGCACAGAAGTAGCCCTCAACGGCTAGCTAGTATAATTTTCAATAACCCTGTATAAGTATATTACATTATATGAGTTATGGTATAAGTTTTCTAAGCATTTTAAGTCTGTAATTATGACTATTATTAGATGACTTCTATTGTATTATACGAAAGAAGAATGCATCAGTAATAAAACGTATGCGAGAAAGCAACAACAACATCCTAAGTATGCTAGCTGGTAGGATGGACTCTGATATACTGTGTCGTTATACTGCTCTTCATGTTTGTAAACCTAAGAGGAGTCCTCGGTCTTATACATGACTTGTTTTTGTATACTTACAGAATTTATGTACAAAACTTGCAACAGCTTCACCCGATGCACCTATACCTACATATTTATATTTCTTTTTGGGCTTGAGTAGGTTAATTAAGGTTTTAATTTTAAGTTTCAATTAATATATTTTTAAACCATGACATGAATAAGTACTAATTTAATTTTAATTTTTTGTAAGTTTAATATGGGTTTTCTAGCCTGAAATAAATGTTTTTTTTTTTTTTTTTTTTTTTTTTTTTTTTTTTTTTTTTATTATTATTAGTACGAGTAAATGAATATTATTTTGCGTTTATCTGATGCAATCTTATAATCTAAAGAATTGTCAATTGATGGAAGCCTTTGCGGTCTTTAGCCGCAATCTTGAGTTGCTAATAGCTGAGGCCTTTGCCTACTCTAGGTTTTCCTCCTCTGAATCTTTCCTTCCAGTATTCTGAGGAACTCATACTGAGAGCCTCTTTGTATGTGGCCGAAGAAAGTAATTTAACGCTTGTTGCTACTGTTAATTAGTAATTACTGTTAATAGATGTGGTTTATATCCTGCCATCTTTATAAGTTTATCGTTCTATCCACTTCAAGAAATATCGGCGTCATCAGGTCGCGTGATTCATGATTGCATATTCAAATTCACACTGCATTGTACCCATATCACTCACAAAAGAATTTCATTTAAATATTTATAAGACCTTTCTTTCGAGATTTCTGTCTACAATTTGTTTAACAGTACCAAATAAGTAATCTCTTATTCGAGACCCTACTCCTATCGATTGATGCATAACAAGATCTTAAAGGGGCAGTGATTTACTCTAGGTGTCAACGATTAGCATCGAACGGGGAGGCCCGGATGGACCCTTCGGCGCATTTCAATTACAACGGTTCCAACGTACCTGATAAATAATTCATAGATCAGTTTGAATCTCTGTGATCTTGTTGGTGCTAATTCTTCGTTTTGTTTAGGTATGCTAAGAAGATTGCTTGAAATAGTTTTATAGAAAAATGTGCTTTACGAAATAAATTACTTCAGTGAATAAGAACTCTTCTAAATTTATGATCGCCTAGTATATCAGTGACCACATTTTTTTTGTGTTATCACTACATTTTTTTTTAATTAGGAATGGGTTTGCACTTGACCATAATATGCCTGATGGTAAGCATCATTATGGCCTACATAGTAAAAAACAAAGTCGCTTCCCGCTGTCTGTCTCTATGTATGTTTAGATCTTTAAAACTACGCAACGGATTTTGGGGCGGTTTTTTTAATAAATAAAGTGATTCAAGAGGAAGGTTTTGGTACATAAACTACCATGCGTATGAAGTCTCGGGCAACAGGTAGTGCAATAATAAATCTTTCAGAACGACTGGGATTTTTTATTAAGAGAAACAAACGATAGAGAAAAGAACGTGTCTATATAATTATGGATTATTCATGGATCATTATTACTGCACACTTCCTAGGGACCCCCATTTGGACTTTTAATTTAGTATAAGTAAAGTAGGTAGTTTATTTAATTAATTTAAGTTTTCGTTATTTAATTTTATTTAGTATAGTTACTTGTTCATTTATAAAAGCAATAAATTACTTATTATGGATTTGCTTTTCATATACCGTAGCACATTAATTGAAAACAGGTAGGTATATTCTTTTTATATCGCAATTCAAAGCAAACAAACGTTTACATGACGATAAGCGCTTCAAAATATCTTCACTACATCGTATGAAATAAAGTCACTTTTCGCCGTCCCTATGTCCCTTTGTATGCTTAGAGCAACGAATTTTGATGCGGTTTAATAGATAGAGTGATTCAAGAGAAAAGTTTATATGTATAATACATGCATAATATTATAGCCGTGCGAAGCCGGAGCGGGTCTCTAGTATTTCATATACTACTTTCCAAAACGACCAAAAACCACTGTGAATAAATGACTGTCAAAATCCGCCCACAGCGAATTAAAAAGGTTCTGTTTTTGAACCGTATGTAACATGATCATTGATCATCGACTTTTCGACGACATTAAAAAAAAAACAGCGCACTCCCACACACACACACACAGGGAGTGCAGGCAGAAGTGAAAACTGTATATCTGTGTAAAATCTCATCTGTCGCGAGAACGGCTGAAAATGCTCACCCACAAAAGTGCCCAACGCGCCATAAGAAGTTTTCACTTCAAAAACCAGTTGTTACTAGTAACGTACCTAGTGGTAACGACTGAGAATTATTATCGTATGTTGTCCCACTCGCTGGGAACAAACGTTTCATAACTATCGGCAGATTTCAAGTTTACAGTCTGCATTCTCCCTCAAACACTACAAGCTAGAAGGCATCTTGACTCTCATTTTGCTTCAACATACAAAGTACAAAGCGAAGCCGAAACGAGCTGTAGTGGTCGCTCAAACAAAACAAAAAATCTCAGAGCTTTCGTTGTTGTTCGTCAGAAATGTTGGTAGGAATTTGTTTTAATTTTATCTTAATGTATATGAAAATATTTTTAAGTAAAAATGCATCTTCAAAAATTGCGACTAAGACGAGACTCGAACTCGCATCCTTCCGAGTTCGAGTCTCGTCTTAGTCGCAATTTTTGAAGATGCATTTTTCCTTAAAAATATTTTCAGATAGCCCAGTGCAGGCTTAGCACTTTAAAAAATAAAAAAATCATTAATGTGTATGTGCCAGATAATGCAAGGAATCCCATTGAGTTCTGTAATTTTCAAATTAAATTCTGCGTCAATTTAAACTCCAATATATTAAACTGAATTTAACCAAAAATGGTTAATTATTTTTATCTACCTATATCAACCCTGGTTTTCCTTTTATTTATTTTGAAATAATTAATTTAAAAATGTAAGTGTTTTTGTTATAATTAAAAGAAATAGATTGATTGCAGGCACACGTGACTTTACTAAAAAAAGATTTAACAGATTTAAATTAAAAAAGAAAAACTTATGTACAGGTAGATTAGTATTCCTATTAAGGGAAAGTTATCCATGCCAATCCGTCATGGATTGGACTACGGTTACCGTTTAAATCTCAGTGTAATTTCACACACCAATAACTTCCGATATTATAGCCTCCTTCAGGGTTTATGACATTTTTTTTTAGATAGAATTACCCTTGTCAAGTTTTATTTTACTGTCGGTCGCTTCATTCGGTTATCTTGTATCCATTTGATACTTATTTTAAATCTCAATGCAAAAATTGGTGTTTGAAGTACAAACAGCTTCGACCAAAGAGTGAAATTTTTGTATAGGTATGTGGTCGTATTCAAAACTTTTTTATATAAAATTCTTGCCAATTGTCGACTTTAAGTTCGCGTAGGTGACCTCCTACTGTGTCATTCGGTTGGGCGATACACGCATGCTGTCTTAACTCTTCAATCTTCTTCCATTCGCTAAAGATGATCAAGTCAGCGAAGTCACTGCGGCGTGATCACGCCGACAAAGGCGATGGAAGACTCTCGTTTTGGAGGTCAAATTCTACTTTGGGTCGCTGAGCCAACGGAGTAAGTAAATGGGATCTAAAAGTGGATTTTTTTACAAAAAGTCTATTAAAAAAAAATGTTGCTGGACTTATTCATTTGGATAATGCAGCATTCTCTATCACACCTAGTAAGCATATTTTTACAGTAACAAAATACAAAATTATGAAATTCGTAATACCTACTGAACCCTCTCAAATTAATGCACGCCCTAAGCACATTAATTCACTGTCAAATAACACAACCTTATTCTCGAAGCAAACAATAAGATGCTGAGTTGGATTAAAACGGTGGTTACCCATTAGGGTAGATACAGACTACAGATTTTGCGATCGATAGCTCAACCAACTGGCAATTTTTTATATTCATATTTCCGCATAAGCGTCGCAAGATTTGTGTTAAACCTGTCAGTGTAAAAATATCTTTGCATTTAGATTTCTTATAATTTTCATTCGTTTTCTTCTTATATTTTCTTGTTTCATCTTTAACGAAAGCTCATCGTGAAGTTTTTGCGTGAACAATAAAATGACAATATTTTCAATTGAGTATTATGTTCACATAACTTAGGCGAATTAGTAATGACCAAAAGTAAATAAGAATTAAATAATATAAATGATTTTTCCTTCTTAAAGGTTAAAGTTATGGCTCACTCAAACCTTTGCATTTCAACTAAAATTAAACAGGTTGCCCCAAATTATTTTTTTTATTGTTATTCTCCCACATGCGACATTGGCAAATCTACGGCGCCATAGGTTGTAGAAAGGCCATAAGTAAAGTTGAAGTTTAGATTTCGGTCGATCGAAATGTCAATAGTCTGTGTTTGTCCTAACCATTGCGCCGCAATTTCAGATTCTTGGTGTGAATAGCACATACCTACAGGGTCTTGGCTTACATAGCTTACATCAAGTGACATCCATACGTACGAGTTATTAAATTAGGAGAAAGGATAGATTGAGCTTCAAATACTCAAATCGAAAGGTTAGGAGTACATTTTATCCTTTATTTAATTTGGTTAGCTCTATTTTCAACTCGTTTTTTCCGACGTTCATTTATTATTTTGTTCTTCATGAACTACTAGAACCACATCTAGAACAATGTCATAAATCCATAAGTAGATAGAGTGCTTACCACACAAGTCTGTCCATGACAGGTGGCGCTGGTGTGGCTCAATATTGCCAGCAGCTCATAGAAAAAAAACATCATTAAGTTTTTTATTATATTTTTTAGGTACTTAAAGACATCGCTACCGTACTACGTCGTTACGGTAGCGATGTCTTTAAAACAAAAACAAATATTTTAATTCGTATAAATGCGACTGTCCTAAAGATCGAATAAGACTACCTACTACCTACCTACCTATAAGATTTTTATATTTCATGTAAGCCGGAAACTTTTATAATTGGCAAAAATCCCACTACATAGAGATTAACGTTTCAAATATTGTAAGTGACCGGGTTAAGCTTTAAATGATTGGCACGAAACGAGAGTAGTAGGTATGGTCCTCAAAATGAAAATTCTCGGAACCATATTTACCAACGTATTGCCTCATGTATAATAGGTAAGCCTGTTTCCATGTTGAGATACAAAACCTGTAAAAAAACGATTGCGATCTGCATGCAACTAGTAACATTCGTAGAATATTGATTTTCCCATTCCAGCTATTGAAACAATTTGTTTTTGAAGTGAAAACTTCTTTAGCGGCGTTGAGCACTTTTTCTGTAATGGGTATAAAATCTTAAACTCGCGTCAGGACACGTGACCTGATCGAAAAAGCGTAAGACGGATGGAGAGTAGACAGCTATCCCCTCTCTACGGCGCGGCGAAAATGTATGCCTGGGCCTACTGTTTTTAATTTGGCTGTGAGTGTATTAAGACGTACATATGGTATTTTTTAACGGACGACTATTGACGGACGACAAATGTCGGACGACAATTTGTTGGACGACAAATGTCGGATGACTATTTGTTGGACGACAAATGTCGGACGACTATTTGCCATGAAGAAGAAGATGATAGAAGCTATGTAAGCCAAGACTATTTGTCGTCCGACTATTTTTTTTTTTCATCTAAAACTCTTTTTGCGTATGTTCTCGCGACATATGAGATTTTACACAGATATACAGTTTTCACTTCTGCCTGCACCCCCGGAGTGCGCTGTTTTTTTTTATTCGTTTATTGCATAACTTTAATTCGGTAGGTGCATAGTAAAACACCTTTGTTTATAAAATATTTTTTTGTTATTTGGTGTTAGTGTTATGTGATAAAGGTTTTGGTGTTGCTTTACGAGGATTACAAACATTTGAAGCTATAATTTGATTCCATTACCATGCTATAAGTTAACACGATTTATATTCTTCCATTTTACTGGCCGCAATCGCGTTTTGGATAATTATTTACCTCAAAGTCCTTTTACTATTTTAAAATCTTTTACACTATTTTGTCCATTGCCTAAGCAGTTTTCAAAATACTAAACTCGAATAAAATGTAAATCGACATTTACCTCTAAAGTGAGAAACTCCGTGATTGGTCAGCTATTTATTTTCATTTTGATTCGCGCTGCTTGTGGTCCTAACCTTTTGATGTTTTATTTTGTTCGGAAAGACTTAGACTTTGACTTCAAATCCATTCGGAAACGTATATACATTCTGTGTACTAAGTATCGGGAATTTGTCAATAAAACAAAAAATACAAATTATTCATCTTTTATTTTATCGCCTTCAAAGTAGGCCCCATCGCTTGCAATACAACATCTCCACCGCTTCACCCAGTCTTCCATACATTTTTCATAGGCTATTTGCGGTATGGCCTTTAGCTCATTCAGCGAATTTTCTTTTATGGCTTCTATCGACTCAAAACGTTTTCCTCGAAGTGGTAATTTTAACTTGGGAAATAAAAAAAAGTCAGACGGAGCCATATCAGGTGAATACGGTGCTTGGTCGAGAACTTTTGTTGAATTTTTCGCTAAAAACTCTTTCACTATGATGGCTGTGTGTGATGGTGCATTATCATGGTGCAGCATCCATGAGTTGTGTTGCCACAAATCTGGACGTTATCGGCGGATACTTTCACGCAAACGCTTCATGACGCCTAAATAATATTCTTTATTCACTGTTTCTCCCTCTGGAAGGAATTCGGAGTGAACCACACCACGGTAGTCAAAAAAAAACTGTCAGCATCACCTTGATTATGGAGCGACTTTGCCGCGGTTTTTTGGGTTTTGGCTCGTTTTCGAGACGCCATTCTGAAGACTGTTGGCTTGTTTGCATGACGTACTCATAAACCCATGTCTCGTCGCCAGTTATTATACGTTTCATAAAGGTCGGATCCGTAGAGGCTCGGGAAACCATATCTTCAGCGACATGCTTTCGCTGCGCTTTTTGAACATAATTAAGCTCTTTTGGAACTAGTCGAGCGGCGACGCGTTTCATGCCTAAAATGTCAATGAGAATGTTGTGGACGGACTTAAAAGATATGTTCACCTCACTAGCCAACTCTCTCAGACTCATACGTCGATTTTCGAGCACTAGCTTCTTGATTCTGTCGATGTTTTCTTTGGTCGTAGCGGTTGAAGGTCTACCAGAACGAAGCAAGTCTACTACTACTTCTCGGCCTTCTTTAAAAGCCTTATACCATTCATAAGCCCTTGTTTTCGATATACACGATTCGCAGTAGGTATTTCGCAACATTTTTAGTGATTCACCACATGAAACATCATTCGAAACACAAAATTTAAGGCACACTCTTTGTTCAACAATATTTTCCATTGTAAAAATCGCCGAGGACTCAAAACTATCACCAACAAAAAGTGTAGTTTAAAACAAATTAAATGACAGATCCCGCTCAAATTTTGCGCGCTTAATCAGTACAGTGCTACCAACATGCATGCATGCAACATTTTATGTAATTCCATTCATTAATTCTTTCAATGTGAATGAGAAACAAACATACACACAAACTGTCGCACCTTTAAAATGACTACGATTAATACAAATACCGTAAAAGTAATTAACATTACCAGGAGGACATAAATTCCTGGTAGTAGACTTAGCATTTGACCCGATGACTCGCGCTGCCGACCGCGAACGTAATGAGCTTGTTTGTCTCGGTTTACATTTCCTGGCACGTTCTACTCGCCTGGTACTCTAGCTGTAATACATGTGTATATCACGGTCTTTCCCTTCACAATTTGCTTATCGTGTTCACAGTAACACGTTTATTTTCTTAGACTGTTGAAATTAAAATATATTTTCTATTAATCCTACTCAGGTAATGCGTTTGTGTGAGTCTGTGTGTTTCTTATTTTTTTACGTAAAAACTACTGAACTTAAATTGTGTTTGTTTGTTTGATAATATTATGTTCTTTATGTCCTGCAATATTTATTGATTTATTTATTTATGCATTTTGAACCATTATGTACAAGTCTTATTAAGTTTAATATCACATTCCCATTTCATACAATTTCGGTTTCATACCGTTCCTTTTTCATCCAAAGTCAGCTTCATACAAATTTCGTTTGATTAAATTTTAACTTTATTACTGATATTTTAGATGATCCGCAAGTAAAATCTAGTAATGTTAATATATTAGAAATAAAGCTTTGAATATGTGTTTGTTTTTTAAAAAAGCAAAAACTGCTGAACTGATTTAGTTGAACAAGTTCCCGCAGAAATAATAGAAACATATAGTAGGTATAAAAAAAAAACAAAGAATTAAAAAAATAACATTTGAATATCAACGGAAAAATAAAGACCACGCTAGCATTTAAAAATTTAACTAATAGTAAAATAAGTTCGGGAAAACTGCTCAATTTAATCAGAGACCACAGAGAGGATCCAATACTTTAAGAACAAGTTGAGTTGAACATGAACAAGGAAAGTTCTTGGGACTTTCATACTACCTGAAAAGTTGTCTGAATAAGTTTTGATGTTGAAACTATGTTAATCAGTGAGCTGAATTTAATTGCTGACTGAATTTCGGACCTCATTTTCGTGAAAGTGGGACTTGCTTTGAAAATACAAATTTGGTTGCTTAGCAACTGTTTCGATAGCCGAAAGAGGAGAGTCTGTCGTCTAATGAAGAGATCTTTTAACAAGACTGCTGTAAAATATGTATAATTTTATTCAATTGGGGTAAACAATTCTGTTGTTCTCAAAATGATAGGTACTCGGCTTGGATCGATTCGTAAAGATTTACCCCCGATACTTTAAAAGTTAATTAAAAAAAATATAACCGATGTATAAAAATATATACCGACGAATTGTCTTTTTTTTTAATTTAAAGTCGATTCAAAAAAAGGATTGTCACTTTGGTGCAAAGGAAACAAAAAAATAGTAATAAGGGCGTTTTGACTATTATTATATCTAGACTTAAATATTAGTGTTTAGACCATGAAACAAAACAAGATGAAAAAAACAAGATGTTTAAGCCCAATCGACACAAAAACGTTCCCAATATAAAGAATAGACATGATCAAATTGATAACTAGTGAATACGCCACGCAATCGGCGTATTTAATTTGAGAAAAAAAGAAGGAATTTTACTTGTAAAATAATAATAATAAATAAATAAATATTTCAGGACATATTACACATCGCCATCCAGCCCCAAGCTAAGCAACTTAATGCTTGTGTTATGGGTGCCAGATAACGGATAAACTACTTATATACTTTTTTTTTTTGTAAATATATACATATCCTATCCTACTAATATTATAAATGTGAAAGTTTGTGTGTGTGTGTGTGTGTGTGTGTATGTTTGTTACTCCTTCACGCAAAAACTACTGAACCGATTGCGATGAAACTCGGTATCTAGATAGCTGGAGACCTGGATTAACACATAGGCTACTTTTTATCCCGATATTCCCACGGGATCGGGACTTACGCGGGTGAAACCGCGGGGCGCAGCTAGTTATACATATAGGAAACACCCAGAACCAGAAACAAGAATTAATGGTCAGCATAAATACTTGTTCCCGGCGGGAATCGAACCCGCAACCTTCTGCGTCGCAGTCGGGTGTTCGCCCGACGCGCCACAGAGGTCGTCAAATTGTGAATTTTGAATTTGTGAATTTTTATATTAAAAAAAATGTTTCATCTTCTAAAAATATTCTGCATCTTTTAAACAAATTTTATTTGTGCATCTCATCTGTGTAACTTACATCTAATTATGTATTAAACAATTTAAAACTCATCTGGACAAGACGTATTATTCGTAACCTACATAAAAGTTCATCTAGAGAAGATTAGATAATCTTCAACTAGAACCAATCGTATAAAATACAACTCAACATTATATAATTTTGCATGTAATTTAAAATTGTTACCAGTTATGTTAATATTCATACAATACCTACCATTATAATTGAAATCAATGTTTATTATTGGAAACAAATTCATATTGAACCCACAACAAACATACAATGAACATTTCGAATAACTTGACTCTTCATTTTGTCGTAAATTGTATTAAATTAAAAGTGATATTTGAAAGTTGCTAAATTAAAGGTAATGAAAATGTTTGTAGTTGTTTGATATTAAACATATTTTATTTAGGATATTATGAAGTTTTGTTTTTGAGTCATCTAAGTGATCCACAAATATTTACGCGTTTAAATATTCGCGTTTGGGTGCACTCTGAACCTTATTAAAACTTATTCTACCAGGAAACCTAACTTCGTTATTTCCTCAACCATTTATTATTGTTACTAAAATTACCCAATATAATGGTGTGATTATCAATGCTACGATTCAATGACTTAATTAGATATTGCCGATAATAATTTGGTTGATTGAACAACTGCCTACAATATCGATACCTAGCACTGAATGTTCAGTAAAGCATGAGAGATACTATAAAAGTCTGTGTCCACTGTGTAAGGGTCAATATAGAATACAAACTACAAGACTGCGAAATCAGGAATATAAATCCGCGAAATGAATAAAAGCCAAAAAGTAGATAGTTAGATAAACACTTTATTTGTTTATCACACATTATAATATTGAAAAAAAAAAATGACCTTATCGCTTAAAGCGATTTCTTCCAGGCAACCTTACGTACGCACCTACTCAAAAAACCATGGTTTCGTCACAAGTCAAAACTCGTTTTGACTTTTCACAAAACATTTAAAAAAAACATGCATACAACCGAATTGAGAACCTCCTCCTTTTTTGAAGTCGGTTAAAAACATTGAGACGTCTTTTTCATACATAAATACATTGCAAGTTAAATAAAAGCTTTTAAAAAGTATGTTATTTGCCATTAAAAGTAGGCCAAATTGCATTTTACATTCAGCATTAGTATGCATGAACTATGACTAAGTAAAAAAAAATGCTTTATTGTGCCATATTATAAATTTAATAAAATATCTACTAAGAAAAATGTGTACACACTAAACAATATGGGTTAAAAACTACACAATATTTTCCATTTTTATATTTAACAAAACAATTAAACCGAATTATTTGGTTATGAACAAATCAGAATGTATTTATTCGGGATGCCCTTGACAAATATTAACTCTGCAAAGTTTCTTAGGAAGCGGTGTCGTCAATTAAGTCGCTAACTTAGTTTGCCGTTTCGAGAGTGAACAGTACCAGTTGTTATCTTAGTTCTTCAGACGGTTCGGGCTTATTTATTTAACATGGCAAGCTCTAAGAAAATTTGAGCGTTTCACAAATTACTTGTACAATTGTCGTATTTAAAGTGCCTTTTGTTACGACCTTGGATTTAATGTTTAATGAAACTTTAGATTGTTTAGTTGATAGATTGTTTATTAAGAATTTTGTTTCAATTACACTTTAATAAAGTTCAAGGCTTAAACGATTAGTTTGTAGCTGTGAATTTTGTCGCAGTGTATGTATAATAATATTATTGTTTAACTTTTGGGCCCTTTAAGGCCAGTGTGAGGGTGTAAATTTTCATACAAAAAGCGGTAACGTTTTCCCCCCATAAACGAAGTCCGATTTTGATAATTTTTGAAAATGTTCTAGATCTAATGGAAAACAAGGTTTAACCGTTTTCATTATAAAGAAATATTGCATAAGGTAAAAGTTATTAGTATCTGAATATTATATATTTTTGACTTAAAAACTTCATCGAGCGCTTCAATTGTTTTATTACCAAAAAAGAAAAACGTATAAACCTAGAATAAGATGCAGTGAATTAAATGAGACCAAATTTATTTCATTTTGTGAAGGATAAAGGGGTAAAAACGTTACGGCCCGCAACATTATTTGAAAGCTAAATGAAGGCAATTACGTCCGAACTTAAACTCTCTTTATCGCACGATACGGGTCATTTTTGAAAAAATACCTACTCGCGCCGCGTATCGAAAACTCATGATTCTCTTAAGCGAATGTGGACTTCTAATAGTTTATAGTTAGTATAAAACAGCTTACTATCGTCTACTTGTTCTTAAAATTTTTTTGACGTGATAACGTCTCATAAATTGATAGAACACCTGCATTCACAAAAAAAGATGACGTCATTGCGTTCCATAGCAACGTCATGTTACTGACAAAGGTAACCATAGCAACGTATGAAGTATGAAAATTTGTAAAGACAACGAAACAAAAGAGTTCTTATGACGTTATCTTGTAAAATTATCGTCCGTAAGCCGACTTTACAGGCATTTTTTTTTACAAGTTATGACTGTTTTGCATACTAATAGTCGCGGCTTCTTTTGCTTTTCGTTTTTGAATTAGTCAAATGGAGTCATGATTCAACTAACATTTTTGTACACTTGTCTCGAAAAAAAAAAAAAATATTTTAGTATGTAGTTTGTCATTAATGTCTATAAATATAAAGTTTAATGTTTTCACTGACAAACTAATATCAATTTCAAGTTCAAGCCAAAGGACGAATCGAGCTATTTGGCACACATAAAGCTATTACGACGAAGGCATATTCTGCTACGAAAGGATTTAGCGAATTTCAACCCTTACGCGGATTAAGTGAAGGGTAAAATCTAGTTCTTAATATTATTTCTATTATATTAAAATCTAGTTCTTAACAATCAACTCCTTTAAAACTTAAGTGTATAAAAAATAAATAAATAGAAAATTGAAAAATAAATTTAAAATATTTAGTCAAATGAAGCCAAGGTCTTGTGACGTGATTGTACAGTTGTGATACAAAATTTAAAAAAAAACTGGTTTTTATGCGCAACGTGCTGTAGGTTAAATTAACCGATCACATCAGAAAAACGAATCTGTTCTCTAGAACTCTCATTGGTGATGACTTACAGAAAGCTGCTAAGTTGAAATACGACTGAGCTGGTCATGTTTGCCACATTTCAGATGAACGATAGGCCAAAATAACAACCGAAGGGTCTCTCATACACAACCACGCCGCAGACCAAGGCCGCGATGGACGATATTGACTCCTATAAGAGTGACTTATGTGACTAGAGATCACGGTCAGTGGAAGAAAGGTAGAAAGGCCTTTGCTCTGCAGAAGCAAAGTGTAGGCTCTTGCTCAGACATAACTAAGAGGTTTTCCTTAGAAAATGAAAAAATAATTATTTTTAATCAACTGGTTATGAAACAGTAAAAACAATTCCTGATTCATATCTAGTTATGAATAACTCTTTTTGTGTTCGATAGTCCATTTTTCGATTAATAAGTCTATGGGCTACTTTATATTTCGATATTCCCACGGGATCGGGAGTTACGCGGGTGAAACCATGGAGCGCTGCTAATAACTTTATATTTGTATAAATTTTAAGTTCAATCAATCAAGTTATATAATACCTACATCTATACATATAAAATGCTTTGTCCTGAACGCCTGACTGACTGATGGATCAACGCACAGTATAATGCCGGCGACTCACTTTGGCTATGTTGGCTCCAAGTTATACTGTTGGATCCAACACACCAATGTGAGGATCGATCTTGGACAGCATCCAACAGTATAACTTGGAGCCAACATAGCCAATGTGATGCGCCGGCATAAACTGATCATAGAGACCTGAAACTTGGAGGGTGTGTTCTTTGTATGACGTAGGCATCCGATAAGAATGGATTTTCTGAAATTCTACCCCTTAGGGGGTGAAAATGAGGGGGCAAAGTTTGTATGGGATAGCGTGATTCCTTGGTCTAATCCTATTATAATTATTTTCGATTAACTACTACGCGGACGAAGTCGCGGGCAAAAGCTAGTCTTAAGGTTCCGCTGGTCGATCGTGTTTTCCATACAAATGAATTTAGAGTGTTATCCATTTATTCTTTATGGAATTTGAAAAACAAAAGTTAAATCTACATAACAAGTCTATATCTAGCCCATGTAGGCGACGAAATAGACAAATTATATTTATTTATATTTAATTTAATATAAATAACGAAATAGACAAATTATATTTAATTTAATATAAATAAATATAATTTGTCTATTTCGTCGCCTACATGGGCTAGATATAGACTTGTTATGTAGATTTAACTTTTGTTTTTTCAAATTCCATAAAGAATTAATGAATAACACTCTAAATTCATTTGTATGGAAACACGATCGACCAGCGGAACCTTAATTAAAATCAACATCAAAAATACCTTCTCCATTTTTACTTTATCAAATCGTTAACGATGTCTCTCATTAATGTTCAAGAGTCATTACTTCTTGTCTCAAATATAAATTCAACAAATTTGTCACCCAGTTATGATTGAAATACTGAAATTACGAGTTCATTCAGAATTGTTGAAACAAGGACAAATTTATTATTTCGTATCTGAAATCTGGATTGATTTATTATTATCATTTCGATTTTTTTCCGATATGATTTTTACTTTTATACGTAGGTAGGATGTATAATAATTTTGTATGTTTTTATTCGAACGGTTTTTATTAATCTCTTATACCCAGGTAAATATGAAGAAGAAGAAATATAAGACATTGAAATTATATTCAAACATTTCACGAACACACGATTCCTACGTAACTGTAGCGGTGCTCTAATCAACTTAGCTATGTCAATTATTGTTCACTAGGTTGCGTTAGTACCGAGTAAGTTTTATTATCCTAAAGGCATATCAATCAGTTAAGATTTTGAATTTTATCTTAAAAGATATAATCAACAATACGTACATTTTACACTGGATAAATAAAGATTTCCCGCATTTCACAATATAGAGATTGGTATACGTATCTATAATCTATGAAACTAATTAACCTATACACTATAAATAATTTTATCCATGGTACCGGATATAAATGTAAACCAGCATTATATAAAATTCCTAGAAAATGTGTACATTGCCTAAAATCCTCAGGAAATGTGTAAAATAATTTATATTAAACAAATTTCCTAGGAATTCTATATACTATCTAAACAGCAATCGGAAATATGTAAAATTCGGAATGATGGTCGGTAAAAGGGTTTGTGGGGGGTGGGGGGTAGCGGGGTCATTTATTACACTATTCAAATGACATAATAATTAAAACACATTTATTTTACTACATAATACTATTTCAAATTTTCAAATTTCAAATTTCTTTCAATGCTTATGTATTTACATACACATGATCACTTGAAATAGTCTTAATAACCATGCCCGCGTGCCTCTCACTCGCTCTCATTGTGAGCGCATAACGTCAGCGGAGCGTAACGCAGTTTCTTGAAGTGTCACCCGGCAAACCAATTTATAAAACGTTGTCACGTCAAAAAGTTAGGATGTGTGCCTTCGGAACGCGCCCACCAATGAGAAGAAGGCACAAGAAACTCATGGGGTTTTTTTTTATGTGATCACGCTCACAAAGGTCAATATTACAAATATTTGAAGGTATGAAACTATGTAATATAATGCCCTAACCAAGTAAAATAGGTAGAAATCGGTTCTAGGTCGCAGTTCTAACCTAACCTATCCATGTCGGTTCTGGGTAGGCAGTTTTCCGGGTGGGTCTTTATAATATGCAAACAAATTCCATGGTATAATAACAATTTAACACATTTCCTAGGTAACTTTTAGGAATTGCATACAATCCATAGGAAATATGTAGATTTTCAAGGAAATGTATGTAATACATAATTAATAAATTATTTTACAAAATTCCTAAGTGTAGTCGCCATTATATTTTTATACAATTCCTAGGTTTCATACTGTTCGAACTTTATACACTTTTTTACTTGAGGGTAGAAATATTATTACGCTTGGTCAATAATTGCATAGAATTGGTCGAGCACTCGCTTCATCGACACGGCGACGTCAGATGAGACAAACGCTTACTTGCCTTGTCGCCGGGAGTCTCACCGGGATATTTGTAAATTATCGTGATATACGTCGTAGAATCTGTGTCATCTCAAGGATTGTTAATTGTTTACTTCGGAGGGTGGCGCATCGTATGTGCTGTGTTTTCACCGGACTACTTACCCGGAAGCGTGTGACGCAATTAGGACTTTTTATGTGCATATAGCTAGTGACTATTATTATCACCGTACAGCTTAAATAATACGTGCAGAGGATCCTGAAATTACCATCCATAGGAAAGGCTGTGCTGATTGAACTAGGTAAGTGGCCATCGTTTTGTTTCTCCCTCATAAAGTGTGTTTTGTTTCTCCCTCATAAAGTGTGTAAAGGTTCCTTCAGTGCGTACTTCAGTTACTTAAAAATCTTATTCTGGCAGAAGCCAGTGGTCCTTTTTAATATCTTAAAAATCCAACGACCTATCGCTCTACAAAAAACCCCACACATACATTTTCGGTAAGATCTAAACTAATATGGTAAAAAGGAAAGATTTTTTGTTTCTTTTGTTTGTAACAAATAGGCTCAGAAACTACTGGATCGATTTTGATAAAACTTTATGAATAACATAGGTTAATTTTTTATCCCGATATTCCCACGGGTTTTTTAGTGACGCAGGTGATACCGCGGAGCGCTGCTAGTATATTTTATGTGTTTATGTTTTTACAATAGAGTACCTACCCAGTGAGCTGCCGAACCAACCTGGGCGTTAGTCCATTAGAATTTATGACATATGTTTGTGGCCAGACAGTAATTAAAAGAGGCCACACAGGAATAACCATACAACCTGACCAGGAACTTAATGATTTAGCTGCAATAGCGTAGTTTGAAGTCAATTAATCGACCCCGGACTCAAATAAATGCAGGCGAATAAGAGGTTTTTTCAAAGTCCCTTTTGCCTGCAGTCTTAAGAATTTAAATGATCCCAAATGAATATTGACCGTGTTGTTTCGTCATTTATTTGCCTGCGTCTGTCTTTCCTGACGTGAATAATTTTGGTGTTTTAAAGTTACGAGTGAACAGGTATCTTCTAGGTTAGACCGTGTGTCCCATTAGGCAGGTGTGATAGTGGTCAAAGTTAAAAAACCTGCCAAGTGAGAGTCTGACTTGCGCACAAAGGGTTCCGTCCTATGTTGTAAGGGAACTTCACTTGTTTTTTCTGTATTTTTGTATTCTTATAGCGTCAACATAATACATTATCTGTGAAAATTTCAACTATATAGGTATCATGGTTCATAACTTTCATAAGCCACAGCCTGGCGACAGACAGACGGACGGATGGATGGACAATAAAGTCATAGTAATAGCACAGTAATAGACTCTATTACTATGGAACCCTAAAAGAAACAAAAAATAAGCACTTACAACCCTTGACACGAGAAGCGAAAAAAGTACATGGCAAACCAGTAACTAATGATGTAATTATAGCATATGGTTAAAATTTGGTTGGATTGTTAGATTAAAAAGAAAGCCAGCGCTTTCCACCCTTTCATTAAAACCTTTACCGGACTATACTGATGCTACATACCTATGAACATAGATTTAAATACCTACATAGGTCGTTGCTATTGGCATATTTATTGTCGAGGTTGTGACGTTATAATATGCGGTTTTATAAATAATATATTGTTCAACTAGGGTCGAAAACATTTTTTTCTATGTATAGGAACGACCCGAATTTGAGGGCTGTAAACATAAAGTGGACATTTTTTGTTTTGTTGCGACGCTTTGCTTCGCAACCAACAGAGGACGCTGAGCTAGTCTAGATCGCGCAAACGAAGTTTTTCTGAAGATAAGATAAGCTCATAATACAAGTTCCAACACAACATTGTTGGGCCGCGGCCTACTCTGTATAACACTTGCTTTGCCACCTTCAAAGTTTGTATGTAACGAATTGGTTTCGAAACTACTAAACCGATTTTGATAAAACTTGGTACCAAAATACATTTATTCATTGGGAATAAAATATACTACTTTTTATTCCGATATCCCCACGAGACCAAAACTTATCCGAGAAATACTAGTTTTTAAATAAAATTCCCGTCTCACTTTACAAAAACTTAATTTTACGTTTTAATAACATTTTCAAATTAAAATACAAAATAAATTTCTCTATTAAAATTCGTATGCTAAAAATTTAAACACGAACGAATTTAAATTTCAAAATTCAATTTTGGTAACCCTATAAAGGGCCTTTATAACGGTCGGCGTTTATTGCATACGTGGGACTCATAAACTGGGCCAGTTACATTTTGAACTGAGCTGCATCGAAATAATTCAAAGGGTTCTTAAATAATAATCAAGTTAAGAATAGTGAGGCCTTTTAAGAAGCCTTCGCGAACAGCCAAAATCATTGGAACCTTCACGCATATACGGTGCAGTTCAGGTTTTCCAAGTATGTGTGGCTCTATTTGTATAAAACTACGTTCTTATTTATTACTGAAATTTACTAAAATGTTTTGTACAAACAAATAAATATTAAATCTAAAATTTATAATATGACATTAAGTATATTTTAAACAATAGTTTACAGGGAGTATATTTTTTTGTATCCCACCTGATCATGACTGTACCGTTTATAATTATTTACAAAATAAAGAATATATTATTATACCTATAGTTAAGAATACTTGCCTTAACTTGCTTACAACTAAGTGATTTAAATTAAATTTAAAACTAAAGAAATAAGCCTATATTATAATGAAACAATATTACAGAATAGGAAAAGTAACACCAAAATCGGCCAATATCAAGGGGAGAAAAAAGCTATTTAGGTACTTTGTATGAAAAAGTACACGGTATGTTATCATCTTAAGCTATGACATGATATTTTTAAGTTATTAAAAGACGTGGTTCAATAATTAATTATTTTCTCGAATCGTACACATTGTAAAAGTTCCGCCTGGAATGGATTCACAAAAACGCAATGTCGTCTTGTTCTTTAAAATACGGTACGTTTGAAAACTTCACGAAACTTTCATGGAAACAAAATTGAGAGGTTTATTGTTTTCTGCCTATGTATTCTTTTTTCTTTACTCGTGTGTTTGACGTTGGCAAAGAGGTACCTAGTGTTTGGATGTTTTTTGTGCTTGACATTTATTAGTAAGTGCTACTTGCAGTCGTGCAATATTGAAAATATAGATTTGTAACCACTATTTTATATTAATACTTCGGTTTAATTGCACAACAAAAAATAAATACGTTTAAAAGACTTTCAACATGATTAACCAACAGTCATAATGTCAAACTGATTAAACAATATTAACGTTGTGATTAATAAAATAAACTTTAATTTTAGTTTACCTGTTAAATACATTTAGCAAAATATGTTTAAGCACAAGTAATCCGCCCTAAGAAGTGCTAAGTTAGAATCAACAGTCACATGTTTTAATAGATAGACGTAGCTATTTGTACTAGAAAATTGAACAAATAAATTCAAGTCCGGATTTGACATCTCTCTATCTATAGAGTCGACTCAAGGGACGCGGACGTCGAGAGTCGTCGCCATACTGTCACTGAACAAATTCAATTTGATTCCGTTCCTATTCTACTACAGTCCATGTCAAAAGCTGCGGGAATTTTTATAAAGGGTTTTAAACCAATATAACAAATTCTAGAAGCTTCTGGTGATGGAGGTTACTGATTCCATTTCCGCAGCGAATTTCTTTTAAACAAGTAATGGGTCAACGTATGCCCTCTATCACATCTGCCTGATGGTAGGTGACGATGCGGTCTAAAACCGCCTTTCCTTTCTTTATGATGATGATAAAGAAAGCACCCTTTCTTGATTTTCTAATGTTAAAGTAGTTTGCTTGCCTTTGATTACAAATAAAACTATTTAATTCCTAGAAGAACAAAAAAGAATATTCGCGTTTTGCCGATATTTGAGTTGTTACAAAAATTACTTTCTGATTTTATAAATTCTCTGGTTAATTTGAGGTTAGATCGCTCTGTGAAGACTTGAAAGTTTTTTTGTGTATTAGTAATAATGGTTTCCGTTTGTGTTATAAAATCTTAAGTATGTTAATTAGAATGTAAATTGTTTAATTAATTATATAGATACCTTATAACACTTTCTTAGTACCTACCTACATTTCACAAAGAACATACCACCCTCTACATTTCATATCTCTAAGACCAGTGGTTGGTTACTGACTGATAAGTCAGTCAATCAGGACGTTAAATTATCCTACTAATGTTAAAAATGAGAACGTTTGTATGTGTGTGTATGTTTGTTACTCTTTCACGCAAAAACTACTGGACCGATTACGATTAAACTCGGTATATAGATAGTTGGAGACCTGGATTAACACATAGGTTATATACCTCGATATTCCCACGGAATCCAGACTTACTCGGGAGAAACCGCGGGCGCAGCTAGTACCTTTATAATAACATACATAAATAAATATAATAAAAAATAAAAATAGCTTTATTTTTCCTTACTCATTACATTAGGGTTATTAAACATATTAAAAAAAAAAAAAAAGAAATGTTTAGCTAAGATAACTTATAAAAGGAAACGTTTGCTTAAAAACTTATAAAAGGTATTATTCTAAAATTTAAAAGAAAAAATAAAATGTTTTGGTATATATGGTAAGTAACTTAGAGATATATGAAGATACTTAAAAAGGTATGTAATATTATGTAGGTAAGTTTTTTTTTTTTCTTATTAGTGTAGTTTAGTAGTGTTAGTACGTGTGTGGTGTGGTAGTTATAGTTAAGTTAGTAGTTAGTTAGTATTTTTTTTTTTATTTTTTTTATTAGGTTAATGCATGTATAGTTGTGTAAGGACCGCTCATGCGGTAAAAGCCTCCTCCAAGGTTTGCCAGGTCTTCCGGTCTCTCGCTAGTCTTGGCCATAGTCTGCCGGCTGTCTTTTCTATGTCGTCAGACCATAATATACATATTATGATTATTACATTTAATTTTTTTTTGTTTGGAAGGTTTCCTGGAAGAGATCTTCAGCAGTAAGGCCTTTTGTATTTTTAAAGTGTATTTTAAACTAGCGACCCGCCCCGGCTTCGCACGGCTATATTATGCATGTATTATGCATATAAACCTTCTTCTTGAATCACTCTATCTATTAAAAAAATCGCATCAAAATCCGTTGCGTAGTTTTAATGATTTAAGCATACATAGGGAATAGGGACAGAGAAAGCGACTTTGTTTTATACTATGTAGTGACATAGTACTATGTACTACTATACGTTTTGTGCAATAAAAAATATCTATCTATCAGCGAACTGTAAGCCAACTTTAAAGTAAGTTTAGCTTTGCCCTTGAAAGGTATTATTTTACACATTTGATACCATTGTTACGGTCATTCGCCGAGAGCACAACGTATTGAGAGATTTCACATAACTCCAGGGATTTGTTTGGACTTCCGTTGTAGGCTGGCTTTCATTCAAGTGTCAGGTTAGAGCTTAATGTAACTTGCCAGGCGCCCAACAGAGACTGTGTTAAAGGAAATGGCCGTGTATGGAATCTGATCACAACCAAAATGAATTATAAAATACCACACTGATGTTACAATTCTTTTAACACTTTAATATAAGACTATTATAAAATTACTTTATTCTTATTTTAATATATGTAGCAAAATTGTACAACTGCTTATTATTCTATTAACACCTGTTAGTATATTTTTCCATCTACCTATGCCATTAATAAAGTTATTTTTATTTATTTTTCTTCGCGACTTCGTACGTGTGTTAGTTTTGTTCCAAAATCGTCTTCTTGAATCACTCTACCTATTAAAAAAATCCCCAAAAAATATTTAAAGATAAAAAAAAAAGCACACAAAGTGACAGACAGCGGGAAGCGACTTTATTTTATACTATGTAATGATTGTACAATCTACAAAACAAGCTAAAAGAATCATTCTCTATCCAATGTTTGCTGGGAAGAAATCGCCTTTAGCTTCCATTTTTTTTTAGAGAAAATATTTTTTGACTTTTACAAACAAAAACAATTATGATTAAAGTAGGTTGGTTGAGATTTATTCATAACTAGCGACCCGCCCCGGCTTCGCACGGCTGTATTATGCATGTATTATATCTAAAAACCTTTTTAATCACTCTATCTATTAAAAAAACCGCATCAAAATCCGTTGCGTAGTTTTAAAGATTTAGGCATACATAGGGACATAGGGACGGTGAAAAATGACTTTATTTTATACTATGAATATGATGTGATAATACGTCAAACTAATGTGAGTAATTTAAATAGTTTAAATTAAATACGTTAAGTCTAAAAGGAAACAACTTAGATACTTAATAAAGACAAATTAATTGAAAACATAATTTATACACAAACCTGAACACGAATGACAAACCCTTTGCCAAAGCAAAACGAACTTGTTCGCAAAATATAATTTGTCAGGTAAAACAAGGGTAAAACAGTAATATAGTTTGGCTTATAAATTTTCATTAGGAAGGTTTGAATAATGTTGCGAACACAAACAGACAAAGTTACCGTTAGTTTATACTTAGATTGATGGAGATTCAGTATTTATATGTTTATCTTGGGGTACCTAAACTACATCTTATTTTATTTAATAACCTTTATTTCTGGTTTAGACGCATAATATGATCAAATACGCGATAGGCGTAAAAGTACGATAAAGACCAAAAACGCTTAATTAATCCCTTAAACGCAAGAGGCCAAAAACGCATATGGCATATCGCATACGCAAATTTTATTACGCGTTATACCAAATCATTAAGTAAAATAGTTTTTATCAATAAAATAAATAGACATATTAAATAATATTATGGGGGACCTTGAAAATTTATTTTAGAACAACGATTATCCCTTGGACTAGGAGGTACTAGTCTAGGAGGACCTAGTCCAAGGGGACGGTTAATCGTGGAAAGAGGGACGGTTAACCGTGAACCGAGTATTCGCTAAAATATCTAAATTCTCTGATTTATCTTAGGCGTCGATGATTAGCATCGAAGATCCAGCATTATATTCAGATTCAGTCATAAAAAGATCTAGTCATATCGAGATTTAGTCTAGTGTTTTACACTTAATGTGAATAAGGAAAGTGTTATATCGTACTGGAACCTTAGGCGTCGATGATTAGCATCGAGAGCCAGTATTAGGCATATTCAGATTTAGTTACAAATAGAATCTAGTCATAAATGGAATCTAGTCATAAAACTTGCAATCCGTCTTGTCTTTTACGTCTAATGTGAAATATCGTACTGGAGCCATAGGCGTCAATGATAAGCATCAAAGAGCCAGTATTAGGCATATTCAGATTTAGTTACAAATGGAATCTAGTCATAAACGAAATCTAGTCATAAAACTTGCGATCCGTCAAGGGTTTTACGTCTGATGTGAAAAGGTAAAGTGTTATATCGTACTGGAGCCTTAGGCGTCGATGATTAGCATCAAAGAGCCAGACAGTCGCTGGTTTTCAATTACCACTTGAGCTACACCAGACCTACTGAATTATGTATGAACCGCTTTGATTGCAGCCTTCAACCCTTGTCGGCTCCTAATTCTTACCTGTTTTCATGTTAGAATTTTGATTTTACTGCCCGTAAGGGTTAGGTTGGTACTTACTTTAACCGCTGCTTATATTGTCTTAGTTTCGTGAAACGAGATATAAAATGTAGGTAAGTTAGGCTATAGGCTAGAACCTTATTTAATTAAACATAATTCCGTGTAGGTACCGTTTTTTTTATTTGTTCAAGTAAATAACAAGCAACGCTTCCTGCTGTTCATAAAAAATGGTTAACTAATTTCAAAGCTTAATTTATTATGGACAACATTTTTAAAACTAATTCCATTTTGGAATGTTACCCAAAATAGCATAAAATCAAGTCCCTATTCGTAAGGAATATTGAAATAAAATGTAGTCTATGTAATTATTTCGAAACAATTTAATTTTACCAAAATCATTATTTTTTAGCAAAAATAAACACAGAATAAGCGGACCCTTCAATACTTTGTGATTGTTTTACAAATTTTGACAAAATTATACTCAATAGACCTAAGTGTATCTTCCTTTTCACTTCAAAGTAATTCAAACCTAAAAATACTTACTAAAACTAAAACTACGCCAACTTTCCGTCTACCAGGCGTAATGCAATTTATACCCACTGCGTTTTAAGTGTATAGAGAATAAACGAATCACTACATAGTATAAAAAATAAAGTCACTTTTCGCCGTCCCTATTTCCCTTTGTATGCTTAGATCTTTATATCTACGCAACGGATTTTGATGCGGTTTTTTTAATAGATAGAGTGATTCAAGAGGAAGGTTTATATGTATAATACATGCATAATATAGTCGTGCGAAGGCGGGGCGGGTCGCTAGTATTAAATAATATGAGTTATTCAAAGATTTTACATCTTCTACGGTTACACTATTTTACTGTAGTCTACGGTTTTTGTAGCGCTAATCTACAACTCGTAGCACTATCTACGAGTTCTCGTAACATCGTAGCAAGTACTACGAATATTTGTAGCACTTTCTAATTTGCTAAGTTGCCGATCACCAAGCGCCATCCGAACATCGAAATACCTGCAAAAATATTTAAAAATTAATACAATTGAAATAAGCGCCATCTCTCCGCCACCCGTCGAACTACATAGTACGCAATGCGTACCAACAATAGGCTCTGAAATAGGAGATGAACCTACGTTGTAGTTGAACACGTTTTCGTATAGAGGTATCTAGTTAACTGTTTTGTAAATAATTGCAAGAAAAACGTAGAGGGCCACGACCACATGAGTAATATGGTCAAAATAAATAGATGAAAATAAAGTCATAATAATACGTCACAATTAGTAAGAATTTTGTCGACCTGACGTAAGATGAGACGTTTTATGAATTTATTACGTCACGATTGGGTTTTATAGTAAGGTCTTTATAAACAACTAGCTGCTCCCGTAATTTTAGTCGCATTCGTTTTTTTTTAATCATGCCTTAGGCTTAGGGCTTTCTCTTGTTTTTAAGCGACTTCAAAAAAAGGAGGAGGTTCTCAATTCGGTTGTGTGTATTTTTTTATGGATGTTCCCGCATATCTTCTTTGTTTATCAACTGATTTTGATGAATCTTTTTCTATTGGAAAGGGTCTACCTCAAGGGTGGTCCTATAAAAATTTGGTGAAGATCTAACGAGGATCTTTGGAGTGATTAACAGAATTGCACCTCAAAAGTGTTTCAATTTGTATCTGCCGAAACATCTTTTAGACGTTTTAAAAAAAAATATGTACTAAAAGGCTAAAAATTGATGAGGATCTTCGAAAACATGAAGAGATCGTTCCACATAATCATAATACAGTAGATTATTCAGTTTTCGATTACTAGTTAGGTACCAGTAGAAACTTTCAAATAATACATTTCAAATAAATTTTGATAGATGTTCATCAATTGACGACCCAGTTGGCATAATGGTCACCATGCCGGACTTCCGAACACAGGGTTGCGGGTTCAATTCCCGCCTCAGACATGTATTTACGCATATATATTTGTATAATGGTCTGGTAAATAAGTAGTATATCCGTCGTCTAGCTAGCATACCCAATAAAACACAAGTCTAGTTACTAAGCTTGGGGCTAGATGGCTATGTGTGCAATGTCCTGCAATATTTATAATAATCAATGGTTTCTAATGATCAATGTTAAGCTGCTAGATATTGGTTAGGTTAGTTAGTAGGTACAGTCGGGAACAGAACTGCAAACTCACCGTTGTGACAACAGTATTGGCACTCTGCGGTGGGTAGGTATGTACGTTTGTTGCCTGATTGTACCTTACACTGACTGTGTTAGACTATACTACCTACCACTAAAAAGTATGAAATAAAAAATAAATTTAAAAATTTAAAAACCAACTTCAAAAATAAAATAATAAAACGTCAAAAATAAATTACAACAAAGAAAAAAATAAATTAGATAAAAAAGAAAAAGTTAAACTAAAAAGTTAAAACGTGGGTAGGTAGGTAAGTATTTGGAAGTCGGACTGGATGATATCATATAAGGTTTTTTTAATCAAACCCAGTCCGACTTCCAAATACTTACCTACCTACCTACGTTTTAACTTTTTAGTATTAATGTTAAGGCATTGGTTTATTTTTAATTTTATACTTATTTTATTATTTATTCATGTTGTTTGGTTTTATATTTAATTTCTGGGTAGGGGTATTTTTTGGCGTCATTTTGTTTATTTTGTAATTTTTATTTTTATTTTGTGTACAATGATTTGTTACAACATGTGTGTTTTGGAGAAAAGTAAATATATTTGAATGTTTATCTATCATGCCTTGTCGTGACAATAATGCACACAAAAAAAAAAATTATCCAATTTGGTGTAGCCGTTCGGATTCGTGTACATACATTTCAGTGATTCATTTTTATTTATATATTTAGAAGAAAGATTAAGCAAAATAATCTAATTTTTAGCTATCAGTTCAACTATAAATTGTTTTGTTCCACTGTCAAGCAATATTTCGTTTATGCTCATGAATTAGGTATTGATGACTATCACGAATTCCTAATGTGAACAATACAATGTACATAAGGTGCTGCTTATTACGGAATTCAAACGGTGCCATTTCTTCAGAACCGAGAATTCGGTAATAGGAAGCTAAATAAGATAGCTAGATTTTCGAGATTTTTTGTTGCTTGTTTTTTCTCATATTTATTATAGCGGAGCAGATGTTTACAAATTTATTCGATACTAGTATTCAAAATAACAAGGATTCTTGAGAATTTTGGCTTCTATCTTTTTTTTTCTAACAATGATTGTAGCAGAGTGTGGTGAACTTCCAAAGTTTTTTATATTTTTTATAAATTCTTTAGGGAAACTAGGCGCTACCATAAATTTTAATCTAACATAAAGATATGTGAAAATATTAAAGTTTGAAAGTTAGTTGCTAGAAATTTTGTTAAAAAATTAGGTACCGAAAACATAAATGTAGTAGACAATTATTGCTCGTAAGTTTGCACGGTGTAGTAAACAAGTAAAGGTGACACTCTTTAGAGCATACTGCCAGTCCTTTTATACTTGCAGCCTATGGGTGAGTTATACGCAGTTGGCATACAGAGCTCTTCGAGTCCATTATAACAATGCATTCAGGGTGTTAGTGGGGGAGCCCAGATACTGTAGTCAGTCAGCCATGTTTGCAGAGGCAGGAGTCGATGGCTTTGACGCAATTATCAGAAAGCGCTGCGCTTCACTGCTTAGGCGAGTGAGGGGCTTCGATAATGTCATTCTGAGTGCACTGTGTGACAGGTGGGACTCCACGATACTGGGGCACTGGCTGCATCTCCATGCCACTCCTAAGAGGAGAGTCAGATTGTGGTGATGGTTGGGGAAGGTTGGTAGTCATGTAATTTCTTTATAATTTAATTTTAATTTTATAATTTAATATATTATTATTATAAGTACCTATGGAATGTAATTTCTGAAATAAATGATTTATTATTATTATTTTTAAAATAACAGTTTTTTACCGTTAATGAAGTGAAAATTCCCGATATTTAGAATTCTGGTATTTCCCGGGTCTACACCCTAGCACATACCTTATCTATGATTAGTATTATCGGTAATTAATTAAATGGTTTTAGATTACTGTGTAGGTATAGTGTTGGTATTAATTAATAGCAAATCAATCAATGTTAATAAACTAGATAGGTAGTCACATTAGCTGTGCCCCGCGGTTTTATACGCGTAAGTCCTGATCTTTATCCTTTCATCATCATCATTTTTGTCATCATCATTTATTATTTATCCTCGTTTAAACCTTAGATAGATAGATAAATTCTTCATTGTATTCCATTTTTTCTAATTACATAATAATATTTATAATACAAATCCTAATTCTAAGTGTTTCAAAAAGTGGCCTTATCTCTCATGGCGATATCTTCCAGGCAACCTTTTTCCTGTAACCTTCCCCTTAACTTTACAAGTCTTTTAAAACCAAAATTAGCCAAATTGGTCCATTCGTTCGCAAGCTTTAACGAGACTAACAAAGAAGTGGCTTAAGATGACTTAAATAAAAGAAAATATAAACTCATAACGAAATCTTTGAAATTACTAAAGCTAACCAAAACTTTACACTGGTTGTTTTTTCAAAGCGTAAGTGTGCACTTAGATTTTTTAATACAACCTATACGCGGACCAAGTCGCGGGGGAAAGCTAGTATGATAAATATCGAGCAAACGTTAAGAAGATCTTTAATAACAAACAATTTCAAGTAAAACCAACTCCATTAGAACCCAATCAATTAGTTTCAGTCATGCGTAATGCTAAAGGCGAAAGAAGACTTTGGATTTTACAATCGGACGATAGCACGACGACAGTTTAAAACAAGTAAAAATTATCTGCGTTCAAATCATTGGTCAATGAACCATCGAGCGATTGTTTAATGGTTAAAAATATGGAGTAATTAGGCTAAATTTTAGCTTAATTCATTTAACCACAAGGTGGTTATAATAAGATTAGATTGACAATTTGATAGTTGATAAATCATATAAATAAATTACAGTTTTTTTTGTTTTAATTTTGAAATATAATTTCTTGTTTGCGGTCGCCCTAATTGTTTTCTCTCTGATTTTTTTCCGAATATAAGCCCTACGTATGTTATTATCTCTTATTTTTATTTTACTTCAATATAATTAATACCAAACAGAAACACAGTTGTGTGTGTCGTTACGTTAATAAATCGTTTTGAAAAATAACAATCAGTAAAAAAACAAAAAAAATCGGGCAACAGTATACTTACATTTTTGTCCTAATCTTATCCGTAGTATTAAATACCAAAGGTCAAACTCGGGAGGTTAAAAATAAAATGATCATAACACAAATTTAACAAAAAAATGAATAAGAACAATTTAAATACATTTTTATCAGTTCTAATTTAAAAATAGCGTTCTACGGTTGCCGATGCCGTGGAATTTTTGAGACAAAAATTAAGTCAACGTAATAACCGAGATCCTCAGCTATCTACTTACCATATTTTATAACAATCGGTTTAGTAGTTTTTGCGTAAAGGAATAAATATACACCCAAACATTAAAGGGTTAGTGGCTCTAACATGCACCATTTCTAAATTCTCGACAATAACGACCTAGAATAACTTTTGAATAAAAATACCACATAAACGGCATTGACCAAATTATTAATTTATAATTAGATATAATTACAGCTTCGTGTTAATAATTATACTAGTTATTTCGCTATTACATACATAACACAATATAAAAAACAACTAAAAATTATCTTCTTAATTCTTTATACTGCTTTATTCACTGAAAAAAAAGGTTTGTTGGATTTACCAAATTCGCAAAGGTTGGCTGAATTACAAGGAAACTACGATAAATACAACAAAATCTCGCTGTTGGACTTACAAAACTAAAAAGGTTGAAGTTGGTACCAGAGTTCATGGTGTAAATTAACAAATAATATTGTATATTTTACCAAACAAATTTCTACAACTTAGCTGGTTGGTTTTATCATAAAAATGTGATAAATATAACAAGACCTCGCAGTTGAACTTACAAGACTACAAAGGTTGCGATCAAAATATAGTCCCTACCAGAGTTCATGGCGTAAATTAACAAATAATATTGTATATTTTACCAAACAAATTTCTACAACTTAGTTGATGGTGTAAATTAACAAATATTATTGTATATTTTACCAAACAAATTTCTACAACTTAGTCTGGTTGGTTAAATCATAAAAATGTGATAAATATAACAAGACCTCGCAGTTGAACTTACAAGACTACAAAGGTTGCGATCAAAATATAGTCCCTACCAGAGTTCATGGTGTAAATTAACAAATAATATTGTATATTTTACCAAACAAATTTCTACAACTTAGTTGATAGTGTAAATTAACAAATATTATTGTATATTTTACCAAACAAATTTCTACAACTTAGTCTGGTTGGTTATATTATGAAAATGTGATAAATATAACAAGACCTCGCAGTTGAACTTACAAGACTACAAAGGTTGCGATCAAAATATAGTCCCTACCAGAGTTCATGGTGTAAATTAACAAAAATTTATTGTATATTTTACCAAACAAATTTCTACAACTTAGTTGATGGTGTAAATTAACAAATAATATTGTATATTTTACCAAACAAATTTCTACAACTTAGTCTGGTTGGTTATATCATAAAAATGTGATAAATATAACAAGACCTCGCAGTTGAACTTACAAGACTACAAAGGTTGCGATCAAAATATAGTCCCTACCAGAGTTCATGGTGTAAATTAACAAAAATTTATTGTATATTTTACCAAACAAATTTCTACAACTTAGTTGATGGTGTAAATTAACAAATAATATTGTATATTTTACCAAACAAATTTCTACAACTTAGTCTGGTTGGTTTTATCATAAATATGTGATAAATATAACAAGACCTCGCAGTTGAACTTACAAGACTACAAAGGTTGCGATCAAAATATAGTCTCTACCAGAGTTCATGGTGTAAATTAACAAAAATTTATTGTATATTTTACCAAACAAATTTCTACAACTTAGTTGATGGTGTAAATTAACAAATAATATTGTATATTTTACCAAACAAATTTCTACAACTTAGTCGGGTTGGTTTTATCATAAAAATGTGATAAATATAACAAGACCTCGCAGTTGAACTTACAAGACTACAAAGGTTGAGATCAAAATATAGTCCCTACCAGAGTTTCTGGTGTAAATTAACAAATAATATTGTATATTTTACCAAACAAATCGCACATCTGGAAGAACAATGGCACATCTACCAAAAATGCACAAATGACTTTTTTTGTTCTAAGTCTATCGTATGACAAAACGGCACAACGTTAGTTCGTAGGTATAGTTTTCGACAGAAGTCGCTAGTGTCGGTGTAATATTATTGGTTTTACCCCCACTTCTCCGTGCAACAACAGCTCAGCTCATTGGTCAGTTGTGTCGGGACGCCTAACTAATTTGTTCAGACGGGTAAAAATTTGATCGAAGGGTTAAAAGAACAACGGCATATTTGCTATAACACACAGTGCTACAATGACACATTTAGTGTCAAATGTGCCGTTGTTCTCGTATAGTTTTTCAGTCGCAGTTCTTTTAAGTCATTTTTAAGTCATAATTACAATAAAACAATAGCATAATAAAAAAACAATGGCACAACTGTAGGACTCTTCTTAGTTTATGCACATTTTTAGATAATTACACAAAATCAAAACAAATAAAATGTATCATATTTATCGTAATATATTTATAAATATATGTCCTATGGGTAGAAAACACAAAAGAATTTAAAATAAACCAATTTCTATATTTAAGGACCCCTTAAACCTTTAAACCTTGCTCCTGTAAAATTCACTAAATGTAAGTTGTGCTATTGCTTTTCCAGATGTGCGAAATTTCTACAACTTAGTCTGGTTGGTTTTATCATAAAAATGTGATAAATATAACAAGACCTCGCAGTTGAACTTACAAGACTACAAAGGTTGCGATCAAAATATAGTCCCTACCAGAGTTCATGGTGTAAATTAACAAATAATATTGTATATTTAGCGGAAATCCACAATTTAGTCTGGTTGGTTTTATCATAAAAATATGATAAATATAATAAGATTTCACTACAAAGGTTGAGGTCAAAATATAGTACACCTACCAGAGTTCATCATCAGATCTGCCTACCTACCCTTATCCCACTCAAGTGGGGTCGGTACAGTGTGTGCACTTTTTCCATTCATCTCTATCACTCGTCATCTCAGCATTTACTCCCTTCTCATTCATATCCTCTTTCAGACAATTCATCTATACTTTCCTCGGTCGCCCTCTACCGCTATAGCCATTCACACTCAAGTTCATCGCCCGTTTTGTAATGTGGTCCTCCTCTATCCACATAACATGCCCGTACCATGACAGGCGATGACTTTTCAACTTTTCCGTCACTGACGCTACTTTCATACTTCCCCTAATATAGGTAGGTAGGTACTCATTCCTTAGTCTATCCATTCGTGTTACGCCACACATCCATCTCAACATGCAGTCTTCTTTCATCCGATCCCTTTGTGGCCCAATACTCCGATCCATACATGACAGGTCTTATGACCGATTTATAGATTTGCCCTTGATTTTTCTTTCGAGGCAATACTGGTTGGATGGCTAATGTGCCCAAAGAATATGAGAATTCTTTCTAGGCAAAAGGTTGAGAGCCGCCTGAATAACCCATGACGTTAATGTTGTAGGTAGCCTGCGGATTAGCCGTTTTTGTTCACAGAATAGACGTTTACATAATCAACAAAATACAAACCTATTTCTTTCATATTTACATGTAAAGAGGTTTACCTAACTTATTACTCTCCCAAAAATATGTTTGAATATGTCATTATTCATTGCAATAAACTGAAAACGCGTTAATTATGTTTTATCAGTAAACCAGCAGTTCCTCGTGGTTTCACCTGCGTAATTCCTATTCCCTTGCCATAAAAATGAATAAATATAGCCTATTGTTACTCCCTGATAATGTAGCTTTCCATTGGTGAAAGAATTTTTAAATCGGTTCAGCCGTTTCAGAGCCTATTCAATACAAACAAACAAACAAACAATCAAATCTTTCCTCTTTATAATATTATAGTACATATAGATAATAACTTTAATTAGTTAATATCCCAAAAATCAAAATCGAAATAATTAAGGCTTTTACTTTTTGAATGTACTTATTGTAATCGTTAATATAAGTATTATTATGTCAAATCAAAAATGGCCATCGTCCTTTCAACAATTTGGTTTGATTGATTTTATCATAAAAATATGATAAATTTAACAAGATCTCGCGGTTGAACTTACAAAACAAAAAAGGTAGAGGTCAAACTATAGTCCCTATCAGAGTTCATGGTGTAAATTAACAAAGAATATTGTACATTTTACCAAACAAATCCCAACAATTTGGTTTGGCTGACTTTATCATAAACATAATATTATTATTATGATAAGTACATAATATAACAAGACCTCGCGGTTGAACCTACAAAACTAAAAAGTACGGCAATCTACGATATTTTTTTCAAAAAATACGCCATAGGTACGGCAGGCCTGTCATTGCCGTATCACAGAATACCTACGGCAATTTGCTTTACGAAAAACAAATGTATTTCACGACGAAACGCACATACTCTTTAGTTAAAAGCGTGTTTTTTATTATTTTATTTTCCCGTTTTTAATAGGTAAGTAAGTAATAATTGTAATTAAGAGTAAGTACCTAAATGAAGTTAGTACCTACTTAACAAATTGAAAAGTAATTGTATACCTAATCAAGACACTTAGGTACCTACCTACTTATTAAACTTAAAAACATATTTTTTACACTGAATATTTACAAGTTAATATATTATACCTAATAGGTTTGTTCAAAGTCCATTACGTGACCTTTTTCAAAAGTACAAACTCGACTATGATACGATATTCCATCATGTAATGCCAGTGCCTATCTTCCGGCTTCATCATCAGACCTTGAAACTTAATCGTGGTCAAAGTTCATTACAAAACCTTTCTAACAAGTCCAAACACAGCTATGATACGATGTTCCATCATGAAGTTCCAGTTCATATCTTCCGGCTCAATCATCAGATCAGTTCGACAGTAAGTAGGTAGGTACTTACCTACCTACCATAATATTATTGTATTGTCATCGGTCCTTGATAAGTGTGCAAAGTTTAAAATAAAATCTGATCGCTTAAAGTGGGTCAAAATCGCGCCCAAAGGAGTCGGTTACATACAAACAAACATACAAGTGAAGCTAATATAAACCGTGTAATAAATAACTATAAACGGCCATATCGTCCGTTTTTCCTTAAAATACGGCAATTTAGATGACTTTGTCAGACTTTGGCATACGGCTGCTCAGATTTTTGCTATAACACAGATGCGGCGCACACTGGACCAGATTCCGAAAATCGCAAGGACTTGGGTCTCATTTATGTAAATCAATGTCTTTAGATGATTCCCACTTTTATAGTATTCTATAAAAGTGGGAATCATCTAAAGATATAAGAAAAAGCTATTGCTTTTTCTTATATCGGGGCCCGTTTCCAAGAAAAATAATATTGTAAAAAAATTGTATGGAATAATTTAGTTTTTACTAATTAGGTATTTTGTAAGCGGGCAGAGATGCTAAAACTAAACTTACTTGGGATTATAGAGGGTATAATACTGCACTTATCTTAAGATTCTTGCTTCATATCTCTGCCCGTTCAAAAACGGCAGTACGAAAGTAGTACGTTTAGGTTCCCTTTAATAAGTGCGACTAAAAGTTGTACTGAAATCCATTTTAACCCGCTAAACAGCGGGTAATAATGAGTTTTGAATTTGGAAAATGAAACTTTTAATGTCTATCGCCAGAGACGACCAAGGAGGTCGAACGTCAAATACTGCACAAATTGTATGAATTGGTCGGTGAGACTCGCGCCTTAAACAAAAAAATAAATAAAGGCGGCAACTGATGTGCTGTGTAAGTGTGTATGTAGAGTGTACCACTCGGCATGAAAATTATTTTTTCCTCTGGCGATTTCCTTTGAATCCCTCGCTGCGCTCGGAAACTTTCAATCGAATGATGATTTTAACGAATGATGTATAAACAGTGACTTGGTGTATTAGTATGGAAGGGAGGGATTTTACAGATAAGGGCTAAAAATAAGTATCAAACGCTTACTACCCGTCAAGGTGAGTGCCATTGTCTAAGAACAATAGCAGGTATAAGGTAAAATGGCCAATATTTATGTTTCAGGTACTTAGATGGTATGAACCTAATGTGCTACTTCTTTCTATGTTTTCAAATAGAATAAGGTATTTTATACTTGTAGGGTCAAAAATGAAATTAGGTACCTTATAAATCGCCAAATAAAAAATTGAGTTCCGAACGCCTGCTGTTTTTGAACGGGCAGAGATATGAAGCAAGTGTCTTAGAAGATAATGTGCAGTATTATAGTATATATCTTCTATAATCCCTAGTAAGATTGGTTTTTATTTTACATCTCTGACAATTTACAAAATAATTAAGTAGTACTAAAAACTACATTTTCCATACAATTTTTTTTACAATACCTATTATTTTTCTTGGTACTTGATAAGTAAAAGCTAGGTATTCTTTAAAAGTGGTTTAGAATCATCTAAAGACCTTGATTTACAAAAATGATACTCTAATTCAGACTTCGACCTTTAAGTCCCTGATTTTCGGAATCGGGACCAGTGTGCGGCGGCAAAAAAACAAACCGCCAAGCCAAGCAAAAGAATGCCGCGCCGCGCGCCGGCCGCGGCCGTTTATCACACCTCTCTCTCACTCTGTCGCCATTGCCGGCCGTAGTAGGTAGGGTTGCCACCTTTTGCTTTGACGGATAAAATATTTGTAATAGATTTTTATAACTCCGGGAGTTATGAGTTTGAGTATGATCTGATTGTTTTAAACAAATCTAGTTTTCCGCGCGCCACTAGAATTCTGTTCTGTGATTGGTTGAAAAAAATCTAGTTTGCCACACGCCGCAAGTTTTCTGTCTTTTATAGTTATTTATTTCTTTGCAAATGTGAGGCGTCGTCGGTGGCTCAGTGGGCGCGACTCGGTCTTTCAATCAGAAGGTTCCGGGTTCGAACCCCGCCACGTACCAATGTTTTTTCGTTTATGGAATTCATATGTACGTTTTTCCGACGCTAATACAGTGAAGAAAAACATCGTGAGGAAACCTGCAAACAACTTTGAAATATTTTCAAACCATGTTTGTGAAGTTGACCAATCCGCACTTAGCCAGTGTGGTTGACTAAGGCCTATTCGCCCTTCGGGGTAGGCTAATGTTTAGCAGTGGACACCCTACGGCTGATGTGATGAATGTGATTAAAAACATTGTGCAAGAATATTCCAAACTCGAGTCATCAAAAGCTACGCTCCGCCTTCGACGTTGGGCTTTTGATATTCTCTTGTCCCATTTACGCTCTTCGTTAAACAGTTCGTTTATGTTTTATTTTCAGCTAATAACAATTTCGTATGTGCTTTACATAAATATAAAATTAATTAAATTTAATATTAAATATAATTAATTGATAATTATAATTAATTAATTATTATAATTAAATATAATTAAGTAATTATTATAATTAAATATAATTAATTATTAATTATAATTAAATATAATTAAATATAATTAATTAATAATTATAATTAAATATAATTAATTAATAATTATAATTAAATATAGCTTTATTTCTCTCATCACGCCACTTCGCATTATTAACAGAAAACACCCTTTCTGTAAATGCTAGAGTGTCGGGAACGGACAGTAGGTAATCGTGACACCGCTTTAAGTATATTCGGAAAAGTAATTTCGTCGAAAAAATGGATTGCCATTTCTTCGCTGCACAAGAATCCTATCTTTATCGTAAATATCGTCATCTATTTTGAAATTATTTTCACTTATCAGAGTTTTTAAGTATAATACTTTATAATAATAGTACGGTGGGCAACCCTAGCCTAGCCATAGGCGCTCGCGTCGACGGAGTTTCGAGGGTATATAAGCGTATGAGTGCTGCTTTGCTCGCCATTTTGCGTCGGCAGTCGTGCGTGTATTGTGACAAAAATTAAATAATTTTATCTTTGGTCGTGAAAGTGTGGTGAGCGTTTTGTTTGTTATTCATAGCGAACCAAAACTGGGTAGGTATGGATATTGATCTGGAAGACTTTGTGGAAGTCGCCGAATATTTAAAGAATGGGGATTATCTGAAGCTACCTACAATAACAAATTTTGAACGTAAGCATTTTGATAGATATTATATACTTATTACGTAGATAGGATCCTATCTTATGCCTAGATATTGACCTACCTTAGGTAGGTACATACCTAATTAGCTATTTTACTTTGATTTGATCAATTTACAAAACGCACTTCAGTAAAATTTACCAGATTAGTTTGGATGGCCTTTTAAATTTATATAAACCTAACAAGTGAGAGTCAGTAATTAGATATTTTAGTTTGATCAATTTACAAAACGAACTTCACGTCTATTGATTAATTCAATGTTAACATACCTACGAGCACACGCATAAAGAAACTGGTTTTGACTTGTTCGTGTGCTCTTTACTTGTACGGATGGGAACCTACCCGTACTGTTTTGTTTGGCATCTATTTCCGAAAGAAATTTAAGCCGAATATTTGCCCGTGCGTAACTAAAACTTAATTAAATGAGCTAAAAGACTGATGTAATTTCCTTTCACCGGGTGTAATAGGTATTTATCTCTTGTTTTTTAGAAAATCAGATATCGTTAAATTTGCTTGAGCACATAGAAGAAACAGAATTGAAGGAGCTGATTCCAAATTTAAAGGAGAGAATATTGTTCAAGCGGGGATTAAACAAACTCCAGAACATTATTCATGTAAGTATGTTATTTTTTTCCCTTAGAAGTATTAAAAAGGTACTTATTACCACTGAAAAGGTAAAACAAGACCTTGTTCGGATTAGACCAGCGATGGGATTAGGATTAGATTATGATGTTTTCCTTCACCAAAAAGCCACTGTTTAAATATCAAATGATATTTCGTACCTACTTAAGTTTTTTGAACAAGCGTAGCAGTGGTAGGAGTCTGGTTTCGAATCGTGAGTGTTATAGATCTTTATATATACCTAATTGTTGTTACAGGCGACAGAATCTGATGAAACTATAAGCATTGATAGCAATTATTCTGCGCCTAGTTCAACGGCCAGTACAAGCAGTAATGATAATGAGACTATGAAAGAGAAATCTTCTGTAAGTTCTTTTGCCTTCATTTTAGTCTATGTAAGCTTGGTACTTCTCTGTCATAATATCCTCTGCCGTTGGAATCGTGACTTGCAAAAAGTTAACCTGATGGTGGCATCTCTGTCTATATAACATGCATTCTAATTTTTATAGGAGACATACTACATTCCGAGCCAAAAATTTGGCAGAAATAAATTTATTCCGGCTAGGGGAAAACTTGCTGACAAATATAACAATCACAGACGTTTGCTGCGGAAGAGTGGGGTAATAATAAACACTCGTACGAGCACCGACGATGTTCCAGCTGACACAACTGCAGCAGTTGAAAATCAAAGTGGTATGAATTTGAACATTCCTGTAGCATAATTTTACATTTAATCGTTAATGGTGACAATAACCTGTAATTGAGGTTCAAATCAGTTTACCATCAGTCAGCAAACAGTGTTTCCCCGGTTACATGAAAAACAATTGGATGAAAAACAAAGTAGGTATTGTATAAATAAAGGCTGAATCTAGACTAAACTTGATCTTTTGTTTACCAGTATCTAATGAAGAATATGAAGAGTTAAAAGTTTGGCTGAAATACAACAAGGAGCCAGTGCCCGAAGTAATCGAGAATTGGAGGAAAACATCCGAATTGCGCCTTAAGGAACTACAATCCGAAAAATATGCAAACATACATGACATCGTGAATGATTGGCTCTCATATAAATTGAGTTTTGGATATAAGTTGGTAAGTTGTGACCTTTTTTACAAGCTTTTTATTAGCTTGACCCCATATATTTTTTTGTTTGTTAGTTTCAAATCTTGTGAGCTATATTGGAACCATTTCCAATTAAACAAAATTTAATAACTTTTATTCACTCTATATATTATTAGTAGGTATGTACGGAACCCTTAGTCCGACTCGCACTTGGCCGGTTTTTTTAAAAGTATTGTATGATTATAGTGTTTGAACTATTTAAGTCAACGAATATGCATCATATTTTCTTCCATGTTTATTTTTCAGATGTTAGAGACTTCTATTATTGCACGGCAATTGGATTGAAAATAGTTCCAAATGTTAGAATACAGTGCCAAGATACAGCTACCAAAAAAAACCATAAAGCCAAGCATTCAAGAAGCTATGAACAGTTTCATTCTTCATGCAAAGGTATAATTTAACTTATAACACTTGTGAGATGACAACTTTCCATACTAACGGCGATAACAATTTCCACCCTCTAAGCGTTAACCGATTTTGACACATTTTGGATATACCGTCAGTCTGACCTAAATCTAAGTTTGTACGTTATCTAGTTTATTAAATATTTATTAATTATCAATAACCAGATTAAGTTAGGTTGAAATGTTTGAATGAAAACACTAAAGCAGGAATATAATGAAATCTATTGATGATATTGAAAAAGAAGTGGATTGAAAATGAGAACCAAAGCGAAGTCCTCACCCAGCTGCTCTATCGGCGAAAACCCCAAATTGTTAAGGGCCTACGGTGCCAACCGCTCATTATTGTTGTCGGACCAACAATCGATGCCCTAAAGGACTTTAATGTTGCGTATGATAATGTCCTTTATAAAATAGACTCGTTCTTGAAAGCGCTAGATGTATGCTTTAAACCTTTTCACTGTCTGGACGCAGAATATCCCACAGAAGCCGTTCACATTTGGTTATTCCTACAAAAATATTTTTATAACATTGACACAAAATTAGACAAAAAGCTTTCGGCAGTCTTGTCTTTTATCTCCGACTTGAAATAAGTGATTTGTTGGGTTAGTTCACTTTTCCCAATTGAATTTCCCCATCAATGGGGATTTGTGAAATTTTTGTTCACTTTTCCCCATTACTTGCTGATTCCGAGTATAATGGGGAAAAGTAAACAAATAGTTCACAAATCCCCATCGGTTTATAAATTTATTTTAAAATGGGGATTTGTGAACTAAAAATTCACAAATCCCCATCAGTTTAAAACTTTTACTTCAAAATGGGAATTTGTTAACAAAAAATTCGGAAATCCCCATCAGCTCAAAAGAAATAAAAGGTTATGATAGAGATATTTTAAATCGCCATCAATTTACAGACGGAGTTAGTTCATATCGGAGGTTAGTGGACGGAACAAAAGTAACAAATATTTTAACACGTCCTCATTCATTTACAATTTTTTATACTATTTTTGATAAAAATATTGTGTAGATTTTCTGAAAACTACCTACATCAAAAATAGAACATAATATACACGGTGTAACAAGGGGGGTGGATCATCGGTTGTTGCGGGGTAGGGGACCTCAGTACCAATCGATTTAACCCACATGTATGTTCTGCAATATTCACTGGTTCAAAAGTTATTTGGGTTTTAGTGAAATTTTAGTCAAAATCAGATTTCACCCTGAAATTCGCAATTACAGCCAAACTATCAGGTCTGCAATTCTGCCTTTTTTTGTGAAACAAGTTCAATAGTCGACTTTTTGTACCCCTACACTAATCAGAGTCTTAAAATTATAAAACTCAAAATAAAACCATTTTAACAAAACCGTTTACATTTTCTTTGTATGGTTCTAAAAAAATATTTCACAGTATAATTTTTTCTGCAACCTATCTTAAAAACGACTAGCTTTTATAAAGAATAAACCCTTAAAGTTTCATTCGGCTAGAGCTAGGGCATCATGTTGAAAAATGTAATTGATGGTCCAAAAAGTGAAAATAATCGATATTATTTTCATACCAAAAGTAGGTAGGTAAATAAAAAAAAAATTATATATATATTTTTTTTCGTTTTTTATTACCATTGCATATTATAAGTGTATTTTATTTGTTCATGGACTTTCGTAAAATAATCTAGTTATTCTACGTTTAGCATAGCGTACGCTTATCAAAATTTTGTATGAAAATAATATTGTTTATTTTCACTTTATCGACCATCAAGTACATTTTTCAACATTATGCCCTAGTTCTAGCCGAATAAAACTTTCAGGGTTTATATTTCATGAAAGCCAGTAGTTTTTAAGATAGGTTGCAGAAATAAATATTCTGTGAAATATTTTTTTTGAACCATTTAAAGATTGTGTAAACATTAGATTTTGAAAAAAATAATTACTTTAATGGTATTATTTTGAGTTTTATCAATCTAAGACTCTGATTGGTGTAAGGGTACCAACGGTCGACTATTGAACTTGTTTTAACAAAAAAAGGTAGAATCGCAGTGCTGATAGTTTGGCTGTAATTGCGAAGTTCAGGGTGAAATCTGATTTTGACTAAAATTTCACTAAAACCCAAATAACTTTTGAACCAGTGAATATTGCAGAACATACATGTGGGTTAAATCGATTGGTACTGAGGTCCCCTACCCCGCAACAACCGATGATCCACCCCCCTTGTTACACCGTGTATATTATTGTTCTATTTTTTATTTAGGTAGTTTTCAGAAAATCTACACAATATTTTTATCAAAAATAGTATAAAAAATTGTAAATTAATGAGGACGTGTTAAAATATTTGTTACTTTTGTTCCGTCCACTAACCTCCGATATGAACTAACTCTGTCTGTAAATTGATGGCGATTTAAAATATCTCTATCATAACCTTTTATTTCTTTTGAGCTGATGGGGATTTCCGAATTTTTTGTTAACAAATTCCCATTTTAAAGTAAAAGTTTCCCCATATTCTAAAATAAATTTATAAACCGATGGGGATTTATGAACTTTTTGTTCACTTTTCCCCATTATACTCGGAATCAGCAAGTAATGGGGAAAAGTGAACTAACCCGATTTGTTTGGTTTAATCAAAATGTTTGGACTTTTATGTGGCGTATGATAATATCCTTTATAAAATAGACTCGTTCTTGAAAGCGCTAGATGTATGCTTCAAAACTTTTCACTGTCTGGACGCAGAATATCCCACAGAAGCTGTTCACATTTGGTTATTTCTGCAAAAATATTTTTATGACATTGACACAAAATTAGACAAAAAGCTTTCGGGAGTCTTGTCTTTTATCTCCGACTTGGAATAATAGTCCAGTTACTTTATACATCAGTCAAAAATTGAAAAAACCGCGAAAAAAACGGTATTTTCTCAAATTTTGGCGATTATAACCCTAAATGACTAGTTTTTGAAAGAGCTTTCTTAGGACGTTTTTAAAGTAGACTTTTGCTACAACGTGATACTAGAACTGCCTCTGTAAATCCAACAGTTTTCGAGATTAAGCTTTTCCAAATTTCGCCTCTCTACCCTGTTTTGTATCAACCCTTACAGTTTTTTTGATTTCATTATAAAAACTGTTTAAGCTACAACAAAACTCTCGATCACCAATATGTTCTCCATTAAATTTTCTATAATAATTGTCTTAAAAGTATGTTTATAGGACTTATAATTTTCGAAACATGCTTACTTTTCTTCAAATTAAGCCAGTGAAAAAGGACACAAAAAACGCTAAAAATCTAAATAGCGCATGTTAGATATTTTTTGATATGTTATTAGACCCTCCGACCAAAGATAAAATTATTTAATTTTTGTCACAATACACGCACGACTGCCTCATATGTTATTAGACCCTCCGACCAAAGATAAAATTATTTAATTTTTGTCACAATACACGCACGACTGCCTCGAACTCCTTACCGACGACGCCAAATGGCAACAAGCACAGCAGCGCTGGCGCTCGCTTGAATCGAAAAACCGTCGACGCGAACGCTTTTGTTCCCACCGTACTTTATTATAAAGTATTATACTTAAAAACTGTGAAAAGTGAAAATAATTTCAAAATAGATGACGATATTTACGATAAAGATAGGGACAAACTGAGCTCACGTACGCTACGTATGCGTTTAGGCGCATAATGACAAAAGCGCATAATGATAAGTACTCGCAAAATGGTAAAAGAGCAAAATGTTATTAGAGCAAACTGATAAAGGAGCAAAATGGTAAAAGCGCACAAAGTTAAAAGAGCAAAATGGTAAAAGCGCAGAATTGTAAAAATTTTAGTTGTATAGTATATTAGCTGCAGGGTGATTTTTATTTTGTCGAATTGTGACCCCTAACAGGAAAAATCTCATATATCTAAACTTATATTTAATAAAAATCTCATAAACATATTTAAACGAGCAATTCTTGTAAAGAATTGCTCGTTTAAATATGAGATTTTTCCTGTTAGGGGTCACAATTCGACAAAATGAAATAAATGTCATGCTGCAGCTAATATACTATACAACTGAAATTTTTATCATTCTGCGCTTTTACCATTTGGCTCTTTTAACTTTGTGCGCTTTTACCATTATGCTCTTTTAACTTTGAACATTTTGCTCCTTTATCATTTTGCTCTATTAACATTTTGCTCTTTTACGATTCCATGGAGCTGTTGAAACCAGAAAATTTAATTATTTCTCCCACTAATGTTCATGTTATTGCCACAGGTGAATCATATTGTCAATTTAGTTACTATTAAAATTAAATAAAAAAAAAATTGTAAAGCCATTCCAGAGTCTAAGAATACGCTAACCTGACTGACATAAAGGTACCTAGCGTAAATATTAATAGATGTTTATGAATCACTATAAGAGGTGGGTCCTGTGAAATTGTGAACCTTATACTGACATAATTTTAAAATAAGTGATCTAGTGATTATTGTAATATCTATGTATACTTAGGTTAAGTTATTTTCGAATTTATATTTTACTTATGCCTAGGCCCTCAACATCTGTACACGTTTAGGCGCATAATGACAAAAGCGCAAAATGATAAGTACTCGCAAAATGGTAAAAGAGCAAAATGGTAAAAGCGCACAAAGTTAAAAGAGCAAAATGTTATTAGAGCAAACTGATAAAGGAGCAAAATGGTAAAAGCGAACAAAGTTAAAAGAGCAAAATGGTAAAAGCGCAGAATGGTAAAAATTTTAGTTGTATAGTATATTAGCTGCAGGGTGACTTTTATTTTATTTTGTCGAATTGTGACCCCTAACAGGAAAAATCTCATATATCTAAACTTATATTTAATAAAAATCTCATAAACATATTTAAACGAGCAATTCTTTACAAGAATTGCTCGTTTAAATATATGAGATTTTTCCTGTTAGGGGTCACAATTCGACAAAATGAAATAAATGTCATGCTGCAGCTAATATACTATACAACTGAAATTTTTATCATTCTGCGCTTTTACCATTTTGCTCTTTTAACTTTGTGCGCTTTTACTATTTTGCTCCTTTATCATTTTGCTCTATTAACATTTTGCTCTTTTACGATTCCATGGAGCTGTTGAAACCAGAAAATTTAATTATTTCTCCCACTAATGTTCATGTTATTGCCACAGGTGAATCATATTGTCGATTTAGTTACTATTAAAATTAAATGAAAAAAAAATTAGTAAAGCCATTCCAGAGAAAAAATTTAGTAAAGCCATTCCAGAGTCTAAGAATACGCTAACCTGACTGACATAAAGGTACCTAGTGTAAATATTAATAGATGTTTATGAATCACTATAAGAGGTGGGTCCTGTGAAATTGTGAACCTTATACTGACATAATTTTAAAATAAGTGATCTAGTGATTATTGTAATATCTATGTATACTTAGGTTAAGTTATTTTCGAATTTATATTTTACTTATGCCTAGGCCCTCAACATCTGTACACGTTTAGGCGCATAATGACAAAAGCGCAAAATGATAAGTACTCGCAAAATGTTAATAGAGCAAAATGATAAAGGAGCAAAATGGTAAAAGCGCACAAAGTTAAAAGAGCAAAATGGTAAAAGCGCAGAATGATAAAAATTTCAGTTGTATAGTATATTAGCTGCAGCATGACATTTATTTCATTTTGTCGAGTTGTGACCCCTAACAGGAAAAATCTCATAATATATCTAAACTTATATTTAATAAAAATCTCATATTTAAACGAGCAATTCTTTACAAGAATTGCTCGTTTAAATATATAAGATTTTTCCTGTTAGGGGTCACAACTCGACAAAATGAAATAAATGTCATGCTGCAGCTAATATACTATACAACTGAAATTTTTATCATTCTGCGCTTTTACCATTTTGCTCTTTTACCATTTTGCTCCTTTATCATTTTGCTCTATTAACATTTTGCGAGTACTTATCATTTTGCGCTTTTGTCATTATGCGCCTAAACGGCTATACATGGTGATTTTTTTATGTGGGCCTTCAGGGCTATATCCTAAACAATAAGAGATAGCGAAAAATGCTGAAATGCTACATCATTAGATTTTTGAAAAAGGCATTACCCTCGCCAGGAATAGAACCTGTTGATTTTGCAAAAAAAAATATATACATAGGTAACTATATTTTTATACCAATCAATAGTGTTGCTGATAGAGCTTAATTCCTGGAAACAAACATAGTATGGCAAATCAAAGGAAATAGCTCTTTTTTGTAGTTTTCACCAATTCTCATCTTTCCGTCTCTAGCAAAATACCTAATAGCGTAAGGAGCATAGAGGGGAAGTAATATTTTTCAAACTCTTTAAATACGTTCTAAATACTCTACATCACTTAAAATTGGAAAAAAGCAGTTTTTGTTTTTTGTGCAGCAGTTTGTTACGTAATCAGCCATACCTCTTTTTTCAGGGACTGTAGTGTAAAAATTATAGAAGACTACAAAAATTAGATATTTCCTTTGATTTGCCATACTATGTTTGTTTCCAAGAATTGATCTCTATCAGCAACACTATCCACTGGTATAAAAATATTGGATGTTTTTTTTTTTTACAAAATCAACCGGTCTGATTCCTGGCTAGGGTAATCAATTTTTCAAAAATCTAATGATACAGTTTTAGTTTTTATTAAAATCGGGCACGCAACTTCTTTCAGCATTTTTCGCTATCTATTATAGTTTAGGATATAGCCCTGAAGGCCCACATAAAAAATTCACCCTGTATATTTTGTGAGCTTGATGTATGCATCAAGCTCACATAATATACTACTGTATACTATATTTAATAGTTACTGCGTATTTTATTAGGACGGCAGTTTGGTGTAATAATTACAATATTCTTATATCTACATACCTAATCCTTAAATTATTAATAAAATTAATAATTTTATTAATTAAAAAATACAATAATTTTAAAATATGTGATATGTATGTATGTGTTATTATGGGTAAAATAAATGTTACGATATTTACCAAAAAACAGTTTTTTTTCTTTAAACCACTGTTTTAATTACGCCCTTATATTAAAAGAGGTTACTGGTAATTCGACGTATTCTAGAAACTGCTGATTTTCGGATAACCTACATGACCTTTTTAACTGCAAATTATGAGCTTTTGTATAACTCCCTAAAAAGGAATTATGTTGAGTTACCAATAGGCCTGTATATTTTTGAAGTGTTTGTCAAACGGTCTTAAACCTTTTTTTTTTTTCAGATTCTGTATTTACTGTTAAGGTTTTTCTGTTACTTTATTTTTAGGGTGTGGCCACGAAAGTAATACGTAGTTGAAAAATCTAAACTGCAATATGATTTACTCTCATACCATGTCAGCAAGATTGCTGATTAGCTACTAAGTTTCTTGAAAATTAGAAACTTAGTAGCTAATGTGCCAGGCGGCGTCATCTCCTTTAAATGATACCACACCCTATTAATATTCTGGAAATCAATGTTTAGTAATATATACCTAAAAAGTCGTGTACATTTTACTAGTGTTAGTTTTATAAATGAACCAAACTAACACCAGTAAAATTTACACTATTTATTTGGTATGTTTTACTAAACCTAAGACCGGTACAATCAGCAGAACAAACACTGATAAAATATTGGTAGATATTACCAGTTAAAGTTTGATAATAACTACAGAACAAATCTGTTAGATATTACCAAACAAATTTTTGGAAAATACTAAACAAACACGATAGATAATACTAATTATATTTGATAAAATCAGCGATACAGTTCTGGTAGATAATACAATATTACCTCTGATAAAAAGGACGATACACATCTGATAGATTATACTAAGCTAACTTTGATGAGAACTACATTACCACATCTGGTAAATATTACAAAACAAATTTCAGGAAAAATACAAAACACAATATGATAGATAATACTTAATTATATTTGATAAAATCTGCGATACATGTCTGGTAGACAATACAATATTATCTCTGATAAAAAGCACGGTACACATCTGATAGATCATACTAAACTACCTTGATAAGAACTGCATTACACATCTGGTAGATTATATCAACAACCTTTGGTAGTAACTAAAATTAAATCTGGTTATTATTACTAAACTAACGCTGATAAAATACACCGAACGTGATTAGTAAATACTGCTAAATTTTGTTTGTTAGAGTTTACCAAAGAAAATAGATTATACTTACGAGTTAAGTTTAGTTTTCTCTATCAAACTGATTTAATACATTCTACCATATAATAAGTGCTATCTACCAAATTTTTGTTGTAGATTTTACCAAATACCTTTGCATTTTTTATTAAACTAACTTCGGTAATTTGTACCAAAAAAAGTAACACTAGAACATGCAAAATGTATTTAGTAAAATAGACAAGTAACATTGGGTAAAATATACAATATCTGTTTGGTAGATTGCAGCAAACTACATTGTACTTTTTTTACTAAAGTACTTTGATAAAAAGGTTACTAAAGTACATTGGTTGAAAATCTACTAAAGTTCTTTAGTGAGAAACGTTACTAAAGTACGTTGGTAAAAATGTTACTAAAGTACTTTGGTGAGGAATGTTACTAAAGTACGTTGGTAAAAAATGTTACTAAAGTACTTTGGTGAGAAATGTTACTAAAGTACGTTGGTAAAAATTTTTACTAAAGTACTTTGGTGAGAAATGTTACTAAAGTACGTTGGTAAAAAATGTTACTAAAGTACTTTGGTGAGAAATGTTACTAAATTACTTTGGTAAAAAAATTACAAAATATAGGTGTAATCTACCAAATAAATTTGGTACACCACCAACTTAATTTGTTTGGTAAAATCAACAAAAATTCGCGATAGGACCGAAATCAACCGAAAACTTTGGTAACATTTACGCAGAATCTGATAAATTCAACCTAACATTTTTTTCAGTGTTCCTATACTTTTACCACCTTCCTAATTAAATACAGACAAAGTCGGATACAAAAAGCTACTATTTCATACTTTATTACATCTGGAGTAGATACCGTTATCCGTGCGAGGCTGTGTAGGTAATGGGAGAGAGGTCAAAGTGCGGATGGATCAAGCACCTCTCGCGTCAAGTGGTCCTTCTATAGCAGACGAGAGGTTCGTAACGTCGAGCGAATTAATTCAACCCTGCGATACATTACTTCTTATGAACCATATTATTATATTATTTTACGGATGGTATAATAATCTGAGTAATTTTTAGTGTTTCGTATCTTAAAAGAAACTTAATATCAAAATCCGTAAAGTTCGTATTTTACAGTCATCACAATTTTCAAGATTAAAAAAAAATAACAGCAATCGATTAAATTAGGACAAATATATAATATCATACATTTCTCTCACAAAAATCTATACACACTGACTATATCAATCTCCATTCGTCTGTAAACACATCGGTTTCAGCACTTCCATCCAGGAGCGAGAGTATGTTTTGCTTCTTCCATTCACATCTATTAGCCGTCATCTCATCGTTTACATCTCTGTCATATTATTATGTTGTCTCACTCATTCCATCCTTTTCTTAGATCGTCCTCTTCCTTTCCACCCCTCTACCACATGACCCTCTACTACATACTCTTCTAGTCACATGCGTTTCTTCTCTCCTATCCATAAAATTCATTTGTTTTTTTACTTCTTCTAGCAAAAACTACTGAAGCGATTGCGATGTATTCATAGATACAACTGTAGTTCAGGAATAATGATATATAGTCGACCTATTAACCCGATTCACATCCTTAACATACGCGGCTGAGCCATGAGGCGCCAGTTGGGCAAAAATTATTTATTTACTAATTCCATGCATCATTATAAACTTATTACAGATATAGGGTTGTCCGAAAAACGCAAATGTTCAAATACAGACGGTCCTTATTTATTTAATATTATAAAACCGAATAAATAAAAAAACCGAAATCATGATGAAACAATTTAAAAACAAAATAAACACGATATAGGTAAGTATCTGTGTTTTTATTAAATTATTAAAAACATGACATATAAATAAATATTGTCAATTGTCCTACAATTATGTAATTAGTAGAAATCAACTGGACTTTTTACCGAATTTCTCATTATGGAAGCTAGAATACTTAGATTAAAAATTATGCCCTTAAATTAACCGACTTCTTAAAATACAAATACTTTTTCTAATTCATTTAAATGTTCGAATGACAAGGATTAACGACTACCGCACACAGATATAAAATGTTTATGCTACAAATGGAGACTTCCAAAAAAGCATAAATTTCCACTCTTTTTTAATTTAAGTGATAGTATTATAACTATATAATTATAACACACTGGTAATTTAAATGGTGGCTTGTTAGTCACTTTCGCAATTTCAGGCATTCTGCTTCAGCGGAAACTCTCGCTAAGGGCGAACAGCTTTGTAGGCAAACCTCCTGTTTAGGTATAATGTCTTTATTAGCATCTCGCATAAGATAACTAGAATTAAAGGGAATTAAACTGTTTAAAAATGTCTTCTCTATTCTACTGTATCTAATTTAAATTTATCTGCTGTCGCACGATGCAGAAACGAAATTAAACAATTCCAATTTAACCATTAACTACGGAAAATTCAAATAGATTTAAAGGCGTTTCATTGTTGAGTTTTGTAATTAAAAACTGGAAATCAACGTGAGAATATTTAAGTAAGTACCTAAAAGAATGATGCCTACATTCTTTTTGTTAAATTAGAGATAAAATTTAGAGCGTTTTTTGTTTGAATTTATTAAGGAAACATTCTGTTGATTTAGAAAGAAAGAAAGAGAAAGAAATGTGAGAAGCTACTATCTTTAAAGTACATTGAATCCATAGTGTTTAAGACGCTAAATAATGCCTTGGCACACGTAGTAAAGTAGGCATGCCCAGCACCTTCTCACTCTAAACTTAGTCGATCCTGTCCAGAGGAAATGTCTTAGTAGTCAAAAAGTCTGGAGCCAACTAAGCCGGTGGATTCATCACGATGTTTCCTTTACCGTTAGTGCAATGTTAATAGTATACATAATTTTTTAGATCAGATTCAACAGTGGTGTTTTTATAATTGTAAAAAATATGCTTATTCAAAAATTGTAACCGAGACTAGACTTGAACTCACAACCGTTAAGATGCGCTATCAAATGCGCCCTACTGTCAAGCACGTCATAGGTGACATGGTAAGAAACGCATTAAACCCTAACGAATCAAGTTTTTTTAGAGACAAATTATTTCTGTAAAATATTATCTATTATCTGATAGCCCAGTAATTCCGAATGTCGTGTGTTCGAATTGCGGTCGGTCGTAGTCCACGCAGAAAAAAATTATCTTGAAGAACAAGAAATACATATCTGCCTTTAGGCCGCGAAAACACTGGCGAGACGATCTCGATCGCTTTGAGCCAAACTGACCGGAAGTCGCAGAGGACCGCGAAGGGTGGAAAGAGATGGGTCAGGCCTTTGCCCAGCAGTGGAAAACCCCAAGCAAAACCAAAAAAATCATTAATTAAACAACAGTATTCATAAATTATTAAGAACCCTGCTAACTTTTCTCAAGACAATTTCTTAAAAAAAAATCAAACAAACTTAATAAGAATTCTTTGGGGGTGGTTTTTCCGTTCAATTGCTATTCACATTTATATTATTATCAACATAATAATAAAGATACCACAGTTAATTAGGTCTGTTACTGCGATAGTTAATAGATTAAAATACCAGTAGCTATGAAATTAAAAAAATTCATACGTTTTCACTCGCCCCAAATAGCTTGTACCCTATAATTAAGAATTCTTTAATAACAAGCTCCACTCAAAACTGGCCAATAAAAATTATGACCCAATTATTAGTTAGAGCGTTTATTAACATGATTTTATATAATTTTTAAGCAACATTTCTGTTACGTTGTTTTAATTATTTTATGAAAAATTCTTTGTTAATTTATGTTGTTTAGTTACAAGTTACTGAAATTTAATCTATACTTCTATACTGATCTTTAATATTATAAAGCTGAAGTATTTCTTTGTTTATTTGAACGCGCTAATTTCAGGTCAAAATGAAAAATTGTTTTAGTGTAGAATACCTAGTCCATTTATAGACTACTAGCTGCGCCCCGCGGTTTCACCCGCGTAAGTCCCGATCCCGTGAGAATATCGGGATAAAAAGTAGCCTATGTGTAATCCAAGTCTCCAGCTATCTAGATACCGAATTCCATTACAATCGGTTTAGTAGTTTTAGCGTGAAGGAGTAACAAACATACATACACACACACACGCACACACAAACTTTCACATTTATAATATTAGTAGGATATTACATCACGCTATAACCAATAGAAGCGAAGCATCAATTAAATTTTAAAATGTGGTGCAATTTATGGTTTATGGTTGCCTGAAAGAGATTGCCCTTTACCGCCAACTTGGATAATGGAAGTTTAGTTTTTAGTTCCGAGCCTAGTGCCAAAACACAAAATGCAATGTGCACTGCCCTCCCACCCACTTGAAGAGGCATGCAATGAGGACAAGCAAAAATTAGTATTAGTGACACAATTCATAAACCACGTGTTTCGCGTCTACACGACGCATCATCAGGATTGACACCCCGACCGCACTATTTGGACGACAGACGTTTGATACGAGACGTCGCTCTCCGAGATGTTGCCTCGCTGAACGCTGGAACAAGAGTGAGTCAACGACGCGGACGCCGCCGCTCCGTTCTTTTTTTTGCCGTCAACTGTCCAATTGGATATTTTTATTCTATTTCTCGTTCGTTATTATTCTCTGTAAAATTTTACCTGGTAAATCCGCGGAGCGCAGCTAGTAGAAAATATAAAACAAAATTCAACCACATAAGATTTAAATGTTTCACGTCTCAAAAATATGAGCTAATAAAGTTACCTATATATTATATTTGGTGCCTAAACAGTAAAAATATTTCGTTTGTGTATTTTATGGAACAAACAACAATTCGAGGAATCACATGTTATCTATGTTCCAAAATAAGACTCATAGAGAGCAGGATTACAAAATACCTACCTAAATACAGTCTTATTGTTATTGGAAATTATACTAGCAAGCCTACTTTTGTTCTACGACTTTTGGAAATTCGAAATAAAAAATGAAAATTTTGAGGTTATGTAAATTCGAAAAACAGCTGATTTTTTTCAAACAAAGGTCATTCAGACCGAGAACAGTAGATGAAACCTAAAAAATAAGTAAAACTTTAAGGTTACTCACCTCTCCGTGTAAGGAACAGCTGATTTTCAGGTAAACCTAACCTCAAAATTTTCGAAAAAATGTTCGAATTTCCAAAAGTCGTAGAACAAAAGTTGTTAGTTTAGGTGCACAGAAGTAGCCCTTAACGGCTTGCTAGTATAATTTCCAATAACCCTGTATAATAAACTACCTTTTTCCCGCTGTTTTACGCGCGTTAGACTCTCTAAGTGATGTTTATTTAAATTGAAAAGTATCACAGAATACCTACTTAAATGTTACTACGAAAGCACTTTTTACCTCGGGTCAAATTTTCAAAAATCCGTTCCTATTGGCACTCATACAAAATTTGAGACTCTTCGCACTTGTAGTTTCTGAGTTTTCCTGATGAAAGACTGAGTGAGTGAGTGATTTTCTCTTTTATAAATATAGGAGACTAGCTGCGCCTTGCGTTTGCAGCCACGTAAGTCCCGATCTCGTGGGAATATCTGGATAAAAATGCATATGTCACTTCAAGTGAAGCTATGTATCTTCATGCCAAGTTTCATCAAAATCGGTACAGTAGTTTCGGAGTCTATTCAATGCAAACAAACAAAGAAATCTTTCCTTTTTAACCGACTTCAAAAAAAGGATGGGGTTCTCAATTCGTCGGGGTTTTTTTTAAAATGTATTTTCCCTGATTACTTACTCGGAGACGCCTAGACCGATTTAGAAAATTATTTTTTTATTTGAAAGGGGATAGCTCATTATAATATTAAGTATATACTAGACAAAAACATTTCTTTTTTATTTAATTTTATTTCGGAGCAAAACAATTCGAGGAATCATTATGAAACATATTACTTTTAGGGATTTTATTTCAAGAAATCACTAGCTATACCAAAATATGACACGATAATATCAGAATTTCAAAACACTCTTTCAAATGATAAATATTCTATAACTGCAACGAAATACTTTAAAAATAAACGTGAGTGTTGCAAACTCTGATGGTTGCTGCCTAATATTGTATGCAATGAATATTCAACACATACTGACGCGGCATAAATTTAGCAAACTAAGTAATACGAGTACAAACCTCACGTATCTTGTATTCACACGAGGTTTTTTGTTAGATTTTTTTTTTGTAAAGTCGGCGCACTGGTAAAGTCGTCTATTTTTTCAGCCTAATACTAATTTATGTATATTGTCTAGTTTTGAGAAAAACAAGGCTGTTTTCTAATGAATAATTTTGTGAAATGTTAGAAATTTGTTACAAAAGGTTTATTATGCTTTTGTTATTAAATTTTAACCAACGCTCTAGGCCTTGTTGTAGGCGCTCTAGGTTTTGTAATATTTTAAAAATTACAGTAAAAAGTATTCGAATAAAATGCTTTTTTACAGGGTTTCTGTAACACATTCAATAACTCAAAAATAATATTTACAATTTTATAAACGTACTAGCTGCCCTCCGCGGTTTCACCCGCGTAACTCCCGATCCCGTGGGAATATCGGGATGTAAGCTATCCCATCTCTCAAGTTGGATCGAACTGCACATGGTGTGCGAATTTTATTATAATCGGTTAAGTGGTTTAGGAGTCCATTGAGGACAAACATTGTGACACGAGATTTATATATATTAAGAAGAAGAAGATAAACTTTTATTCTTTCAAATAGCACACAGAGTTGAATAAAATATCAGATAGGTACCGATAATATAACTTTAAATAACTTATAGTATAGTATAAATAAACAAAATATCAAGTTTCCTTTTGTTTAAAATTCTACATACACACGTATCACATCAAAATCTAATTAGGATTGTTTTGGTAACTCCAAATTACATACAATACCTACGAACTGTATTAATAACCTATTCAAATAATTGGGTTGAAGGACTCGTGTTTCACGCAAGCCTTCTCAAGAGGCCGAACAATTAAAGTGTAAACACAACGCTGGCTAGAGGCTCGGACGAATTTATACTCTACTACTCGACGTAGTATTTCGACACAGAATATTATACACTTATCTATCTTCTACCTTCTATTCTCTATTTACATCTTTATTCATTATTAACACCATGTATCCAGAAATTAAATATATAGGTATTAATATACATTATTTTTCTTTTTTATTCGTAGAGAACGCCTGGAACGTTTGCGATGAAACTCGGTTTGTAGGTGGCTGAAGACCAAGAATAAGACATCGGTTACTTTTTCCATGGGACTTACGCCGCAGTCGCAAGACGTAGCTTGTATTAAAATAATCTTATCTATATATTTAAAAACGAAAAAAAACTCATTCTTTGAAACTACACATGAGTTCCTATTAGGTCATAGGCACGCATAAAAGATTTTTGGGCATTCCATCTCTAAATGGCTAAAAAGGGCTAAAGTCAAGAAGAAGAGAAGTAAAAGTAATTTTGGCAAAGTGTTTAAAAGCAGACAGGTACGTAAGTACCTACACTAGATTATTACACAAACAAGCAGACTAAATGATGATCAATTTCGCCTTCGCCATGGCCGTGCTTCTTGTCACTTCTGTGTCCATAAAATAATTATAATAATTTTATATAATTATAATTAAAAATAATTTTATCTGTTACTCCAAAACTCAAACTTTCGAAATATCAAGTTAAATTGCAAGTTCAGTAGTTTTTACTTATAGAGGTAACACAGTAACACTCACAGTGTCATATTTTTAAAGGTATAAGTTATTTACCACACACAATCTACCAAAAAAATTGTAAATAGTTTAGTCAGACGCGTTTAAATAAGTTTATGAAGTTGACCACTGACAATCTACCAAAAATGTTTTGTTTTACTCAGACGCATTTAATTAAGTTTGGCAGTACAGTGTTACCAAGTTTTACCACTGACAATCTAATCAATCATCACTACATAGTATAAAACAAAGTCGCTTTCTCTGTCCCTATTTCCTTTTGACCGCTTAAATCTTTAAAACTACGCAACGGATTTTGATGCGGTTTTTTTTAATAGATAAAGAGATTCAAGAGGAAGGTTTATAATGTATAATACATGCATAATATAGCCGTGCGAAGCCGGGGCGGGTCGCTAGTATATTGATAAGAATTGAACTCAGATGCATTTAAATAGATGTAGGATATTTACCACTTATAATCTACCGAAAATTTTGCTAACAATTTACCCAGACTAATTTTAATAGGTGAAAAATATTTGTTATTGTGAATCTACCGAGCATTTTGTAAACAATTTTACTCAAACGCATTTAAGTTTGACGTTATATAAACAGTAGCAACGTTCTGGCCAATTTGTTTGGCCATGCATACGTTTCCATCATACTCACTCCAGCGAGAAGTGATCAATTATTTCAACCGACATCGACACACGAGGACACGTTCATCAAAGACGATAGTATTTCGAAACGTCTCAATATTTCATACACTGTCATTTTCTCAATTATTCTAAGGTGATTTCATGGTCTAAATATGGCTTAAGTTTGTTCATAAATAACTTTCTCTGCCTTAGTTTTAACAGCAAAAGTCCTGATCTCGTAAAAATATCCAAGTATATTCCAAAGATTCAGCTATCTTTATTTTAAATTTCATCGCAATCAGTTCAATAGTTATGGCGTAAAGAAGTAACAAACAAACACACTTTCTCACTCATGAGTTTTCTTATCTATAAAGTTATAAAGTTCTATTGCAGCGCTCTGCAGGTAACTTGCGCGTAAATCCTTATTAAAACTTACCGAATGTCAATAAATAATAATGTTTATACTAAAATTTATCAAAATTGGTCTTGTAATGGTAGTTTTAAAACAGTGTTAATTAATATAACCAAAATAAAACTAACATTTCTTCATTTTCATTGACGACCCAGTTGGCACAATGGTCACCATGTTGGACTGCCAAACACAGGGTTGCGGGTTCGATTCAAAGTCAAAGTCAAATTTCTTTATTTCTTTCGATGCTTATGTTTAAAAATACAATGATCACTTGAAATCGTCTTATAAAACTAAGTTAGGATGTGTGCCTTCGGAACGCGCCCACCAATGAGAAGAAGGCACAAGAAACTCATGGGGGGTTCCCCCCTCAGACGAGTATTTATGCTTAGATATTTGTCTGGGGTCTGGTTGTTTCTATGTATTATAAGTATATATTTACAAAATAAAAAGTATATAAGTAGTATATCCGTTGTCTAGCACCCAGAAGCTAGATGGCGAGGTGAGGAATGTCGTGTAATATTTATTTATTTCTCGTAATTAGTATTTAATTTTATAAAATGTCCATATTTGTAATAAGTAAGTTAGTATATCCACAATAATATTAATCGATGTCAAATAGTTTAGAAACCATTATAACAGTATGCCATCAAATAATTATGATGAATTAGAAGCAAACTCGAGGCGATGCGATAACGGGTCGCAATTAATCAACTTCATTAAACTTCCATTAAATTTCGGTCTGTTTTCACTTAATAAAGTTTATTTCGAACTGTTTTCCTATTGAGTCATGTCATTTTCAATGATATTGTATGCTAATTGAACTTATTTTTTGATAATGTAATGATAAATAAATGTTTAATTACAAAAAAAAAATTTGGTTAGTTTTATTACTTACAAGTTTGTAAAGTTTTACTTACTGACGACCCAATTGGCACAATGGTCACCATGCCGGACTGCCAAACACAGGGTTGCGGGTTCGATTCCCGTTTCAGACAAGTATTTATGCTTAGATATTTGTCTGTTGTCTGGTTGTTTCTATGTATTATAAGTATATTATATTTACAAAAGAAAATTATATAAGTAGTATATCCGTTGTTTAGCACCCATAACACAAGTCTAGTTACTTAGCTTGGGCTAGATGGCGATGTGTGGAATGTCCTGCAATATTTATTTATTACTTACTACGACTCTTTCTACTCAAGATAGAGTTGAAGCACCCTGTAATATTATATTGTCTTTCTGAAAAGACTGAAAAGTACCATATCAACAGTTCTAAAAATCAGGTCAGAATTTAACTACGGTAATAGAATTATCTGTTGCCGTTTTAAGTTTATCTACAAACTAGCCAACAGGACACAAAGAGCAGTCGTTATATAGTTATGCCATTTATTTACTGATTTTGGCAATATCACTAATTTCATATTAAAATTGAAAAACACACAAATAAAAATTAAATTACACAAATAAAAATAAAAAACACCGTCCAGAGCGTCTCCACGCGGCATCGTCCCCAAGAGACTGGCGGCATTCCCTCTCTGGATAGCCAGGCTCACCCTTTGAGTGAAGAATCCGCCAGCCCTTCGGTCACCTGATGCCGCATTAAGACGCCCCGTCAGGACCTTCATAAATAAATGGGCACTAGGGCCCCAAGCTTCCAGAGTTCCAGACTAATTTCATTGATGATAACACATGTAGTAAATAAGTAAAGTAAGTAAATTAACGCAATAAGAAATGCAATATGCATAATATTATTTATTATGTTATATATCTAACTATCTATTTTTCGATACGCTGTCTTTTGTATTTTTAGTACGTTTCTATTTGTGATTGAGGGAAACTATGGAGCACGTACTGTGTGAATGCGACGTCTTAGCAGCGAAGCGTATGAGCCTCCTTGGGAATGCGTATCCCAAACCGGAGGAATATAGGTTTCTTCCTCTGAGTGGGATCACCGCGTTAATCGACCACTTCTTCAAAGAGTAAGAAACATCAAGGTAGGGGTAAACACAAAAGATCCCATTGGGTCGAAGTGTTGCTGGCAACTTGTCAGCCCCCATTATATTATATAAGATAAGATATTTGTGATTGTCTGTAATTGGCTTTCTGTTTCTATTTCTTCTGTTTTATTATGTTAAACTTAGCTGTAGACTTTCCTTTAAATAAAATAAATAAATAAATATTATTATAGTAAGTATAACTAATATTATTGTAGTGCCCAACCTGGTTCATGTTGTGTCTAAATATATTTGTGTAACGTACCTACTACATGAAGCAATTAATTATGATTATGACTTTAAAAAGTCGCCTTCAATATATGCCCCATGTAGCAAATTCCATACATAACTTACAATAACTCATCATTATCATTCTATCTGGAAAATTCCTTTCTAATGAGCTTTTTTCTCTTAAATAATATGTATCTATCAAAGACTCCAAATTAACTCCGGATTAAAATTAAGCACATGAAGATTATTTTTGAAAGTCCGTATAAGGGTGCACACAGACCACAAGGAATAATTAAACAAAAAGACTAACACAAATAAAATCTCATCTGTCGCGTCAAAATCTGTCGCGAGAACGGCGGAAAATGCTCACCCACAAAAGTGCCCAACGCGCCATAAGAAGTTTTCACTTCAAAAAAATCGTCTGACAGTAGATGTTTTTTTTCTGGTTGGTTTAGGTAAGTGCTTTGGGTATATTACATTTGATATCATTTTTCGCTATTGTCAGAGGTACTACAATGCCCTAAATAGCATGGATCAATGTTTCTGTCGCTGTATCATTCGTCCAAATTAGATTGTCTTCATCTTATCTCTGTCCTTATCCTAATTTATATGAAGTCAACGCAATATCATCTTCAGTTTTATTGGTATCAGTAACGTCCGGTCATTTGACACCATCTTTGGTGATGCAGCTTTAGCAGATGGCCCTATCACGTGGAGCACTAATGGTCTGATGATAAACTCAAGGTCTTCCAAACCCGTTAGTCACCTTTTACGAAATCCACGGTAGGAGACACGATAACTGTTTCTATACCAAGAGGAGGTTTCTATACAGGACGTCCACTGCTGAATATAGGCTTCCCTCAAAAACTTGAGCGATCGGTTGCATGCCCTCTGCGTCAAACGGCTTATTATAAAACAAAACATAATAAACTTGATTTTTTGCCATTAAAATTAACAGTCGGCGAGCTGTTGACCGACAGTTTGCCTTCGCCCTCAAAGTTCGTTCTAAGCGAAATAAATCATTCAATTTGGTTTATTACTTCGTAATTCTAAGGGTAGTGTAACAACGGGGTGAAATTAAATAAAAAATAGTTTATTATCGTCTTGTATTGTAAAGTGCTCCCAAAATATGGGTATAAAATACTGGTAACATATTCTAAATAATCATTTCAGCGTTGCAGCAGCTGCGCTGAGTATAAGAGTGGGTTTTTGGGTCCTAAAATTCAGGCAACGGCCAAGCTTAGGTTCCAATTCTCCTATAATTAAACAACTATGTAATTATTTGTCTTTATAATGCATTATAATAAGTTAGTGGTAAAAAAATATCCTGTAATATTTATTTTTACTATTGACTAGGTTTAGATTTAATTTTTTTATTTTCTTTTGATTGTTTTTTGGTTTTTATTTTTTATTTTGTTATTGTTTTATGTATGTACTTATTTTTGTGTATGATTGTTAATATCATAAATAAATAATATTTATTTTTTGATTTATTTATTTGTTATTTGATTGAGTTAGCCTGTTGTTAAGTGTAAAAGTAGGGAACTACCAATTACTTCTACTCCAACTTCTTCTTTTTCTTCGTCTTCTTCTTTTCCTACCCACCTAAACTTGTGTGTAGTAAAATAATGCCGCAGTGGAAGCTGCAACAGAAAAGACCTGACCGGAGAAAGAGTGGACCAAAGAAAACGAGAGCCAATCAAGGTAAAAGTTGACCACGAAGTCAACTATGGGTCGAACTTGACCTCTGACAATTTGACCTTTGACTTCGAAATCTAAATTTAACCTCGAACGTCCTCTGTTCAAAATGTTAAATAACTTATGCGCAACATAAACCGACATCTTCATTCTAGTTATAACATGTGTGAGATTTATTAACAGCTACAATGTGTATAAAACGTAGTGTATACTTGCCTTTAATGGTTTAGGTCATTCAATGTCAATAGTCAAAGGTTACCTTGTGTACCTATTACGCGTTGATTTCGAATAACTAACGAATTTTCACTAGAAAATTACAGCTTTCAATTCTAATTATGTGTTTTAAAACATTAATTGTATTTGACTGATTTACTAAGAAGATAAATAAAACATTTTTTTGGGCGACCAATTTTTATAAATTAGCTGCAGGATATTAACGCCCGTATATACAGATGGTACTTAAGTTACTCTTGGATAAGTTAACGCACTGCGCTAAATGCGGCCCTATGATTGATCAATTTTGAGCTTCTTCACTTTAACGAATCGGCATGTTATTTGCGGCTCTATGCGTTCGCGCGCACTATGCAATCTCATAGTTTTTATTGTGAATACGGGTGTAAGATAAACAAAAGATGTTTATGGGTTTCATAAATTCAGTCGGGCGGAGTTATATATTTACAAAAAAAAGTTACTTACGTAGATATCATAATATAATTTTTCAAATCGTTATAGCATGGCTTCAAAGCGTTGCAAGCTTATGAACCTCTTATTTATAAGTTTTATGTGCCCGTTATAAATAAACGGCATGAATTAAAATATACAACAGGTAATTTTATTTTATTTATCCACTCTTTTATATGGCACAATGGTCACCATGCCGGACTGCCAAATATATAGGGCTGCGGGTTCCATTCCCGCTTCAGACAAGTATTTATGCTTAGATATTGGTCTGTGGTGTGGTCGTTGCTATGTATTATATGTATATACTAGCTGTCCCAGCAAACGTTATTTTGCCATTTATAAAAAAATGTGATAAATGAAGAACTTCACATAAACCATCTACTAAATAGTCCGAACAAAGCTTAAAAATTTGGTCTGGATAGGTGAGCCCGTTCTTGAGTTATAAAATTACAACGAAAAGTGGCATTGATTTCTATATAATACAGCGAATAAAAAAAAGGGGTCTGTTGGACTTCGAAAAAGTAATAGAACATAAATATATCTGTCTGTCTGTTTGTTTGTTACATAATCTACAATTAAAAACGAATAAACCAAGTGAAATCTGAGGAAAGTCGTGGTATACTTTACATCAAAATCCAATAAGTAGGTGCTGAGTTATCAATAAAAAAAACTGCAGCTGCTCGAGAAAACCCCCCGGTCGAACGCCTTACAAAGAAAGACGAACGTCACATAATACATAATAGTGTATATCCCGATATTCCTACGGGATCGGGACTTATGCGGGTTTGAATATGGAATAATTCGTATATTTAATTTCACCCGCGTAAGTCCCGATCTCGTTTGAATATCGAAAGAAAAAAGAATATTTCGTATATTTTATTTCACCCGCGTAAGTCCCGATCTCAAAAAAAAAAGAATATTTCGTACGTATATTTAATTTCACCCCCGCAAATCCAGATCTCGTTTGAATATCGAAAAAAAAAAAAAAAGTATCCTATGTCCTTCTCCTGGTTCTGGTACCCACAAGATCTAATTAAAATAATAACGGGTCGAATGCGAGTCGTACTCACGCGCTGAGGGTTCCGTACATTAGTTTCATTCCAGACAGTTACAGACAGTGTCAGACAGTGCCAGACGGTGCCAGACGGTGCCAGACGGTACCAGACTGTACCAGACGATACCAGACGGTACCAGACGGTACCAGACGGTACCAGACAGTACCAGACAGTTCCAGACAGTTTCAGACAGTACCAGTCAGTGACAGACAGTTGTACAGACAGTTGCACAGACAGTTGCACAGACAGTTGCACAGACAGTTGCACAGACAGTTGCACAGACAATTGCACAGACAGTTGTACAGACAGTCCTCGACTTTACAAGTTAAGTAAATTTTACTTTTTTTACTTTATTAACCTTCACAATGGGTTTTGTACCCGTCTTGAGGATCCCCAATTCAAAGTAGAGACAGCAAGACCTGTGAAGTGAAAAATATCACTACTAGGTACTAATGAGTGATTTTTGGGCTTAAGAGTTCCAATAAGATAACAAATGAGTGAAAATAAGAACTACAAGGTCTACTTTAAATCGCCATGTTTAAAAATAATGACCTTGAAAAGCATTTTGTTTAATGATATTTTATTACAATAACATAAAACAAAATAAGTTTTGATAACTATTGTTGACATTATACTTTTTGTGAAACTATAATGTTAGGTTTTTAACAACCAAATTGTTGTAAAGTATTATCTTATTTATTTGATCAGCACATATTTGTTAATATTTTTTGATTAAATTGAAGGCGCATCAAATTTACTAAGTAAATATACCATGGTTTCACGATAAAAAACCATTTGCAAGGGCTCCGTGATATTATGCTGCGGTTTACACGTACATTTTTAATACTCACCAAATAGATGCAATATGGCTGTCACAATTAACACAATAGAACAAAGCACACCGTTTTTCGTTTATCTCCGCCGAAAATAAGACTAGTTATGACAAATTAGTCACTCAACGAATGAACGGTATCGATTTATCGTTCAATCATTCACTCACAGCGCGCAATTCGCACCGTTAGTTCCAAGTGCCACTCAGGGTAACAATTCGAACTCTTATGCAACGCTTCTGCAACTATAAATGAGTTGCAATTTTTCTCCCTTTAGTAATATATAGGTTGCATATAGGTTCTAACCACCTATATAGAACTTAATCAAGGTGGAGTTTATTACTAAAGGTTGTAACGTAATACTATTTAATTTTCATTTCAACAATATATTTCGTAATAAAATATACGAATAAGTAAAAAGTTCACATTTCAAAATATTTAGATTTCCCGCGTAAACCTTTTGAATCCGAGGCGAGCGCGCGCGCGCCACTATAACCAGCTTAGTGCCGTGTGCAGCTGTGCGGGCGCGCGGGAGGATGTTACCGACGACAGCGACATAAAGTGACTCGGCCATTTTCAATTTCGCGTCCCGCGGTGTCCTACGGCCTCGCACCTTTTGCGACTTCAAGCCGTTGGGCATTCGAATATTGTGGTATTCGTTTAAATAATTATAAATTAATAAAGTTTAGTGTGCACCCCACATATTTGGGTAAGTGTTGAACATTATTCCAATAGATTTAGGGATACGCAATAGTAGGAACATAAACTGTGAACACCATTTTCATATTTAATTTAATGTTTTATTTTCAGCTATTTAGCTATGTATCGCTAAATTGACTGCTTGATCATCACATTTCATTATTCATGTATAGTTAACCCCATTTAATAATATTGTACCGATTAACATTCTAACGGATTTTCATTATTTTCCGAATTACCCACATAATTTCATAAATTCATTCATTTTTTGCTAAATCATCATACCTAGCTATTATCATTCATTTGTTATTTAAAATTCATTGTTGCTGATTTAAATTCACTTAATTTCATCTTTGTCCCTGCACTCCGTTCTGCTTTGCTTACGACCACCTCACCAACTCTTGGGCTCCCTTATAGCGTAACCGAGGGGCGGTACGTCAGCAGCAGACAGTGAAGGGACATGTTTTGTCATTTTTTCCTGGACGTCAATTCCAGGGTGCAAGTTTTGGTTTTAAAACCTTACTCGACGTCGGTCGAGGCCTGCTGCCTCCCGTCAGCGCGAGACGTCATCACGCCCCTCGAGTACTACCCGCGTCCAGGACTGCTTCCAGTCATCCTAGCTGCTGGACGGACCCGCGAACACCTTCGGAACGCCCAGGGGAGTACCTACCGTGCAACGGGGTAAGTTCTTGGCCGGTTTAAAATCGTACCCACGACCCGTAACCCGGACACGACCGTCGTTACTTTGACACGACCATCGTCTTTTACGCCACAAGGTTCCAAAAAAATACTATATGCAAGCTATTTGTTACCAAATGTGTTACTTGGGAAGCTACCTCTCCATCAATTTTCAGCCAAATCGGTTCAGCCGTTCTCGAGTTATAAAAAGTGTAACTAACACGACTTTCTTTTATATATACAAGTATATATAGTTTATATATATAAGTAGTATATCCGTTGTCTAGCACCACAACACAAGCTTAGTTACTTAGCTTAGGGCTAGATAGCGATGTGTGGAATGGCCTGCAATATTTATTCATTTTATTTTAACTTGCTAGAAAAATAACATTAAATTTTAAATAACCTAACCACTATTCCGTCTTTAGAAAATATATCGCAAAACATACCATTATTTACACCAATATTTCATAGTCTCTCACAGCATACAGTATTTTCAAAATACACTTTACCAACATAAATCATCTTTGAATACATCCAGCTCATATCAATCATTTCAGCCTTTCGGTTAATACCGTGAGGGAAAGAAAAACACATTTCCAAAGGTCCTTTTTATTTAAATCGGATCACGTGGGGCTTTAAGATGGTTTCCTTTGCAGAGATTTCAAATATTTTATCCTGACCATTGTTATGAATAGGTTTCATGGAAATTGAGAGGTATTGCTTAAAAAAACTGTTAATTTAACGGGTTTTTTATTTGTCTAATTTTTTCACCCTAACCACGAAAGTGTAATGTCTTTTTTATTACTCATACTCCGAAAGTAGGTGTAGAGGTGCCTGAAGAGCGTGTAGAAAGAAAAACTTTCAGCCCTAGGGAAAATCGCTTTCACTGACAGCTGTCATGTCAAATTATGGCTTCGCACGGCTAGTGCAATGTGCATGTAGCCAGTATCAGTGTCATTACGCATTAGGAACTTCAAAACCTAACCTCCTTGCTTTAAGTAACACCAAAGAATAACACGACATGTATAAATAACCTCTTTGGTCCCAACCTTGTAGGTAGTATGGAGTCTCTCATTCACTCTTGTTGTTAGGAAGAATTTTATGTATTACAGATTCGTAATGAAAAGCAGTGTTTACCTCGGGTGAAAGACTTATTTAGTCCCTCGAACTATTAGCGCCCTCGCTACGCGCGGGCGCCAAACTCTGTGTAACAATGTACTATTAATGTTTTCGTACGAATTACCTGCTGTACCTGTAAAAGCTACCACCACTGCGAAAACGATAAAATTCAATTTAATTTTATATATATATTTTTTTATAAAAAGTTTCGCAATAAATTTTCATACAATTTTCTTCAATGAAAAATGGTTATGACACCGGTAAACAAATTCATAAAAGATGTGTTTTTACTTATTGTTTGATTTTAATCTAACAACCGCTATGAATTAGATTCTAAGTAACAAAAGAAGATCGAAACAGAAGCAAAAGACGGTCAAAATATGACAGTAGACGAAATAGCAGTTCTCTGCACATGCATAGAATGCCTTGTAGTCGTATTGACGAATTATTTCCTTAGACCTTAGAGGATGCTATATAGCATCCTCTCGACTTAGTCGACCGTTTCCTTTTCCGTTTCCGTTTCGTTTTAGATGGAGTAGGCTTGCCCCATACCTATATAGGTATGGGGCAAGCCTACTCCATCTAATACAATTTTTCTAAATAACACTAATACATCTAATACAAAATTTTGATGCGGTTTTTTTTAATAGATGGAGTGGTTCAAGAGGGAGGTTTATACATGCATAATATAGCCGTGCGAAGCCGGGCCGGGTCGCTAGTGTTAATAATATTATAACTTCTAATTAAAACAAAGAAAAATCAACTTAATTAAGTTATCTGTTCCTCAAAAACAATGTTTTCATTTTAAAATGATGAACCTATTTTAATTTCACATCAATTAATCTTTCCAATATTATTTTTCATTACTTCGTGAGAAAACAATTTCGGACGTTTTCAAATTAATGTTTTAATTAAGATAACAATTAAATTTTGTGCAATTAAAATTATGTTCGGATTCAATCTTATTTTATTTTAGTTGTTTGTTTCATTAACGCAGCAATCACTATCACTTCATCATCACTACATAGTATAAAACAAAGTCGCTTTCTCTGTCCCTATATCCCTATGTATGCTTAAATCTTTAAAACTACGCAACGGATTTTGATGAGGTTTTTTTAATAGATAGAATGATTCAAGAGGAAGGTTTATATGTATAATACATGCAAAATATAGCCGTGCGAAGCCGGAGCGGGTCGCTAGTGAATGATGAAACGCACTCTAATTTGGTCCATTAGTCCATCTTTGTACCAACAATACAAAATCGCACTGAATATAGTACAGTCACATTACCAATTAGCTGATCCCCACGTGACCCAGAGATCACTCGCAAAATTACACCTGATTCTGTTTTTTTTTAACAATATACTATACAATAATATATATATAAAAAAATAACAAAATAGGTAAATACTATATTTTTTACAGATATTTAATGCGAATGAGCTCTGGGTCACGTGGGGTTCAGCTAATTGGTAATGTTGCTTTACATCATACTATTGTTTTCCTAAGTACTGTTATGTTAATTGCTTAATATTTTAGCTAGCGTATGTTACGTGCAATAAACGAAGTTATACCTACCTACTTTACTAGCTCTACTTTAGCAGTAATGTTCACTCGAGCAACTAATAGTTAATGTGTGCAATTTGTCTGTTTTATGGCAAGAAGCTAAGTTGTCTGCTGGTCTGGTATTTGTTGATAATTAATAAATATTTTTGACATGATAACCACTAATAAATCGGTGGAACACCTGCATTCACAAAAAAGTGTCACGGTAAAAAGGTGTGACGTCATGCATCATGTTAATATTACCAGACGCGTCATGGTAACTTAGGAAACAGTAATAATATCGCTCATCTGAATTTGTGTTATGGTGACGAGTGAAGAATAGAAGACTAATATAAAGGAAAAAATATATAGAAAAAAAGACAAAATTAATAAAAAAATAAAGGAAAAAAAAGGCAATAAAAAATGATTACCAATTTTGATTTAAATTTTTATCGTTTTCGTATGACTTTATCACGTAAAATTATTATCGTTCAATTAAACAATCAAAGTCAAAGTTCTTAATTAATTTAAAGTTTGTATATAATTTGTAAGAAATCACATTGAAATGTCTTAAAAACTAAGTTAGGATGTGTGTCAAACATCTCGTTGCGGTAAATAGCCCGTATATAAGTACAACTACTACAACATTTTATGAAGATGATGTCATGTTTCTTAATCCCCCCAAAACACCATGTTAAGTAACGTTTATGTTTCACTTGTTAAATGATTGAATTATTTAACGAATGATTGAATGCCGCGTGCCTACCAAAACTTGGTGCAAAATCAATTCATACCAATCACAGTTGAGTTGTGTAGTTACTTAGGGCAGTTTCAGACCAGCGTTTTGAACGCGCGTAATAGAGGTTAGCTCGTTTTTGGCGCGCATAGGCACATAGGATAAAATTATGTTCGGTAATTAACATTGCTCTTACGGCGAAGGATAAAACCCAGCGGCCTAGTTGGCTCCAGACGTATTGACGCTTGAGCTGAGGTATAGGCTCTGGGCTAGTCTACTCCATCTACATGTTGATCATGATCACTACAGCGCCTAGAATAGCAAGGATTCTAATTATGGCTGCTTATGCCGCCAAACGCAACGCGCCAGAAATACCCATCGCTTAAAACTAATATTGTTGATTGTAACGAATGTGTTTTGTTTTTCTCAAAAGTGCTGAGATGGAATTGTAGGTGAGATTTTACCGATATTTTGGGGTAATTTTGAGGCAAACATTCTTTGTGATTTCAAAGCTAGACTAGTTTTAATTCTTAATTTTAGGATACCTTCAAAACTATAGGAAATGTTTAGTTCTAAATCACACCAAAATGTCGGTAAAAATCTCACCTACAATTCCATCTCAGCACTTTTGAGAAAAACAAAACACACTCGTAACAATTAAAAATTTTCACCAACGAAGGCGGCTGGTGCCAGTAGTAACTATTTAGTAGGCTGTGTACCAAGGTCGTTGGCGTGTTAACCCCGCTTAATGGCGCTGTATAAATCATTTAGATTAGATATAAATGCCAAGTCCTAATTAAAATTTTTTAATTTAAATTTTTATAAAAACAAACTGAATACAAAATACCTACATATATACATCATTATAAAAACTTATAAAACAATTATATCTAAGCTAAAACCTACTAACTAAATAAAATTTAACTCACAAGTTTTAAAAATAATGTATAGATTTTGCATTTAAAACAGTAAATTATTATAAAAACCTAAACCTAGAAGACTGTTGGCAGCGAGGCAGGGCTCAGGCTACTGATGGTTAGGGCCGCAGACAGAAATCTTCTGACGATACAATAATATTCAACATGACTGCCTTCTGGATCTGACCCTTGACCCAACCATCCAGCGAGAGCCTCTTAAAGTGTTGATCAAAACTCTTCGCTATCATTTCATTTGCCGATACAACTATCGGAACAATATTCGTCGAATCAACGTCTCACGTGGCGGTAATCTCATTGACTTGGCCCACGATATTACCGCCATGTAAGACCAATATTATTATAACTGACTCACCAATATACTCAGCGGACATACAGCGATCTGCGCGTGAGCGTCCAATATAATAATGCATTCAGGATACTGTTGGGGCTGTCGTGGAGGCGCACATGGATGACTTTTAAGCCATAATTAGAAAGTGATCGGCCTCTGCGCTTGCTCGGCTCCATTCCACTACCAACAGTCTCCTGAATGTTTTCAAGGACCGGTGGGACTCCCCCCTGCTACGTCATTGGGTGAGAATCCACACTGGTTTTTGAATTTATGTTTAATTCCATACTAACATTGGGTCTTAAGTTATATTGTTACTAACACAATGGACGTATGTCTGAAATAAACAATTTCAATTTCAATTTTAATACCGGTTCGAGTGAACACGTTGGAATAAGCCCGTGTAAGCGAGTCTGGTTTTTTAAAGGGCGAAATGAAGCACGAATGTGGAAAAAATACACAAATCTAAAAGCTCTCTTACTCACTGAATTGTTTTAGAAAACAATAACTCTGTTACTATTCGTACACTTTCAATGCCTAAAGTGTTAATACACGTACAAAAAATGCGTCAATATCAGACTGCATGTTGAGTTTTTTTTAAATCGACGGTTTTGTTCAAGAATCTGTTTAATAAAAATTGGGTATTCTCATACACCCTTAAATGGGAAAATTGAAAATTTGGCGTGGCATCTTTTCCTAAATTCATAATTGGGGCAAATAAGGTGATAACAGGAGTTAAAAGTTGCATTTTCTCTTTAACTTAAGCTACTTAAGACGATAAGCCAAAGCCCATCTTCTATTCAAACAGAGTATTATGACATATCATTTTTTTATCTGTAGACATATTCTTTTGATAAAATTACAGTTTTTCGGTCGATTTAGTTGATTTAATAATGATTTGGTATATACTTAGTAGTATGTGAAAAACAGATTCGGTCAGCCAATCGCAGTGTGTTTCTCTGAGAGGAAAAACTGTCGATTTTCCGAAGAATTAGAAATCTAACAATATATATATCATAAAACTCCATTTGATAAGGATATGGGATAAAAGTCATCGTTTCAAGTAGCTGCATAAAGCTCTCACTAGTAGAATTAATAAGCAACTCACTTCATTTTACAAATTACAAGGAATAGACGCGTTGTTTGATCGTGTGCTAAAATCTTAGGTTTGACAAGTACCTACATTTCGTAATGACAGACGCCGATGTATTGTAAAGAGGACAATACAACTGTTTTAATTAGAACTCGTACAATGGATTGCATAAAGCTTCTGTTGCCGTACGGGCCGGCGCTTCCGCAAGTAGGTCGGTAAAGTCGATGTCAAAACTGTCAGAAAACATAAGTGTGCCAGCTTATGTTACAGACGTCCAATGTCCATGGTCAGTTGGTGACTAGAATAAGATTTTTTTAAGTTTGGTTTCATCTCGGTTCTTTCATAAGTCGACCCTCAGGGTCATTTACAAAAGGTTCCACGTTAATCTAGCCATATAATAAATAGCCAAAAAATTAAATAATAAATATTATGGGATAAATATAAAAGACTTCAAAAAGTTTAAATATCGTTTTTTTAGGTACATAATTGGCAAATGCAAAAAATCAAAGTACCTTTCGGCCGAGAGCAGCTTTGTTTGTTATTTATTGCAATGAAAATCTTTGTTAAATTAAGTTGTGTGTACCTACTAAGTGACTTCTTTTGATAAATTTTGTTTTAATTTAGAGACGAAAATTCTCTGTCAGTTCTAAGCTTATATAATCTAGTTTAAAAACGACGGTTTAAGTGTTCTTAACTACAATTTGTTATAGGCAAAAGACATTGACAACTAACTACGTTAGTTCTTTCTAATAACTTCTTTCTTTTCATAAAATAAAAAAAAAACTTAAAAATACTCCTCTCTATGCACAGCTACCGTGATCGGTTTTTAGAACTACTTTATTTTATTTCTTTTAGCCACAGACAACGTGATCACTAGTGGTCAGTAGGTAAAAATATTTAGTCGTTTTTCGTTGGAGACTGATCACGTTATCAGTGGATACAACCTTTCATGATCAGTGGCTAAATGTAAATGATCACGGTATCTGTGCATCCAAACCTCTATATGCGCGTCAAATGCATTTTTATAATGTGACAGACTTGGTGCGTTTATAAAAGTTTTTAGGTAGGTATTTGTTTCACATGTTGTTTGTTTCAATGGTCACCATGCCGGACTGCCAAACACAGGGTTGCGGGTTCGATTCCCGCCGCAGACAAGTATTTATGCTTAGATATTTGTCTGTAGTCTATATAATAAATAGTAAGGGCGCGTTCAGATGACACGCGTTGACCACGCGCCCACCACGCGCATCACACGCGTTGACCACGCGTTGAACACGCGTTGAAATTTGTTCTATACATAATTTGAGTCTTATGACACATCAATAGATCTCAAATTGCATTTCTGCAAGCAGGCGCGGGGCGTGCGCGAGGCGTGCCCGGCGCGGGCACGGAGCATGTTCAACGCGTGTGATGCGCGTGGTGGGCGCGTGGTCAACGCGTGTCATCTGAACGCGCCCTAACGTATATCCGTTGTCTAGCACCCACATGACATGACACATGTCTAGTTACTTTAGCTTGGGGCTAGATGGCTATATGTGGAATGTCCTGCAATATTTATTTATTTACATTATAGTAGGTATGGCATTTTAACCGAATTCCTTAATAATAATAATATTATTGTGTAAAAATTTCTAAAACATTCCATTGTTACAGTGTCCGAATATACAATACGGCACCATCAAAAAATTCTCTCCAAAACATCTGAAAAGTATCGATAAACTATAATAACGTAAAAAACTTACAAAAAGAAAAATAAACTATGAAAAGAAAAAGCCACAAATAAAACAAAAAAGGTATAAACGTGAAGCCCTACAAAAAGAAAAAAAATACTTCGAAATTATGACCAGGATTATGACTAGGTAAGTACAAGTACGCAAGAGTGGGAAATCAGTCAAGGGTTGCTACATTCGAGGAAATTCATAGGTAGCAGCACCAGAGGGGCTTCTAAATTTATATTGAACAACAGTAGAAGCAAAGCACGAGCTGTGGTTGGTGCCTTGACAGGACATTACGGAACCAATGACATGCTTTTGAAAATGAAGTTAACTTCAAATAACGACTGCAGAGCCTGCGGTGAGGACAGGGAAACTATGGAGCACGTACTGTGTGAATGCGACGTCTTAGCACCGAAGCGTATGAGCCTCTTTGGGAATGCGTATCCCAAACCGGAGGAGTATAGGTTTCTTCCTCTCAGTGGGATCACCGCGTTAATCGACCACTTCTTCAAAGAGTAAGAAACATCAAGGTAGGGGTAAACACAAAAGATCCCATTGGGTCGAAGTGTTGCTGGCAATTTTGTCAGCCCCCATTATATAAGATAAGATAAGATAAGTACATGTGAATTTTTTTGATTAAATATTGTTACGTCGGGGGACCGCTCTTTACCTATAGAAAATTTCAACGAAAATGTTAAGCTATTGGTTATGATAAAGAGCGGTCCCCCGACGTAACAATATTTAATCAAAAAAATTCACATGTACTTACCTAGTCATAATCCTGGTCATAATTTCGAAGTTATTTTTTTCTTTTTGTAGGGCTTCACGTTTATACCTTTTTTGTTTTATTTGTGGCTTTTTCTTTTCATAGTTTATTTTTCTTTTTGTAAGTTTTTTACGTTATTACTATTTTTATTATTTTGTGTCGGGGGTTTTTTAAATTTTTAACTTAATTTTTTTATTTCATCCTTTTTGTAGGGTTCCGTTTTTTGCCATTTGGCTACGGAACCCTAATAATGGGACTAGGGAGAAAAAGTAAAAAAGACACAAACGAAACCAAAAGACGCAAATTAACTTGATACACCACTCGGGCATATCTGCTTACATTCGGTTGTTAATCTTGACTTTGTTTACTCATAACTTTAAGACGGCTGAACCAATTTTGATTAAACATAGCTATTTGTAATGTACGAATCATGCTCTTTCATTTGATACCCCACTCGAGCATATCTACTCACATTCGATTTTTGATCCTGACTTTTATCCCCCATAACTTTCAGACGGCTAAACTGATTTTGATCAAACATAGCTAAGAACACTCCCGACTGATTTATCTTTCAAACAAAAAAAACTAAATCAAAATCGGTTCATCCGTTCGGGAGCTACGATGCCACAGACAGACACACACACAGACACACACACACACACACACAGACACGTCAAACTTATAACACCCCGTCGTTTTTGCGTCGGGGGTTAAAAACTAGATAGGTATAATATTTCACAGTACAGCGCTGTCAGTAACTGAAAATGTACGGTCCGTCAAACTATTATGAAGAAGGCAGTACAATGCGAAATTCTACTGCAGCAAATGGAACAAAGAACATCTAGTATACTTCACATTACTATGCCATTCATCCGAGGTTGTGGATTCTTTTTTAGGGTTCCGTAACCAAAGGGTAACTCCCTATTACCAAGACTTCACTGTCTGTCTGTCTGTCACCTGCGATCCGATCGCCGTAATAAAATTCTATGTTGCATTAGTCGAGTGCATGTTTAGTTGATGCATACGCAATAGTGTACATCAGATAAAAATAAATTTATAAAATGTGAGCCGTCACTGGACGGCGACGCGTCGCCACACCGTACACACTACTGCATATAGACTGTATATATATATACCATCATATAGGCGTCGCCACGCCAGAAATGGGTTTTACGTGCGGCTATAGATGTTTCACATCAAAAACTCAACAATATGGCACAATGAGCGACCTTATCACTAAAAGCTACCCCTTGCAAGCAACCTTTTGAAATGGAATTCCTGGTTTATGTTCATTCGCTACTTTAGCGCACACCTTAGGTTCCCTAAATATTTTGCTTTAATTATTACAGCAAATACGAAGTACCTAACTTACTAAGTAACTATTCACTAATGTTATTTCTAGACTATTACTACAGGCTTCGTAGTAGCAAAATGTTGGAAGGTGCTTGAGAATATTCAAATATTTACAATACTCATTATAAAGGGCTCTACTACGTTCACCTCAAGCGAGGTGTTGCTTTCGTATATGAAGTGTTTGAGGAAATTTTGAACTTAGTCTTCCGTACACTACCGGAGCATACTAGTAAGGGCGTGTTCAGATGACAAGCGTCGAACCCGCGCCCGCAACGCGCATCACACGTGTTAAACACGCTTTGAACACGCTTTGAAATTAGTTCTTTAAATAATTTGACTCTTATGACACATCAATAGATTTCAAAATGCATTTATGCAAGTACACCCGCTCACGCTACGCGCCCGCCTCGCGCCCGCCCCGCGCGTCTAAAAAGTGGGACTTTTATTCCAACGTTAGAGATAGTTCGAAAAAAATCCATTCTTCTACACGAGGAGAAGAAGCAGATACGCTGGTATGGACTAGTACGCTAGCCCCTTATTTAATCAATATTGGACCACCTACCTGGGTAAAGCCGAGAGCACTATGTGTATTAAAAGAAAACAAGGCGTTTGCCCCAAACTAGCCATATTCGGTTTAATATTATTCAAACAAACAAAGCTTATAAACACATTTTGCGATGCTGTACTCATACTTCTGCAGTATATACCAGTGTCTACGAAGATCTTGTAATACCTCCAAAGGTGACTTGTAGGTACCGCCAGCAAATTACTAAACAAAATTAAATATTAAAATTAATTCCCGTTTTAATAAATTAAATTATGATTTTTTGGAATTCGATTTAACTTAATATTACCTATATAAATTCAAATAAATCGATAATAACCGTACTAACAACATCATAATAATAATATGCAGTCGAGCTAAATTTATCTCACTTAACTAAAAAATAAAATAGAAAAAAAATTAAAATTAATTTGAATAGGTACTTAAATAAAAAAAATATTATATGCAAGATTAAAAAAGCAAAATTAAAAAAAAAATATTATTGTATTTAAATACAAATATTTAGGAAATGCAATACGGTAGGATGTAGGCGCGCACTAAGAAAAGATTTTTATAAATTGGAGGCCTTATGACGTGGTAACTAGCCCGCGACTTCGCCCGTTTCTAAGTCGAAAGAATTTTTATTTATATATGCAAAATATGAAGTCATACAAAGAATACACCCTCTAAGTTCCAGGTCTCTACGATCAGCGGCTTAGACTGTGCGTTGATCCGTCAGTCAGTAGTTCAGGACAAAGCATTTTATATGTTAGGAAGATAAAAAGGACTTACGCGGATGAAACGGCGAAGCGCAGTATGATGCAATATAGGTAATTTATATGACACATATGTTCATAATATATATATAAACATGGATGTTATATTATTTTTCTCAAATGGCCAACACATATTTTTACCATCTATCTTGATACATGCGCATTGCTCGCATCAAAGAAAAAGTATTCATAATAGGTGGGTAGGTAATTTACAGAATATATTTTTTTTATCTGTCATGCACGTATTGATATTTTTTTCGCATTGTGATATTGTACTGTTATTAGAATTGTACGAATTGCTTATTGTAATTACGTCCCTTTTCAACAAACTGCTGAAAAAAAAAACAAATATTTAAACCTGTAAATTCATAAAGTGGAGTGTAAAAAATGAATTATGAAGTCATAAAGTTATTTCACCGTCATTTCTTTTGATGGCGACGAAAGCGACGAAGGCAACGAACCCTATACAGAATGAATCAGATATGACACCCCCACACGACTTAATTGAAGTGACGACAATTAAGTTTGTTGATGTTATATATTTTTATTGCCCCATGCGGGGGTAAGGTAAACACAAATTTACCTATGAAACAGATGGATATTAATAAATATTGCTGTACAATCCACAAAGCCCCTTCTAGCCGCAAACTTGTAGTATGGTAGCTAGACAAGGTATAGAATAATTGAGGGGTGCCAAACCATAATGTTTTATGTGCCAATAAAAATAGTTTTCAGGAGAGACAAAAAACTATTTAAATTGAGAAATAATAGAGTTTTGTTTATTTTGATTTTTTATTATAGAACTATCATTCAACATACACAATAATCATTAAAAATCGTAATCAGCCAAAACCTAGAAATAACTAAAAATTTAAAAAGAAATAATTAAAAAGAACAAAACGTTGTAAGTGCAGCTATACTTGCAGTAAACTTAATCAACTAAAAGGTATTTTTAAGAAGGTATTATATTATTATTATTAAGTATATTATTATATTATAATATTATATGTGCCATATCATGGGACTAATGGAACCCCGACCTTTGGAAGGCGTGCGTGGAGCCGAACCCGAACAGGCCCTGTTTGCTCTATAAAATGTACCCAAGGACAACCTCCGTCCTGTTTGGATAAAACTATTGATAAACTACAGGAGAAAGCTATTTGGGCTATTGCGATGGGATGGTAGTAATCTGACTACTGGGAAACTATGGATACTATGGCGCCTGTCGTATCAATGTCCAACAAAGAGTTCCTCGTCAGTGTTTACTCCGACCAGCCAACTAAGACCAGCCGGAAATGAGGAACGGTGGCTTCCCCCTGGAGCAATTAAGTATATTATATACGTCTGTTTATACACGAAAGTCTGATTGGGGACGTATAGATTGTGTTTTATCTTCAACTATTAACTTTTTCGCGGCCATTTTCAATTAAATTAAATATGCAGCTTGCAAGGCACATACAACGTTATGGACTTACAGTTGTGCAATACGGAGAGTAGGGGGGCCTAGGGGGGGTCACTGAGTCCCAACTAGAAGAGTGCAAGTAAACGTCGGCACATACAACGCGTTTCTGCAAAAAAACTTATTTGAGTTCGTGTGGCACGTCAATTATTAACGTACTTTTCTTATGTAAATATATATATTTAATATGCATATAAAATCCTTTCGGCCGCCTATGTATATAGCTGAGGCAAGAATCGAACCCGCAACCTTACGACGCGCCACAGATGTCGCCGTAGTAATATTGTAGGACATTTCACATAGCGACACATGACTTTAATCTATTTTTTATTTAATTTATTTTTTAAGCATACATAGGGATATAGGGACAGAGAAAGCGACTTTGTTTTATACTATGTATTGACGAATCAAACAATTTCAAATTAACAAAAAATATTTATTAGAGATGAAGCAACACAAAACGACTAAGGTAGTTTCCCCATTCGCCACAGTCCCGGTCTGAAACACAAAAAAAATATTATACACAGTGAAAACTAAACTAGAAAACATAACAACGTTTGATTTCGAATCGGTAACTGCCCGGATTTTGTATATCTGTCCAATGTCCATCGGTATCGTTTGTAAATCCACGACCGGTGGACCGTTACAGCCTCATAAAGTAGCAAGGCTCACACGGGCTTCGAACGATTCGGTTTGTTTCAGCTAAAACATTCCTAAAAGGCTAACGCAGGCTACGAGCTCTTTCATCGGCCGAGTGGTTTTTGGAGTCGTCGTATATACCCTACGGTCTATACGTTGGACGAGTTTGACGTAAATTGATGGAACACCCGCATTAACAAAAAGATGACGTCATGCGTCATGTTCCGGGAACGCGTCACGTTATTGACAAGGTAAACATAGCAACGTATTATCGTTGCTGTTGCCACATGATTAAACAAGGACCAGATTGTAAGGTTTCATACAACGCTCTGAGACAAGTGCACTACGTTACTGCGTTACTAGGCTTGTGTTATGGTGACGAGTGACGAATAGAATACTTATATAGAGGAAAAATAAAAAATAAATTACTTTTAAAGGAATAAAGGAAAAAAATATTTAAAAAACTTCGGCGACCTATTGCCCGATAGAAAAATTGGTTATCTACATTAGCCGGGAATAAATCCGGTCAAAGAACAGAGTTCCCACCTGAGCTACGGTGAGAAAACCGGTTCAATTTGCGATAATTACCGATTGATAATTTTTGATGTTGTTTATTATTGTCAATAACTTGGAAGAGAGATTTAATTGCATAGTAACAGATTTGACAATTCTGGTTCTGGTTTACTGCTTTTTTTCAAACCCCTATTTTTATTTTTGGTTTCAAGTAGGTACAGACTCTATGTTCTTTTTTTTCTTTATTATAGATTACTTTAATATAATTATTGGCACACATAATTATATTCCTCTCTCGAGAGCGGTGTTGGCGTAGTGGTAGATACCTCAACATTCATTCTAAAGATCGTAGGTTTGAAATCGGACCAGCCGTGCAACAGTCGTGATGAAACTCGCAGCTTAGTTGGCTTCAGACCTATTGACGAGTTCTTTCGTCAAGACGTGGTCGACTAAGCTAATACAAATACATGTCCCTGAAGACATGGATTAAAGTTGCTGGCGCTGTGTAAATATTGCAGGACCTTCAACACATCGCCATCTAGCCCCAAGCTAAGTAACTAGACTTGTGTTATGGGTGGTAGACAACGGATATACTACTTACTTATCGTATATACTTTTCTTTTGTAAATATATACTTATAATACATAGAAACAAAAGGCCAATTCTCGTAAATAAATTACATTTCAATATCATGTCGATCATAAAAATTCCGTGAAATTAGCTTAAAATACCCTCAAAGTTAGCTTTTTGTAAAAAAAAATCTGACTTTGAGTGTATCTTTTGCAATCGAAATTCAATCGGGATGATATTGAAATGTAATTTAAACAATGTTATTTACGAGAATTGGCCTTCTGACCACAGACAAATATCTAAGCATAAATACTTGTCTGAGGCGGGAATCGAACCCGCAACCCTGTGTTTGGCAGTCCGACATGGTGACCATTGTGCCAACTGGGTCGTCATAATGAAATAATCTAGATAAGATGTAAAGATCAATGTTAATTCCGTTACCATAGTGTCAAAAAATTCAATCGACTGTAAAACATAGCTAGAGTGTAAAATAAACACAAACACAAACTACTACACAAAATTAAACGCTTAGAAAGTAAAATAGCGTTTCGCAGCTACAACATCTGACAATACAGTTCCATTTCTAACCTTAATCGCTTGTAATAAGGATGTTGAATTTAGTGAAACAAAATGCTCGTTTGTAACTCTAACAGGCGTGGCTTTTACACGCTTTAATAACGTATAATGGGATGCTCACGAGTTCAAACGATGTGAGCTCGCAACCAGATTGAATTTTTCCATCCCTGTTTAGACTTGACAAAATGACTGATGTGTCATATTACTCTTCTACAAAACGTACTTCTCGTTTTTGGTTACAAAACGCCTTTGTTCCGTGACTTCGAACAACTTGAGTTAACATTTATTGAAAATTCCTTAATTTATAACGCAGGTAGGTTCGCCTTTTTGTACCATTGCGGTACTGTGTAAATCATTTTGTGTAATGAGAAACGGCTTCGATTTTTGGTAACGACAAATGTTTTTAGGTAGGTATTTTAAAATGTTTGCAACATTGATATGTAAACATTTTGAAATAAAGAGGATAAAGGAAAAAAAACAAATGGTCGGTTTACGGACGATAATTCTTTTTTCTTTTTTTTCCTTTTTCTTTTTTTTCCTTTTTCTTTTTTTTCCCTTATATAAGTATTCTATTCGTCACTCGTCACCATAATACAAACCTAATGAGCGATATTATTATTAAATACCATGACGCATGACGTCACACATCGGGAACGGGACGCATGACGTTACACGATATTTCGTCAGAAACTTTTTTGTGAATGCAAGTGTTCCATCAATTTAATAGGCGTTGTCACGTCAAAAATAAGGAGCCTATTTTCGCTTCACTTTTTGCGTGACTTGTTTTTCCGTTACCTATGAAACAATTATTGTAAAGTCTATTATATAGATAATTTGTCTATATAAACTTAAAAATCCATAAAGCCTAAGTAATCAACACAAAACTGCGGCCGCCTACGATTTTGCAAGTACGCGCTACGAAACTTTTTAAACTAACACGATTTGTATTCATAGTAATAAGTATTTTCGTATTTAAGTAGGTAATAGTTAGTTTATTTTCGTGTTTAAGTAGTTTATTTTCGTTTATTTTAGTAATTATTTAACGCGCTAAGAGGCAACAAAAAACTGCAGCCGCACGCGATCTCAGTGCATGCGCTACGCGACAAGACAACGAAGAACTGCAGCCGCACGCGATCTCAGTGCATGCGCTACGCGACAAGACAACGAAGAACTGCAGCTGCCGTTTTAATAAGCACTAGCGACCTGCCTCGGCTTCGCACGGCTATATTATGCATGTATTATACATATAAACCTTTCTCTTGAACCACTCTATTTATTTAAAAAAAAACCGCATCAAAATCCGTTGCGTAGTTTTAAAGATTTAAGCATACAAAGGGAATAGGGATATAGGGACAGAGAAAGCGACTTTGTTTTATACTATGTAGTGATAGTGATGCGCTACGTGTCAACGAAAAACTGCGGCCGCCCACGTTCTTGCGATGTAGTAACTACATTATTATACTATATTTAAATTAAATAAACATTCAATTAAAACTGTACCTATTGCGGTTGTTTCAAACTTAGCAAAAGCATTAAGCCGGTCGTTATTCAAATATTCCGGGCAATGTCATAATAACCCACGCTTAATCGCTGTCTCCGAAACGGATACAAATATCACTACATAAGCACGAACGCGGATTTTTTGATCGGCCGATAGCTCGCCGATCTTTTTATTTAAAAACACAAGTTTTATTTTACTGAAAACATTAGTTTTTACCAAAAGAAAATAGTTTGTTTTGTATTTTATTTATCTTTAACTTTAACGGATGATATCCGCTAATCGAAAGTCTGCAGTCTCCATTCATCGTTACAAATAATAATACTTCTCAAATTATGAAATGATATTAATTTTAGAACGTTTGAAGTCATAAATATTATTTGGGATCTCATTTTTGTAAATCTGTATTACACGCTTTATTATTTGAGTTCTTTATATAGATCTAGTTGTGCCCTACGGTTTCGCACGGCTATATTATGCATGTCTTACACATAATATAAACCTTCCTCTTGAATCACTCTATGAATTAAAAAAAACAGCATCAAAATCCGTTGCGTAGTTTTAAAGATCTAAGCATACATAGGGAAATAGGAACATAGGGACGGCGAAAAGTGACTTTATTTTATACTATGTAGTGATAAAAAGTAAGCTGTCACAATTGGTTTAGTGATTTTTGCGTGAAGGACAGACATACACACAAAAAAAGATGAAATGAAACTTATTCAGATCGTATGAAAATTTGATGAGAACAGAAGAGGCGTATGTGATTAGAAGTGTGATAAAGAGGGATGGAGTGGAAGAGGATGACATAGGAAAAGATGAAGAGACTGTGTGAAATAAGGTAGGTACCAAAGACGATTCATATATTTAATCGCATTTATGTAAAGTCCAGAAGCAAATTAGATTTAAACATGTGTTCAGCATCAATGATTTAGTATTAAAATGTGTAAATTTGTATTTGCCTTATAAAAAAAGAAAAAAAAATGTAGGGTTCTTCGTAATAAGCCAAAATTCTATCCTTCCAGTGAAGCTACCAAATTTCCATATATATGTAGGATTCTGAGGAACAAGGAAACGTAAGATGTCATGTTCCAGAGATGAATGTTTGATAGGAGTTTGATCAGATTGATACTGATTGATAGAATGCTAAAGAAAGTGTAAGGAACGAGTGAAACGTTTTTGAATGCGTATGATTCTCAAGGTGTGAGCGAAATGACAATAGCATGATTGAAAGAGAAATATTATTAGTAAGGCGTGAATGAGAGGCAAGATAGTGAGACAGTGTAAGGAGAAAGGGAGAAAGAAGATAGATTAAGAAATATAGAATTTAGACGAGGACATTGTGGAAGACGGCTCGGCAAGACGAATAAAATTGTAAAATTAAAAGACGGATATTAAAGACGAATACAAACAAATACGGAGTTATTAATACGCCCCTATACATACATATGAGCTTTAACTGTACTTCGTGTTCAGAAATAAAAAGAAAGAGTGGTTGTCCATAGCACAAGACTGTGATAAGTAAATAAATAAATAAATAATAAATAAATATTGCAGGACATTCCACACATCGCCATCTAGCCCCAAGCTAAGTAACTAGACTTGTGTTATGGGTGCTAGACAACGGATATACTACTTATATACTTTTTCTTTTGTATATATATACTCATAATACATAGAAACAACCAGACCACAGACAAATATCTAAGCATAAATACTTGCCTGAGGCGGGAATCGAACCCGCAACCCTATGTTTGGCAGTCCGGCATGGTGACCATTGTGCCAACTGGGTCGTCAAAAAAAGTAAAAGTAGGTTTGAGTGCCTTTTTCCTAAAAGTGGAATATCAGGGGATAATAATATAATATTAAATGTAACCTCGTCGATTTGTCGAAATAATGAAACAAAAATAAAAAGTAAATTGAAAAACGAAAAATATATCCATCTAAACGACTAATATTTTTATTTGTGATTCTATAAATACATGGTTTATTTTCTTTTCATCGTTTTTCTTTCAATTACGTATTTAATAAAGGTACGTTTTTGTTCTTTGTTTAAGTAGAAGGCATTGAGTTAATGTTTGAATAATAATATTGACCTTTACGTGTCTAGATGATTTATACAAGCGCTAGCAACTTTAGGTAATCCACTCTATTCAGGGTGCTGCGCTGTAGTGTCTGGAACATAATAATATATTAGATGTGGCCCCTCGCCCACGGCGACTTTTTGTAGCGATGCAGTAGCGATGCTGTCGCGCGTTCGCATCGATACAGTCGCGATGCGATCGCTAGCTGTGTACCCTCGCCCACATAACCACGATTCAGTCGCGATGCAAACGCGATACCGTCGCGCTTCTGTCGCGATGCAAACGCGATTCAGTACGGTTTGTATGACTTATTCGACGTTTTGCCGACACGGTCGCGAGTTTGCGTCGATACAGTCGCGATGCTGTAGCGCGTTGGCATTGCGTATGTAGCGCGTTGCAAATGCGACTAACGTGCGTTAGTAGTGATGCTGTCGCGCGTTTATGAAACGCGCGACTGCATCGCTACAAAGAGTCGCCGTGGGCGAGGGCCCTAATTGTAATAAACTTGCCCAGAGTCTATTGCCATCCTCTCAGCTTAGTCGATTCAGAGGAAAGAACGTGTCTGGAGCCACGGCTAGTTGACTTCAGATGTTCCAAGCCTTGGGTCACGATGTTTTCTTTCACGATAAAAGCAATGTTAATTTTATTTAATAAGCACACAACACAAAGTTTAACCAAAATTAAATTATTTCTATAAAACTCTAATTAGCTTAAGTATCATAATTTTTTCATTCGTGTACTTGGATTCGAACCCACGATTTTCGGAATGAAAGTCGATGTATCCACCACTAGGACAACACCACTCCCCGAAAATAAATAATAATGTTCCAAATATCTAAACAGATAACACCGACACGGCACGAATCTCACATTTTATTAAATTAAAGCACAAAATTACGAGAGACTTTTAAACAAGTAATAGCCACTTAATTCGCCACTGGTGCCTAATTCTGTTTGTCACTATAACGCTAGTAAAACTTTAGTAAAGCTGAAATCCTTTTACGTCTCGAACGGCCTCGAAAACATAAACTTTAAAGAAGTATTAATAGAGAGAACATCTGAAAATTATCCTTAGCATGACTTTGATCTCGATTCTATTGTTAATAGTTTTTTAATACCACTTTGAGTTAGGAATACAATTTAGGGTCAGGTTAAAAAGAGAGTTAGGTTGGGAATAAACGTGGGTCTTCTTTAAACAATAAATTATTGATTGAAAATGTTATGGTGATTGGCAAAAATTTTAGGACTTTACAGGTTCGTACTGATATCCAGCTTTAGGTCTTGGTTTTTACCCCAGCATCATGCTGAGAACGATCTTTTTTTGGGCACTGCACAAATTTTAAATTTTTTTATTGGTACCCAAACAAATAAACCTTACCCTATTAAATTCTAGCTTTCATGGCAAAAGACATATATCCGACAAAATGATGAGTTAGCATCATTTTGGCATGAATTTGATGTACTCTTTTTGCTACTGTAGTGTAATTCTCTCTGGCGTCCTCGCAATATCTAGTGTTTATTACATCGCACTCTACGACGTCTATAGGCACTGTCCCAGTTTTAATATTTAAGGATTTATAGTCCCAAAGGCAACATTCATTTTCCAGCCTCTGTACAATCGGGGCCACATAATTTCAAACAATTACCAATACTGAATTCAATTTTATATTGTGGTGTTGAATTTATTACGGTCGTTTCTCACATTTTTATGGTTCGGAGATTATAAATTTTAAAGTTGTAATTTTTATGGTGTATTTTTATTTATTTTTTTGTGACTTTATTTGCTGTGTGTGAGTACCTACTGAGTTTGTTTTAAGGCTGTATCTTAACGTTGAATTGTATACTTAAGTTGCTTAGTAGTCATTCTGCATTAAGTCATCCAACAAATTTAAATTTCGTCTATTAGGATATTCTGATCACAGATACTATTTGCAATTACAAGCATTTTGCTACTTGCTCATTCTGCTTTTATGACGTTCAGCTTAGTTGATTCTGTGTTGTCTGAGTACTTTGCTTTTATGTCATCCAGCTGAATTGTTGTTTAGCTATCTAAGCACCTTTCATGTCATCTAATTAAATTGTTTTGAGAAAAAATGTCAAAAATTACCTTTTTGTCTGACACCCTGGTCTGAAATTCCTAGGTTCCGGTTCAAAGTATAACTATTCTAATGGATCTCATATAGGTATATTATTCTAAGGTATGCTAAAGAATTGCCATACTTTGGACCAAGCTATAGGGTTTATAATTTTGGCCATGTAGAGACAAAGCTCTACATGAGATTTAATATTTTTTTAACAGTGAGCGCCAAAAGCTTGTAAACCTTAGCAACTTATTTTACATGACTTTTTTAATTCCTGATGATGCGTCGTTCAGTCGTAAAACATGACGTGTCGAGTGGTTTATAAATGGTTTCATTAGCAATAATCATTCTTCTTCTTCTTGAGGTGCCATCTTCTACCGGAGGTCGGCTATCATTAAGGCTATTTTTACTTTTGATGCTGCTGCACGGAAAAGGGATCTAGTGCTTTGCTTAAACCATGTCTGGAGGTTCTTAAGCCATGAAGTGCGCCACCTTTCAGGTAGTCACTTCCCTTGGATTTTCCAATAATAAGCAATAGTCCTAGTACAGGCAAATGTGTTTTATTGTGTTTTTGTATTTTTAGTTCATAGTTTACATTGTAAAATGGTTTTTTAAATAAATTTATTTATTTAATAATCATTGCATTGCCTTATTGCATGCCTCAATAATGGGCGGGAGGGTGCCCATTGCATTTTGTGTTTTGGCATTAAAATTTAATATAAATACTATCGTAATGTTTTATCAAGAAATCGATTCGTCACAATTTTCTTGTCCGAAAGTGTACGTAACTATATACGATAGTTACCTGTGAGACATTGCCCGGTATCCCTCCGAGTGTGATACAACATTTTGGAGGTATATTAAATATGACCCCTAACTGACCCCCGCTTTTGTATCCGAGAATACCCAGGTGAAACATCTAGCTTATTTGCCGTAGCTATTTCCCTTTTTATTACAATAGTAGGTAGATTTTATGGGGTGAGCCGTCGAAGGGTTTCCGTGATTAATTTATTCTAGCAGGGATTTTCTTTTAAGGAAAAGATGTCTGTTACTCCGTAAAAGCGATCATTTTTTCGTTTGTTTTCATTGTTGGAATTCTTTTTTTTACTTAACTATTTAAAAGGATTGGGGGATTAAATTTTAAAAAATACATTGGTGTATTATTCGAATTATTCTTTTACTTGTTCGATGTTGCCGCGATCAGCGCGCTATTAAATAAATGAAAAAAATGAGCGTGTATTCGGCTTTAGATGTAAGAGAAATCTGTTATAGATATTTTAACTTTTATTTACTTTTCCCTATCAGATTCAGTTGGAATTTAATACCATCACAACTACAGGTATCAATGACCTACATACATCGATGATTTTTATATCTGATGCTCTTTTGTAAAAAAAAATTATAAAGCTACATTACAAACATAAAGAATAAATGACATTCAGTTGATAGAGTTGACGTGCTAAAATACCGGTTTAAAATCATGAATTAAGCATCTTATCATTTGTTACGAATTGATAATTTATTATACAAAAATTTGAACGTACTGCTAACAAATCACTTATTGTACAAATTCAGAATTTGAACGAATGGCGATGCCATTTAATCGATAGCAATCGATAGCACTCTGTCATCTAATTCGGACCGAAGCCTCTCATAAAGTAGCTTTGCATCGCGCCGCGTCTCGTAGCTTACCCAGTTGTGTGGTCCATCGCCTGCCTACGAACGATCTTAATCAGGCTCAATACTCGTTAATACCTCTTAAAAAGTCTCAAAAATAATAAACCAAAAGAGTGTAACATTTTAATTCCTTGTCCTAAATCAAAATCAGCACATTTTTTTTTTAATTTTGTAAATCTAAATAGATTTTACACATACATAGTACATAGTATACAAAATAGTAACCAAAATTGTTCATTTGATGTTCCAACCACCGTTAAAGTGATGAGTAAACAAATCTGGCCCTAATAAAATTTCATAGGTTTTATTTAGCCACTGATGAAAAATGTTTGCTCAACCCTGGGTTAGATCATTCCATTCAAATTGAATGACAATAATTTTAATCCGATTAATACGTCAGTATATCAACAAGAACTCGAAATTCAATTTACACCATTTAATATTTAGTTTAACATAATTGAATTATTCATTTACTATTTAACAAGGTACAAGAATTAGATCATCAAAATAGTTGCATACAAAATTATCAAATCAAATTATGAGATCGAATCTATTTATTTGTATAATTAAAATTGCCTGAAGGGCAACAGGTAGTTTTGTTGACATAGAATTAGCAAATAATTATTTGGTAGGTAGTTTAGATTAAAACTAAATTCTAAATTGATTGTATCGTATCAACACTCTGTAGTACTTAGGGCATATTGTAATAAAAAGGAGTAAGCTTGCTCAGTAAATATTCCACTTACTTAGCTTAGACATGGCCACTGGACATTGTCCAGGGGAAAAAATAAACTAGTCTAAACTGGAGCCAACAATGCTGGTTTTGGACGATGTTTGCTAACTCTGATAGCAGTCATCAGGTCAAGTTAGAGGCTTTAGCCTAAAAATTCTAACAATATCTGAGGCACATCTTAAATTATCTTCCTATTTTCACTATGTTAGGTTGACACAACAAGTCATCCTTCTCCGCTCCAGTCTTTGTCCGAAAATCATTTCCAACGGAATCCTTCCATCATTTCTTTAACCACCTTCTTGCTCTTCTACCATTTACCGCCAGGTCCTGTGCTCTTCTGGCACGACTATTAAAAAAGAAGTAGAAACAGAAAATTTTATTAAAGACATTCCTAACTAATTCACATTTCAATAAAAACATCAAATTCGGTTTATCCGTTCGGGAGCGATGCCACAGACAGACACACACATAGACACGTCAAACTTATAGAACCCCTCTTTTTGCGTCGTGGGTTAAAAATACAACCCTCCGTATCTCACAGTCGGGTAAGCACTCTTCGAAAATAATCAAGCAACCCTAATAAATGATAGCCATTACCTACTTAGCTCCATTGTTACACAATTAATTTAAACCTTAATTAAAGCCGTTCGGAAAAGGGCCCGAAATCTTTACGGCCAATGCCCATTAAACAGCCAATAGCTAATCGAGCTTAACTGTTAACGCCGACAGAAGACTGAAGGGCCTTCTGTATTCAACCCTAGAGAGTGCTAAATACGAACCAATGGCCATCTGCTTGTATCAATTAATCTTATTAACAACCTAAGGTTTCGTTCCTCGAGAAATACCTTTAAACGAGCCTGTAGGCTGATAAAAATTACCTTACTTAGCAATATTGTATACAAACGTCCCGTATGTTAACATTCGAAATAATAATAACATTTTAACCGTAGGCTATGTAATGTGAAGATTTTCCTTATGTAAGCCGACTTAACATAAGTGACTTTTTATGTTAAATAAAGTAGTGTTGAGGTTCTATGGGTTTTTTAGGTTTTCTTTCATTATTTTCATACTTTTTTCACCTCTCATGATGTTGTGCTGATCATCGAGTTTTAAAACCTTCCCCATCTGGATTGATATCAGAAAAGTAAATCTTTTCTCTCAGTTAATTTGCAGCATCAGATTTAATACTATATAGACCTATAATGTGCTTACCCCAAATAAATAAGCATAAGAACAGGCATAAACAATAGGTATTGGCATTTATTTCTAATTCCATTTCCGATGGTTTAAACAGAGTGCCAGGAAATTGAATATACGCTATTTAAGCACACTGAAAAAAAAGTTTATTTGAAGAAGCTAAAAATAATCCTCTCCCTCTCAAAGGAGAGAATTATTTGATTGTATAACTTATATTAAATATTTTTAATATTGAGAATATACTTCTCTTTATTTTCGAGAATTTTACTTTACTAAGAAAAAGATATTATTATTCTCTAGCGTTTTTATAGGTAGAGGATTATGTCTCAATAATTCAAGAAATCTTATTTTGTCTTGTATCAAATGGAGTATTCATGTTTTATCGAGAAGTTCTGTTTCGGCTTAAAAGCAATGTCTTATTAGTGTACATAAGTTTTTCGTAAAGAACATCGAAGTAGATAGATAGATAAACACTTTATTTGTACAACACACAAAACATTGAAAATAACAATAATGACAAGAAAGCTTACTAACTACGAAATTGTACAAACAGGCGACCTTATCGCTTAAACCGATTTGTTCCAGGCAACCTTAGGATGGAGAAGGTCTGTTTAGTTTAACTGGTAGGTCGTGTGGTGTAAGAAACACATATATTAATAAATAGGTACCTACTTAAAATAGATATTATAAACGAATTACATAAACATAGATATTATCATAACATACACATTAATAATATTAAATAATAATATAATATAATGCATATAGGTACCTAGCAATACTATTCATAATGAGAATATATTAACAAATATTTATATAATAAAATAATACATAAAAATAAATATAAATATGTTTATAGTAAAATTAATATTAGACAAGCATTTCTAAGAGAAGAAACAAGAATACAAATATTATATACTTAATGAAAAGAAATAAGAGGCAAGAGTTATGAAACAATAGAGTGAAAGTAATGTTCAGTTACCATACTCTTGAAAATGGGTAGGGTTTTAGCAGAAGTATCTACTACTCTGATTCAATATCGTTCCCAAGAACAATCTACGAGCCTAGTATTTGTGCAGGAAGAATATCCTCATTTATAACCCACATAAAGTTCGTAACAGAAATCAGAACAAGCCACATTTAGTTATAGCCATAATACTATAAGAAACGTAGTTTAAACTGATCCGCAGCGGTGTCAGCCGGTAACACATTAGCCGTAATAAATTTCTTTTCGCAGATGTTCCACGCGGCCTTTATTGGATCCCTAACGTAGAAATAAAATACATAAACTGCAGAGATTACATCAGAAGATTCTGACAAATACTAAAAAAAAAAGCCTTTGAAACAAATCTTATGAGTTTTTGGTTTTGTCGAAGTTGTTTTGGCTTTATTTTACAAATTGAATAAACAAGTTTATTGGTATTTTGTAAAAGGTTTCCAATGTTTAATTCACTGGTAAGTTCTAATTTTTAAAAAAACTTAGAACTTTATGATAATTTGTCATAGTTTAAAAATTTTTTAGAGTAAACATGATTTAACAAACTAAAACGTTTTTTACAGATCACCACAGAACCAATTTAATAATTATTTTATTTTAGGTAAGTACTGTTGTCAGAACAAAACAAATTTTATTATAAAAAATATGACAAGATATTGAAGAAAAATAAAGTTGGAAAACCAAGCCATAACTTGGCCTAGTTTTGGGCATCTATCTTTAACAGCATTTCAAGTAACTAAAACATTGAATCGTGGTCAAAATTTTGCTTAACAAATATCTCTGATGCTCATTCTATTATATTAATAAATATTTTATATCTATGCTAACAGTATAATATGCGGGATTTCATTTTCACATATTGTTGGTAATCTCCTCATAGAATGATGACTGCTTATTATTTCCTTGTATATATCGCTTTATGGAATTCTCTCGCGGTATATTAAGGTTCCTTTTTTGACGTTTCCATCTTAATAATCTGTCTCTAATGTATACCGTAATAATATCGTTTTGCGATTCGGAATAAATGTGATTCTTTGTTGTGAATTGAATGATATTTCATATAGATATCTGATAGGTAAAGATTTTATTCAGACAAAAGTATATGATAAATATGCAGAAAAATACAGAGTAAAGCAAGATGCATATTTTATTAGTAAGCTACTATAACTTACATAATATTCAATCATGTATTCTGCGAAATCATTCTTTATGCTGTATCATATAGTCTACTTATCTACTTATTAACTGATTTAAAAATCGGAGGAGGTTCTCAATTCGACGCGTATTTTGTGTAAGTATTTATAATATTTATGTATGTAGATATCCTCTCAACTGGCAGAGCTGACATATATATATTATATTTCGTAATATAAATAAAAATTATGACAATAAATCTCGATCCTTATCAACAATACTTAAAAGCATATACTTATACTTTAAAAAAAAAATGGTTTCCGAAAAATATTTGTAAAGAATATGATTTTTTTAAACATACAAAATTAGCAAAACATTTCATAAGTTTAGACCAAAATAAAGCTAAAAGTTGTAATGTGACAACATGTGTGCTTGTTCAATTCTATTGTCATATAAAAGTCGAATTTTATTCCAAATTTCTAAAAAGTAAAATGTACCCAAAAGAATGTTTATTGAATAAATAAAACCTACCCCTGAAAGTCGATTCAAAGTTCAAGAGACCCCTTTCGCCAACCGCAGGTATGAAGTTAAAAACCCGTGTGTGGGGACAAAATAAATTACAATTTATGGTAATGAAAACAGCCCGGGACAGGCTGTAAACTACTCGAGTCTTCACATAAATAGTGGTGTGTGAATGTGTCCATTTAATTCTTAAAAATGGTGTTTTAAATAGGTGGATAGCTTGTTTCTTTTTGGTTATACCTTTTTGGTTTTTGGTTGACTATATACTGGAGCATATTTCTTTTGTAGAAAAAAATATACAAAAAGTGGTGATCCCTTTTTGTATATTTTTTTTTGTTTTAAAATCACAAGCAATACTAAATTTTACATAAATTCTTATTTAATTAATTTTTTATAAAATAATTTATTGCGATTAAGGGAACATGGAATTTGTGTTACAAAATTTAGACCCACTTGACTTGCTTGACATTTTTGTTTATAGAATTTTTATTATTTTTAATTTATTGTAATTTATTAATTTAGTGTAAGTAAAGTAGGTAGTTTATTTAATTAATTTAAGTTTTCGTTATTTAATTGTTATTTAGTATAGTTTAGTTACTTTATCTAAAATAAAAGATTTATTTATTAATTACTTACACATTTACTTTTTTGAAATATGGTTTTTTGGACTAAGTTGGTACATAATTTGTTTTAATATCGTATTGCATAAAAAAGGTTTAGGATGTTTAGGTTACGTTAAATATTGTGACCAATATCTAACCTTACTTAACCTAGGTGGTTTAAATGACCACTGAAAAGAAATCATGTATTTACGTGTAAACTTTTTGTCATAAAACCACATGACATAACAAATCCGTAATAGATTCCTATAAATTAATTAAGTTTAAACTTTTTGGCACTATACAGAGCTGTTATCATACAGGGTTGTCCGTGTAAGTAACAGCTAACTTTAGGGTAAACATATCCTTAAAAAATTTCAATAATATTCGAATTTCCAAAAGTCGTAGAACTAAAGTTGATTGGAAGGGAAGGAAGATTTAATTACCAATTTAGCCCTGTTTATCTTTTGCAATAGGTCATTAGTTTATTTATCGTCTTTTGGAATACAGAAAGTTATAGGTGTGGTATAGAATAGGTTTAAGTAAGGTTAGATATTGTATGACTGACAAGTGAATTTAAATTTGAATGACAAGCGAAATTAAATCATGAGTTTCAAGAGTGCAGTAGAAAATATTTATTGAGTAAGGTAGATAGAAAAATAAGAATTAGATAAGTCACTATTACAGTTTATTCCCAAGATAGAGTATTTAGTTAGATACAGTGCAAGTAAATCAGTAAGTCGGTTTGAATAAAATCTGCCTTTCAGGTGTCATAATTCCGTTCACTGCGTTCAGGTTATTTTTGGAAATAACGAATATTAATATATTATTATTATACCCATTAGTTTTCTTAAGACCCAAACGTCGTCGCATCGTAAGCACAGAAATATATTAGAGGTCATGAAATTCCTGGCTTTTACGCGTTTCGTTCAACGTAGTTATTCGTGACGTAGTGCCCGGCATGCAATGCAGTTTAGTTTGGAGTGATTGTTACGAAAGTGAAAGCTAGTATGTAGTTTAATAAGATCGTTTCTAAGAACGTTTGGACGACCTCTGTGGCGCGTCGGGCGAACACCCGACTGCGACGCAGAAGGTTGCGGGTTCGATTCCCGCCGGGAACAAGTATTTATGCTGACCATAAATTCTTGTTTCTGGTTCTGGGTGTTTCCAATATGTATAATATGTATATATTTACAAAAAAAAAAAAAAAGTATATATGTAGTTTATCCGTTATCTGGCACCCATAACACAAGCATTAAGTTGCTTAGCTTGGGGCTGGATGGCGATGTGTAATATGTCCTGAAATATTTAAATTTGAAATATTTATTTAAGAACTTTGAAGATTTCTGACTGTAATTGCCGCACTATGTACTAAGAACTGTTCACATTAGGGTTGGCCGTGTGTGACGAGCACGTTTCCTGGTGACACCTCTACGTGACGAAGTACCCCCTCGCGGATAGCTGTCTCAAATAAAACCCCTTTTTCTCCAGGAAATCTCGTACTTTCGACTGCATCGAGACGTAATGGAGCTTTGGTTTTAGGAGGAAATTGCCACTTTCGCGGTTGAGCTCAATTCTTGTTCCTGAGTGGTTTTATATGTTTTCTTTAAGATGAAGTCGTTTTTAGTTTTTAACCCCCGACGCAAAAACGACGGGGTGTTATAAGTTTGACGTGTCTGTGTGTGTGTGTGTGTCTGTGTGTGTGTCTGTCTGTGGCATCGTAGCTCCTGAACGGATGAACCGATTTTGATTTAGTTTTTTTTGTTTTTATTTGAAGTGCTTAAACATGGCGTTGATAAGTTTGTTTTTTCAATACCAAATAATTGTTTTTTGGTCCGATTTTGGTTGTATCAGCATCAAAAGTACTTGACAAAATAACAATGTTATACAAAATATGCGCACCGTTATTATTCTTATAGTACTTGTGATAAGAGCCGTACCTACAAAAGATGGCCCATTTTGTCCCAATATTACCTGTGGTCCCACCAACCATAAAATCAGAACTTCTGGTCCCACCACGTAGTGAGACCACGGGTATGTGGGCTTACTGCATCATGTATGCATGTAAAAAATAAGACCTAGAAGAAGAAGCTTCTAGAAGCAGTTAAAAGTAGCTGCAAAATGCACGGAATTGCAAGATGTGTTAGATACTTTTTCTGCTGAGTTACATTGTATACATTGATTGACTTACAGAGTATACATTGACTTTTAAGTGTTTATCCATGGACTATAACAAAAATCTAAATTTAAACTATAACAACTTTCGACAAAATGCGCACGCTTGCCACTGTATACCTACTTTTTCTCCGTCTAGTCGTCTCCAGTGGAACATAAAAAATCTGTGGTATCTACTTTCTTCTCATCACTCTTCTTACGACTAGAAAAAAGAAAAATTATAACAGTTAGAAATAAAATAAAATTGATTTATAACTAAGGGCGGACGCAGACTTCATACCAGAAATCGATCTGAAGATTATGACCAACAAAACAGTTAATTAAAAAATGTTTTACTACTTGCAATAATACGGTGACCAAAAAAGATCAAATAGAAATAAAGAGAGAAAAGCATTTATTGAGTACAAACACAAAACTAACACAGGAAGGAAGAAATTAACATGACAATAAAAAATAATTACATTAAAAACAAAAAAGTAACAAAGAAAAAACAACATAAATGAGGCGTCGGCGTATTGCTGATTCATCCCACTTTTTACCACGAGTTAAATTTTAGGCGTTTCATACCACAGTATTTTTCAATTTCCTTTTCATCCCACTTCTCTTCTTTCGGAGTCGTGTGCTGACCCAAATGGGTTGACCTCAGCTAAAAACTGCAGTCAAACATGCTTAGTTGCAGCGCTGGTCTTCCGTCGAGACCCATCTAGCTAAAGTTTATTATTGCTAATATCCAACTAATATTATAAATGTGAAAATTTGTGTGTGTATGTTTGTTACTTCTTCACGCAAAAACTACTGGACCAATTGCGATGAAACTCGTAAGTTTATAAATACTCATAATAATATCATAATCCATTACAAGCTAAGTTACCTAGTAAATTATGTCGGACAATCAGTTACCTAATCGATCGATCATTTGGTCGTTAGTCGGCGTCGAACTTAAGGTACTTATCTTAGAAAGGGGAAAAATAAAAGAACAAAAGATAAATTGCATTCATTGTTGCTGTGGTGAACGTAGAATGTATTTTCTTGAAACGTGTATTCCAGAATGACCACTATAAATTTATGGTTTTCTTTTTCTTTAGGTACGTATATTATGTATTCTTCTTTTTTCTTTTTAATATTAAATGTAAGTAAATTATTGTATTTAATTATTTTAAGAGATTTTTGGTAAGTCTTTACCATGCTTGTTTTGTTTCGAGTGTATTGGATATAGTTTAAGATTTAAATGTGAAAGTGTTTCTTAACATAAAAATATAAGACAATTAAAATTATAGTTGATTGAATAAAGTGTTACTTTTCGGAACTCCATATCGCACACGTGTCGTGGTTTATAAATGGTGTCACTAATACTAATTTTTGCTTGTCCTCATTGCATGCCTTCAAGTGGGTGGGAGGGCAGTTGCACATTGCATTTTGTGTTTTGGCACTAGGCTCGGAACTACAAACTAAATATTAATACTTCCATTAATTAAAATAATTTTTCTGAAGCTTTTAAAGATTTTTTAATCAACGGACAGATTGTTCGTTAGTTTTAATTACCGATGCAAAAAATTGCACAGTATTGTCGGTATCGGGATTTATGCAGGTGAAGCTGCTGGGCAAAAGGAGTGTTTACAGATTTATGCAGGTGAAACTGCGGGGCAAAAGGAGTGTTTACAGATATTCACAAAACAAACTTGTTTACCTATTTAACCCTTCATTTACTTAGGGCAAACACAGCCTTAAAATATTTAATTTGCCGATCGTTCGCCGATCGTCACTTTTAAAAACAACGGTTCGATCGAAATAGGTTTCTGGTTTAATAGTCTTTTGTTTTAGTTTAAATCTACTTTTGTTCCTGTTTCGATTGATTTCTGAAAAAGTACAAAGTGACCAATGAGAAAATTTGTTCTATAATCTAGTTCCGTTTCAGAAATCTATGGAGCTAGAGAGAAAAAATCTTTCTAGTTCCATGGGCCGATATCACGATGGAAGAAAGTTGTAATGTGCGGAGCGAAGATTGAAGTGAAACACTTGACTTCTAGGTGATAACTCATTTAATGTGAGATTCATATTCCCTTATAAATACATATATATATACTACTTAATGCTAGTAAGTCATGACGTAGGTTTTACCTTATTGTTTGGTATTTTATTTACAACTAGCGACCCGCTCCGGCTTCGCACGGCTATATTATGCATGTATTATACATATAAACCTTCCTCTTGAATCACTCTATCTATTAAAAAAATCACAAAATCCGTTGCGTAGTTTTAAAGATCTAAGCATACAAAGGGAATAGGGACATAGGGACGGCGAAAAGTGACTTTATTTTATACTATGTAGTGATGATTAATAAATGTTACTTAGATCGTCGCGGTGCGGTTGAACTTACAAAATTGATAAGAATTAATTAAAATGGTTATCTAGGAATGGATCATATTACTGAAATACTTACAAAATTCTATCATCGTGGGTGGTATTATAGGTACATAGTAACTATTGCTTAAAATATGATGGTGTCGTCATTACACTACTCACTACAAAGTAATGAGAACATACCTGATATTCTTCAGCATCGGCTGATTTGTAATAGAACTTATTTACGGGCTATTTACAGCAACTAGATCGTGGACTCCTTTTGGTGGTACCCTGTTGCGAGAGGTTCTACTTATAAGGCAAAGTACCAATCCTGCCACAACTTGCCCACAAGTTGTGTGTTTATGAAAGTTTGTGTTAGGCTTTTGACGTCACCGATTGTCTTCACAGGTTAACAGTCCACAGACCTTAAGTGGTATGTTCATCGATCCAACTTTATGGGCAAATAGCTATGAAGCTGTCAGGAAATATACTGAACAATAATGCTGGGACATGGAGATATACCGGCTAGTTTTTGATTAACTAGGAATGAAAGAATAGACTAATCATTCGGCATTTATTCTAATATGCTCAATATAAGTGAACTCTGTTCTCTTTGGGTAAATAAAGATTGCGCTAATCTAATATGGGCCTTGTAGGGCATTTCCACTACTCCAGATTGAACTGTAAACCTAGTTCTAGAACCCGCTAGCCTACACAATCCAGGAGTAGGTACAGTCGGAATACCAATTAGCTGAACCCCACGTGACACATAGCACATCTGTAAAAATGCGCGATGTGCGAGTGAGCTCTCGGTTACGTTGGGTTCAGCTAATTGGTATTCCGACTGTACATTCGAATTCCTTTAGCCTTTATGAAAGTATCGGGCGAATTGAAGTCTGAAGACTGCATTATCCCTTACACTAATTACTCCCTGTTTACATTCTTGTATGACTCGAGAAATTATGAAGGATGGTGTTTCATTGTTCTACCAATAATGATTGTTTTACCGCTCCTATTTATAATGAGGTATGATTAAATGTTCGTGGTAGACCACGCTCAATTGCATAATAATGGGCTTCATAATGAAGGTAAGCTAGCCGCAATCCACAAATTTTCATTTACACGTGTTTTAAGTATGTGAGATTAAAGGTGGAGGCAGACTATTGACTTTTTTATTTTAATTTATTTAGATATTTTATTGGATCTTCCCAAATTTCAGAGTTACAAGCATAACATACAGATAGCAAAAAACAGTGTGCTACTATCTCTACTTTTTCAAACTGTCAAATCGGAAACAAAATGTAATTAAAACAAATACAAAAAGTCAATAGAAACAGAAACGAAAGACGATCGAAACAGAAACAAATGACTATGGAGACCGGAAACAAATTCGATCGAAATAAACACAAAAGTTAAAAGAAATAGAAACAAAAGGCGATCGAAACAAAAACATAAGACTTTGGAAACCGGAAACCAATGCGATCAAAATAAACACAAAAGTTAAAAGAAATAGAAACAAAAGGCGATCGAAACAAAAACAAAAGACTTTGGAAACCGGAAACCAATGCGATCAAAATAAACACATAAGTTAAAAAAAAAACAGAAACAAAAGGCGATCGAAACAAAAACAAAAGACGTACGAGATAGAAACGAGTCGGTGAGCTATCGGGCGATCAGTAGTCTGCGCTCGCCTTTTGTATAAATTTCGTTAAATTATTTCCTTGAACCTAAGTTGTTGTTCTCTGTAAATCAATTTGGATCAAACAAAATTAACGTTGTAAATTGAGTAGCTGCTTACCTATTGATGTCGATACAAATTTAATTACATTTAAGCTCAATATAGTCACTTAGCCGTTTGTTTCTCGTCTGTCAAGGGACAGAATGTCTTAATTAGATGCCTTAAGACGTCTTGTATTACTTATTTATCGCAGTGAATGTTGGAATTGTTTAAAAACTAGCTTTGTATCGCGTTTTACCCGATTATAGAATGATCCTTTAGAAATATTAATATTTCCAACTATCTATTCAGAGTATTTTTTTATATAAACCTATATCCTAAACTAAGAGATATCAAAACATGCTGAAAGGAGTTGCGTGCCCGATTATGACAAAAACTAAAACCATCATTAGATTTTCTTAAAAGTCTTTGCCATGGTCAGAATTCGATCCTGTGCAGTTTTTATTTTTGTCAAAATCGGGCACACAACTGTGTTAAGGATATAGCCATTAATAGTTTGTTTAAAAAAAATCATCCTGTAGGTATATTAAACTTATTTGTAATAGATTTAGGAGTTTTTCGTGAAGAAGTAACATACTATCACAATTTTAAAATTAAAAAAACCTTAATATTTTAAATTAGATTTTTTTTAATTGCACGGATTAAATGAAAATCAGGAGATGAGAGTTGAAAAATAAATCCAGTTCTCCCTTGAATATTTAACATGTAATTTCCCGCCAAAAGTCACAAACTCCAACAACTTTTAATTCAATAACTCAAAAAGATATAAAATTCGGAATTAACTAAACTTTTCCTTTCGTTTTCTTATTTCATCACGTTTCACAACAGCCCATTACTTTAAGTGAGAACTCCTTAAAATTTAATTTTCAAAATGTTTACTGTGAAAATAATTTTATTACCACAGACGGCACTGTGAGGTGATTAAAATGACAAATGTTTTGCTGCTACGGGGCGCTTTCTTGGGAACTTAAACTAGATACTTTTTGATCGGCCGATGTTTCACTGAATAGTTTAATAAGAAACTATTTTATTTATTACGACCCGTCCCGGCTTCGCACGGCTAAATTATGCATGTACCTATTATACATATAAACATTCCTCTTGAATCACTCTATCTATTAAAAAAAACCGCATCAAAATCCGTTGCGTAGTTTTAAAGATTTAAGCATACAAAGGGAAATAGGGACAGAGAAAGCGACTTTATTTATACTATGTAGTGATAGTGAATAGTGATTTAACATACCGATTTTACCAGTCAAGACTAGTGTTGACCGAAGGGGTTGGTCAAAACCATTTTTGACTAACAAAAGCAATCAAAACTTTTATGCTTTTGACTGTTTTTTGATTACGAGTTTTGCACTTTCCTATCATTCTTGCAACAGACACTTTACAACAAAGTTATCGTGCCACCTTTGCTCTCATCACATTGCTTGTGCTTCGCTGCTATAACAAAAGTTTGGCTAGATTTTAATTAATCTAGCCAAGCTTTTCGATGTTGGCGGACTCGCTAAGGAGGACTTCAAGAGTTTTGATGTAACAAGTGTACGCATGTAGTAACAAGTGTACGCACTCTTTTTATCTCTATGAATTGTGGGTAAAGCTATTTATCAAATGTAATAAAGAAAACGTATGTATGTGGTAATGAGATGTATTTTATGGTGTACAGAAAGATTTAGTGTATCCTCATTCAATAGGTTTATCATTATTGGTCCAGAAGTTTCAATTAATAAAAATAAAAGAAAAACAAACAGATAAATAGTTTTTTTTTTTTAATATTTGCATAGAATTTAATTTAGCTTAATCTTTAACCCGAAAAGAAAAAAAAAAGAAGACTCGTATTCACTATCACAATTTTATTGTGGCAATATACAGTTAAAGTTTTTTTTATTGAAGCCAGCTATCGGCCGATTGAAAAGTATGTAGTTTATGTCCACCGTTCTTGGCCGTAGCAGTTTTTTTAAATAAACGAGCTTGGTGAATGTAACTGATGTTTGAACTCCATCATATTTTGTTCCTTAATTTGATTGGGTGGATTTACAACGATGTTGTCGTAAAAATATATCTGGACATTTTCACACAGCGTTATCTATAGCCCCTGAACAAAGTAGAGCTTCGAAACGAAAACCGAATAAGATGCCTGTTTTGAGTTTTAATGAAATTAATTCATATAAGACAAAATAGTCACTTAAACACAGACACAGTCAATTGACGACCCAGTTGGCACAATGGTCACCATGCCGTGTCGGACTGCCATACACAGGGTTGCGGGTTCGATTCTCGCCCCAGACAAGTATTTATGCTTAGATATTTCCCTTTACTCCACGTTCGTAACTGATCTTTGATAACCAGATACGAACATCTCTGTGGTCTGGTTGTTTCTATGTACTATAAGTATATATTTTCAAAATATAAGTTTATAAGTAGTATATCCGTTGTTTAGCACTCATACCACAAGTCTAGTTACTTGGCTTGGAGCTAGATGGCGATGTGTGGAATGTCCTGAAATATTTTATTATGATTTATTTATTACTTACTTAAAATGTTTAACAGACCGATTTTGATGCAATTTAGTAAGAGGATCCACTGAATTCGTGACAATAACATAGGCTTATTAGCCTAATAAATAAGGTAGTAAAACATAGGTGGTACGTTTTCCCTACTAAATGTTTTAGAGATTCCTACGTTTTATACTGAGATATTTAACTTATTATGACTTAAAGTAGGCCTAATTTAAGCTATTGTAGGGGCAGACCAAAAATATCACTGTTTAACATCCAGGAAGTACTCTGTTTCAGCGTGAAAAAAGAGACCAATTTTACGTATGTGGTAGTGCATGGTTATATTGACGTATGGTCATAGTGTGAGGTGACGCATAGATGTGTGGAAACACGCGACGTTGTCGCGTTGTGTGTGGAAGCAGGAACACGCAATTACGCTAGAGCAGAGCCGCAATACAGTTTGCTGGATAAGGGCGACGTTGCCTCTCCGTCTAATCTGTCTAATAAAAAATCAAAATAATTTCAATTGCATGATATTCAACTCAGTGCTGCCAGACCTACACCTGCAAGATTTTATGTAACTTTTGGCACTGTCGCGTCACTTTTGATACTTGTATTATACATTATTTTGATAGACTTATCAAATTATCACTTTACGTATATAATAAATAAATAAACATTTGTACTTGTTTGCATTTAATTAATAGTATAAAAATATAATAAAATATAAATGAAGTATAGTAATTCGTGAGAAACAAACCAAGCAGTCTTGTTGTTTTTTTGATACTGTTTGTTGTACACACTGGTAACATACACCCAGTCGATACTTTGCCTCGCACTAGATGCGCGCTTGTTACCTAGGCAACGGAGAGTCAACAGAGATGTCAAGTAGTCAGTAAATAGAAAAACCAAAAATAAAATATTATAATCATTTAATATATTCCTACTATTGTGTTTAAAGTATCATCCATCTGAGCACCTACTGAAAATAAACCTTGAGGGAATTTTAGTGTCTTGTAAGTGATTGAATTATTTCACAAGTATACCCCTCAAGGTGGGTAACCTATCCACACAAGTTGGGCCGTAGGAACAAACTACGACTACTCTGGGTCCCAGGCCATGAAGGAATAGCAGGAAATGAGAAGACTGATGAGCTGCAAGAACAGGATCGGCAAGTACTATGCTTGGACCAGAACCATGTACCTACGGGCCTGCCAGCATGCACAATCACAAAGGCCGTAAAGGATTACGTTGATAAGAAACACACGCAAGAGTGGGAAATCAGTGAAGGGCTACTACATTCGAAGAAATTCATAGGTAGCAGGCCCAGAGGGGCTTCTAAATTTATATTGAATAACGGAAAAAGCAAAGCACGAGCTGTGATTGGTGCCTTGACATGGCTTTACAAAACCATGCTTTTAAAAATGAAGATAACTTCTAATATTGACTGCAGAACCTGCGGTGATGTCAGAGAAACTATATCCCAAACCGAAAAACATAGGATTTTTCCTCTTAGTGGGATCACTGCGTTAATCGATCCCAAGGGGTCGAAGTGTTGCTGGCTATGTCAATCCCCGATATAAGATGATAAGATAGAACTAATTTTAAATAAATAAACCTTTTTGTACATTACTTTGTCTTTATTTTTCTCTTTCCATTCAGACCTAGTACAATTTGCATCGTTCAGAATTCGTCCTAGTTTAAAAAAAAAGATTACTAACAGTACCTACCATAAAATTGATCCTGTTTTAGAAAAATTATTCAAAAATACATTTTCAAAAAAAAATTCTATTTGTATCGAGATTTGAACTGGGGCTCTTCAGAACACTACCCCGCCGCTCTAAATGACTACACCAATCGGTATCTGTAGGACTACGTCAAATATAGTCTATAGTTGCTACAGTTTATTGTTTTGTATGTGTGCGTGTCATTTATATCGTGACAAGAGTTAAAAATTGTACTTTGGAAATACATTAAAATGTGACTTCCAAAAAATTAAATTATGTTTGAAATATGTTCAGAGCAAACTAGAAAACAGGCAATATATATACAAATACTTTAATTCCACGTCAATTATAGCAAAATAAAATAAAACAATACTTTCGGGGAAAACAAGCGCCATCTAGCGGAATACTTTGCTTAGCGATACGAAACATTCAACCTTAAGGTTCCGCTGGTCGATCGTGTTTCCATACAAATGAATTTAGAGTGTTAACCATTTATTCTTTAAGGAATTTGAAAAAATAATATAATTTAATATAAATAAATATAATTTGTCTATTTCGTAGCCTACATGGGCTAGATATAGACTTGTTATGTAGATTTAACTTTTGTTTTTTTTTTTCAAATTCCTTAAAGAATAAATGGATAACATTCTTAATTCATTTGTATGGAAACACGATCGACCAGCGAAACCTTAATATAAGGTGGTAAAATCGCATGACATAGCCAGAATTTCACAATTTTGATAATGTCAGGGTTCTTTTTAAACGACTTCAAAAAAAGGAGGAGGTTCTCAATTCGGTTGTATGTATGTTTTTTTTTTTTTTATGGATGTTCCCGCATATCTTCTTTGTTTATGTTTGTAATGTAATTGTTTGATAATAATTGGTGAGGCGATAAATTACATATTTTAGAGTAACTATGACTCATTTCTTTCATGATAAATATAGACCTATTTTCTGCTTTTGTTTTTATTTTCGGCTTATTCCACAGATGATCCCCTGCTAAGGGGATTTTTCATGTTTGCAAATCGCAAGGATGCTTGCAGGTATCAATTCAAGCATTGATTGAATTCTATCACAATGGATTATCACGGTTCTGGGGATGAATCGTAGCGGCGTCAATGTACACTTCAGATGTCCTACAAACTTATAGACATCTCTTTAGTGAGAGATGTGGTTTTTCTATTAATAAACTTCCTAGAGTTCCTAGTACCAACTTACCTAAAATAGTTTTGTCTCCGTTTCAAGTCTAGCATAACATACTTTTCTCTGTCAGAATTTTCTCCTTTATAGATCGTATTTTACAGCCAATCTGAACGAAACTTACTAATATACCTTGAGTTTAAGAATTTATAGAAGTTTTGTCTTCGGAGATTTTAAATACTCTCTCTAAAAAGTACGGATACGGTGGGTAACCGTACTTAAATAAAAAATACTTTTAATCACATAAAAAAATCAATTGCTATTCGTTAGTCTAGTTAGATTAGTTTCTCGTTAGAAAAAGTCTAGTTAGAAAAACTCGATAACTGATGGACCAATTTGGCTAATTTTGATTTTGAAATATGTATTATTTTAAATGAAAGGTGTTTTTAAGATTGGGAATTACGCAGGTGAAACTAACCAAATATGTTAAAACATAAATAAATATGTTAAAACAAGCAGCCCGCGTAACTTCCGATCCCGTGGTATCAAAATATTTTTTTTTTAAATAGCCCTCAATTACAAATGGACTATCCAATACAACATTTTTTTTTATTCCAACCGGTAGTTCCTGAGATAAGCGCGTTTAAACAAACAAACAAAGTCTTCAGCTTTATAATATTAGTATAGATTTACCCTGTCTAGCATTGTCAATAAGAAAACTCTATGCCTAGAATGCAGTCTACCTCAGTCAATAGATTAATGCCTTAATGCTCTGTTAAATGGTATTCGACAGGAAATTGATTTTCTCCCGTATTTACTTCGATAAATGGAATTGATTCTAAAAGTAGTTCGTATTTAAGTACATTTCCATTCTTAATTTAAACAAGAAATTGTTTTTTTTTAAATTGTTTTTTTTTAATATACATAGGTCACCGTTTGATCACTATCTCACACGATGGCAAGAGAGTTGCGGTCTAAGATGCTTTTTATCCCGATATTTTCGGGATAAAAAGATATTTTCGGGATCGGGAGTTACGGGTGAAACCACGGAGCGCTACTAGCCCTACTAATATTATAAATGTGAAAGTTTGTGTGTGTGTGTGTATGTATGTTTGTTACTACTTCACGCAAAAACTACTGGACCGATTGCGATGAAACTCGGTATCTAGATAGCTGGAGACCTGGATTAACACATAGGCTACTTTATATCCCAGGGATATGTGACTTACGCGGGTGAAACCCCGGGGTACAGCTAGTTTATTATATTATGTTACAAAAGAACATTATTGACAAGCTCTACAACAACGCAAAATTATTTATTACTATTACCAGAATATATTTCATAATATTAGTTCACGCTAAATGGCAGTCCATAAAAATAAAGGCGAACTAAAATATCAATATCGAAAGGAAATAACCAACTCATGTGTTACATCTGCCATCTTTATATTACACTTTGGTCGAATATGAGACACCATGTTTCATACGTGCCGACGTTGTCGTATTGTATAACACGGTAACTGACACTCTTTATTTCTACACGAATAGCGGTAACTAAACTAATACTCTTTTTAAAGATATTTTACCTAGTTGTTTGACTTTGGCATGCAGTCAAAAAAAGGTGTTCCGAATGTTTTTTTAAGTTTCTTATATTTTATTAGTTTAAATAAATAAAAAAAGTTGACACTGTTTATCACTAATAAACATTGCACGGTTGACGGTGTGCATATTTATGCTAAGAGCTGCATACTTGGATTTTACATGCCAAAATGTCATCGGTTCAGTTTCACAAGTTAAGTTTTTCTTCTCTAGAAAAGAAATTCAGATTTTTCTGTTTTAGAAAGAAAAAAACTTGAAACCTAATCAATGAAACTTTGACAAGTAACATCCTAGTATGCAGTTCTTCGCATAAAATATGCACCCTGTCAACCTTGTGAATTTTTAAAATAATAATTATGACGGTTTTGCACTGCTCGGGTTGTGCAGTATTAAGTTAAATTTGGCATCCTATTTCGTCCAAAATTTCAGGAATCAGGCTCATAGTGTTTCAAAACAGTTAACGTTTTCATAGTTTGTCAAGTCAAGGGCAGTAACTACTGTAAAGCAATGTCTATTTTACCCTTGTCTGATATTTTGGAGGCTACGAAAATAGTCCTTGTTTGACACTGACTTTTACTTTCACTAAACACTTGTGCATTTTCATATACCTTAATGAAATAATATTCCACCAGACTTATACAATTCAACTCGGTTTACATCTTGGCTTTATGTGAATAGAACTGCAGCAAGACATATCGTTGGCCCGTTCACGTCAAAACTCATTCTTGCTGTTGAAACTTGACGTTCTTTTTGAAACCTTATATGTAAAAAATAATTAACTACTTTGTCGTATATACTATACCAATTATGTAGGCTTAAACGTCTTGACCCCATCGAATAATAACCTCTATTAATATACAGCACTTTTCACACGCAAGGTCAAAATGTAACAATCTTGATACGCAGTTTTTCATCACACGAGTCGTATTTATATGAAAAGTTTTGATTACGGCAGCAACCGCTAGTTATATTATGAAAATGAACAAATGATTGGATATTTCGTTGTATGCATGTCTTTTTATACAAATAGATAAGTCAATTAATATTAAACTAACAACCGAAAAATACATTTCGTACACGAAGTATTATCCTATCGGTTGTGTGTCGCCGAATCGTTTGCGATAAAACTTAATAAAAAGATAGCTGAAACGAAAGAATATCGCAATAGTTACTTCTTATATCGATTCTAGGGGATCGGGATACGCCAGTAAAACCTCAGGTTGCAATTTTTTTTGAAATTTTTAATAATGATTGTGTCAGCGTTTGACCACTCACACTTGCCTTATTGGTAGTGACTAGACTAAGATGTAGCACACTTTCCTAGAAGATACTTTACGCTCTTAACTTAAAATATCCTTATGGTTTAAAATATTTTTAACACTTTTCTTGTTGATGGTTCATAAATAATATAATTTCATTGATATTAAACTGGTGTCTTCAGCGACGTGGTTCTACACATTTAAGGTTTTCTTCGATTAACCCGCCTGAGTCATGTCTAAAAGGGCCATAATAAAAAAACTGTAGCAAATAATACTCACGTGATTTTCCAAAGAAACCCAGTAGGTGATTCTTGAAGCAATGAATAAAAGTAGAGCCAGCTTGAAACAATATCTTTCGATATGAATTTATTAAACATCTATTTAGTGTGTTCCTGTTTTGTCAAACTACAACCTATTATTTGAACCTATTATTCTCAAATAGCAGGTGAAACTATTCTGAAAAACTTTAACATACCAATAAAATACAAAGTCCGTAAAAACCCGTTCCTACAATTTACGCTACTATGTAAATAAAATAGACACTAGTTCCCACATATGTATAAATTGTAAATTCCCAAGTAAATACGTCGCCTAATCTACATTTCAAATTTAATTCACCTGCTCCACGATCTAGCGAAGTATTTGTTAGTAACACAGTGGATATAGCTGCGCTCTGGTAATTTAACGAAGAGTCGCTGTCGAACGCAGATACGCAGACGAGTAGCTGGAAGAGTACGATCGAATCCCAGAACATATCGAACTAAAAGGTTTATTTTAGAGCTAGCAGTGCCTGTGGTTTCGTCCGGACTAGTGCTAACCGCATGGAAATATCGGAGTGTTTGAAGTAGTTGTAAACGGGCTGTCTTACGCAATTGGACCTCTTTAATTGGTCACTAAAAATGTAAAAATTAAATATTATTAATATCCCTATATATATAAAATTCTCGTGTCACGGGGTTCGAAGTTGAACTCCTCCGAAACGGCTCGACCGATTCTCATGAAATTTTGTGAGCATATTCAGTAGGTCTGAGAATCGGCCAACATCTATTTTTTATTGTTTCTTTCAGTTTTTTTTTTTTTGTAAATGGCTATTTACAAAAATAGGCGTTTGCCGGGACAGCTAGTTATAATATAATATTATCACTACATAGTATAAAATAAAGTCGCTTTCTCTGTCCCTATTTCTCTTTGTATGCTTATATCTTTAAAACAACGCAACGGATTTTGATGCGGTTTTTTTTAATACATAGAGTGATTCAAGTTTATATGTGATATACATACATAATATTATAGCCGTACGTAAAAAATATTTCACAGAATATTTTTTTCTGCAACCTATCTTAAAAACTACTGGCTTTCATAAAGAATAAATATTCACTAAAACCCAAACAACTTTTGCACCAGGGAATATTGCAGAACAAACATGAGGGTTAAATCGAAAGGTACTGAGGTCCCCCACCCCCCAGCAACCAATGATCCACCCCCCTTGTTACACCGTGTATATAACGAAATAGACACAAAAAGAAGAAGAAGAAGAATTGGTCATTCTCTGCGTAAGTATGGATTAGGTTTGCCTAGCACCTATACGTCTCAGTTTAATTGACTTTGTACTGAGGGAAGAACATGCCAAGACGTCTAGTGCCAGCTAAGTTGCGGGTTTAATCACGATGTTTTTCCTTTTAACAATTAGCGCACATTTTCCGTAAGAAAAACTCATGTGCGCTAATTGACATCGGATATCGGAGTAGAAAGCGCTTATGTGTTTAAAGGATATTTAACAATAATTATTTTACAGGGTTATTGGAAATTATACTAGCAAGCCGTTGAGGGCTACTTCTGTGCACCTAAACAAACAACTTTTGTTCTACGACTTTTGGAAATTCGAAAATTTTGAGGTTAGGTTCCAGAAAATCAGCTGTGCCTTGCACAGAGAGGTCATTAACCTTAAATTTTTACTTATTTTTTATGTTTCAACTACTTTCTTAGTCTGAATAAACTTTGTTTTACAAAATCTGCTGTTTTTTGAATTTACATAACCTCAATTAATTTTTTTTTTCAAATTTCCAAAAATCGTAGAACAAAAGTTATTTGTTTAGGTGCACAGAAGTAGCCCTCAACGGCTTGCTAGTATAATTTCCAATAACCCTGTATAGTGGGACTCAGAAACAAAGAATTTCACACAAAAAAAATATCTCATTACTAGATGGTGCTACCGCTAATATACAGTTTATGTCCTTTAACTAGAAATGCGCCCCATTTTTTACTTTACGAGTTTCATTTAATTTTTTGATTGAAAAGAAACAAACACACAAACCTTCGGTTTTATAATATTAGTGAGAGGAAAAGCACGTTGTTCATTGCAATGCAACATCAATACTATGGTAGGTATTACGATTTGTAAGATTGTGACATTGTAGTCTATCTGCTTTTTGGTAGACCCATTCCGTTTGATCTGTCAGGTTCTGTTTTCTTTATTTAAAAATATCAATAAAAGTTAGTAATACGTTTAAACTTGATTTTGTACAGTCCTCTCTAACTCTACTATGACCTAAAGACCCTAATCAACTAATCCTAACAACAGCATTTAAGGTGAAAGGGTACCTGCGCTCTCTCCATACAAACGTAGTCGATTGTTTCCTCCCTGGATAATGACACTAGAGCTAGTGTCATTATAGAAAACAGTCGACTACGTTTGTAATAGTTTGTATGGAGGAAGCCCCCGGTACACTTTCCTCTTAAAAAGAAAAAGAAGAAAAAGCTCGGGGAAGATCAGCACTGCAGCCTCACAGCATCTGATATTGACCCATTTTGGACTGCACATGCATTACCTTCCTTTATTTATAAATTTTGATGTTGTTTGTTTTATACCCTTGTCAGTTTTTGTGTGCTTCTGTAACTATGTTTTTCCGTCTCGAAAAAAACATCTTAATGCTCTTACGGTGAAGGAAAACGTGCAGAAACCAGTAGCTTAAATAGCTCCAGACGTCTTTACTCTGCACACGGTCAACTAAGTTGAAAGGGGAGTAGTTGCTGGGCTGGCCTACTCCGTCTTCACGCACAAATAATCCATCTAATTAGGTCTAGAGGAGAGTACAAACCATATTCTGTTAATTTAAAACACTCTTTTAAAGTAAATAAGTTTTAAATCTTTACTCAGTACCTTCTTAGTTTAGTTTCCGACTCTAACAAGGTTTAAAATTAATATTGTAGTAATATGTCACACTGATTAAACAAGTATAAATCGTGGTTGAATTTCACCGCCGCCGCTCTCTCCCAGTTCCGTACCAACTCCGAGCTCTCCACAAGACATTTTTCAACGGTGCTCTTTAGTAAGTTTGCTGAATTTATTCAGACTTACCGGCTTGCTTGTTTGCGGAGCTTGGCCGAGGTTTACTTAAGTCGATATTATCGGAGTTTCGAAACGATTTGTATTGTTTAAATCGGGATTCTACTTTGTTTGTTAGGAGATGAAGGCATTAAGGTTTTAATATTGATTGAGTTTTAAAGATTTTGGTTTATTTTGTAATTTTAAAGTTTACTTGATTTGATCTATATACCTAAGTATAATTATTATTATAAAGAGAAAAGATTTTTTTGAAGAAACTACATGATCTATTTTGATGAAACTTGGTATGCGGATACAATGATTCGTTGTCATCTTTTAATTTACAATTTTAATTCCTTACTGACTGATATATCCTATCCTACTAATATTATAATTATGAAAGTTTGTGGGTGTGTGTGTGTGTGTATGTATGTTTGTTACTCGTTTACGCAAAAACTACGGGACCGATTGCGATGAAACTCGGTATCTATATAGCTGGAGACCTGGATTACCATATATGCTACTTTTTATCCCAATATTCCTATGGGATAGGGACTTACGCGGGTGAAACCATAGGGCGTAGCTAGTCACTGTCACTACATAGTATAAAATTAAGTCACTTTTCGCCGTCCCTATTTCTCTTTGTATGTTTAGATCTTTAAAACTACGCAACGGATTTTGATGCGGTTTTTTTTAATAGATAGAGTGATTGAAGAGGAAGGTTTATATGTGTAATACATGCATAATATAGCCGTGCGAAGCCGGGGTGGGTCGCTAGTGAATAATAAAAGGATAAGTCATTATGTAATATTATAATTTACTCTCAGTCAATGAATTTTATACACCCACAAATTATATTTGGCATTATCAGAAGTAAAAGTCGTTCAAAATTCGTAAAAATATTCGCATCTAACTCTGACTTCTTCAGGTAGATGCCATCTGGCAGCCACTGGTTGTCATCATATAAGAAAACTGACAGAATTTGAGTCTGTGCCGAACACCGGCTTTCAACGTAAATGCGCTCTGATTAGTTAATTTCGGTGTGTCGAAAATACGTGTCAACTTCACGTCAATATGTGTAAAACCCTATTTTAATGTAAAGTCCTTCCTTTATCATCATACTCAAAACTTACACAATGTAACTACTACAACTATGCTCTACTCAGTAGTCAGGGGCGGTCGCGGTGAGGGCGCGGGGCGTGAGCGGGGCGGGCGCGTTGCGTGAGCGGGTTGACTTGCATAAATGCAATTTGAGATCTATTGATGTGTCATAAGACTCAAATAAAATTACATATAGAACAAATTTAAAAGCGAGTTGAACGCGTGTGGGACGCGGGTCGAGCGACTGGCGGGTGCGTGGCAGGCGCGTGTCGTCTGAACGAGCCCTTAGGGTTCCTTTTTTACCTTTAGAGGTATGTAGCCCTAACTAGTTTCTCTCTGCTACTTCATCCACGTAGGGTTATAATAACTACTAACGACCCGTTCCGGCTTCGCACGGCTATTTTATGCATGTATTATACATATAAACCATCCTCTTGAATCACTCTATCTATTAAAAAAAACCACATCAAAATCCGTTGCGTAGTTTTAAAGATCTAAGCATACAAAGGGACATAGGGACGGCGAAAAGTGACTTTATTTTAGACTATGTAGTGATGATAGTGATAGTGATTTGTAAGACACATTTTAGCCCGAGCCGTCCATTAGTTTAGGCTGTGTGTTGAATATATCTTCTACTAGCTGCGGCCCGCGGTTACACCCGCCTAAGTCCCGATCCCATAGGCATATTGGGATAAAAAGTAACCTAAGTGTTAATCTAGGTCTCCAGCTATCTAGATACTGAGTTTCATCGCAATCGGTCCAGTAATTTTTGTGTGAAGGAGTAACAAACATACATACACACAAATTACACAGACACACACAAACTTTCAGATTTATAATATAAGTGGGAAAGTAGGATACTAATATTATAAAGAGGAATGATTTTTTTGTTTCTTGTATGTAACGAATAGACTTCGGAACTACTAGAACAATTTTGATGAAACTTGGTATGAGGATACATTGATTTATTGGTTACCATAGGCTATTTTTTATCCCGATATTCCTACGGGATCAGGAGATACGCGGGTGAAACTGTGGAGCGCTGCTAGTAAACAATAAGTATGACTAAATTCTTATCTTCTAGAATCAATTATTGAGTTTAATCCGAAAAACTTATATAACACCATAGACTCTATGGTGAATAAGTTTAAGTAACTCTTGATTTTTTGATCTAAGATTTCTTTGATACTCTATGCCATAGAGTATATACAAGTCTTATATTAAAAAATCACAAGAATAATAAAAACTACAAAAAAAAACTAATAAAACCTACGAAAACAATCAGGAACAGTACCAACCTATAAAGTATAATTTTCCACTTTTAAATGAAATAATAATTAAGCCAGTATTTCCCGTTTGTTTGCCTCAAGGACCCCAGTTAGACATTACAAGCAGAACCGTTATTTAAATTTTAATCTCCTTGATGCTTACTGTATAATTTTATTTAGACCGTTCTACGACTGTACTATAGCTTGTTGTGCTATTAAAATGACAAATGTACTGAAGACGTCTGCACCAGTCTTAATCTTAATATTATACGTCTACTTTGCGTTAGCCGAAACTGAATAATATTGTTTACTAGCTTTTGTTTTGGATGTAGTTTACAGTTTTCAAGATTTATAGTATGGCAAATTTTTGAGACATTAAAAACATACAGGATTTATCTTATATACTAGCTTTTGTCCGTGACTTCGGCCGCGTAAAGTTTGATGCCTACGTCATACGTACTTACTTACTTACGCTGGCTCAGCGATCTTGGCCTCCGACACCAAAAGCTGCCATTTCACCCTATTCTGCGCCACTTGTTGTCAATCGGCTGCATGAAGGGCTTGCAGGTCTTGTTGGACTTGGTCTATCCAGCGTCATACGTAAGCGTATATAAGAACACACCGTTGTTTCAGGTCTCTATGCTTAGCGGTTTAGGCTGTGCGTTAATCCGTCAGACAGTCAGTCATTCAGGACAAAGCAGTTTATATGTATAGATTGTTTTAAAAATTAAAAGAAATCCTTTAGAGCTATTTAGAAATTAATCTAGGTATGGAAATGAGTCATCCGTATGAGAGTGGAGATAGAGAGATAGAGATATAACTCTATTTGTACAGTTATCACTTATTAACTAAAATTGATAATAGTTGCTCAAATATATGTTGTTATTAATAATAATTGTTGTGGTTGTGTGTTCCCTTTAGACGCATAACACCATATTATACGCGAAACACCAACTCAAGGTTTTGTGGTGTTTTGCGGATAATCTATCTATCTAATCTATTCTATCTTTCTTATATATAAAAATGAATCGCAAAATGTGTTGGTAAGCGCATAACTCAACAACGCCTGGACCAATTTGGCCAATTCTTTTTTTAGAATATTCCATAAGGTACGAGGATGGTTCTTACGGAGAGAAAAATTTAAAAAATTGCCTGAAAATGTCTAAAAACAACACTTTTCTATACTCCATACCATACAAACGATTCGTAATAATACAAGTCAATAAGAACTTTAATAGCATAACATAAAGTTCAGGTTTTAATGGAGAGGTTCCGGGAAGGCAAAACAATTGAGTGACGTATAAATATTGATGTCAATCGGGTCGCGGTGTTAGTTGCCAAACTACACCTAAACGGCTGAACCGATTTGTATGATTTTTAACCCCCGACGCAAAAACGACGGGGTGTTATTAGTTTGACGTGTCTGTGTGTGTGTGTGTGTTTGTGTCTGTGTAGCTCCCGAACGGCTGAACCGATTTTGATTTAAATTTTTTTTATATGGCAAAACAACGTTTGCCGGGACAGCTAGTATTATATAAAAATGAAACCCGTTTTCCCTTGGTCACGGCATCACGCGTGAACGGCTGGACCGATTTCGATAATTCTTTTTTTGTTGTGTTTGTTATTGTCAAGAGAAGGATCTTACGAAAGAAAAAGTTAAGAAAGTCACGCAGAAAATTATTACGCGGGTGAAACCGCGGGACGCAGCTAGTTAGAAATAATTTCGTAAAATAGCATCCGATTATAGGTGTTTTATTTTTTAAATTTTGGTTTGATATAAAGATGAATATTCATTGTATTTTCTAAGCCTGTACAAATTTTAAATCATAAAACACCAATGCCATCTTTGTTGATTAAGGTTTTGATAAGCTTAGATACTACAATTTCAAAAGCGTTGGCAAATATGTATTATATTTATGAACCTATTTTTTGACGTGACAACGTCTTATAAATTGGTTTGCCGGGTGACACTTCAAGAAACTGCGTTACGCTCCGCTGACGTTATGCGCTCACAATGAGAGCGAGTGAGAGGCACGCGGGCATGGTTAGCCCGCCTAAGAGCGAGAGAGACAGACATAAAAAGTGAAAGGCACGCGTCCCTTCCACTCGAGCACAGTTGTTGTCACGTAAAACTTTCGCCCGTATACCGACTTTACAGGCAACCAGTTTTTTTTAAATTAAATTATTAGAAATATAAAATAAAATAAATACAAAGAAAAACAAACAATAATTAAATCACTACATCCACTAATACAATACAAACGAACACAAAAAATAAAATAAACGTACCTATTTTTACACAAGTGCTTTACACAAATAGTTAACTACAATTTTCCATGCAATAATTGTCAATTTTAGGTCATCGGTCAGACCTATCTGCAATATGGATTTAGCCTTTGGCTTATTTAAGCCAATTCAAAGTTTTCTGCATTACTCTATGTAATATTGTGTTCTATCACTACAAAGTCCCTACATAGGATAAAATAAAGTCGCTTTCTCTGTCCCTATTTCCCTTTGTATGCTTAAATCTTTAAAACTACGCAACGGAATTTGATGCGGTTTTTTTAATAGATAGAGTGATTCAAGAGGAAGGTTTACATGTATACTACATGCAAAATATAGCCGTGCGAAGCCGAAGCGGGTAGCTAGTTGTGTTCTATTATGCTCTTTTCGCGTGATGTTCGAATAAAGTTGTCTATATCTATGTCTACGTTATCGATTCCTTGCAATGAATCCTTGCAGCCATCTACATACAATGAATTTGTATGTAGATGGCTGAACAATCAGTGCCCAAGTGCACGCCACCCACTAACCCGCGTGTTTATTACGATATACGCAAGTAAAACCCCGAAGTAAAGCTAGTAAAGCGATACGCTAAGAAAAGAAATCTTTACCTATCTAAATAGGTATTTTAATTTAATACTTGGGTCGTAGAAAAACAGCATTGATCACGATTTCCGAGAATGTCTGGCTTTTAGATTATTCTTGTGATAAAAACCTTTTTATAGGTTGAAGTAAATTAGGCACCAAAAGATATTATTACGATCCCTAGAAGATACGATTAGACTTCTAGGATTTGTGTCTAAGTTAAGAATTCAAATATATTGAAGTTATTTCTCAATGAGTCTTATTTACTTATTTTTATTTTCCTACAGATTGAACGGTCGGACATCCTTCGATTGGCTTAATTACGGGTTTCTGACGTGCAGTAGTCGGTTACAAGAACATGAAGGTTTGCTATCAAAATATTAAACTCAGCCCTTACAATATATGATTTCGCAACAGCAGCAATAACTACAAGAAGCTGCCGAATATGCTCAAAGTTTCTCCACGTGAAAGTTTGGACATTATCGAACGCAAGACTGGGTTAGTTGAGTTCTATGGGGCTTTACTTTGGTAATCGTATCCAACGCAGACTCACATTGTAATAAGGCTAGTAACGAAATAGATGAATAGCGACTTTTTCCAAACGCAAAATAAGGCATTACGCGATTTAAGGCAGACTTCGTTTTAGGTCTAACAGACATTTATACATTAGACATAATTACAGAAACCTTGTCATTATTTATTCTGATCTAAGTCGTCGGGCCTGGTTCTTATTATGAATGGCCCAAATTGAATTGACCTTGGGCCTTTTGAACCTAAACAAAAAAAAATTTACTACGTTCCAATGGCCCAGTAATAAAGTTTAACAATAGGTTAAAAAAAATGTGTTTTCTTAGAGTTTAATAATTTTACTGACCGAAAATATAAAAGCTTATTTATTTATTTATTATTTAACATGTCACCCAAAAAGCTGCCACACTGAAGTGGAATTGGCCCGGCCATATCTGCCGTATGCCGGAAGAACTTTGGGCCCAGAAACGGAATGAGATTACCCGGCAGATCCCGTCGAAGGTGGCCAGACGATTTGGACAAAATGACAGATTGGCAATCCGTCGCACAAGATCGCGATCAGTGGAAGGGGAGTAGAGAGGCCTTTGCCCTGCAGTGGGACACTACAGGCTCTTAATAATTCATAATCATGTTTAATATATTCAGTACACAAGAAATAAACAAAATAGATATAAATTTTAAGTCATTACTAAGGTGAGTTTAACCGTGCTTGTCTGAGCTTTAGACTGCAGACTTGAAATTACGCCAATTTCCACTTGTCACTTAAATTGTTCCTACAAATATGACAGTCGAGGAGTCATCGGTTGACAGCAGACTCATCGGCTGCAGTCTGAAGACGTTTGAGTCCGACTATACACCAACTAACTGCACATCTGTCTTTTTAATTAAATCGACCTGTGGCTTTACGAATTAACACCAATTGAACTGTCAAATGCTTAGAAACATAATGGCCTCCTTATCCGATAATTAGACGACGTTTTAATCCTGTAATAAATCCACTTCCTCGTATAAAAGCCCTTTGAACGTTAAGATTGAGAAGCTATCGAGCAATGGATGATGTTTTAGGCAATGGTTTCAACTGGGATTGAATCATATTTTAACTGTAGCTATCGTTTAAGCACCTGCTCGAACAAATTATGAAAGATAAATTAATGCTACTTCGAATGAAGTTAAGAAAGGAACATTTTGTGTGATTCATTTACTTTGACTAAGAAGGATGTGAATTGATACTGAACATATTTCGAATTTCGTGTTTTTGTGAAAAAGTGTAAGAACGAGCAGATGTTTTTTAAGAAACCTTAAGAATGGATGAACCTTAAGAATCTTTCCAGTTATGCATTGTCCGAGCAGTATGCATACTTGATCATTAATTTCACGAGACCCGGCCATGGCAGCCATGTATGGTTGGCTGCATAGTTGCAGACCCACCCTAGAGCTCCCAAACGGCTGTTCTGAGAATGTTTTCAACACTAGCAAGATTCTAGACTAGACCTCCTTTAGGTAAAGTTTAAAGTCATATAACTCAATTAATAAAATTAGTAATTAATCAAACAATTTTTTTTAGAATGCAAACAATCTAATAATAGTAATTTTCGAACTCTACCGAAGGCTGTAATTATGCAGTCGACTGTATATTAAAATAAAAAAAAGCAGAAATTCGAATTAAAAAACCAATGTCAAAATAACATTTTTATGACGTTTTTCCAGTAGCACAACTGCCAGAAATGTCAGTTAAACCCTTGGTAGTATATAGATAGGTTAATTATTAATTTGGACCATATTAAGTCACGTCGAGCGTGACTTATAGAATAAGGGTTAACAGTAAAATTAAATAATTGAATAATAAAAAACCTAATGAACTTGGCAATTCTATTTCAATTACGTCCCCTTATTTTTTTTGGTCTTACATGGGAATGTATTGAACTTGTTATTTTATTGCTATAGTACGGCTTATTATGTCGCAAAATAAAGATGATTGAGAATTGATACTACCTGGCCTTATTAGATATTATATCACTGGTGATTGTATTGCTTGAATGGAGAAGAAGAGCCAAAGATCGGACTCGGACTCAGTGGCGTATCTTGGGAGAGTCCAGCAATGGATTGACACTTGCTGATGATGATGATGAAGTTATTTCCGAAAACCATCATCCGTTCAAATACTTCTTAACATTAACAATAGATACTATGATTATGGTTGCATTATACCATCACCTAAAACTCTTTTTATACCATGCGTCTTTGACGTACATCCAACCTATATGTACGGTCGGCTGCATGATTGCAGACCCACCGTAGAGCTCCAAAACGGCTGTTATAAGAATGTTTTCAACACAAGCAACGAGATTGGAGATACCTGCTTTAGTTTAAGTATTTTAACTCATCAATTTATCAAACAAAATTTATTAAAATTAAAACATTCCAATAATAGTAATTTTCGAACTCTACCGGGGTCTGCAATTATGCAGCCGACTGTGCATATCATTTGTTTCTAGTAAAATTATGAAAAAGACGTTTGTGTGAGTGCCAGTAGGCCTTAAACTTTAAGATAATTTCTCATGTGCTACCTATTGAACTCCAATCAACACCTAACTTAACAATATAAAACACAACACATCACCCTTATTTCCGTTCCCACTAAAACCTCCCCAGACAATTGCTTCTAACGTCTCACAAAACAAAGCACCCAAAATAGAGCACTAGACGTAACGTCAGTGTAAAAGAACGTCGCTGTATCCGAAAATGGTCTAATAAATGTCTTGAGTATCACACATGATATGACGGCGAAAACTATTTTCGGTTTTTCCTCTAACGTCACGTTGTAAGGCGAAGGGTAGACGTTCAGTATTTATCAGCTCAGTACAGTTCAGATGTGAAATTCTCCAGTTTTGTCACGATGGGTACTGACTGACACAATAGCGTGGTATTTACTGATCGTCTATTAGTCTTGTGTACTAGATGTCAGTATTTTGACAAAATTTCATTTGTCTTTTCCAAATTCAGAAATCTGTTATAAATCGGTGTAGCTTACACGATCAGTAAATATCGCAGATTTTCATAAAAACTGATGAATTACATTATAAACTGAACGTATAGCTTTCGCCTAAGAGTCACTCTAAATAGAACCTTATCTCTTTAACAAAACAATTGTGTAAACCTGTACTGAAAATAAAGTATAATTCAACTAAGATCTGTCTACAGAGCGACTATTCTAGTGTGTCACAGTAAGATGCTTTGCACGGGACATTTTAGTAAGCAGTGTAAAGGATTATTTTCATTAGACCGGGTCGTATCAGGGACGGGTCAGTTCCAGAGCGGAGCCCGTCCGTGCGGCACGTTTATCTATCTAAATTACGTGTCAAGTTGTTTGGACTCCTAAACTACTTAACCGATTTTAATCAAATTTGCACACCGTGTGCAGTTTGATCCATCTTGAAAGATAGGATAGCTTACATCTTAATTTATCCCGATATTCCCACGGGATCGGGAGTTACGCGGGTGAAACCGCAGAGCGCAGTATTATTATATTACAGCGGGTTATCAGCCGCCAAGGGGACGGGTCGGATCTGTGGAGTAGACATGCATCGTCTGGGCTCGGACGGGACGCAGATCATGCACGATGTAATATAAATTGCTTCGTTTCAAATCCGTGCCTCGTACGGGCCACGTAAAAATCACGGCCCGGTCTAATGAGAATCATCCCTAAATGAAAACAAAATGCAGTTATGTTTTAGAGTATCTCCCCGCGCCGCTTTGTACAAGGGACCTGCATTCGGTAAGAGGCAAGACAATACCTATATTTCCTGCTGAATTAATGATGATCCAGCTGAGGAGCCGGAGTGTAATCATGCCAATGCTATATTAAGAGGTTGAATGCACAGAGCTTCGGTAGCGAAGGTGTAATGTTATACAGAGTATAGTTATACGTATTTGGGTGTAAAGCTACTTCGCTCGTGGCAGCTAAGTAATTATTTAGTCAGTCGACTTCCGGTTTAGAGGTAGTGGCAAAAGCACGGTTGTAAATTAATGTCTCAGGTAAAGTGAGCAGTTGTATAAACTGTCGAATGTATTTTCGTCTTGACGGTACTCGGTACTACTCAATGTATTAACTAGACGTGTTTATTGTTTATCGAGTACCTATAGTAAGAAAAACCTCGGTCTGTCGCCACACAATTGCAATCATATGTGGACTATTATGCCTTTGTAAGATCTATTATACAATATGAAAGCAAATAAATGAAATTAAATGAAATGAACGACGTTTATTCCGAAGTTTGTGGGATTGAATCCCCGCCAGCTGTGTAGATTTTTGGTAATAAAAATTATGTGCGCTAATTAGCATTGCTTAATGCTCATAAATTACTGTGAAGGAAAACATCGTGATAAAATTTGGTTGTTGGTAAAGCGGTTGAGGGCTACTTCTGTCCACCTTAGCAATCAACTTTCGTGCTACGACTTTTGGCTATTTTTAAATAAAGATAATTCAGACTCTTAATTACGCTTTCTTATATAATTACTAATAACTCTGTATATAAAAATTTAATCTCTGTATATAAAAGTTTATTTTATTAAATAAACAATTTATATTTTTTTACCATTTTAGTATATAAATATATAAATATAAATATTGCAGGACATTCCACACATCGGGAGATTCCATATGGGAGATTAGTTTCCGGTCTCATTCATTCTCTCCCTCGGCAACCCGCGATAAAAAAAGCTTTGTTCCAATAAACGTAAAAGTATTTTAGATAATTATTGAGTTTTATTATTATTAATTAATATTATTTAAAAAAAAAAATGATTGCGTGAAAAATAATACTCAATATTTATCTCAAATACTTTTACACATACAACCCGCGATATAAAGCTTCGTTCCAATAAACTTAAAGTCCCTTATTTATTCCAAAACGAGGTTTAAGGATAGTCCGAGATGTGAATTTAAACCTTATTTTTAGATTTATAGATTTACTCGTGAACTATAGTCTAAACATTATCCCTATAGATTATATAGGAAACTATAGTCTAAACACTATCCCTATAGATTACGAGTATATAGGGAACTATAGTCTAAACACTATCCCTATATATTATTTAGGGATAGTGTTTAAACTATATATAGTTCATGAGTAAATCTGTATCTAAATCTAAGGTTTAAATTCACAACTCGGACTATCCTTAAACCCCGTTTTGGAATAAGGGGGAAATTATTTGAGATAATTATTGAGTATTGAGTAACCTTATTACGAGCACTAACAGCTGAAGTCTAATCTATTATTTAGGTCGAACCGACTCATTCGGGGCGTTGATTGAGTTGTTACCTACAGTTTTATACTTGCACTTGTGAACTAACTAGCCCATTAATTGAAAAGGATTGGTAATAGATATTAGTACAAACTCTGTAATCTATCTCTACACTCGTTAGTACTTTCTTTAATCCATTTAGAGGGATACAAACCGAGTACTTTTTCATACAAAATAAGTAGGTAATAAAGTAGGTAAAAAAAATTGGTTGTCTGTAAAGTCGGTTTACGGACAATAATAGATAGATAACTTTATTTGTACAACACAGTAAGTAACATTAAACACGATATAAGTACCACAAAGCAAAGTAAAGTAATATTTAGCAATAATTTTACGTGATAACGTCCTAAGAAAACAATGAAGGTAACCATAGCAACGATAATACGTTGCTATGGTTATCTTGTCAATAACATGACTCACGAGGGGAACCTGAGCAATGACGTCATAGTTTTTTGTGAATGACGGTGTTCATAGATTTATAAGACGTCAAAATATCAATTTATATGTATACTAGCGACCCGCTCCGGCTTCGCACGGCTATATTATGCATGTATTATACATATAAAACTTCCTCTTGAATCACTTTATCTATTAAAAAAAACCGCATCAAAATCGGTTGCGTAGTTTTAAAGATTTACGCATACAAAGGGAAATAGGGACAGAGAAAGCGACTTTATTTTATACTATGTAGTGATGAAGTGAAGCGTAAATACAGTAACTCTTTAGCAGGTTCATATAAATGCCATTGAAATATTAATATCATTAAATATTTTAATAGGAATACAAAAAAAATGTTAAAAAGTAGAATTTAGAAAGCGATTTCCTCATTTATCACTGTATAGAATTAATCTAGAAGATACCCATTTAATTGCGATTGGCAAGAAAGATCCACTATAAAACACTTAGTTTTGCGTCATTGGATTCTTATATCATGATGTAAGTTTTAATATGTCTCTCGTAGTACCGGTATCAATGACAATAACATTTTGTTTAGATCGCCTTGAAAATGTGCATTCATTTTAATTAACACCAATTTAAAGTAATAGAGACTAGACATTCAATAATAGCTGAATTCTTGTGTTCAATTGGCAAAATAGTCTTTGTGATAAACACTTTTAGATAATATTCTCTTTAAATTATTGACTCAGGTATAAGTAATTAAAAAGCTTGTGATAATTTGTATTTTAATTGTTTTTAAAAGGAAAAGGTAGCGACGCTCTCTCCATACACGTAGTTGACACTAGAGCAAATATTTTTGTTGCATAAAACTTAAAACTGCCATGACCATGCCTCTATGTTTTTTTTTTGTTATTATTTCTTAATTTCTATGATCATTCATTTGTAAGCATTAAAATTACTACTTCTGCGAAAAGTTTCTAAGTTTGATTTTATGATAATTTATTATTTATGTTTAAAAAAATTAAATTATTAAAGCAAAACTAAAAAACATAAAATGCTCATCTCCGTTTACTCAGTTATCCGAAGAGCTTGTTGTAAAAGTAAATAGAGCACTATGTTTTAATAACGTAATGGGTATACACAACTTTTGCTATACCGGAGCTGAAGTGGAAAAACGAATAGCGAATTAATAAACCCTCTTCGTTGAAGCAAAAATTGAAACAGAAATGTTGGAAAATGCAGCATATTCTTACGTATTAAATCAGTGAAGTAAAAATGTGCACTCGAGCAACAAAATCATCACAAAATAACGATGTATGCAAATTAGTTGCGGCCACGTACCGCTGAGAGTCCCGTAGGTAGTGGACCAAGCTTGGTTTAAATAGTGCCTAAGGCATAACATAAATATTATCTCTATCATCTGTACCATAAGGTGTATTATTTAACGCATACGTTTCATGACCAACTCCTGAATACTTGATAGTGTTTTCACGAACATTCCTATAGAGACTGAATAGAAATTTTGATGACATAAGTCTGGGCTGAATTTAATTATACCTACCCTTTTTGTTAGCTACTTTAATCGATATTGGTAATTGTTTGGTTTAGGAATTGGTGTTTTTGAAGGTAACCTTTGAACTTAAACAACCCAGACAAAGTCTAGATCTATTTATAAAATGATAATTAGTGGTAGTCATTGTTACACATACTTAACTTGCGTATCTTTAAGTTGTAATTAAGTTGTTAATACGACTTGTATATCCAACGAGACATACATAAGGTCGCGGTTAAAATGCACTTTATACAAGAAAGGTTTCATCAACTGTGAAATATTCCATCTAACTTTGTGCAGCTGGTTTGAATGTCTGCGATTTATCTAGGTCTTAATCGTGTGGAGCGGTACCAAATGGAAGTTCTTAACTAATTTACATTAGTTGCAGTCGGATTGTTGATTTTATTGTTCAAGTTAGTAATTTTTGAAGTGAAAACTTCTTATGGCGCGTTGGGCACTTTTGTAGGTGAGCATTTTCAGCCGTTCTCGCGACAGATTTTGACGCGACAGATGAGATTTTATTTGTGTTAGTCTTTTTGTTTAACTTATACTGCCATCTATTACACAAATTGAGAAACTTAGTTTCTAGAAAGACCGCTATTCGAATGTAGATGGCGCTGATTTAAATTTTTTACTGCCATCTAGCGAATAAAAAATAAACTATATTTGTTTAAGTGAGTGCTAATAGATGGCAGTAGCAGATCGTTTCAAGAAATATTCTATGAGAAATAACAAGTTTATTGTTTTCACTTCTGCCTGCACTCCCGGAGTGCGCTGTTTTTTTTTTTTCATCTTTGTACTCTTAACTACCATATTAAGCATTAAGTTAATACAAATTATGATATATGACTTTCTTAAAGTAAAATCAACTAAATAATTAAGAAAAAAGTAAGCAAAGTCATCTTCATTTAATATAATTTTAAAAGTTTAAATATTCTGAATACGAGTAGCTGAGCTGGAGACGTTGAAAACTAAAAATTTTGCAACGAGAATGAAAAATTTCAAAGAATCAAATCAAGTGAGAACTTTCTTTCTCATAACAAAGTTAGAGTTAGTCTAACACAGTTTGACGCCGTGAAATGGGTCCTTGAATTGCCTTAACTCGAGAAGCCCCCACATACTTTCTAATAATTCGAATAAACTTGTTCAGAACTTTCTAATATTTTCAGATTTAAGCATAATCATATTTTGGAAGATGAAAATCTAATTTCGAAGTTCACAGATTTGTTCGTTCATAATCATTGTCGTAAAAGTCTTTCCTCTAAAGTGACTTTTAGAATGCTGCTATTTTAATAGGGTTGGTGCGAGTGGATTCGGGTTTGTTTTTTAAAAACTTTTTGAATCTAATTAAAAAGCAGACATATTGTAAATCAACAGATGTAAAATAAACAATGCTTTTTTCAATTTACATATTCATATTTTTATTAAAACACTATTACCATTAATTGCTGTTCACAACCTTCTGCAAGCTCCTCAGGCCGAGACTGAACTTTAATTTTCTCCATTGAAGGTATTCAGATCATCATGAGTTCTATTGTGGTCTGCCAAATTAATTAAAATCATCATGATTTATTTTCCGGGGTCTGCCAAATTCATCAATGTAATACATTATTGGAATTAACCAAGGAAACACCCAGATAATTTAGAATATTATCGTCAATATCAGGTTGATGCATCATCCAGCAAAATTACACGATAGGGTGAGCTTAGGTCAATACAATTAGTCTTAATTGAGCACTTGGGAGGGCATTAAGCTCATACACTCATACTTTAATATTTAGTACAGTGAAGTGTGGTGGCATGACGTGTAGTGTAACAGTGGCTTTTACGTCACCAAACGATAATGTGTGACCATCGGAAAAATTTCATTTAGGTAAGTGTTGGATTGTATAATTTATATCGCGTTGATTGTTACTGTAGTTGTATATAGTTTGTTGGTTCGTCAGTTCATTGGACGAGTAATGTAAATTAATTTCGAAGATTGTACCTATGTTATTATCCTCCTAGTGTTATTATACCTACCTAGTGTTATTATAGTAGGTAGTTACCCGATCCATTTTATGGACTGAATTTTATTAAGTGATCTTAGAGCAATTTTGTGTTAATGAAATTGGTTCACAATTAATTTTAATCAAATGATTTTGTTTTAGTTTATTAAACTTTATACTTACTAACAAATAAAGGATAAAACAAATAATTTGGATGCAATTTTGAGTGTTAATGAAATTGGTATTACGAATTACGAATTTATCAATTCGTGTTATTCAGATGTTTTGTTACAATTTTTATTTTCTTATTTAATAATTTTAAAAATAATATTTGTTTAGTAAGTAATTAAAATAATTCGAGAGCAATTAAAAATGTAAATGAAATTGAGTAACAATTATTTTTATTTCATTAATATTTTGATATTTTTTTCAAAATTAATATTTAGTGTCTTGTAAAAAAAAGAATGTGTCTCGATAGATAGTACTCGTGATTATGAATAGTCTACGCAATCACCATTTGGAGGTCCTAAGGTGCAATAGTCAGTATAAGGTCACTAAATTCCTTATTCGCCTTCTACGACATTATATAATAGAGATTATTCCTATTCTATGTTAGAGATTGTTCTTCTAAGTCAAGTACTACACGACGAATTCCGCCTTTAGGTATGACAACGCTTTTAATAAAGATCCTAAATACCTATAAAGGAACGTTGACAAAGACTCGTAAACCCTAAAAATATTCAATCTACACCCCAAAACCGTTGTAAAACTACGACTAATAGCTTATTTGACGTCCAAACTTCTTAACTTACATATTCATCGTTTCACTTTTACTTGCATTAAAATTTTATAGATAGAACGTTATCTCGAAGTTTATATCTTGTAATCGTTGAGAAGTGAGGGAACTTGCCGAATTTACTTGCAGATTAAACACTTTCTGTCCGCCGATTTAGAATCAAAAACTATATGATAGCTATGATAAAAAAAATAAAGACAGATTAACACTTAATTGCACCAATGACTATCCACATAATATTATTATACAAACCAATACACGAAACTTAAATAATATAACGTGGAGAGATCCAAGAGTGGCAGGAAGTGCAGCTTTATCGCCTAGAGACGATCTCTCCCAGGCAACCATAAGGATGGACAAGACTTTAGGAAGGGATGGGAGAAGTGTTTTGATGTTATAAGACGTGATTCAATAAAGTAAGATATTATCGGTTGTGATAGATAAGATTTTGTAAGGTAAAATTAAATAAGATGTAATATAATACAACTATGTGCACTGCACAATACTGCACAATGCACATAGTATATCATATTATACCCGCACATTGGGCACCCTGTACATTGTTTTTCATGCAAGAGCCCATCAAAAGGAGATTTTTGGACGCCTTATTTGTGGTATTCCGATAGCCAATAACCATTATTGTTTACCATGTCAACGAATAAACGTATTACCGTAGGAGGTGAAATAAACTTTCAAATGTGAAACTATCGGCAGACATAAAGTCGGTAGTTTATGGTAGATCCAACGAGTGAGGGAAGTTGGCGAATTTATTTCAAGTTGCGTTGTAAGCTGGGAGAGAATGTTCCCGTAGTGCCTTCTTACTGCTACTTTTGCTACCTTATTTAATGTGCGAAAATAGGGCGGGTCAATGAGAGGTTTTTATATACTCGTCGTGAACTATTTCGTTTTGTTTAGGGATGAAATTGTAAGTATAGATCTCATAGGCATTAGGATTTTATAAACACTTTATGAAAAATTGTAAAAAAAAATCGTTTTTTAAAGCTGGGACTGAATATAAAATTATATTGTAAGTTTAAACTAACCGATTTTAATGCGGATTTTTAGCAGAAAACTTATAAGTTTTCTTCTACGTATGTTTCTAAGTATTTTCTTTTTGTGAACATTTGATTTTTTTAATGTTATTGGGTATGAAACACTAGTGTCCACTGGAATAGTCCCGATTCCCTAACTTTCTTTAAGAGCTAAGGTAATGTATGCAAATAAGTGTAACTTTATTCCCTTCGAGCTATTAGGACGAGTTTGACCGTCTCACGAGTACAAAGGGTTGATCTTAACTTTCATCGGCTAGGTTCAAAGAAGTAATTTGAAGATCATTGCAAGCGGATACAGGGTGGATTTCGAATGAGTACCTTGTAAAAAGATAGGGGAGTTTTTTTTACACTTCTTTTATAGGAACAATTTGTTGTTCTGTTTTAGGGAATAGGGTAAAAATTAAAAATGGTTCCGTTTTTACTCTTTGAGTACAGAACCCTGAAAATGGTATTGTTTGTTTTTTAATTAATTTTTCTACAATTGGTAGAATTTTTGAATCATCCTGTATGAGGTATTTTAATTTTCTTAAGAAACGGTAATTTTATATTAATTTTCTAAGATCTTGATAATTTATGTTGGATGCTAGACTCCATAATAAAGAAAAACACAATAAAACGCCTGCGTTTTAATTATTTCAGCTAATTATTGGCCGGTTGAAAAGTCAGTAACAAATTTTATACAAAAATTTCCTATTGATGGGTAAAATAATTAAACATAACTTTTTAACGGCTATAGAGATTTGGTGAAACTCGTAACACTGCGTGTCTAGATGAAATACCTCCAAATTGTACATTGTACGAATACGTGGGGAAAAACAGTCTGAAAACTGATTTCATTCCCTTGCAGTACGATTAAAGAATAACGATGCATAACTATTACTGAGAGTATCTAGGATTTTCACCATGAATTAATGTATCTTTAGTCTGTCCCTTTATACATTTAATGAAACACTGATACAAGCAATTGCTTGAAAATATTTAACACTTTAATGTCACAACATTTATTAATTTAAATGTAATTTATGAGTCATGCGGGCGTGTTCTGTCAGCCCATGCACATCCCTTGAGAATGCACACCCATTTGTATTCATATTTTACGACTATGTATATTGTAAGTTTCATAAAACACAGTTGTATTTTGTGTTTGACTGTATTTTAATGCGCGTTCAATGTTTTATGTTATTTATCGAGCGAGAAATGCGAGCAAACCATCTTTGCTGCAAGTAGGTACGCCAAAATGTTTATATCCAAATAAAATTTTCATTTTGGTCTTGCTGCAGGTAGGCACTTAATTTAGTAGTAATATGTTCATAATTATGTATATTTTAACGGATATGTTTGCGATATATTAATGGATATATTCGTTCATTTTATTTATAGTAGGTAATAGGTTGTTTTTTTTTAGATTTATTGAGATTGATGTTTTTTTAGTTGAACTCAATCTCTTGAGTGTTTTTATTTATTATGTTTTTTTCGGATTACCTTTAAATATATGTCACACCTCGCTACTGGTAGGTATAGAATAGAATAGTAACTATTAGTAACTTACGATTTAAAATTCTTTATTTCTCACAAAATATACAAAAACCACTTACTGATAAATCACAATCATTAGTTAATAAACAATATTTTATTAACTTTTGACTTTTGACAACTACGCATAGGTACACCAACTTTAATTTAGAAAAAAAACAAATAGAAATAAAAGACGATCGAAATGATGATGGAAACGAAAACAATTATTGGCGAGCGTGTTTTTGCGTAACTTCAATGTTTTCTAAGTTACTATGAATACAGAAATAAACCTATTTATACCTAAGTATCGAGCTCCATACATAAATACATTTAACTCAACACTTTTTCTACCACAAACATTTGTCTCCTTCCAACACCCGAAAATTCTCGGAATGGTCGCAGAAATAGAATAAAACAAAACTACCCAAACAAATAAAAGGTATATTGAAATTCCGTAAACCTATCTATAGATACACTGAACATCGCAAACAGTCGTAGTGTCGATTGACGAAGGTAAAAATGGTGACAGTTTTTGTCACTTTGGTACCCACAAGGATATCTTCTGGGACCGCAGGAGTTTATATGTACTTACTTTCTAGTTGTGCCATGCGGTGTCACTCGCCTAATTCGCCAGACCACGTATAAGCTATCGAAAAAGTCAATATATTTATATTCAGTTGGAATGCTTAGTTACGCTGGCTCAGCGACCTGAAGTGGATCTTGGCCTCCGACACTACGTCAAAAGACGTCATTGCACCATATTCTGTGCCACTTGGTGCCAGTTTGTTACCTGAAAAGCTTGCACGTCTTTTTGGACTTAGTCCAGCGATATCTCCCTTAAAGTCGTCCCAGCGGTCAAAAGAGCGTATCTGGCATTCAAATGGAATCGTTCACATGAATCACATAGAATCGTCTTCAAAACTAAGTTACAACTTGTCTTTAGAACGCGCTCACCAATGAGAAGAAGACACGAGAAACTCGTAGAGTTGTTATAAGCTAGAAGATTCTTTTCAATTTGTTTGTATGAGAACAGAGCGTGCCACCTTTTTCTACCTACTACGACGTCACAACAGCGCTGCTGGCGTTTTAGTGATGGAAATTCTACATTGAAACGAAAAGTCCACTAACCACAATTGAGGCAGGGAAAAAACGTACTTATTTGTTGTGTACATACATTGTACATACGATGTTTTGTAATCCTGACCCCTCAAGAAATACCGAAATAAAAAAGTCATCAAAATCAATTCATAAACAACAGCCATAAAAAGAACATCCTCCATTTTTGAAGTCGGTTAAAAAGCCTAATTTAATGACCAGTTTTTGTAACAAATAGGTCAGATTTGAACACTATCTCACACGATGCTAAGTAACGGTGCTGTCTAAGAACTAGCACAATTCCCTAGAAGAACCTATACCCTCGCGACTCAAAGACTCTCAAATATGGGGGAATTCGATTCAACGTATTCTCGTAACAACTGTCATCTATTAGTTCAGTAGATTACCTATTAAAAACACTCAAACATCCAAACTTTCCTATCTATAATATTAGTACAGATCGGCAAACATCTGTAGTACGGCGCGGCGACGAATTTTCAATAATCAGATTGAAAGTTTCGTGTTTGAATTATTTCGAAAAGAATAGAATAACCTAAAAACTTAATTACAGCTGTAGGTATTAGAAAGTTTCGTGTTATAATTATTTCGAAAAGAAAAGAATAACCTAAGAATTTAATTTAACTGTATCCTAAGGAAGTTTCTTGAACGAAAAGGAGAACGTAGAACGACGTTTAACGGTAGTTTAGTAATAAACAATTTTTAACCCTCGACGCAAAAACGACGGGGTGTTGTAGGTTTGAGGTGTCCGTGTGTGTCTGTGGCATTGTAGCTCCCTAACGGATGATATGATTTTGATTTTGTTTCTTTGGTTTAAAGGTGAATTAGTCAGGAGTGTTCTTAGCTGTGTTAGATAGAAATCGGTTTAGCCATCTGAAAGTTATGGGGAATAAAAGTCGGAGGTATTTTAAATTCAATATTTAATTTTTAAGCCCCGACAAGAAAAGAGGGTTGTTATGAAGTTTGGCGTGTCTGTCAGTGACATCGAAGCTGTCGAACGGACATGGACGTATATAAATATTACGTCCATGCGAACGGATGAATCGATTTTTATAAGACTAATGTCACCTCAGTCTGCCAGTGACAATGAGAGCTATAAAGGACTCGAAACGTTACGTTTACGATATCGGATACATTTGATCCCGCGGGATCGGGACTTACGCGGGTAATACCACTAGGCCCAACTAATCACTACATAGTATAAAATAAAGTCACTTTTCGCCGTCCCATGTCCCTATTTCCCTTTGTATGCTTAGATCTTTAAAACTAAGCAACGGATTTTGATGCGGTTTTTTTAATAGATAGAGTGATTCAAGAGGAAGGTTTATATGTATAATACATGCATAATATAGCCGTGCGAAGCCGGAGCGGGTCGCTAGTTCCATATAAATATAGGAATAAACGGTCGTATTTACGACGTCCTTGTTTCATTCAATCTGTTCATGTCAACAATTTACTATGTTGTTATTAAAAAATCCAAACTAATTTATTCATTCTAACTGCTGTTTACGACCAATGAAAGATTTTAATCAATTCCGAATGTTCTACAATGACTCATGCCCGCATTCAATCACTAAGTACTATGACATATATTAATAAACATTCTAGTAATAACAGACGAAAGGACAACGGTAATAAATAATAAATATTTGGGCATTGGCGTGGTTCGTCTTGATTCTTCAAAATCAAGTCGAAGTAAAAAACAGTTCTCATTCACATGAGATCACATTAAATCATTTTAAAAGTTATGTTAGCAAACAACCAACAAACACTCCCGCACGCACGAACGATTTCGCAGACTGCGCGACTGACGTAAAACTGACGATATTAATTGACACATATAACTATATCAAATTAAGTAAACTATGGTTTTGGTTGCTATCTTTGTCTATCATGTACACCCCAACATAAGTTAGAATGAGTGAAATATACGTGACATTGAACTGTGTTGACCTTTACAACGCGGGAAGTTGCCACTGTAGAGCCACCAATAATTGGCGGCAGCTCAGTATGGCGGAATGGCGACCCACCCATTTCGGGTGGAATTACGGTTTAGAAGATTTGATATTATATGTGTTTTGAACGCGCCTTCCAATGAGAAGCAGTCAAGAATGTTTTTATCTAAGTTAGGATGTGTGTGTTCTGAACGCAGCTGAAGACACAAGAAACTCGGGGTTAAACACAAGAAATTAATTTATTTATCAAAAAACATCATAATAATTGTTAGGATGGACGTGTATCGTTGGAACGCAGTCTCTATGAGATGAAGATATAAGAAACGAATGGGGTTAGACACGAAAAACTCATAGGGTTGTGAAGAAATATTTTAAAAACTAAGTTAGGATGTGTGTTACGGATCGCGGCTTACATGAGAAAAAGATACAAGACACTTATTGGGTTAAACACAAGAAACTTACCTATGGGTATAAAAAAAAACAATCTATGTCGCAGGACCTTTAAGTCTAATCACAAGTTCTTTAAAATCGATTAGAAAAGTGATCACTAGACAAAAAGGAACTGTAACGGATATGATGACATAAATACATCATAATTTGTAACAGATATAAGAATAAATCAAAATAGTCTAACCTCATTGTTAAGAGGATAACGTAGCTCCTCTTTAAGTAAAACACAATTTCAATATTATTTAAGCAATTAACAGAAACGGTGTAAGGTAATTTTCTTTAAGTGGTGCCTCGAGCTACGAGTACTAATTAGCGAATACACTTCTACTGACCACTCGAGATAAATCAAACATCTTCAATTTCCCCAATTTACTGTATAAATTTTACTTCATAGAGATAAAATAATATTAGAATTTAAATCTAATGTAGGTACTTACATTTAATTTTATACAACACTTAAAATTTTAATCCATGCTTTTCAATGCGTTTAAGTGACATGTATTCGATGGAGTAGGTTCTATATCAGATCCTATATAACGCTCTCAGCTAAGTCTACTGTGTTTAGAAGCAGGAACTTAAAACCAGACTATGGAAAAGTCGCGCTCTAAAAAGTATCATCATCATCATCATATCAGCCCATACACGTCCACTGCTGGACCTGGCCTCCCCAATACAACGCCACAAACAGCGGTCCTGAACCGCCTCCATCCAACCATCCATCTAAGAAGTATAACATAAGAAATATTTCGTATGCCACCTTGAGTAAAGATCGCTTACTACCGCCTACTATTAATATAAGCAATCTGGCATGCTATTTTATACTTTTTTTTGAGCGCGATTTTCCGTAGTCGGGTTTTTAGTATAAGTATCTGTACTCTATGTATCACTCTGATAACACCACCCAAGGTCTGCCTTTTGTCTCAACTTTCCCAATTTCGTATCCCAATGGTATCCCGCACCGAAATATTTTATTATAGTTGACAGTTAATACAGGGGTAGGAGAAAAGTTGATGTATTAATTAACTCCTGAATAAGTCTGTTAGAGAGAAGAGTCACTCAATTTCACGCAGGCGCATTGGGAATCCGTCTCGTAACGCCCATAGTAGTGTGAACGCGGCAATCGGCGAGTGAGCACGGACAGCGCTAGGGTTGTCACTGATTCATTAACCTAAATATCGTAAAAATGTAGTTGGTATCGAGTGAAGAAAAAGTTATGACTTTGAATGGATCATGAGGGTTGGTGCGTTCGTTTTGAATTGAAGTGTATCTTACAATCTATTAAGTAGTTTGAATAGTTTTAAATAGTGATTAATTTGTGTGTGATGTGTTTGTCGATGACTACAGGATGTTTATTTCGGATTACGGTGAGTGACATAATGTTTTTTGTTAGACATTTTTTTGTTATAAAAATGTAATTGTTATAATCACGCTATGTTGCGATGGCGTAATCGGCGCGAATAGTTTTAGTTTCGTTTTTACCAGTTATTTATTTAGCTTTTAGAAAATTATTTGTCAGGCGTGTCAATTATTGTTTTTCACTGAAAACTAATCAATAATAAATAAGAATAACTGCATAGTAACTTCATAATAAAATATTGTGTATTTCAATTAAAAATCTGGTCTTTGGGAAATGGTAGGTATTATTTTGAAACTTAAACAAATCTAAATATTTAATTAAACTAGAGATACATCCTGAAAAAGCCCCCTGGATTTCAAACTCGTGACCACTGCATCACCGTTCATAAATAGGTACTTACTGCAGGACATTGCACAGTGCACACAGCACTATATAGCTCTAAGCTAGCAACATGGCTTGTGTTATAGTGGCCTGAAAACGGCTACAATACTTTCCTTTTGAAAATAAATCTACACTAATATTTTTACTAAGATCGTTTTTTTTTCTGTCGAATAGGTTTTGAAACTACTAGAACGATTTTGATGCAACTCGGTTTGGGGATAAATTGAATACTTGGTAGTAAAATAGACTACTTTTATTCTGTATTTTCACGGGATCGGGGGTTTCGCTGATGAAAGAGTAGGGTACTAATATTTATACATACAAATCATAAATAACATCCCATTTTTTATTATTCATTGCGCTTTACCACAGGAGACTATATACGATACCCTTTTGCTGTTTAATCGAACCAATAAAGATCTCGACAAAATTGACCGACATTGAAGCATTCGCATGAGTCGACCACTAAGGCCTCGTGTAGGTACTAGCCGACCGTTTAGTAATGGGTGACTGATAAACAGTTCAAATAAATACATACAACAATTTTGCGTGTCTGCTCCAACGCGCGACTGGAGTTTATTGTTTATGTATTTCTTACGTTATCATTATCTTACGTTAAGTCGACTCGGATGTAGCTAATCCAACTTCTGTGGCGCGGCGGACGAACACCCGCCTGCAAAGCAGATGGTTGTAGGTTCAAATCTCGTCTCAAACAAATATTTATGTACAAATATTTTTATTTGATCTGGGTGTTTTTGTATGTATAAATATGTATTCCATCCGTTTCCTGGCTACCATAACATAAGCGTTTTTAAAAATGTACTGAAGTATTCATAAAAAAAAAGCTGCGTAGCCAATTCAAGGAGTGAAGAGGTGCGGAGCTCCGTAGCTAATCTAAGGTAAAAGCATAAAGATTAGATTAGTTAAATGCTCGTTCGTAACGCTTTTTGTTTACTACCTATTAAATTTTCATACCGGAGGCTTTAAATTAAATCAATTATAAAGAAATAAACTCCAAAAATATTGTTTCAAATCCCTCCGTGTTTCGGAAGGCGCGTTGAGCCTCCTCAGCCATATTCGTTACCTGTAACCAGAGTTTAGTAACTGGCTCTGTAAGAAGACTTTTTTCAGTTTTTCGTTTCGTTTAGTTATTTGAAGAAGAATGATTAGTTCCGGTAACTTTCTCTGGTGGTTAGGTCACTGTAGAGGGTATTAGGTGACCTGAAAAATTTAATTAGAGGGTATTAGGTGACATTAGGTAGGTGGTATTAGGTAATTCAATTTAAATCAGAAGAAGCAAAGGATAAACGCAGATTATAAGCATTCACGTCCTATAATTATACAATTACAAAACGTCAGTTATATTATCTACGTTATCAAAGCGCCACCGTCGTCGTTTAGAATACTGGGAAACTATTATCTATTTCTCTATAAAAAAAGTCGATTGTTGATATGACTAGTATTCGTTTTAAATATTTTTACCACTCTTCTTGCTCTCAGTGTCAGTGGCTCACAGCCAGCCGACGCTCGCTGATCGTTTAAGGTCGTGCGGGTTAAGCGACTCCTGGCGCGGTCATTACTTCGATGGGTGGCCAATTAGTAGTGTGGCAAAAATGTGTTTTCGTGAGCCCCTCCGTGCTTCGGAAGGCACGTTAAGCCGTTGGTCCCGGTTGCTACCTCTAGTAACAGTCGTTAAGTCAAGTTATAGAGGCCTTAAGGCGATCTGAAAACTCTAACTATAGGTGAGCCATACCACTATACGATAAGAAGAAGTGTCAGTAGCGAAAATAAAATGGAACCATTTAATTTGATAACAGTCACCTATCCAGTATACTAGAACTGTGAAGGTCAGTAGTGTAAGATTCGAAATCATTCAAAGGCTCGAGGCTCTTTGAAGGCAGACGTTTGCTTTTCTTGAACGATCGGTGAGTCATCGACCGTTCAAAAATACAAGTCTGTGTTAACCCTAACTCGAATAGTGATCGCGTGTACGAAAAGTTCAAAGAATGTTTCACTGATTTGCCAATTTGTAGCTTTTTAAAAATGTTCCATTAAAGCAAAAATAATGACGGGACTGTTTTTTTGCTTTATTTACTTTTTTGTCAAATATACCTATGGAGTAATAACAAGTTATGCCCTATGGGTTTATCCAAGTTGATCACGGTTGGAGTAAGGAAAGGTACGTTATTGATTTGCGTCTTAAACACCTTTCTCGCGTGAGAGGTTAGATTTTCAAAATAATTTCTTAGCGGAAAGGGCACTAAAGTGTCGCCAGTCAGAACCTGGGTGGTATCACTTAGGTACTTAAAGTGGAAAAGATCGTCATATTAGTTATCTTTATGGCAAATTTTATTCCCATTTGTCCATTGAATTGAGCTAATATTAAATAAATAAATAAATATTGCAGGACATTCCACACATCGCCATTTAGCCCCAAACTAAGTAACTAGACTTGTGTTATGGGTGCTAGACTACGGATATACTACTTATATACTTTTCTTTTGTAAATATATACTTATAATATATAGAAACAACAGACAAATAACTATGCATAAATACTTGTCTGAGGCGGGAATCGAACCCGCAACCCTATGTTTGGCAGTCCGGCGTAGTGACCATAGTGCCAACTGGGTCGTCAATATTAAGTATTTTTTTTTTTTTTTTAAATTCATTTATTTACCACAAACACTTAAAAATAATGATTACATTTATTCTGCCAAACTGCGTAGCAGTTTGTCGGCAGTAGTTCCTATTTTAGTACTTAATTGCTAGTGAGTATATTTTAAAATCAATCAATCAGTCAGTTAAGATTTCGAATTTTATATATTTTATAGATTGGACTAACTTTTCTATTTTACATATGCCCCAAATGAAGTGCCAAAGCTTCAACTTACAAACTTTTCCTTTACTAGTAAATTTACCGTCGTATAGTGGAACCATTAATAATAATTCTAGAAACTGTCTTCTATTCCGACTTAGAGGCTAATCCCGTTAATCTTAATCAAGTGCCTCGCTGACTATGGACTGCTGAAGTACACTCACGATCAACCGATTTGGATCGGTTGAAGTTTAAAGTTTTATCTTCTTCTATGGTCTCTTCTCACTTTAACGGCCCTGAACGCGCTAATCTCAGGAAGTACTAGTTCGAATTGAAAAAATATTTTGGTGTTGAATAGTCCATTAATCGAGGAAGGCTTAAGGCTACTTTTTATTTTGATATTCCTACGGGATCGGAACTTACGCGGATGAAACCACGGGGCGCATCTAGTTGTTTCTAATCTTTGTAATTAACAAAGCCATGAATAATAGCATTTATAGAATGCGCATTTGAGGGTTACTTAGAAAACCTATCAGTTTTCCCAGTGAACCGAAAGTGCATTATACCTAAATGTGCAGATTTATTTTCCGACTATACAAATCCATTGGTTATTGACATTGATTTAACCGAGGTTCATTATTTAAAAGAAAAAATCTAAAACTTTTAGGTACTTTGGATGAAAAGGACCTTTTCATTACTCATACTCCGAAAGTAGGTCTAAAGATGTCTGAAGAGCGTGTAGAAAATAAAACTTTCAGCCCTAGGGAAAATCGCTTTCACTGACAGCTCTCATGTCAAATTATGGCTTCGCACGGCTTGTACAATGTACATGTAGCCAGTATCAGTATCATTACGCATTAGGAACGTCAAAAACCTAACCTCCTTGCTTTAAATAACACCAAAGAATAACACTACATGTATATAACCTCTTTGGTCCCAACCTTGGAAGAGGATCAGGTAGTATGGAGTCTCTCATTCACTCTCATTGTTAGGAAGAATTTTATGTATTATTCGTAATGAAAAGCACAGTGTTTACCTCGGGTGAAAGACTCATTAAGTCCCTCGAACTATTAGCGCCCTCGCTACGCTCAGGCGCCAAACTCCGCTCGGGACTTGTAATGAGTGACTTTCACACCTAGGATAACAATGTACTATTACAGAGCAAGCAAACATAAATCGATTCATTCGAGACCTGTAAAACAAATGAACTGATTTGAGCTGTATTGATTAGTTTTACAGATTTATGAAGGTGTGTAACAGACAAACAAACATAATATTAAACAGACATAATTATGATATCCTTATTCTTTAAATCGGTGGAAAATTAAACTTAACAATAAGCCGTCTCTAATTTTATAGACGCAAGTGCACTAACTGACTTAATTAACAATTGGAGTTAAGCGATAAATAGATTTTGTTAAATCCAATGACAATGATATTTCTACTTAAAGGAAATAGATGTTGGAAGCGCGCGAAATTAACATTAAAGTCATTTTATGTTTCAAAACGAAAACGACTCAAGAATGTGTTTTTCAACTACCAAAACCTAAATTAATTTAGGAGCTTTGAAACTATTGCAAATAAAAAAAAATCGGATGTGTTTAATCATAATCGCTATGAATAAAATTTACTTATTCGTAAATTCTGATTTTAATTTTGTTGAAGTTGGATTAGCTAAATCCGTTAAATGTTACAATCCAATTCATTTGTTTTTTGGAAGTAATCCCCTTACTTTACTGGTTAAAATAAAAGACTTTGCACGTCAAAATTGATACACTATTTAAAAACCTGCAATACAATTTTAAATAGATTTTAAATGTTAGTAGTTGGAAAAATATATTCCACAGCTGACGACTGACTGCCTAATTATGACGAAGTCAGAAGTTGAAATGCAGCGATACTGCATTACGACTTCTAACTTCGTCATAATTAAGTAAATTAAAAGAAAAAAGAATTTCGCGCGCTTCTTGTTAGCGTTCCACTTAATTGTGGTGCCGTTTCTATTTGCGAATGAATGGACGGCTTATTGGTTTCCATTTGTAGGTACTTATTTCATTTAGACTTAGACTAAAGATTTTTTTATCAACCGATAGCCCGTGGGCTGTTACAGTTAGTGATCCCACTGAGTAAGCTAAATAAAAAAGCCATAGAGTTTCTTTATACAAAACAAATACCATAGAAGATTATTACTTTACAACTAAGAACTTCATAGTTTATCACTACATAGTATAAAACAAAGTCGCTTTTTCTGTCTCTATTTCCCTTTGTATGCTTAGATCTTTAAAACTACGCAACGGATTTTTATGCGATTTTTTTAATAGATAGAGTGATGATTCAAGAGGAAGGTTTTCAGATATAATACATGCATAATACAGCCGTGCGAAGCCGGGGCGGGACGCTAGTACTTTATATGTTTTATATTTTTTGTGTTTATAGAAAATTAATAGGTATCACTGTTAAAGTGACACTAACGCAAGTAAAACTGCGGGGCGCAGCTAGTTACTTAATAATTTACTTAATATGATAATCTCTGTGGCACAGCAGGTGAACAATCGTCTGTAATGTAGAAGGTTGCAAGTTCGACAGTTATTAGTTTCTGTAAACAAAATATTTGTTGTGGTAATGTATTTACAAAGTAAATAAGTATTCTATCCGTCACCTTTCCCCCAAGTCAAGTTGCTTAGCTTTTTGCTTGATGGCGCTGTGTGTAATGTCCTTAAACATTTATATATTATAATTTTTATCACAGTTGCTTATAAAGCGGATCTTATTAAACAGCTTTTAGGCTCATAATGAAACGTATTATGCACGCGTGAGTTATATATAACCAACTAGTGCTAAAATGTTATCCCGATAAGTTATAAACGTATCTTACTGCTAATTACATGATAAGTAGATGAAACATTCTTTATTTATCTGGGTTATACTGTTCTGATGTATAAAGAAGGTACCAACAAAGAGGTTTTAAGCTAGCAAACGTGGTTGTCTCTTAAGTCGGTTTATGAACGAAAATTTTACGTGATAACGTCAGAAAACAATTAAAAATTGAGTTATGTTTTTCCTTTACATAAATATATTTTTTTCTTTACCATTATATTCTGTTTTTAACCCCAGACGCAAAAACAAATGGAAAAACCCTAAAAAATATTGTATGTCAGACGAGGCTGTATAGGTTAAAAGTCTTTTGCCTGGCCTTTCGGGAGTATAATTAACAAAAAAATATTTCCTAAAAAAATAGTAAACATAACCTTAAATTCTAAAAACCTTTTATTAGTTTTACGAGTCTTTTTTTTATTCGCAACTGTGATAAAAAGCGTCGTACGCTACACGTGTGGATTGATCTTTGTATCTCGGCTTTGTTAAACGCACTCGCGTACCGCTCGCACGTGTTAAACCGCCTCTATGCAAAGATAAATTTTCCACACTTGTATCGCAATGTACTATTTTAAATTTTACAAAGTACGTACTTGTTTAGTAAATGTATCTAGCTTTTATAATTTTTATCTGAGAGGAATAACCTCCCACAATTAATCAAATTCCTCCCTAATGTATTTTAACATTTTACTCAAACTTAGCGCTGAAATGTTATTATCTGACAAAGTAAAATATGATTTCCAAATAACATGTAAAAAAATGGCAACCTTTTTAGCGTAGGTGGGTGAAACATAAGCTGATTCCCGGAGAGGTAACACGTTTGATCCTTAAATATGAAAAATATTTGTGTCAACCCTATGATCAATGAGTTAGATTGATCATTATAAAACATTTTTTATTTGCTTTGAGATTATCTTTTGGGGGTTCGTATTGATCGCAGTAGAATTTAGCTTTATATGTGGCCCCTGGGTTATACTAAAGTCAAAGAATTATTCATTTAGAAACAAGCTCGTTTGAAATAACATTGAAACGTTTTAAAAAATATATTAGGGTTTGTGCTTTGGAACGCGTCCACCGATGAGAATAAAGGACAAAGAAACTTATAGAGTTTTCAGTTTTTTTGTGATCATGTTCAGGAAGCCATATTTTGGTTGGTTTGGTGATAAATAAGGCCGGTGCGGCCACAAAAAGAGGTCGGAAAAGATTTCATTTCACTGCCGTCTTCGTTATTTCACTAGTGTATCTCGATGGCCCCCGATTATTTGGAGCTGTTAAAGTTATTTTTCGGAGTAGCACTGGCGAAATAAGATATTGTTTACGTACTGCATTTAAATTGCTGAGTATAGGAGAGCTGACTCGACTTGAAGTTGGGAGTGGCAAAGAAGAAGAAGAAGAGAGACTGCAGCAAAAATGATCAATAGCAACGATCGCGATTAGAAACTTTTCCTGTATCGCTCGAAATCGTATTCCGTAGAAAATTCCTAGGATTTTCTTTCACTCAAAATATTTTTTTCTCCAAAACCAACCGGTTGGTGATAAGAGAGTTTGCTCGCACGCTTTGTTTTAAAATTGCTATGTAAATTCTGCTGAGTGTTATGTTGGAAGCAGTTCCTTGTTAAATAAACAAAATTGTTGCCTACCTTCCTAGTACTAAAATACTACTGTGTTGCTATTTTAAAGCTTTAGAGACAGCCTGAACCAAATACCACCAGCCACCGATAGATAAATTATAGTCGACCGACTATATAGTTTCGGGAAATTCCACATAGCGCTAACTAGCCGCAAGATAAGCAGCTGGGCTTCCGTTATAGCTGTTGTTTTATTTATTTTTTAATTTTTAAAGGTACAGTTACTGGTAACCAGATCAAATTCTTACAAAATGCACAAATAAACTAAAAGTCAATCTCATTTAAATCTGAGATCCACTTACTTCTACTGGCCAAAATTAGAAAATTCTACTGGCGACATTCTGGTCTTTTCCATTTTACATTTATTTTTCATTGTTTCTCTCGAACGAATGATTGTTTCAAAAAATAAATGTTTGGAAAACTGCGTTCAATACCTACAAGTACATGTATAATAGCTGTATATCAGAAGAATGAAATAAAACTGTAATAGTACATTGTTATCCTAGGTGTGAAAGTCACTCATTACAAGTCCCGAGACAGAGTTTGGCGCCCGAGCGTAGCGAGGGCGCTAATAGTTCGAGGGTTCCATTTCAAATAATACCTTCAAATATTTGTAATATTGACCTTTGTGAGCGTGATTACATAAAAAAAAAACCCCATGAGTTTCTTGTGCCTTCTTCTCATTGGTGGGCGCGTTCCGAAGGCATACATCCTAACTTAGTTCTATGATTTCATGACGATTTCAAGTGATCATTGTATTTTTAAACATAAGTATCGAAAGAAATAAAGAAATTTGGCTTTGACTTTGACTTAATGAATCTTTCACCCGAGGTAAACACTGTGCTTTTCATTACGAATAATACATAAAATTCTTCATAACAACGAGAGTGAATGAGACTCCATACCACATGAGTAGGTACTCATGTGTCCATACTACCTGATCCTCTTACAAGGTTGGGACCAAAGAGGTTATACATTATGTAGTGTTTTTTTTAGGTTTCTGCTATTTGTATTCAATACTTAAATACGGCGGTACTTACCGAAGAAGTTTTTATTAATGAGGTAATCCAACATTGGGAAATGACGCGAAGTCCGTAGATTTAACTTACAGTTTTTGTAACACGGTTTGTCTAGAAAATGTTATTTACACAAAATACACAATCATAAATGAAAAACCAGATTAAACTTAACACAAAAACATAATAAAATAAGAAAAATAGTACTAATTAAAACGTTTAAAATAATTTGGAAATGAACATTTCCCACCAGTTTTTTTTTTACTCAACGTACGACATCAGCAACATCGACAGGGCGCGGGCGGGCGGCGCGGTATGGTCATAGGTCGCTTTGACCATTTTCGTCTTTACATTTATTTTATTAAATAAGATATCTTGAACTATATATAGGTACCTACTTGAATTTGATTACTGAGAAAAAAGTTACTTAGTACTAAACTCTGGCAGTATGCATGAGCCATGCCAAGCCATAATTATTATTCTTTGGTGTAAAAAAAAAGCAAGAAGGTTAGGTTTTTGAAGTTCCTAATTCGTAATGATACTGATACTGGCTACATGCAGATTGCACAAGTCGTGCGAAGCCATAATTTGACATGACAGCTGTCAGTGAAAGTGAAAAGCCCTAGGGCTGGAAATTTTATTTTCTACACTCTCTTCAGGCATATTTAGACCTACTTTTGGAGTATGAGTTATGAAAAATCATATTTATGTTGCAAGCGCCTGGCGACACAGTTTTCCCGGCATATTTTTAGGCCACGCCTTTCTAAAGGTCGTTCAGCGTGAGTAGTTTAGTTAACTACTTTATATTGTTTTATTTAATTGTTTACCTACATCGAAGTTCTGAAATATTTAATAAATGGATCTTGTTATTTTGTAGTTAGGTTAAAAATGTTTGCATTAATTAAAAATTGGCTTGTTTTCAAAGACTATTGGCCTCACTAAATTCATGCCACTCAAATAGATCTAATTGTTTGTATTTCTCGTCTTAACGCTACAGTTCATAAATTTAATTACTTTACAATCATTTCCGTGTTATTTATAACAAACTCATTAAAATACCAACAAAGAAATAAATTGTTTATCATTAAAATTCAATTGATGTTGTGTAATACGTTTACATCTAACATAGATAATTTATACAGAACTAGCAACTTCAATTCATCCTACTTGGAAAAAGTAGGCTTGCCCCTACCCTCTCAGCTTAGTCCACCGTGTTCAAAGGAAAGAACTCGTCGGTACGTCGGTACTAAGCCGCGGGTTTGATCTCGATGTTTTTTTTGACGTGATAACGTTTTATAAATTGGTGAACACCTGCCAGTTCAAAAAAGTGTGACGTCACACGTCGTTACTGGAACGCCTCATCGACCCCCGCCGCCCCTCCACCTTTCCCACCGGCCCATGTATTCTGTCTCTGAGCCAACGATACTTTGATAGTTGACAAGGTAACTATAGCAACGTTTTATCGTTGCCATGGTTACCATCAATGTTTTCTTATGACGTTATCACGTAAAATTATCGTCCGGAAACAGACTTTACAGACAACCATTTTTTTTTACTATAAAAGCGATGTTAATACACATAAATTTTTCGTAATAAATATCCATTGCTGCACGGCCGTCCGGGATTCAAACCCATGACTTTCGAAATGCAAAATGAGGTAACTATCTAACCTCGTACCTATCTACGTGGTGGTTTGTGTAGTTGGTTTTGTGCGTCTAAACGCATAAAACCAACTACGCAAACCACCACTTGTACGCAAAACGCATAACTCGCTAAATATCACTTACGCATAAAACCATACTGTGGCAACATACAGCTGTAAATGCATTATCTACTTAATAATGTAAAGTAGAAACTCGAACCCTATCATTTTACTGCATAAATATTCGTTCAACGTTTCAAATTAACAGCAATTTACCAAAAATTTTGAATATATAACATTGTGTACGTTAAAATTAGGTCTCTCCACCGAATGTAATAAAATATTCGCATCACAAAATATTAAAATTTATATTGAAAATTGCGTCATTTTCTGTTACCATATTTCTGATACTGCTTTATGCTTACCATTTCTGGAATTGCTCGCGTTTGCGTTTGTATTTTTTACCTTATCTCATCAAAGCTGTTAATATTTTGTTCGCGGAAACCTCGCGGAGGTAAATTTTATGAAAATGAAATATCAGAGCAAATATGGCATACACTGCTTAGGGCCACTTGCAGCGAAATTGAAAATGCTCAACTTTATTAAAGACGAGCGACCCGCTCCGGCTTCGCAAAACTATATTATGCATGTATTATACACATGAACCTTCCTCTTGAATCACTCTATCTATTAAAAAAAACCGCATCAAAATCCGTTGCGTAGTTTTAAAGATTTAAGCGGTCAAAGGGAAATAGGGACAGAGAAAGCGACTTTGTTTTATACTATGTAGTGATGATACTTTACGCGTTAGTTTTTGAGCTAAGATCGGATTTTAATTCTAAATCCTTGTTCAAATATTCCCGAAATTCGATGTAAAAGTGTCTTAAATCAATGTCTAAAATGTTCAAGCGCTTATTTTCGCTCGAAACGTAAAATGTATATTTTGACACTTAGTGCCTTCATATAATAAGTTCTTGATTTACTTTTAATCCATGCTAGTCATAACGCTTTGATTATCTGAAACTAGCGACCCTCCCCGGCTTTGCACGGTTAATTATGCATGTATTATACATATAAACCTTCCTCTTGAATCACTCTATCTATTAAAAAACCGCATCTAAATACGTTGCGTAGTTTTAAAGATTTAAGCATACAAAGGGATATAGGGACAGAGAAAGCGACTTTGTTTTATACTATGTAGTGATGATATACAAAGTGTTCAATATTGAATGGATAAGTAAAAATATAAAACTTGTAGATAGTTAAAAAATAACGAATTAAGGGTGTCTTTAAAAAGTTACTTATCTCATTGAGATGAGATGATTTATACACCGCCAGCAATTTTAGTCCATGTTATTTAAGGCACTGCCTGTAGAGCCTGAAACATCTATTAGTCGGAGAAAACTTATCCAACCAGGAACTATATCACCCCCCAGCTTAATCAAAAGTGTCTAGGGAAAAGAACTCGTTAATATGTCTGGAGCCAACTTAGCCGGTTTCATCACGATGTTCCTTTATATGGGTATCATAGGTGAATGACAAAATGATTCACAACATAGTAATAGTCAAAATTTCATTATTCAGTTAAAGTCATTTGCATAATATAACTGTGAATCGTCTTAAAAACTAAATTAAGTTATCTTGGTAATGAATGAAAAGAAGACACAAAAACTCATGGGATTCTTCTTCTTTTTTTTTAGTGATCATGATAACCAAAGCTCATGAAAGTATATTTGAAAAGTCAATGGGTCAATATCGCATCGACCGATATACCAACGAAAATAAATCCGAAATAAAAAAGACTCGAAAGCTACCAGAAGATTTTCAGATCTAAAATAAGTCAACTCCAGCTACCATTTCAGTTCAAGTGGTTAAAGTAAGACGACGTATTTATAGTACTTACCGCACAATGTATGCTTTATAAATATAAACAAATATGCAAACGTACGTATATCCTGTCTCTGCAAGTGTCTCAGCTCCACAAAAGTGTAACAAATATTATTTTATTTGCGGTTTAACATAGCAGGAATAGTAATCTGATGTGGACTCGAAGATACACTGCATACCCTCCGGGGATTTGTTGAATGCATCCGTTTCTCCGTTTTATTTTTCGTTCAATTCGCACTGGACTCCGTTGTACACATAAAACGTATTAATATATACCAACAAATAGAGGGTTGGTTTTTGTTCAGTTTATCCGCATTGGGTCCAAAATGTTTTAGACAGAGTGTCGAAAGCTCTACTATATAGCTATTGGTTTACTACTGGAGCACTGTTACGTTTTTATTTATCCGACCATCATGATCACATATCATATTGTGAGAACAACAATATGATTCTGAACTACGGCTTTACAAAATTCTGCAAATATAGTGACGTAAATGTCAACGTTAACTAAAATAAATAAATAAAATAAATATTGCAGAACATTCCACACATCGCCATCTAGCCCCAAGCTAAGTAACTAGACTTGTGTTATGGGTGCTAGACAACGGATATACTACTTATATACTTTTCTTTTGTAAATATATACTTATAATACATAGAAACAACCAGACCACAGACAAATATCTCAACACAAATACTTGTCTGTGGCGGGAATCGAACCCGCAACCCTGTGTTTGGCAGTCCGGCATGGTGACCATTGTGCCAACTGGGTCGTCAACTAATTAGGGTTCCGTGCCTCAAGAGAAAAAATGGAACCCTTATGAGATCACTCTATTGTCCGTCTGTCTGTCTGTCAAGACCCTTTTTATTCTACTTAACTCTAACTCAAAATGAGCTTACGATAAGTATGAGGGTACTTTCTGTCAGCACATCTCAAAATAATAGCAATCACACATATTTTACCTTCACGTACGTAGCCTAGACTTAAATATTCTTAAATTAATAGGATTTCATTGGGAGACAACTAAACGGTTCAAATATTTTAAAGCCACTGGGATAGACTGTATTACGTTAAATAAATAAGATAAGTACATAAATGAAATGTCACAGAAATAAACGTGAAAGCGCCACTTTTAGCGCTTTGATATACAGCCGGAAATCAAACCTGTTGATATTGCAAAAAAAAATCACCTATATTTTCATACCAATCGATAGTGTTGCTGATAGAGATTAATTCCTGGAAACAAACATAGTATGGCAAAACAAAGGAAATGGCTGAATTTTGTAGTTTACACGATAAGAAGAAGCCAACATTTTTTAATTAAAATTTCGATTAAACAGCAATCGATATTTATACCGTTCTAAATCGAATGTTCTCTAACAGTCCTATAAAAGAAAAATATACTCTACGCTTTATTGAGCAATTAAATTGCGAAGTAAGTGGGACGTCCATTTAAAACGAGTCGAATCTCGATCGAGTTAATCGAACACTTTATTCGATTCTCTTAAAATCGATCGCTACCAGCGGCGGCGTACCGCACTGATGCATCGCGCCAAATTAACCGTATCATTCAGTGATTTCGTTCATTCGGTCCCAATCAGTTATGAGGGTAGTGTTTGGACGAACATTGTTTCATATTGTTCGTGTGTATAGCACGGTTCATTACTCTATGTTATTAAAATAGGACATACATGGGGAAATAATGCTATTAATGTTTCAAAGAAAATTAAAAGCAATCAGTAATTAGTGGGAAAGCTTGAGTAAACTGACGTTCGTGGAAATTGGAATACGTATAAATACTTTTATTACCAGTAGGTCAATCCTACATGAAGTACCTACCTATATGATAAAAATAAAGGGATTACCTTTGAATATAATTGTAGGCTCCACACAGAATATATAGGGCTAACATTTTTTCTCTCAAAAATTTACTTCTAACTTAAAGACAAACGTAAAGAAATATTTTTTTTTCTTATTAACCACTTTAAAGCGTTGCTATTGAATAATGTAAAATTTACTGCGATTAAAATCAACCTTCTAAAGTCAACTACAAAGGTAAGGGCAGACTCAAACTACTATTAAAGTTATTTGAAATTTTGTTTTTATTTTGTGGAACCTACAGCTCAAGAGGATTACATACCTACCGTACAATTTTCCATAAAAAAGAAGTAGTCATTTCCCCCTTATGATTGTCCGATTTTGGTGTTGCTTTTTTTGTGTAATTTTATTTATGAAACAAAAAAATAAATTAAGGAATATTTACTAATGCCCCCCAATTAATTGGTCCTTTTTCCATTTTATCATTGCTGTCGTGACCTAACGGTAAAAAGTAAATTACGATTTGCACCGACGCTTGACGCAATAGCCGCCCGCCCAGCTGGGCAGTTCAGGATGTTCCAGTGGTTAGGTAAAGACTTCATTTTTTAATTGAGCTTACCGACAAAAGGAATCAGAGCCTTGAACATCGTCATAAGTTGGCAAACTTGCCAGTCTTTTATCAGATAAATTATACATAGATACAAATTACTGATATAATGCGTCACTGATTCATCATGAAAATCACAGACTACGCGTTGTGTATCATCATTCCTTATTTGTCTTCAAGGGAAAAAAAAATCAGTTGCCTGCGTTTGTCTTTCCTAAAGTTATTAATTTGGGGATCTTAAAGTCACGAGTGAACGTGAACAGATATTATGTTCTAAGGAAGCGTGATCTTAGACCGCATAAACACCAGGCTGATGTTATAGTGGTCCGACGCTGACCTATTAAAATATGTAAAAAATGTATATTATTTTTGCTTACCTACAGAACAAAAGAGAGTTGCCTTAACAAAAACAGCTAAATAAATAATGAGTACCGAGCGTACCCCTTCTGCCTGTAGATTATCGATTCAAAACACGGCAAGTAAACGCCCAAGGTCCTTGTTCCTTTGCGTATGACTCAGGATCTTTTATCTGTTTACTTTTGGTGTCTTTAAATGTGATGGTCAGCGAAATCGGTCGATAGTTTAGTTCGTTGACTGTATTCGCCCTAAGCATGCGTGATTTATACGCTCAAATGGGATAGTGGAGAATTTTATTATGGAAACATTAGTTTTCACTTATTTTTAGATGTCGCTCGAATTTTCGTTTCTATATACTTATTACAATAAAATGTTTTCTGTGTTATTGATGTCAGTAGCTTGAATAGTTAGTATACTAGACTTACGTATTTTATTGTTTCAAAAAAGTATAATTATAACCTACAAGTATTAAGTGATTAAAAATGAAGTCTTTACCTAACCACTGGAACATCCTGAACAGCCCAGCTGGGCGGGCGGCTATTGCGTCAAGCGTCGGTGCAAATCGTAATTTACTTTTTACCGTTACGTCACGATGTGAATGATAAATTGAAAAAAAAGACCAATTAATTGGGGATGTGGTAAATATTCCTTAATTTTTTTGTGTGTCATAAATAAAATTACACAAAAAAAACAACACCAGAATCGGACAATCTTTAAGGGGAAATGGCTACTTCTTTATTATGGAAAATTGTACGGTAGGTATGTAATCCTCTTGAGCTGTAGGTTTCCACAAAATTAAAACAAATTTTCAAATAAATTTAATAGTAGTTTGAGTGTGCCCTTAGATTTGTAGTTGACTTTAGAAGGTTGATTTGAATCGCAGTAAATTTTACATTATTCAATAGCAACGCTTTAAAGTGGTTAATTGTTAAAGCGAAGACCGTATAACGTTTGTAAATTGGAAAACTAGAACCGGCATGAATATAATATGAAACTTCAATCAATTCTATTAGACATTTTGTAGGTAGAGCTATTCAGTGGGAATTGACGCTTTCAGAGAGAATAATTCTATGACACCTTATTCACTAATAAATGTAGTTTCTTGAATGTTTTCTTGGTAAAGCTATTGATATAACTGCCGGTATTGCGAGTTTTTATCTGTAGGCGTTCGTTATCACGTTTGCGTTCCGAGCAAATTGTATAGAAGTATTAAAGCTTTTCATTACGGCGCTTTTAAACTCTCCATACAATTTTCTCGTTTTAAAGTATGTAGGTAATAACTATTTTGTATTTTCATGTCAATACATTTGACTAAAGTTGAGAATCTGTATAATTTTTTTTTGTGAGTTCTTAGTAATGTATCAACGTTTACGCAAATAAATGAACTGAACTAATACATACATAATACATATTGCAGGACATTTCACACATCGCCATCTAGCCCCCAAGTTAAGTAACTAGACTTGTGTTATGGGTGCTAGACAACGGATATAATACTTATATACTTTACTTTTGTAAATATATACTTATAATAGATAGAAACAACCAGACCACAGACAAATATGTAAACATAAATACTTGTCTGAGGCGGGAATCGAACCCGCAACCCTGTGATCGGCAGTCTGGCATGGTGACCATCGTGCCAACTGGGTCGTCAAGCTACTACTACTAAACTAAGGTAGTATTAGCGGTTACTATACAAAAAAACTCGCACTACGGGTACAGAAATAGACCGGATAATAGAAAAAACTAATTTGTCACGAAAAAGTTCTTTGTTCCCTATTCTGTAATTTTTTTTAATAACCACCTATTTCGGTTCAAAACAGGTAAAAGTACCTTTTAAAAAGGTAGACGAGTATCGACTACTCTTACGACCCCGAGTCCCGTACGTGTCCTTCGAATACGGTACCCTAAAAACGACATTTTTGTCTCCCATACTTGTGGTTATCTCTCAACATTCCGTTCCACCTCATATACCACAGAAAAGGCCATCGAATTCTCGTATATCTTGTAGATACTTCAATATTTTTTTCCACTCATAACATAAAACGTCGTACCCACTTAAGTTTCATGTTCACACAAACATGGTTTTTTGCTATAACTTTTGATAAGAACCGTAAAGAAAACCTATCAAAATAGGCGTGTAAATAAAGATTTTACTACACACGCCCCTTGTTTTTTACTTGTAACTACGCCCCATTTTACCCTTACAATATTTTACATATTATTTAGTTTAATAGGTAAAGCCCACTTGCAGGCATATTTGGATAACCAAAGGTTTGCTAACACAGTTTTAGTAGTTTATCTTATAAACGTAGAATTCACATTCCACATATTGTAATTTATTTACGGATTCAGTGTATACGTTTATTCGACTTTTGAAAGATTTTTCAAAGAGATTTTACTATGTACTCCCCTTGTTTTTCAAATGTATCTACGCACTTATTTTACATATTTTAGGTAAATAACTAGGGTCCCCTTGCAGGCATATTTGAGTAACCAAAGGTTTACTAACACGGTCTTAATAGTTTATCTACTTAACCTAGAATTTAAACGTAAATTCTAACGTAATTCTAACGTTGGTAACGTTTCTTTGTGAATTTTAACGTAAATTCTAGGTTTAAAATATCATGTTACCCTTAACCTTAACCGGGGGTAATGGGGATGAGTGCTTCCTGTTTGCCCCACCAAGCTGCCCCACAGTGGGGCAAAGTGGAATCGTTAAAATTTTGTAGTCTCGTTTGCCCCACTAATATGATTCTGCCCATCAGGGTTGGCACCTTGTTGAGAGTTTGAGAATTTTCGTGTCATCTCCAAAGTTATGAACCATCACGGTTTGTTACAAATTACACTAAGGTCCGTATTAATAAACCGAACTCAATATCGACTTCAATCTTGAGTTTGCTCTTGAGTTGTTGCGCTGATTAATAAACCTATCTTAAGACGCGATTAAAGAGCGACGTATCACTTGAGTCATACCGTATTAATAAATCAAACTCAGCACTCAAGTCTGATTGCGGGTCATACAAATATTACATTTTTTTTAAATATGTTAACATTAAAAACAAGTTGACAGCGAAATATGACGATACTACCTACCATAGGGTAAGAACATATAATTCAAGGTAAGAACAAAGCGTTACTGTCATTCAAGATCAGTCTCAAATCTCAAGAGCGATATCAGCCTGGTTAAAACTTGAGTTTTATCTATTAATTAACGCCTAACTTAAGATAGTGACCACATCTCAAGACTCACTCGATTGATACGCACTCAAGATCGATATTGAGAGCGATTTATTAATACGGGCCTTAAACATGCAGACTTAAGTTACTTGTGGTGCCATAATCTCGAAATAGCTATGTACAGACCATTAAATAATATTGACAAGATCTTCATTTCAAATGTCAGTTGTGATAAATGTAACTGGGTTGGTAACCTATGGAGTATGTTTAAATAAAAGTACAAAATGAAAGAAAGAAAAGAAATAAAGAAAATGATTATTTGAAACGTTAACTTCTGAAAGAATGGTTATAAATCACAAAATAAATTACAGGACTCGTTACAAATAAAATCTTTGCCAATCTCAACACACAATAATTAGTAACTTTTACTACTAACTGTGAAAAATAAAATCTCAGATTAATTGACATTTGACTACGCTAACTGTATTTAGCGTAGTCAAATGTTTTTACTGCTACCGGAATGGGAACCACGTATTTTTTCAATCATATTTGAATCATATTTCAATTATGTATATGAGCTGTTTATTTAAACACACTCCATAGGTTACCAACCCAGTTACATTTATCACAACTGACATTTGAAATGAAGATCTTTTCCATATTATTTAATGGTCTGTACTGTACATAGCTGTTTCGAGATTATGGCACCACAAGTAACTTATGTCTGCATGTTTAAGTGTAATTTGTAACATACCGTGATGGTTCATAACTTTGGAGATGACACGAAAATCCTCAAACTCTAAACAAGGTGCCAACCCTGATGGGCAGAATCATATTAGTGGGGCAAACGACACTACAACATTTTAACGATTCCACTTTGCCCCACTGTGGGGCAGCTTGGTGGGGCAAACGGGAAGCACTCATGGGGATCATGGTCACGATAAAAACAAATTGAGTACTTATCCTAATAAAAAAAAGTTAAAGTTTTTCTTTTAAATTGAAATATAATATTTAATTTGGTCACCAGGCCAGCTTTTTGTTGATAAGTTTTTTATAACTGTCATTTTTACATAACAATACACTATCCTTGTTTTAACAACTTAAATCTCCATTTCAATATTTATTTAACTCATTGGCAACCTAACTCTGGATTAGATAAGTTAACTCTGGACTTTACAAGTGGGCCTAAGTAAATAGTATAAGTAATACTTACCTATAAGTAAGCTTAATCCTTACTAACGCTTTTAGGGACGATAAAGGTCTGGGTTTCTTGAATTATACTACATACGTTTCATCAGTTAAAAATCGATTCCCTGCCTGCATCATATGATAAAAAAAATGGTTGCCTGTAAAGTCAGTTTACGGACGACAATTTTACGTGATAACGTCATTTTTAGTATTAAGGTTTTTTTGCCTTTTTTTCTATTTTATTTGTTTTCTTCCTAGATATTTTTTTCCTTTATATAAGTCTACTCGTCACTCGTTACCATAAGACAAGCTTAGATGAGCGATATTATTATCAAATACTCTTGTTTCCTGACGCGAACGGTGTGTGAATGCAGGTGTTCTATCAATTTACTAGACGCAAATACTTCAAAAAAATGGAATAATTAAAGTCATGTCCATGGGGGACATGATTTTGATTTCTCCATTTTAAATAGGTGTACCATCAAAAATATTTGTTATCTTGACATTTGTGAGATAACAAAAACCCCATGAGTTTCTCGTGCCTTCTTCTCATTGGTAGGCGCGGTTGGAAACCATATATCCTAACTCCATTTTTATGCTGTTCAATGCGATCTCATAATGACGACCTCTGTGGCGCGTCGGGCGAACACCCGACTGCGACGCAGAAGGTTGCGGGTTCGATTCCCGCCGGGAACAAGTATTTATGCTGACCATAAATTCTTGTTTCTGGTTCTGGGTGTTTCCTATATGTATAATATGTATATATTTACAAAAAAAAAAGTATATAAGTAGTTTATCCGTTATCTGGCACCCATAACACAAGCATTAAGTTGCTTAGCTTGGGGCTGGATGACGATGTGTAATATGTCCTGAAATATTTATTTATTTATTTATTTATTAAAATGAAACCAAATGAATAAAGATTTTGACGTGACAACGTTTTATAAATTGGTTTGCCAGGTGACACTTCAAGAAACTGCGTTACGCTCCGCTGACGTTATGCGCTCACAATGAGAGCGAGTGAGAGGCACGCGGGCATGGTTAGCCCGCCTAAGAGCGAGAGAGACAGACATAAAAAGTGAAAGGCACGCGTCCCTTCCACTCGAGCACAGTTGTTGTCACGTAAAACTTTCGCCCGTATACCGACTTTACAGGCAACCAGTTTTTTTTACTTTGACTGAATACGATGGCAAATTTCTAGAAAGCGTATCCAGGCACAGTCTATACCTATGGAAGAGCAAGGTCTGCGAGAACGCAAAGTACGCAAACATTAATGCCTCAAAATCATAACTTTTCGAGGTAGTTTAAAATAGGAAAACAAAAAACAAGTTAAACTCGTTCCGAAAAAAAAAAACGCTCCAAAATTTAAAAAAGACATAAAGTTGTTTACTTAAACAATATAATTAGAAAAAGTCTCTTAAGGAAAGTATGTACACAATCATTAATTAAGAATTAACTTCGTTTTAAGTCCTTTTGTAGATTCGTTAAAAAATTTATAAAACTCAAAGTTTTGCTCGGAGGGGATCTCTTCAAATTAGCTCTCAGTCGGTAGGTTTACAATGTTGACATACGGAGTACTTGAGGACATCTTTCGAGTAATGCCTTTGGGAAATCTGGACGAAGTGGGTACTATACTACCTTTGGTATATTTTTCTAAACTTCTGGTTCGTAGACTGCAAAATTGAAAATCGGTTAGGTATGCTTTAGATAGATTTCGACAACTTGTAACAGTGTATGAATATTCACCTGGCAGGAGAATTCTGGTTCGTCGAACAAAAATTTCTATAAAAATATTTGTTTTGGTCTTAGTGTTTAGTGTGGCTACATCCCAACTCTACCCGATCCCATCTCTACCCGATTTTGTGTGTGTAAGTCGGTATTTTAGAAAAAAAGTATAAAAGTATTTTGTTCGTTGTTTGGTCACCATGAAACAAGTCCTTTAGCTTGAGGCTAGATTTCGTCGTGTGCAATGTCCTGTAAGTTACCTACTTATTTATTACTAGCTGCGCCCTGCGGTTTCACCCGCGTAAGTCCCAATCCCGTGAGAATATCAAAATAAAAAGAAGCCTTCCTCGATAAATTGACTACCCAAAACATAAAGAATTTTTCAAATCGAAGTAGTAGTTCCTGAGATTAGCGCGTTCAAACAAACAAACAAACGCTTCAGCTTTATAATATAAGTTTAGATTTTCGTCATACTTGCTTGGAAATGGTTAATTTTCCACCACTACACTAGCGTCAATAACATTTTCTAAATCATGGCTTTCTGTTATGTCTATCCCATTTTTTCGTGTCTGAACAGATAGTTTTCTCTTTTCATACAGCTGTTTGGTTCTAAAAATGATAAATTCTAATCTGAAAATATATAAAGAAACTTTGCAACGACGAGAGTCTAACTTAATTCCCTGCTAACTAATCTAGATACTAATCAATATATATCAAATATAAAGTCCTGAAGGACTGACTGATATAATTATCAACTCACAGCTTAAAGCGCGGGGTCGAAATTTGAAGTATAGAATTCTCTATATTTTAATCCCTAAAACGGTGAAATGGCTTGCGAAGCCGAAGAAAATTGGCTTTAAAAATCAAAGTCAATGTCAAAATTTCTTCATTCACTTAAAATCATTCACATTCGACTAATTACGTCTTAAAAACTATGTAAGGATGTGTGAAATCCAGTCAATCCATTCGCAAATACTATCACGTTGACTCGCCACAAAGACTAATGGCAAAACTTCAAACAAAATTTACTTGTTTGAAAGGTTCTTAAATTTCCTATATGAGTAATAGTGTCAGATAGGTAGGTACTAATGAAGAAAATGAAAAAAAAACACATTATTTTAAATGCTTATATCCTTTTCCACACCAAGTTCATGAAATACTATCAATTTCATTGTAATCTAATATAACGAAAATTTTAATAAACATATTTTTTATTATTTGTGTATATTATGCTCAAGTGATTGCCTTGCCATCATTAATAAGAATCTTCTTGAAGTCTCTATGGGCCAGTATAGAGATTTCAACAACAATATACATACCAGCATCCGAACTACAAACTAATATTTAAATGTAAAGTTTGTTAGTTCGTCTTGAAGGTCAGGCGGCTTGGTTTCAGATGAAATTTACAATAGGGTTGTTCGTAGTATTGAAAGGGACGATTTATTTTCTCAATTCATTTCATTTTAAAAGGTGTATTATTTAGAGTCGAATCATTAATCCTTCTTACTTGCTCCAGTCAGGCTGATAAAGTCCCAAATAAAAAAAACATGTAGCCGTGAGCATGCACCGTAAGCATTTTTGGCAATATTATTTCTGAGAGCATGCGCTGGCCGATAGCATTTTTACTTAGCTCACGCTAGTTAGTACTGTAAGTGCTGTTCATCCAATTTGGCGCGCAGCTAAATAGACGTAAAAAAATACGGAAAGACAACAGCGACTGAATAGTGCAAGTTGGACTGGCTTATTGATTTCGACTCTAAATCAACACAAACGTGTTAAAATACCGTGACTTGTCGAACCGAAAACAAAAGACGATCGAAACAGAGACAAAAGACGATAGAAGAAGAAATAAAAGACGATCGAAATTTAAATTAAAGACGATTGAAACAGACTAAAAAGACGGCCATTTAGGCTACTTTTTTACTGATCAGGCTTTACGGAATCAGGCTTTACGTGAGAAAATCTACCGGACGCAGTTAATAGCCAATAGTTATTTTGTTTTAACCTGTGGATGTGGTTAGTAGCGTTAATATCATTGTACTTATTTTTTATTTTATCAAAAGAGGTTCACAATTCAACCCAAAAACAGAGGTTTTTTTTGTTTTATTTATCTTAAACTTAGACCCCGATTGGCGAGGTCTTACCCCAAGTTCGGTAGGTATCAAGGACCTAATCCACGGAACGCGGACGGGTCGGATTATAGCCCACACATCTTTCCAATTTACGATCAAACTTTATGAGAATCTCAGCCCAAATGTTTCGCTTTATTGCAAAAGTGGAAAAGTTTTGTACGCAAGTATTTTCCACCTGATTATCTTGTGTTCGCTGTTTCATTACGGCATTTGCATGTCGGTAAACGGTATTTGTTGACGGTTGAGCTTATTTGAAACTCGATTTTAAGGGATGACGATTTTAGTGAAGCCTAGGTGCTTAGCTTGGGGCTAGATGGCACTGTCTCCGCAATATCTTACAATCTTTTATTTTTATTAATATACTTAAGGCTGCTTATGCTGCTAAACGCAACGCGCCAGAAATACCCGTCGCTTAAAACTAATATTGTTTGTGTATTGTGAAATTTTTACCGATATTTTGGGGTAATATCGAGGCGAAAATTCTTTGTCATTTCAATGCTAGAATAGTTTTAATTCTTAATTTTAGAATAGCTTTATAACTATAGGAAATGTTTGACTCAAAATCACACCAAAATGTCGGTAAAAATCTCACCTACAATTCCATCCCAACACTTTTGAGAAAAACAAAACACACTCGTAACAATAAACAATTTTGACCAACGAAGGCGACCGGTGCCAGTAGTAACTATTTAGTAAGCTGTGTACCAAGGTCGTTGGCGTATGGACCCCCCTTAATAATTCAATTAAAAATAAAATATTCGTAACAGACCTGCTATCTGCGATAAGGCCGCCCTTTGTAGACTTAAGCTCTAGCTTTATTTTATTATTAATATTAATTATTAAAGAATTTATCAATCTATCTATCTCTGTCTACATACCGAGTTTTATTGTAATCGGTTCAGTACTCCTTCACAAACACACATACTAACACACAAACTTTCACATTTACAACATTTGTAGGATAGGATAGGTAGGATAAAATAATTGAGAATCATAGTAACCCATTATTGTGTAAAATTGCGACTTAGGTTAAAGACCTAATTTCTATCTGATTATGAAATAGACTGACGTGAATATCATCACTATCACTACATAGTAAAATAAAGTCACTTTTCGCCGTCCTTATGTCCCTATTTCCCTTTATATGCTTAGATCTTTAAAACTACGCAATGGATTTTGATGAGGTTTTTTAATAGATAGAGTGATTCAAGAGGAAGGTTTATATGTATAATACATGCATAATATAGCCGTGCGAAGCCGGAGCGGGTCGCTAGTAATGAAACAAAGTAAAAAAAAAACGTCTTTCAAATATACAATGTTAAAAAGTCTCATTTTAAATTGAATCTGATAAGTAATGTAAAGTTTGGAAGGCAATCAATCCAGACGAGTAACCAAAACAAACATTTATATTAAAATATTCTCAGGAGCTATTTAGAGGCAAATTAAACCGGAAAGATCTGTTAATGAAGCTTCAAAGAAAATTTCGTAACGCGTAAATTAAGATTTTGTCAAGGTAGAACACTCGGGAAGTTCGTGTAGCTATATATTTTCATTTCATAATTGTTTGGAAGAAGTTTCCCTAAGTTACTTTGTTTAAGAATTAATTAATAGGAAAAAAATACATTTTAGTATCTTTTATTATTTTTACAATGTAATTTGAAGAGACGGTTGAGGAGTAACGTTATAGTACTTTTAATGATTTTTTTATTTAAGTAACTTTAATAAAACTGACTTTGTCGGAAATTTACCAGTGATTTCAGTCTCTCAAATAGCATGTATTTTTAATGAAAGATGCCTATACTTTAAATCTGAAGGTAGTGAGTTCAAATAGTGATGCTGGCCACAGACTATGTCATTTATTCTAGGTATGAATGTAGTAAGTATATTATGCTGAACCATTAAAAAGGTCGTTGAATGGTTTTGAATAAAGGTACCCACATCATAATCATAAATGTTTCCTTTCAGAGAAATTGCTTCTCATTAATATTTACGTGTTTTACCTCCGAGGATAATTCGTTTGTAACATGCTTTAGTTATGATGTTTAATAAAAAATGATTTTTGCTGATAGCTAACGTTGCTATTTTAAATTTATGAGTTAATAATTACATTTTTGATCTAAGACATGAATGCACATTTAAAATTGTTCTGATGCAAATTGAAGCTAGTTTAAGGTGTTCTAAGTCTGAATAACCATTGTTTTAAATATTTGCTGATTTTCGAATTTACATAACCTCTAAATTTTCAAAAAAATATTTCGCATTTCCAAAAGTCGTAGAACAAAAATCGTTTGTTTAGATGCACAGACGTGGCCTTCAAACACTTGCTAATATGATTACCAATAACCCTGTCTAGTTTTTAATATTTAATATTTATTCACGGCAGTAATCGAACCCGTAACCTTCTCCGTCTCTAGCAAAGTTCGCCTGCGACTAAATATAGTTTCAAGTGAAGGTCTTCAATTGAACTACATATAGACAATTCAATCGTGAAAGACAAATATTTACTAAAACTAAACGGCATAGTGTAAACCTTTAAGGACGAATGATAAAGAAAATACTTGAAAGGGGCGTTACGTCAGACACATTTTGCCTTGTTTCTATTTGAGCAGGGATGGTGAAATTGTTGAAGTGTCATAGGGAGCAAATGGGGGTCGGAAATCCGGGTCATTGGTGCTCCAAAGTTTACGGTATCTGAGGACTGCGGGACAGCTGAACTAGCGACCTAAAAGCCTCTTCAAATACTTTACAGGTTGTAGATTTTGGGCCTGTATTTGCTTTGGGATTTAATATTATAAATAATTCTGTTTATATTAGCCGTATATTTGAGATAAGTCTTCTATAAACACAACACAAACCTAGTGGCTTAGCTAGGGGCTAGGTGGCACTATGTGAAATATCCAGCAATTTGTATAATCTAATACTAACCAAAAACACTACTTAGCAGTAAATATAACCAATAAATTAAAGATCATAAGTAAATAAAAATAATAGATTCTAAAAATAGGATACCATCAAATGCTTATTGCGTTGCCTTTTCGAGATAACTTAAATAGGTACCTAGAATATTTATAAAGACCACAGACTTGAAACTAGTATAAAAATTGGACAATAGTTCACTTCCTTCTATTTGCTTGGCCTCAATCTCAATCGTCTTTTGTTTCTGTTTTGATCATCCTTTTTTTATGTTTTGATAGTCTTTTGAATTTGTTTAGATCGTCTTTTGTTTTGGTTTAAATCTAAAAAAATATTTTTTAAGATGATTGGACCATGGACTTGTGATTAAAGGTCGTGGTCCAACTTGTTCTTATAGTTGGACCATTAGCCCGCCCCAAAATCGACGAGGTATCGACTGATTAAAAAGTTTATTGTCTGCGTTTGCCATAGGTATGTAAATTTATACGTTAATTTTACAGTAAGATTTCAATTTAACTTGCAAAGTTCAATAGTAGGCAGGTAGGTTAGTCATAGAATAAAGTGATCCTTTGCGTATATAGGTGGAAGTGGTAAAGCAATTAAGTTATATGAAACGAAACCACAGTCGCCTGTTAAATGTTATGAAATTCAATGTAATTTGACGACACGTCAAAGTTAGGCCAGTCATGTTGAAACGAATTCGTTAGTACGAATGAATCATCATTTGTTTTGTATTGACAGTCAAAATCTTTAGCGCCCCTTACTTGTTTCCATCGGTTACTGTTAACTTTGCTGTCATTCTGGCGTCTACTGCTGCTGGCGTATGCTGCGGTACGATCAGATTAATAGAGCTTAAGCAGTGCTAATCAGCTTTGCCTGCTAAGTTAATAATAAAACTTAATAAAATTAAATTAATAAAATATAATTTAAAATGTATAATGTAAAAATATATGTGGATCTGACGGGTAGAAAATTATGTAAATTACTAGCACTTTAAACTTAAAGATACCTGACAAAATTATATAGTATTAAAATTACACAAATTGAGCTAAGCATATTGTCATTCACCAGCAAAATGATCTTATAAGGGTTCCTTTTTAACCTTTTTAGGTACGGAATCTAAAAATGATTAGTTAAACTCCGTCTCGCAGTCGCAACACTAGTACAGAACAATTTCAAATTACTGTCAGTGTTTTTAACAAAGTTATTTTGTAACAAGGAATACAAAGAATACCTTACACACATTAGATCTTTAATGTTTTGAATAAGTTATGAATTCTGAATCAAAGTTTAGGGTGGCTGCCTACATGTGTGGCCATGACATTGAGCCCTCATCATTGGATTAACTTCCGAAACTTTAATTAAAAACAATTATAACTATAGTAGAGCCGTATTTGAAACAGTTCATCCGTTTTTGGCTAGTCTGAAGGTAATGCCATATACGCTGATGTCGAACTAATGGCCTGCGAAATTCTTAATTTTAATTTATACTTTGTAAAAAAATATTAGGCTTTGTAACCATCTCAAATTTATTGAAATTTTTGTGTCGTTTGTGAAGTAACCGTCAAATTTTAATGGCACTGTCTTTTGATTTCTAAAGTCGCATGACTAATAATGTTGCATTTCGATTTCTGACTGGGATAGATTTTACAAGAAACTTAGGTTTATAAAAAAACACCCGTGAATATTTCGGGCATCCGGGAATTTACGAAAAACTAACCGCGTAGCCGTCCGCCGCAAACGAACAGAAATGCATTCTGCGGTTACTATTTATACCCATTTCCACACAGAATCGGGGCTAACATGCGTAAAATTGTAAGACGTTGCTAGTAATTTAATAAATTAAGACATTTGAGTGACGGATTCTATTGGATTTCATCAATATTTTGTCTAATAAACAGATAAACGTAAAATTATCTTCTTAATTAATTTTCGGAATTGTAAACTACCTACGCCCCGTGGGTTTACCCACGTTAGTATCTTTAAAGTGATAATGATTTTCTACGAACAATATATTATAGTTACTATGAGCCAGTTACTATGAATGACAAACTTTATCATCCCATTTTATCCTTTTGGAGGTCGAAATTCTGAAAAATCCTTTCTTAGTGCACGTCTTCATCCTAAAAGGAACCCCATGCGAAGTTTACAGACGTATAGGTCTCGTAGTTATAGAGATTTCTAAATTAGTCTTTTTCTCTTTTATATTATACTAGCGACCCGCCCCGGCTTCGCACGGCTATATTATGCATGTATTATACATATAAACCTTCCTCTTGAATCACTCTATCTATTAAAAAAAAAATCTGTTGCGTAGTTTTAAAGATTTAAGCATACAAAGGGATATAGGGACATAGGGACAGAGAAAGCAACTTTGTTTTATACTATGTAGTGATGACAAGCTGCGCCTAGTGGTTACACCCGCGTTAGTTTTTTTATTCTCTTTAATACCTTGTCCTGACAATGACGAAGAAAAAAAGGAATTATCTAATTGGGGGAATTGTATCGGAAGTTATTCGCGTACTTACATACATTTTTTGGGTTTATTTTTTTATGTATGTAAAGAATTTATTTTCTTTACATACATAAAAAAATTATGTTTATGTTCTACATTAATGTTCTACCTAATTATATTTTCTCAGAATCAAGGTAAAGTAAAAGGCGAGTTCTTTTATAAATATGAATAATAAATAGCATTTTATTAGTTCCCCGTTTATAAGATACATAAAATATTTAAACGGGAAGTTTTAATGATGCAACATCAACGTAAAAGTGGTTTATGTTTATTCTTGCTTATAATTTTAAGGAAGGTATTTTCACAACATAATTTTCTGGGTAATGTTAGCTGCTTTGTGCTTAAAAGCATTTTTATATAATTCTTCTGATATACTTCGCTGAATATTCTTTGTGCTTTAAATTATTTAATTTTGGGGTGACGTTAGATAACAGACTTGAAGTCTGCCGGTCAAAAATAAATAATCTTACTTCTATACTGATATTATAAAGGGTGAAGATTTGATTGTTTGTTTGGATTGATTAGGCTCCGAAACTACTGGACCGTTTTGGATGAAACTTGGTATGAGGATAGGATAGCTTGCTAACAAAAGGCTTCAGAGCCTGGAACATCGTCGCAAGCCGAGTTTGTCGGTCTTTTGTCGGATACATTTCGGGGAGTGTGCAACAAAACTCCACGACCTAATCTTGTCATCGCCTTCCTTTCGTCATACAACCAGGCAGACTGTGACACACCAGACGTTCGCACCAAGCGCTTTTCTTCGTCATTCCTTATTCGTACTGCAAGGGAATGGAATCTGTTGCCTGAGTCTGTCTTTCCTGACGTTCAGGTCGCATCATCACCTACTATCAGGCAGGTGTGATAGTGGTCAAACGCTGATCTATCATAATAAATAAAAAATAAAATAAAAATAAATAATAGTTTATTAAACAAAAGTGTTACAAAAGTAGGAGCAATAACAACGGACCTCGAACTAGGAATATATCCTGTATCTCGAGTGTCCAGAAAAGATTACAAAAACTTAGCGATTAAAGTGAAACCGTGGAAATTAAGTAATAAACTATTGGTTGAATTGTAACAAAGAAATAAAGAAAGAAATAAAGGGATACATTTATTCATAAGAAGTGTCATAGGCTACTTTTTATTCCAAAATTCTCACGGAATCTGAAGTTACGCGGGTAGAACCGGGGAGCGCTGCTGGTCTATTTATAAAAACTTAGAGAATTTTCTGAAGAAGAAATATGCCAACAATGGTGTTATCAGTTCTTGAAAGTTCCTTATTTCAGTATATTAGGATGATTTAAAATATACCTAATTAATATTTTAGTTTTATTTTATGCAAATATGTTAGTTTTTATTTATTCAGTAATATCTCGGGGTGTTTAATTTTTCTTAGGTGCCCATTACCTCTGATAAACTCTGCAACGCGTCGAGTGAACACCCGCATGCGACGCAAAGGTTGCGAGTTCAATTCCCGCCTGAAACAAATATTTTTGTACAAATAAGTATATTTGTTTCCTTGTTTCCTGTCTGGGTGTCTCTGTATTCAGACCTGTTTGTATTTACAAAGTTATTTTACCCGTTGTCTAGCTACTATAAAACAAGTCTAGTTGCTTAGTTTAAGGCGCTCTGTGTAATATGTCCTGCAACATTTTCTTTTTGGAACGATAGTTCCTTATCGCGTGTTGTGAAAGGAGGCTAGACGGAAAAAAATCTCACGAAAAGTTGTAACGACACTTTTTGCTATAGTAAGCTATTGTAAGCCGTGCGGCGTGCGCATGTTTCTCTGTCTGTCTCTTTCTCTCTTATAGAAAGCAAGCCAGATATTTTCATTAAAAAAAAAATTAAAAATAAATTATAATTACAATTCCTTCACTAATTAATTTATTTTTATTTTTTCACTAGTAGGACATTCAATTATTATTATAGAATATGTATGTTAGTCTATGGGCCTTTGTAGCCTGACATACTTAAATGTTTTTATTTTTTTTGTAACACACTGTATGTAAGTATTTTGTAAAAGAATATTGTAATTATTTAATTCAAATTCAACATCGTTATAGTATTTCCTTCAACTTGTCAAGTCAACTGTCATCCAAATAAAATATGAAATTGAATCGAGGATTCCATAATACGATCGCGGAAACCCATCATCGAAATTATAAATCACAATGCAAAATTATTCAAATTTAATACAAAACGTAATTCCATCATAGAATTGGAGATTTGGGTCGTCTAATTACCAATTCCGTTAAAATTTTCGATCATTTCGGCAACGCTGATGTCGACTTAAACCAGATCTGAGAATTAGGCTTTGGCGATTAAATACAAACGCAGATTGTTGACTTTTTAACCGACTTCAAAAAAGGAGGAGGTTCTCAATTCGTCTGTATGTTGTTGTTTTTTTTTGTGTGTATGTTACGCGATCATTCGAAGACGGCTCAACCGATTGAGATGATTCTTTTTGTGTTCGAAAGGTGACACCTCAAGGGTGGTCCCATAAAAATTTGTTAATTTATCTTTTTAGGGTTCCGTAGCCAATCTTTTGGGACCCTATTACTAAGACTTTACTGTCTGTCTGTTTGTCTGGCCGTCCATCTGTCTGTCTGTCACCAGGCTGTATTGTATGAACCTTGATAGCTAAATAGTTAAAATTTTCACAGATAATATTATATTTCTGTTGCCGCCATAACATCAAATCATCAAATAAGTAAAAAAAAAGAAAATAAAAAACAAAAAAAAAAAACATTTATTTCAGGCTATAAACTTACTTACAAAAAAAAATTAAATTAAATTAAATTAGTATTCATGTCATGGTTTAAAAATATATTAATTGAAACTTAAACTTAAACCTTAATTAACCTACTCAAGCCCAAAAAGAAATATTAATATGTAGGTATAGGTGCATCGGGTGAAGCAGTTGCAAGTTTTGTACATAAATTCTGTAAGTATACAAAAACAAGTCATGTATAAGACCGAGGACTCCTCTTAGGTTTACAAACATGAAGAGCAGTATAACGACACAGAATATCAGAGTCCATCCTACCAGCTAGCATACTTAGGATGTTGTTGTTGCTTTCTCGCATATGTTTTATTACTGATGCATTCTTCTTTCGTATAATACAATAGAAGTCATCTATATGCGCCTCTGCAAACATAGCCGAGGCGCTGCACCAACGAAGCAGCCTCAACATCATCATCATCTATTGAATCTATGGGCCAGCATATTACCACGCACTGACAATGATCTGCGCAAATACTAAAAACAGAAAAACAAATTAAGTTTATAATATGTTACGGAACCGTTCGTGCGCGAGTCCGACTCGCACTTGACCAATTTCCTATTATTATTAATTATAGTTTCGCACGGGTTATACATTATAGTCAGTCCTTATCAAGTTTTACTTTCATCCTCAACTTATTGACCAGTTTTAGAGAAATCAGAAACCTAAATACAAATCTAGCTGAGAAAGAACTATTAAAAACACTTTTTTTTTATAAATTCAAATTGAACGATCAGTGATCTGTCGATCGTAAAGTCTGCAGTCTGCACTTGTCTTCAGTCTTCGAAACAATCTTGAATTAATCATTGTTTTGATTTTGTTGAAAAAATACTTCCAATGAATTTATTGTTACCTATTTAAAAAAACCAATTTCCTTTGTTGAAAAATTTAAACGGTTCCAGCTAAGATAAAAGTTTATGATTGAACTGGTAGCTTTGATGGTCTAACGTAGTTAGTACATGCTAGGAGTCTATGAGGCTATTACCATCAAGTTTATACAAGGTTATTGGAAATTAATTGACACGGCGTTAAGGGCTTCTTATGTGCACCTTAACAAACAACTTTTGTACTACGGCTTTTGAAAATTCGAAAAAAAAAAATTAAAATTTTGGGGTTAGGTTTACCTGAAAATCAGCTGTTCCTTACAAGGGAAGGTCATTAACCTTAAAATTTTACTTATTTTTTATGATTTATGTACTGTTCTTAGTCTGAATGACCTTTGTTTTAAAAAATCAGCTGTTTTTCGAATTTCCATAACCTCGAAAGTTTCATTTTCTTTTTCGAATTTCTAAAAGTCGTAGAACAAAAGTTGATCGTTAAGGTGCACAGAAGAAGCCCTTAACGCCGTGTCAATTAATTTCCAATAACCCTGTATAAATAATCATTTTTTTTAAGCAATTTTTGTTTTTTTTTTATGTTTCTTGTGTGTTGTAGAACTAAAGTATTGATCTATCTATTTAATATTTAAAAAGTAGCCATGAGACAACCAAAAAGTTACTACACGTACATAATCGTCGGTCCATGTCGTATTGATTAGAAATATAAATGAAATTAGCCAAATTTCGCTAAAACTTATAAAGAATACTACACAAAAACATACAACGATTACCTTGCAGTTGGAAAAATGAAAATTTTTTGAAAAAATCTATCGTAAAGTCTAACTTCTTCCAATCGTGTTTCGGTTTCCAAGAAATAATAAAGTGTTTATCCCTTCCGAGGTCGTCCATTTTTTTTTCAAAAGGTCCGGGTCTGTCGAATTTTCCGCGGGAAATCCCGTGAGATCGGGATTTCTCGAGGGGGGTCATTAGAATAGCGATAACAGCGAAGTTATGAATGGGAGCTAGATACACCCTATGTCATAAAGAATCGGTATGAAGTACACTACCTACCTATATATACATTAGTGCAGTTTTATCTTGTTATGTATTATTAATTCTAAGGTGAAAGTCCTTTCACTGAACTTTCTCCACTTTCTCCAGTTTGTTATACTAAACGTATTTTACTAAAGGAACAATGCGTCTTTATTTACTAGTTTTTTTTCCTGAGCGGTTTGTATATTTTAATTAAACATAGACGAATTGTTATAAATGGTTTTATTTGGATAACATCAACGTAGGTACTTAAACCTTAAGAGAATCATGACTTTTCGATACGCGGCGCAAGTAGCTATTTTCAAAAATGATCCGTATCGTGCGATAGAGATAGTTTAAGTTCGGACGTAATTGCCTTTATTTTGCTTTCAAATAATGTTGCGGGCCGTAACGTTTTTACCCCCTTTATCCTTCACAAAATGAAATAAATTTGGTCTCATTTAATTCACTGCATCTTATTCTAGGTTAATACGTTTTACATTTTTGGTAATTCAGTTTAGTCTATTAAAAAACAATTGAAATGCTCGATGAAGTTTTTAAGTCAAAAATATAGATATTCAGATAGTAATAACTTTTATCTTAGGCAATATTTCTTTAAAATATAAACGGTTAAACCCAGTTTTCCATTAGATCTAGAATATTTCCAAAAATTATCAAAATCGGACTTCGTTTATGGAAAACAGCCTCACACTGGCCTTAATGTAAGAATCTCTAATTTGTTTTTTCTTTGTTTCAGAACCGGGTTACACCTCCAAGTGACATTAAAGAGGGAATAATTCAATTAATTTAGTGTTTACTTAGCCGGTTAGATAGTTAACAAAATGTGCTGTGTCAGTGTTAAAAGAACGGTGGTCGCTTTCGTACTGTTGGTGACTACCTCGCTGTCAGCGACGCAAAACACTATCATTACAAGTAAGTCATTGTTTTAAATGTTTTAGACGTGTAAATTGATAAACACCGAACCGCAGTCACAAAAAAGTGCGTTATGTTACTTTTTAACAAGGTAACCATGGCAACGTATTGAAGTTGGTAATGTGTCATTTTCTGTTAACATGATATGGTATTGAAGTATGCAAAATGGTTATATCAACGATACAAAAGAGTTCATAAGACTTTATTATGTAAAATTATCGTCCGTAAACCGACAGACAACCATTTTTTATTGTTAAGGTATATAGTTTTTTCTTTATTGTTGCATCCAGGGGCAAATGAGAATTAAACAGCTTATATTTATTATTTATTTTTTAAATGTAGTGTCCTTAGCAATATCACTACATAGTATCAAACAAAGTCGCTTTCTCTGTCCCTATTTCCCTATGTATGCTTAAATCTTTAAAACGGGTTCGGTTTTTTTAAAAGATAGAGTGATTAAAGAGGAAGGTTTGTAATATGTATAATACATGCATAATATAGCCGTGCGAAGCCGGGGCGGGTCGCTAGTATTACATAAAATACTTTTCCTTTTAAAGCCTAGAATACGAGATAATACACAGTCTCGGTTCAGTAAGAAATGTATGAAATGGCAACTTATGTACCTACTTAAACATTTATATGGAAATAAACTATTTATTTATTATTATTACTTTGTAGCAGCCAATCTATCAATTTTCTAAGTACTTATACAAATCGAATAATCTATACATATAAAATCCTTTGTCCTGACTGACTGACGGATCAACGCACAGCCTAAACCGCTGATCGTAGAGACCTGAAACTTGGAGGGTGTGTTCTTTGTATGACGTAAGCATCCGATAAGAAAGGATTTTCCGAAATTCTACCCCTAAAGGGGTGAAAAAGGGGGGCAAAGTTTGTATGGGAAAACGTGATTCCTTGGTCCAATCTACTTCAAATTTTGCATAAACACTTTTCAACAGAAATGATAGAACACGTATTTCGTATTTTATTAAAATTCATCCCCTAACGGGGTTAAAAATGGGTAGAAAGTTATTTTGGGGATGATTTGCTTCGAAGTTGGTACCAATACTTTTTAGTGCTTTTGATTAGATTGGTAAGACGTCACCTCAATCTGACAGCAACTGATGTTAACGTAAAACCAAAGAGGTTAAAAACTTCGAAAAAAAAGGTGTCTTGCCATTTAGTACCTACTGGGTACTTGACTTAGTTTTTTTTGCGCGATTGTTTGAGATCGGAGGACATTAAGGCAAATCAAGTATGCACACCAATCACCAAATCTCTTAAGCGTCTCGGAAATGGGGTATTAGACCAAACGTGATGTTTATTATTTTTAAAAGTGCGCGGTGCACTTAGAAACCCATACCTATCTTATGAGGTTATTGCGGCGTACAAATAATGCTTTCTAACCAAATCTAAACCATTTTGGAGACGGGATATTTGTTGAAACATGGAACGCATCACGTTTCTTTCAATATCCCATTTCCTTACCGCTTTAAAGAATTAGTGTGAAGGCATTATATATTTGCCTTAGTGCCCTCTATCGATAGATATGTGTCTTAAAGTCCATCACGGCCTTTTTTAAGTTACTATATCTGTTGTGTCCAAAGGCCTTTTTGACGTTCACGGTTACAGTTAACGGTCTTCCAATTTTTTTTATTCGTATTGGCTTCTCGAACTGCATACAGCCAATGTCATGTACTTCTTAGGTAATAATATAATAACATTATTTTTTGCAAAACTAATTTTTATTAAGGTACGCTAAAATTACTCTCTGCGCAACGGTTCAGCCTTAACTTAAAATAAAATTCTGAACAATTTGCCAAAAGATACAAATTCTCAAAGTTAGATACTTACTTATACATATAAAAGAAATATTAATTTAAAAATATTAATAAACCGAAATATTATTTGCATGGTGTCATCGTGACGTATAATTGTAAATATTAAAACCTCTTTTGTTATGAATAATAAAATACCTAACATATGAATCGGACTTTCGCATCTTTTTAATAATTACTAAAACGGACAGACAGACGGACAAGAAAGTGATTTTATAAGGGTTCCTTTTTTACCTTTTTACCCCTAAAAACACAAAAGATGAGTATGATAGAAAGGTAATTAGCATGATTAAAGATAATAATTGTAAATATTGTGCATTATTGGTTCTGTGCTAGAAAGACAGAAGCAGAAGAAATAATAATGTTCGTTTAGATCTTTATGTATATATACGTATAGCCTATTTTGCATCACATCCCAAGACAATTAGGTGTAACGGAGGTTTTCGTCTTCCAAGTTAAAATACATGTTATTCAAAATCTATCTTCTAAACATATAAAATTCTTTGTTCTGACCGGGACCGACTGAAGGATCAACACATAGCCAAAACCGCTGATCGTAGAGACCTGAAACTTGGTGGGTGTGTTCTTTGTATGACGTAGGCACCCGATAAGAAAAGATTTTCCGAAATTCATTCCCTAACGTGGTTAAAAAGGGGTAGAAAGTTATTTTAGAGGATTTGCTTCGACTTGAACTCCTTAGTGCTTTTGATTTAAATTAATTAAGTACATTTTATTTTGACAAATGTTTGAAACTCAATCCAATTTTTATTAAGTCGACCAAAAAATCCTTTTAGAACTATATTCGACTCCTGCGCGGACGAAGTCGCGGGCAAAAGCTAGTCAATCAATAAATGACAACATCATACAGACATTCTGCCGTTCGACTAAAATAATAATTCAAATGCTGGCAAGTCGAAATGGTCTTCTTACGGTACAATGAAGTTTATATTGAAAGTTACTGTAGGTAGTAGTCGATTGTAAAGCTTCGCCTCGGCTTATATAGCCCCGGCGAAGGCTGGTCAGATTTAGCTACATCTTTAACAGAAATAACCAAGTGTTACATTATATTTTGACGTCACGCGTATCGTGTTTGTTTAATAATAATATCGCTATAATAATATTCTATTAACAAATAGAAGATTTAAGTAAAGGAGAAACAAAATTAAAGGAAAAACTAAAATAATCACATTTTGATGTGAAACATCTATAGCCGCACGTAAAACCGATTTCTGGCGTGGCGACGCATGCCGCGCACGCTATATGATGGTATATATACACATTACACATACAGTCTATATGCAGTAGTGTGTACGGTGTACACTGTAATCGACTGTGCGATTCTATCACAATCTGTTCTTTTCTGCATATTACTTTTTTTATCATTTTTTTTTTTCGCTGGTAACCCTAGGTGGAAGTAGAATCATCGTAAAATTGCTCCGAAACATTTATTAAATTTAATTGCAAATAGTGCTTTAAAATACAAAATAACGAATTACGAATATAAACTGAATTAAAATCTAAGTATAGTGTATGTGTTTCAGTGATTTAACAAAGTATTAGTGACAATATCTACGTAAATAGTGTTGGAGAACATTGTGAATTTTAATTCAAGTGAGGGTAGTACTAAATAGACTCAGGGGTAAGAACAATATGAGCACTGATCAGTAACTTCGAACAATTTTTTTTGGACAACCTACTACTAGCGCCATCTGTGTGTGTGCCCCTAGTAACATACTCAATTGCGGCCTAACTTTTTGTTACTTTTGGGAATAACTAAGCAGATTATTATTATTATTATTTTCTTTCTTTTTTGAAAAAATTTAAATGGATTTCACTAGCAACGTAACCATTCGAAAAATGCGAAGATTCAACTCGGAAACGGATATTAATAATATTAGTACTATACAGAACAGTAGTACGTGTATGAGCGTAGATGAATCATTGCGAAGCTTGCCAGATGACTCCCCTTGCAATCAGTCACATATAATCAACCTCGAAATGCAAATCGATCAGTTAACTCAAGAAATAAAAGCAGCGAACCAAGAAATAGATAACATTTCGATAGAAAATTTTACATTGAAAAAAGAGTTAGACAAGCGTAATTTGGTTATAAAGTCACTGAAGACTTTACAATCGCCGGCGTCAGAAAAAGCACGGTTTCAATCACCTGGAACTACACAGAGCGCAAGAAAAAAAATCACATTTGCCGCAATAACACGAGACGTAGCTGTGCAAGCCGAAATACCCAATATTTTAAATACAAATAAGGTAATGAAGAAAAGACGAAACATTAGACTGATTTTAAGCAGCAAGAAAAAATATAGAAGGCGCAATTTATGTCGGAAATTGAGAAAACAAAACAAAATAATTAAGTCAATGGAGAAAAATTTGAAAATACTTAAAATAGAAGAAAATAAGTTGCAACATAGGATAGAAGAGCTCAATACCGCGATAGAATTGGAAAGAGAACATATCAATAGACCAGTCTGTAGAGGAAATGTAGGTGATAGAAAGGACAGAAAACTAAGAGTTGGGGAGGAGACTGAGAAAATAAAAGGCCAGAACGGGAAGCAAAGAGTTGAAGAAAATAGTAAGGACAAAGAGGAGCAAATCAGAAAACGAAGAATTGCCATTTTCTCAGATAGTATTGGGCGAAATCTTGGTGCTAAAATGTTACAGCGTACCGGTTCGGTAGACGTTGTCAATTACTGCAAACCGGGAGCTACGAGTCAACAAATTTTAGAAAACTTTTACGATAATACGACTCAATTAGACAAACATGACATTGCTTTCATATTAATTGGAAATTATAACGATCAGAAAACTGGTTCTTTGTATATTGAAATAATTAAAAACATTTTGAACAATAAAGCTAGGAAATTCAACATTGTATTGGGGTGTCTGACTTACAACGGGCACAATGATATGAATATTTTTAGGATTAATGAGAAATTGGCACATTTTGCGAAAGTAACAGAAAATGTAAAATACATAGATATAAACTCTATGCATGGACCTTATTATGTAAAATCACTTTTAGTAAATGAAGTCGTAAGAATTAGTAACAGTCGTAATTTTAATGGATCGACATGTCTTAAATTTGTAAATGATGAGACAGTTTCTATAAATTTTCTAAAAGCAAATTCGATGATATCTACAGGTTAAACATTGTGCATTCAAACATACAAAGTATAGGTAAAAAAAACTTAGAGATCGAACTATTACTTGAAGATACAAAATGTGACATTCTTTGTTTAACAGAAACATGGGCAAATGATATTAAACTAGAGACTATGGCTTTAGATGGTTACAGTATTGGTTCTTACTACAATAGAAAAATATTTGAACATGGCGGAACAGCGATTTTTGTGAATAACAACTTAGATTTTAAAATTAGACATGATATTGTTAGTTTGAGCTTTGAAATGAATTGTGAATTAGCTGCCATAGAAATTAAGTGTTTTAAACTGGTAATAATTTGTGTATATCGACCTGATCACGATTATAAAATTTTTGAAGATGTTATGACTAGATTATTAGAGAAATTATCGAAAGAAAAGAAGAAATTTGTTATAGCAGGTGACTTCAATCTAAATATAATTAAGGCAAAATTAGACAGTAACACTAGAAAATTCATAAAATTCTTAGAACAATTCAATTGTAAACTTATATTAAATGAGCCCACACGAATGCAGAAAAAATCTGCTACATGTATCGATAATTTTATTGTATATAATGATGATAATTATAAATTTCATAGAGGCGAAGTCCTAAAATCTAAACTCTCGGATCATAATGCTATTGCTTTGTCGTATAGAATAAATTGTAATAAAGTAGAACAACACTGTCAAAACAAAATAAAAACAACACGAATAATGTCTTATTTAAATATGGACTACTTTCATTATCTTTACGATAGAGACTTCGGAAGTATCGTCCATGCTGTTAAAGCAACAACGCATGCAAATGAAAAAATGAACATATTAATGGACTACCTAAAATACTGTTTTGATAGTGCTTTTCCTATAAAAACTATTAAAACTATTAATAAGAAAAAAAATATAATAGCTACTAAAGGTATAAAAGTATCACAATCAAATTTACAGAAATTAGAAATACTTCAAAATACACAACCTACCGAAGAACGTAAAATTAAGCTGAAGAGATATAAAAATATATTGAGGCGAGTTTTAGAGACATCAAGAAAATTAAACAACGCGAAACGAATTCAAAAATCAAAGAATAAAATTAAAATGACCTGGCAAATAGTAAAAGAACAAACAAACAAAATAGGGAAACAAAATTTAAACATTGAAAAAGTTCGAAACTTAAAAGGAGATATTGTGACGGACGAAAGAGATATTGCTAATAATTTTAATACATATTTTAACAATATAGCCCATAATCTTACTGAAAATTTAAGAGTAGATCTAGCCAAGTGTAACGGTTATTTGAAAAAATTACCTAAAACTGATTCGAAAGTATTTTTTTTACCGATGACAGAAAAAGAATTCAAAAAAATTATCAATTGCATTAAAAATAAGACTTCGAAAGATATTTATGATCTAGATCCTACAATAATCAAGAAATTAATTACAAAAAATTCAAACATGTTCAATATTACTCTAGAAGTTTTAAACGATTGTATCTTACAAGGGGTATTCCCAGAATGTCTCAAATCAGGTAAAATTGTCCCTCTATTTAAAAAAGGAGACCACCAAAGTATCGGTAACTACAGACCAATTTGTGTTTTGCCCGTTTTTTCTAAAATGTTAGAGTTAGCCATAAAATCGAGAATGTTAGACTATTTCGAATCTAATAATTTGTTCACTGAGTGTCAATTTGGCTTCAGAAAGGGTAGATCCACAGAAATGGCGATTAGGAAAACTATTTACTATGTGCTTGAAGCCCTGGATAAGTCACAGAAAGTACGAAGCATTTTCTGTGATTTGTCAAAAGCATTTGACTGTCTGCGACATGATATCTTAATAATTAAGTTACAGTTCTACGGCTTTGAAGGCAAAGAACTAAAAATGCTAAAGTCTTATTTGATGGATAGGATACAGGTTGTTATTATCAATCAGACAATCTCAGATAAAGTTACTACTGATATAGGCGTACCCCAGGGTTCTATACTGGGGCCATTGCTCTTCTTAGTATATGTAAATGACCTGGTAAGCTGTATGCCGAATTGGGCAATCATTACACAATTTGCTGATGACACTCACGTGGGTATCACAGATAAAAGTGCCATTGGTATATCTCATAAAACTGATACAATGCTTAATATAATCAAAGATTGGTTCGCTACGAACGGCATTATACTTAATGATGAAAAAACGAACATTACAAGTTACAGTTATAGAAAGGTTAAAACTAATTTATGTAACAATGTAAAATTAACCAATGAAGTAAATTTCTTAGGATGTATACTTGATTCAACCCTAACCTATGAAAGCCAGATAGACAAAGTTTGTAAAAAATTGAATAGTGCCAATTATGCGTTGTTTAAGTTGAAAAATGTAGTGAATAGAAAAACCTTAATATCTGTCTACTATGCTTACTGCCAGTCTATTATAAATTACGCTCTAACGATATGGGGTAATTCAACTCATATAAAAAGGGTACTTAAATGTCAAAAAAGATCCATCAGAATCATATTTAATTTACGTAGATTAACATCAGTAAAAGCTTATTTTAAAAAATCTGAGATTATGACCGTCACGGCTTTATTTATATATAACGCTCTTCTGGAAATACACGGCAGTAGAAATGAATTGAAAATGCGGATGGATGTACATAATTTTAACACACGACATAAATATAAACTAGTAGAACCGAGAACTAGAAAGGTCAAAACACGTAAATTAGGCTTAAGTTTTAAAATTGACATATATAATAAACTTCCTTTCCCTATAAGACAACTTCCTTATAATGAATTCAAAAATAAAATCCATAATTTTTTTAAAGTTAATCCATTTTATGATGTCTCTGAATATTTGACTTGTTCATTTTTTGATTTGCATGACTAGAATTAACCCAAGTGATATAATTAATTAGCTTTTTAATGAGTTTGAGTCGTTATTTGTACAACTTTATAATATTAGTATTTTATTCTATTGAAATTGTGTAAATTGACATGCCTATATTATGCAATGTAATGTTATGGCGAAATAAATGAATTATGAATTATGACGTTATCACGTAAAATTATCATCCGTAAATCAACTTTACAGACAACCATTTTTTTTAATATGATTATTGATTGGTAAACGATTGACGACTATCACACCTGCCTGATAAGATTTGTCGATGCAGTCTAAGATCTAGCACGCTTTTCTAGAAGATACCAGATCACTCGCGACTTGAAAACACCCTAAATTAAAATAACATTAAGTAATTCATATTTATCGTAACATTTGGTAACATCCGAACAACACTATTATCTGCGCCAATTTTACACGTAGGTACTAATAGAGCTATGCGAATCTGAATAGGCTGTTTTTTCTATTGTAGTGATGTAATTTCTCTGTTGATTTTGGCATTTGAACAACTACATTACTGTTTGGCATTCGGAGCGATATAAGCATGTAATTGGGTTCATTCACATTGTTCAATCGAAACTCGATAGAGAAACAAATGCAATACGCAACAAAACAAGCGCGATTCTGTAGTATTTTCAAACAACTGATAACTCGCCGACGCGCGACGAGCGAAACTCTAAAACTTAAAACTCAAAATCCTTTTCATTTGGAATTTTACGGTTTGTACAAGATCACATTGAAGCTTCTTAAAAACTAAGTTAGGATGTGTGACTTCGGAACGCGTCCACCATTGAGAAGAAGGCACAAGAAACTCATGGGGTTTTTTGTGATCATGCAAAGGTCAATATTACAAATATTTGCAGGTATTATTTATTAACGACCAGCTGATTAGCGGATTTATACTATTGACTTTTTTATAAGCTAGTTCTGAATCATTCATAGATGGTGAACTTTTTATAGGTCACAGTTGTCTCTGTTCAAGACAATACTTCAAGACTCAAGACGATTTTTTTTTAATTTGTCCCGGTTTTTAAGCCCACACAGTCTCGTTTTTACAAACGTAGATATTTTTTTAGTTTTTTATTTACCTTCTTTAATGTTGACTCTTCTGCTGCTGTCACTGCGGTCATCTATCAAGGCATCTAAAACAAAACAAAAAAATTGAATGTTAATCCGTTCCGTTCCGTTGGTACCGTTCAATTTGAAAACGAACCCCGCACCCTTAAACTTTCTACATATAATTAAGTTACTTTAAGTTTTCTGAAATTTTACGTGACAACCTATTAACAATATCAAAATGCAACTGTTACTCGTAAAGTAAAGTATCTAATTTCCATACACATTAGATAAGTTAACAAAACAGCACATTTGTAAGAACATTTACATTTACACACATAAAGAAATCACGTAAAACGTGGTGGAATTGTTAGAGTTGTTAAGCTTTAACACAGTAGAAGTGACAAGATATGAGCCTCTATACAATTGCTAAAGACACAAACGAATCTCTAGAATTTTTAAAACGATTTACTGGTTTTCGACTGGGTGCTGAGTCGACTAACGGAAATTTAATTAAATCAACCATAAAAGAAAAGGTGTATTTGAATTAATATTTTTTAGAACTTTTACTCTGTATTTGTCCTTAAAGTGCAGGGCAGCGAAGTAAAGAAATATTAAGTAGTAGTACTTATAGATCTTCTAATCATAAATTACAGCGCAGTGGTTAGGTAATTTAAAAAAAGGCTGAAGTGGCAATAGGCACGGTCTGTAGAACTGATGGCCGTTGGGGCCGAAAAGTTCTAGATTGAAGCCACTTACCGGAAAACACAATGCAGGACGGCCTCCAACTAGGATCGCGGGAAGCCTATGGACGCAGAGGGCATGCGACCAATCGTATCATAAACTGATAGTCCGTCACTGTGATAAATGCACAATGGTTATTTACTACATGAAAATGAAAGGCGATAGGTAGTTTTAAATGATTTGCGTTTTCATTTACATATGTGAGCGAAGACGTGTTTGGTCGAAAGCGTCGAGACTCATCAAAAAATAGCTTTGCTTGGAGTGTGAGTTCAGGTTTAGAAGTCGCGTGCCACCAACATGCATATCTTCTGTTAGAAATAAGATTGACACGACACCACTTCGTCTGACTGATGGCTGCAAAGCTCTGACTTTTATTTACTACGTGCACGGTTTGAAAAACATCTTTCGGTTTTCCAGTTTATTTCTTAAGAATAATCGTTTATCTCCCGGTATAAAAATTTAATGGGTGATAAACTATTAATACTAGGCCTTTAATATTTTAACAGACTCCTAACATTGATGCTATTAAACCATAATTAGATTTAGAATATTTAAAATATTTGTGTTCCAGGGCGTTACTGGTGCAAAGGCTGTCGATAGCGATAGCTAGGAACGTTTGGCAGGGGTTTATTTTGATTAAGTTTAGTTTATTTTCGTGTTCTTTAATTTAATTTTAATTGTTTGATTTAATTATCTATTTTATTTTAGCTTATTTTGTATTTTTTAAATTTGTGATTCTGATTAAGGTGTATCTATGTTCGAATATTATTTATGCCCGTGCGTATCAGTAAGGTTCGTAGTGAAAATCAGCGTCGTCGTAGCTTCTTGCTCCCTAGCATTTTGCTGAGTTTCGTTCTCAGTGCTTTAGTTGTTGAACTCACGTTTTTGTGCGCTGTAGGTACTACTTTTTTCTCTTTATAGGTTTATATTTTTTTTTGTGTACGTGATTCATTTTACGTGTATACCAGCCCAAAAAATCACATTTTACCCATTTCTTTCTTTTTACTTTCTCTCTAATTTTACATAATATGTAAATTTAAAAGACAACTTTTTTATTTCTTCATAGTTATTATTAGGTATGGGTTGAAACCACACTAAATTATCCAAATGATTGTAAATTTTTGGATAGGACCCTCTACCTCTTAAAAGGCCTATATTATTAACTAAACAATTGTTTTAATTAATACGGATTTTGTAATCTGTTTAATCCTATAGAATAAGCCTCTCCATACAAAATAATGAGTCGAAACTCGACGGGTATTTTGCTGTAATCCTTTGAGGTAGGTGCGTTTTAGGAATTCACTTTCTGGTCCATAATCTTTGTAAAATCTAAAAATGAAACAAAAGATTTATATTGTTCGGAATTTCGTGGCGAATTTACCTAATTTTGGTAGATTAAATTATTTATTTGAACCCTTTGTTACTTAGTTCTTAACAATTACTAACTACGCAAGTCAAATTAGAAAGGTAGTAAAAAAATGATGTTTTTGGATAAGAATTAAATTTTTAAAAGGACTATTTCTAATGCCAATATATTCATCACTCAGATTTCAGTTTTTGCGTTAAATATTAATACCGGCAAAATACATTTTTACATTTTAAATTATGTACTTACAATCAATAATGTAGTTTGGATTGTACCTTTGTGTTTGAAAGTAATTTGCATGTTTTGCTAATTTGCATGTTTTGGTTTGATTTTTTAAATTAACAAACAGAGGTTCCTAATTAAATGCTTTTTTTCTCGAAGTGGTTTCTAGATTACCTTGGAAAAAAATGTCCCGGCTCATTTTGTTTAGTTGACTGTATATTGGCAACTAAAGCCTGAAACTGCTTACGTGGTCCATACAAAATGGCATGCGCGGCCCATATCGCTTCGGCCTGCAACGGAATTTGAGGCCTAGCTCTGCATTAAAAAAATTTACTACTAAGAAGTGGACCCCACTTTTTTACTAATAATAATAATAAATAAATAAATATTGCAGGACATTTAACATATCGCCATCTAGCCCCAAGCTAAGTTACTAGACTTGTGTTATGGGTGCTAGACAACGGATATACTACTTATATACTTTTCTTTTGTAAATATATACTTATAATACATAGAAACAACCAGACCACAGACAAATATCTAAGCATAAATACTTGTCTGAGGCGGGAATCGAACCCGCAACCCTGTGTTTGGCAGTCCGGCATGGTGACCATTGTGCCAACTGGGTCGTCAGATGACTATTAATGAAAGGTTTGTTTTTTTTACCAGTATCACACCAGTCTGATGGTGACGATGCCCCGTTTCCTAGAAGAAACCTATTCACTCGCAACTTGAAGACCCCAAGATTGTAGTACTTAAGATAGATAGATAGATAGATAAACTCTTTATTGTACCACATTAAACCTTAAATTCTAACATAAACTCCTGCTATAAAAACAATAATAAACAAACAATATGGCACAATGGGCAGCCTTATCGCTAAAAGCGATCTCTTTCAGGCAACCTAAGGTGAAAGGGTACCTGCGTTCTCTCCATACAAACGTAGTCGACTGTTTCCTCCCTGGATAATGACACTAGCGCAAATATTTTTGTGCCATAAAACCTATAACTGCCATGACTATGCCCCTATGTTTTGGTTTTTTTCATTTTCTAATTATCATAGAAATTAAAATAAAAAAAAATAAAAAATAATAAAAAACAAAAAATAGAGGCATGGTCATGGCAGTTATAAGTTTTATGCACCAAAAGTATTTGCTCTAGTGTCATTATCCAGGGAGAAAACAGTCGACTACGTTTGTAATAGTTTGTATGGAAAAGCCCCCGGTACCCTTTCCTCTTAATTCCTTAACAACCATCAACATTCTATCGACTAAACTAAACACACGTACATCTAACAATAAATTAAATTCAACACGTTTATCATCAAACTCTTAACTAGTTAACACAATAATAAGCTTTGCTGTTTCAGTCGGATTGTGTTAAACTGACTTATATTTGACTTTGCTTACTGGCTGTCACAAACTCGAGTTGGTAGATATTTAGTTTCATTCATCTTAACGTTTACTTTAAAGCTTAGCTTACACATAACGCTAAGACGATGCAGAACGTTAAAGTAAAAGATGTTGAACTTGAAAATTCGACTATGACGGTACTTGACCAAGTGGCGTAATTGGTAAGCACACCTTAACGGTATTCAAGGAATGCGAGTTCGAAACTCGTCTTAGTTGCAATTTTTGAAGACGCATTTATCCTTAAAAATATTTTCATGTTGACATTGACTCAAAATAAACGGGTCGTTTAATAACACAATATGTGCGTTCCATTATCAAAGTTACCTAACGATGTATATGAATGTCCATTACACAAGTTCAAATTTTTTATAAAACATAAATTGTGTGGTAAGGCGTAGGTACTACGATACCTCGTCGAACCTTAATGATAAGAATGCATGTGACTTCAATTGCTTCATTTCAAATAATACCTTCAAATATTTGTAATCGACCTTTGTGAACATGATTACAAAAAACCCCATGAGTTTCTTGTGCCTCCTTCTCATTTGTGGCACACATCCTACCTACACATCCTAACACGGGATATTCATCATGTTCCAATGATGCTTGTAATATAAAAATATCGAGCTCCATAAAAAGAAAAATAGGTGCGTGTACTTATTTACGCGCGTGAGAAGTTATACTTCTGGAAGTTATACTTCCGTCTGTCTGATATTTATTTTGCGGGCAGCTTCAACTTGTTATTTTTGTGTTACGCAGCTTCAACCTGTGACTTTTGTGTTAAGTACTTGATGCGCGCGCATCTTAAAATTTCACAATTTCACAAATTTCATCATTTTTTATATCGTGCCTAAAAAAGTATAACTTAAAACAACAAGAAACACGGTAAATTTCACTAGTAGGTATTTGATTTAAATAGGTATAACAACTAGCTAGTTTTTTTTTTGTATTTATTTTATTTTATATTTGATGTGTTTTTTTGTTTTGTGTGTGTAGTTTAATTTTATGTTTGGGTTTTGGTAATTACGTCGTTTTTTAATTAATGTAATTTAAAACTTATCATATTAATTTAATTTAGAAATAGTGTTTTAGTGAATAATATTATAGTTATTATAGTCTACTGTTAATTAAGTATTTTCAAGAACATTTACTAAGAAGAAGAAATTATTCTCTTTTACAACTAGCTATTATTGTCCACGGAGGAGTTGAATTTCTCGAAATACTTTTTAATAGATCCCTACGTCATAATAGCTATCTGTATGCCAAATTTTAGCTCAACCCGTCCATTGGTTATACATTTCGCACATCTGGAGAAGCAATGGCACATTTACTAAAAATGCGAAAATGACTTTTTTTTGTTTTAAAAGAACAACGGCATATTTGCTATACCACACAGTGCTACAATGACACAGTTGTTAAGTAATGAAAAATAATATAGGGAAACTATGACACATTTAATTGTCAAATGTGCCGTTGCTCTTGTATAATTTTTCAGTCACAGTTCTTTAAGTCATTTTTAAGTCATAATTACAAGAAAACAATAACACAACTGTAGTTTTCTTAGTTTATGCACGTTTTTAAATAATTTCACAAAACTAAAACTAATGAATAAATGTATGGTAATATAATTTAAAATATAATATGTCCTATGGGTAGAAAACACGAAAGAATTGAAAAAAATAAACCAATTTCTATATTTAAGGACTCTTTAAACCTTTTAACCTTGCACCTGTAAAATTCACTAAATGTAAGTTGTGCCATTGTTTCTCCAGATGTGCGATTTATAAATAACGCTAATAAAATTAAAAGCTACTAAATCTTACTTAAAATAACCTATAAAATTGTATACATTATTGTAATGCAAATCAGAAACTCAGTTTGTTGTGCTAGGAAAAGGTTAAAGTATATTGTTTCCGAATAACATCAACGGAATTCTGTAATTGTTATTCTACTCCTCCAGCGGAATTACTAAATTTTTTGTACCATCCGCCGTGAAAGGGTAGGAATATTATTATGAAAGGTTGCTCTGAATTATAATGAATCTAACATTAATATTTTATATTTCGGTATGTGGTCAGTCACGGAAACATTTATGAATGGCCTTGTCAGGTTTTTCTTGTAAAAAATAGCACCATTTTTCCCTCGATTCGTTTATCGAACATACGGCTTGGTATATTTATTGCTTTCGGTCCCCGAGTGGAATACATTCTGATATTAGACACAATAGAGACTTTGTTACGTGAGAAATAGTTCGCAAAGCTTATTGTGCAGACTTTCAATCATATTTTGAAGGAGAATTTGGGGATGGAACAACCCTCACAACCCTTCTTTTGGATACGCTTATCGAAAACAGTTTCGATTCAAAATAATACATCGTCCTTATGATTTATATTCTGAATGTTTTGTGTTCGGAATGTAAAATATTTCGGGTTAAAGAATAACAATAGAGAAAGTCTAAAGGTCCACTGTACCATACCATATTAGGCCCGTTTCCGGACCGGCATTTCTCGCCTGCTTTGGCGATCTTCCTTTGTCTGCGATGTTTTGTGCCTACCAAATTTTTTAGACATAATGGCGTGGCTTAACACCTACAGATATACTCAGCTCGACTCCACAGAAGATGTGCAGTAACCTCTAAATATAGGTATATACTCGTAAAATGGGTAAATTATGCCTCAATCTTAAAACTAAATGTAAGTAGGTACTTAACTTAAAATTTACATGTATGACAAAGGTTTAATTTGTTTCTGTTAAGTATAGATATATTTACAAAAGAAAAGAAGGTATATACGTATTCTATCCGTTATCTGATCACCATAACACAAGCCTACTTGTTTAGCTTGGGGCTAGATGGCGCTGTGTAAAGTTTTCTTTAATATTTATTTATTTTATTTATCAAGACAACGATTCCATTTAATCAAACTGCCCACTACACTACACCATTACACTATTAATAATGTACCTACTTACAATAAAGTATTTTATATCTATTTGATAGACAGCTAAATAAATCTTTTATTTACATCATAAGCCTACTTACTTAGTACTTATTTCAGAAATCATTACTCAAAAACCCAACCATTGTTAAAAACGTTTTTAATAATTTGAAGTCTTCAACGTAATATAACAACAAAAAATACACGACTATTAACATCTTTTGTTAGAGTGTTATCAAAAGAATTCGTTATCTCACTCTGTAATACAAAAAAATATTCAAGAGAGCTTAGCTGTAAAACGTCAAGGGAGGGTCCCAAAATAAATCTGAACGACAGATAAGGGTCCGACTTCAAAATGCGTCTTAGCGTCCAATGAATAGAAAGAGATAGCTTTAAGAGAAAGCCACATCGCGAGCTAAGCTAAGCGAGGTTAACTTCGTTTGGTTTAACTGTTTGCATATTATTTAGAAACTGAGATTTCATTACCTACCTAAGATATATAAACCTATGTTTGTGTGTAAGTTAATATTGTATTCATTTTTACTGCAATAAAACATTTATTATTATTATATTATTATTAACTCAAGTATCGTCGTCACTACATACTTCAGTTCACACCGCGAACTACAGAGCTAAAATGAGCGTACTCATCCCTCATAACCATAATCACTACATAGTATAAAACTAAGTCGCTTTTTCTGTCCCTATTTCCCTTTGACTGCTTAAATCTTTAAAACTACGCAACGGATTTTGATTTTTGGGTTTTTTTTTTAATAGATAGAGTGATTCAAGAGGAAGGTTTATATGTATAATACATGCATAATATAGCCGTGCGAAGCCGGGGCGGGTCGCTAGTAATAATATAATTATAAGTGTTTTGAGATGCAATTTTCTAAGGTTTATATTTTCTAAGGTTGTGGGTTCAAACCCCGACCTACCGTGCACCAATTCCTCTTTCTCACGAAAAACTTATGTGCGCTTATAAATATTGCTCCAATGGTTTAGGAAAACATTACAATAAATGCCGCGGCCTAATTGGCTCCAGACCAACGAGATCTTTCTTCTGAACACGTTCGACTAAGCTGAGAGGGTGGCATAAGTTCTAGGCATCTAACACTTTCCAAATAGCGAGGGTTAAACTTGTCGTGGCTGTATAAGTCATATACTATGGATTGATGTGAAGGACAAATTATTATTTTGTTGTTTATTACTTATTCACTGGTTTTTTTTTGCGTTTTTTTAAATACAATAAATCTACTCCCATTTAAACACTTGCTGATATTCTTTTTCTATCTTATATATAAATTACGTGTCACGTTGTTTGTGCGCGATGGACTCCTAAACTACTAAACCGATTTTAATCAAATTTGCACACCGTGTGCAGTTTGATCCAACTTGAAAGATAGGATAGCTTACATCTTAATTTATCCCGATATTTCCACGGGATCGGGAGTTACGCGGGTGAAACCGCGAAGCGCAGCTAGTAAGGTATATAGCAACGTTTGTGTATTGCGTGAAACGAAACGAAGTTAGCTTCGCATAGCTTAGCGCTCGCAGTGTATCCTGCTCTAGCCTAAAGAAGAAATAGCATAATGAAAGTGTTAATAAAATGGAGATAATGACAATAATATAAAAATAAATCGTAACCGGATGAAAATTGAACCTTTTTCGTAGAGCCTCTTTTGAGATAAGAGGTAAGTAATTAAAACAAACCTGCTACATTGATTGTTATGGTTGTACCCGTTTTTGGAGCAAGAAGATTTCTTTTTTCTTAAAATATTCGTATTAATATTCGTTTTAAATTTTGTTTTCTTATGATTAGATGGTTTTCTTAACGGAAAATTATATTACAAATGTTCCTATATTCTTCTTCTTCAAATTGAAAACGAACAAAAAGTTGATTCATCCGATGGCCCGAGTGGGGCAATCGAAAATATTATACAACAATAAATAAATACTGCAGGACATTCTACACATCGCCATCTAGCCCAAACTAAGTAACTAGACTTGTGTTATGGGTGCTAGACAACGGATTTACTTTTCCGTTTGTGAACATATACTTATAATACATAGAAACAACCAGACCACAGACAAATATCTAAGCATAAATACTTGTCTGGGGCGGGAATCGAACCCGCAACCCTGTATTTGGCAGTCCGGCATGATAACCATTGTGAAAAACCTCCAGAAAATACTAAATATTTTTATCTTCATACCTAATAACTTGTTGTAAGGATAACTTTCTCTGTGTTTTTGTTCAATGTTTCACTTTATATAAGTATTATGAATTAGTGGAAACTTTGTTGGATTAAGGGTTTTTATATATAGTTATAAATATTTATATCATAGTTCTGTATGTTTCCCAAATAAACGAAAATAAATAAATAAATAATAAAACTGGGTCGTCAAAACAATCGACTTTTGAGCCGTGCTCATTGTATTTCATACTTATTAGGCAACTTTACGCTTTCGAGTTTCTTCCGTTATTACTTGCCTACGAAAGAAATAAAACCTTCCCTCGTTTAAGCAAGTTATCGAGTCTCGTTCAACTGTCAACTAACAGAGAACGGCGATAATTATAAAACAAAATTAAATAACAAATTGGGTTGGCTGCATCAGAATCGCAGCTTCTATTTGTGAAAAATCCCAATTCTCATATTACGTCAAGTTGACGGGATGGATGTTTCTAATCCAAACTCTTTGCTAGAAGGTAAGCGAAGTAGAGCAGAGCTTTGTAGATTAGTTATAATCCTCTATACCTAAGTATTTTTTATGTAAATATCATTTATTCATTCACGTACAACAAATATACCTGAAACATTAATTACAATATAACAAAAAAACATAAAAATATATTTAAAAAAATGTCAAAATATCTAAAATAAATTAGTGAAGGAATTGTATTTTTTTTGTAAATAATCGTCGCGACACCACACTGTTCAATGCGAAATAGAAAGATGAAACGAAAATAACTGGCTTGCTTTCTATGCAAAAAGTGTCGTTACAACTTTTGGTCTTAATTTTTCCGTCTAGCCCCCTTTCGAGACGTGCGATAAGGAACTTTCGTTCCAATAAAAATAATGTTTAGCAAGTCAAGTCGATCACAATATCTAGTTACAAACAAGAAAAAAAATGAAAAAACAATCTTTAATGTTGTTTTTAGACACTTTCGAGAATTTACACGTCAAAAATTAAGTGTGGACATAGGCACATTATATCGTTCTCTTTCCTTGACATCATGTACTATTGGCCAGAGACTGCGTGTTTGTTCTTCCAATCATAATATAAGGAAAACGTGTGAATAACCCGATGATTCGTATCCCCTTTGAATGGTTTACAATGAACCACAGGTGCTTATACCGACTATGATTGCGTTACATAATCAACGAATCTTATAATAGAGTGTCTATACAATAAGTAGAGCAATATACCTGGGTATTTCTCATCGTCACTTTCATGGGATAACTTAATACTCGTAAAGCAACTTATAGGGCCATAAGTAAAGCAACTTATAGGGCCCTATAAGTTGGTTTACAAAAATATCTCAAATATTGGAGTATCAAAATTGTACACACGAGGCAATGAGAAATATCCACCTACGAAATTAGAGCTGTAAAATATTACGTATAGGTAGATTACATAAGTAGTAATTCTTAAATAATAATAGCCTACCTTACCTATAGTAAGGGTTTTTCAGGTCGCTATTGTCCTAACGACTGCCAATAGAGGTAGAAAACAGGTCCCTGTGCCTTTGAAAGCACGAAGTGGCTCGCGAAATTATTTTTTATTCGTTTCAGAACTATGCCTCGTATATAGCCCGATTAATCTACTTATACTTATAACATTCCTTTTTTGTGTTAACTAGGAAGATGACAAAGTAAGGCGTCAAATTTTAGGCTTCATATACGTTAGGCTATACATACAGTCTATTATACTTTTTTAAGCGTTTTTTGCATTGATAATACAAATGAATGGTTATGGTTCTTGAGTAGGGTCCTTGTCGAACTGCATAGAAATGAGCGAGATGCGAGATGGTACGCAAATATTTTAACTTTTTTTACCCGACTGCAAGTAAAGGGTTATGGTTTTCGCGCCTATCTTTGTAAGTTTGTTTGTAATATTCTTTATTCCCTTAAATCTTTCAAACCACTCAATGGATATAATTTCTTTAATGAAGGCATCGTTAGATTCGTTTTATTAATATACACATGAAGCTGAAATAATAGAACAGTAATTATTTAGTAATAAAAAAAAACAAATGGTTGTGTGAAAAAAAAACAACAGTCGGTTTACGGACAACAATTTTACGTGATAACGTCATAAAAAAAGGATAAAATTTTTAGTTTTTTTTGTTAATCCTCTAAGTACCTAGAGTACCTACCTATATATCGCTTCTTTGCTTCAATAATGTGTTATCTTGAAAATTGAAATTTTAGACAAGAGTGTTTTTTAACTTTCAAATAATAATAGCGCCAAAACGAATTCCTTCTTTAATGTAAATCAAATTTTATTGTAAAGTATAACAAACATACTATGTAAAAACTTATCAAAATACTGATAATTTAGAAGTTTAGCAAGAAATTGACTTTATTTAAAAAAAAAGGGAAAACATGTCACATTGTTCTTGCAAATTTATAGTAAAATAATTGTTACAAACAAAATTGTCACGATGTTGATGATATTACTTTTGTTATGAAACTGAGTTATATATTGAAGAAACATTGTTTAAATAAAAACTATTAGATTTCAGAACCAAATTTTATTGGAAAAAGTGATATTAAAAACTACTTACTTACTTACTTTTATAATTTTGATTATAAAAAGTTAAAAATCAGACTGACATTACAAATAATCACAATTTGTATTGTTCATGAGAACCACATTTTACGAGAAATTAAAGAATCAGCTTAAAATTAAATAATAGAATAACTATCTTTATAAACAATCAGACTAATAATTGAGTAATAATAAGTAATATTACTATTACTTATTAGATTATGACTTATTTAAGTAGAACTTGACTATTCAATAGTGCTTACCATTACAAGAAATAAACATTTAACATTTAAGTATCTTAGTCGTCTTCGACAAAACAAAAATATAAAAATAAATCAACTAGAAAAATTATAATACAACTAATGGCACTTGGAGTACAGTTTGTTTACGAACATAAAATCACAACTTTACTTATAATTAGCAATAAAAAAGAGCACACATATTTTTTCTTTTTTCCTTTTTTTATTATTTTTTTTCCCTTATATTTTTTTGCCTCCAAATAAGTCTTCTTTTCGTCAATCGTCACCATAACACAAGCCCAAATTAGCGATATTATTATTAAATACTCTAGAGTTGTTAGTATTATATCTGTTTTGATCACTAAAGTAAATCGAATAATTTTGCGAATTGTAATACTCGTGTTTAGATTTACTCTGAATCTTTTACTCTTCTACGTAACGTATATATGTTTCTTTGTCGTTTGCCTTTGTACTAATATTTTATCTATCTATCTAAGCGAAGACTTTAAGGTTAAAAAGTAAACTGTATTAAAAGGTCCCTTGTTTGGTCGATAAACTCTTGTGTAAACCGAGGTCAAGAAAAATAACCCTTCAATGTCAGATTAGTACAACAGGGTCAGAGAAAAAGTTAAGCAAAACAAATTGAACTTCATTTCAAGGGTTGACAAAAAGTTCCATTTGAAATCAGTACCGCCAGGAGCACCGTTAGAATGTTAAAAACTTAAATTAAGTTTTATACAATTAGCTTCAGATGACCTACCTGGCTATTACTTGGCTAACTGATCTTAATTGCGATTCAAAGATACAACATAGGACCGGTATTTAATTATCCTAATAGTAAAAACCTTAACTTTAATTTCGGAGGTCGCGGGTTCAAATCCCAGTCGGTCAAACTAAAAAAAAAAACGTGTGACACTCGGGGACTGCCGCGGTAAAGCTATTGCATCGTGCGAGCTTTGTATAGTCGTACCATATACATACAAGTTAAGCGAACGCTCGGCCGAGCTACATGGTAGGCGGATTGGGTTGTGGTGTTAGGTTTTATTTTCGTCACGGAATTTCTTGATTCGGTCGCCGCGCTCAAAGCCCGCGATAAAGCTATGCAATAGCTTAAAAATTCTGATGAAAAATTTATGTGCACTAATTATTGACATTGACATTGTAACGTGATGAAACTCGGGGCTTATTTGGCTCCAGAATTCTTTCCTCAAAACACGGTCGACTAAGTTGAGAGCCTCTCAGCTTCAAGGTTCAAGTTTGCGCAAGCCTACTCCATGTATACTCTACTCCATACATGTCCCAGGCACTACAGTACACTACTATAATCTACTTTTAATAAATAAAATAAATATTGCAGGACATTCCACACATCGCCATCTAGCCCCAAGCTAAGTAACTAGACTTGTGTTATTGGTGCTAGACAACGGATATACTACTTATATACTTTTCTTTTGTAAATATATACTTATTATAATACATAGGAACAACCAGATCACAGACAAATATCTAAACATAAATACTTGTCTGAGGCGGAAATCGAAACCCTGTGTTTGGCAGTCCAGCCCATTGTGACCACTGGGTCGTCGAATAAAATTAAAATAGATTTAGAGTTTACTTACTTATTTGTTATTATTAAGAAGTGATCAGCTAATGCATTACTTTTGCTTTCCAAAAGTTACAATACATTTGGTACAACGAATCCGCCTTTACCAAAATCTTTAATTCAATATAAGAGGAAATAAACGTATATTTTCCGAATACAACACAGAAAACGGAATTGTCCATAACCTTATACGCAATTTGATTAACTTGTGAAAATATAGCCCAATGTGGTTGTTCATTCAATCGAACAAATCTGTTATTATTGTCTATTATAGAATAATAGATCTTATTTCCTTTGGTAGGTTATTTTATTTTAGATACGTCGACTTTTATTCCAAAGGATGTGGGTTTGAATCCCGGCCGACGGGGCACAAATAAATCACTACATAGTATAAAACAAAGTCGCTTTCTCTGTCCATATGTCCCTACGTCCCTATATCCCTATGTATGCTTAAATCTTTAAAACTACGCAACGGATTTTGATGCGGTTTTTTTTAATAGATAGAGTGATTCAAGAGGAAGGTTTATATCTAATACATGCATAATATAGCCGTGCGAAGCCGGGGCGGGTCGCTAGTATTTCTTATAAAATAAAAATGGTTGTCTGTAAAGTCGGTTTAAGGCTGCTTATGCTGCCGAACGCAACGCGCCAGATATACCCGTCGCTTACAACTAACATTGTTGCTTGTAACGAATGTGTTTTGGGGTCCTTTTGAGGCGAAAATTTCTTGTCATTTCAAAGCTAGACTAGTTGTAATTCTTAATTTTAGGATAGCTACAAAACTATAGGAAATTTTTTGCTCAAAATCACACCAAAATGTAGGTAAAAATTTCACCTACAATTCTATCTCAGCACTTTTAAGATAAACAAAACACACTCGTAACAATCATTAATTGACACCAACGAAGGCGACCGGTGCTAGTAGTAACTATTTAGTAGGCTGTGTACCAAGGTCATTGGCGTATGGACCCCCCTTAAGGACGATTATTTTACGTGATAACGTCATAAGAAAACGATGAAAAATTTAGACTTTTTTTCCTTTATTTTGTTTTTCTCATATATATGTATAAGTATTCTATATGTCACTCGTCACCATAACACAAGCCCAGATGAACGATAGTATTATTAAATACTCTCTTGCCTTGCGTGTACGGTGAAGGAAAACATCGTGATGAAACTCGTGGATTATTTGGCTCCAAATGTAGGTGTTGAGCAATATTATTATTCTGTTTCCTTGCTCGTACGGTGAAAGAAAACATCGTGATGAAACTCGTGGATTATTTGGCTCCAGATGTATTGACGAGTTATTTCCTCTAGACACGGTAGACTAAGGTGAGAGGGTGGCAAGCTTACTCCATCTATTGCATGTCCCAACTTTTTAAATCACATTAGATGTAGATGTATGTATATAAAGGCCAATATCATTGGCCAATTTTTATTTTCAAATAAACCTTCTATATCTAATTTTTTTTCAATTTCTTCTTTGATACAATATAGCTTAATATCATTTTTTTTTTACTTAAAATTAGACATTTCAAAGAAAATATATTCATTAAAACAATTTAAAAACTTTTATAAGAAATTTAAACTTTCACAAAGAGGTAGCTTTCATATTGTTCAAACCAATGAATTGAACTATGCTGAAACTTATAACACTTACTTTGTTGCTCTTTACCCAAGTTTTAATTTCACTAGATATGAAATCGCAGGCGTTTTAATGTACAGAAACCTACAACCTCTCACCACCGATTTTGTCCGCTTATGAATTTATTTCTTCTTCTTTTAGCGGATGCCTACGTCATAGTAATAGCGATCTGTCTGTATGCCAAATTTTAGGCCAATTCATCTATTAGATTGAGCTCTGCTTTAATAAAAATAAGTACCTATATCAATGAGTTGTTATTATGTCAGTCAGAACTTTGAATAAAAAATAAAAAAAATAAGAACTATAAATATTTAATTTTAAAAATAAGTACCTATAACAATGAGTTGTTATTATGTCAGTAAGAACTTTGAATTTTATATTTATAGAAGACTATATAGTTGCGCCCAGCGGTTTCATCCGTGTAAGTCCCTAGGCCTATCATATCGGGATAAATATGTGTTGATGTGTCCCGCTATCTACATACATACCGAGTTTTTTTACAATTCGGTCAAATATTTTTAAGCGGATACAATTACATAATATTCCAATGTACCCATTAGTAAAAATTAAAAACAGCGCACTCCGGGAGTGCAGGCAGAAGTGAAAACTGTATATCTGTGTAAAATCTCATATGTCGCGAGAACATACGCAAAAAGAGTCGTCCGACATTTGTCGTCCAACAAATTGTCGTCCAACAAATTGTCGTCCGACATTTGTCGTACGATGGTACCTACATATGGGATCGAGGTATTGCAGGGTTTTAAACGAGGTAAAATCTTTGTAGAGAGGTTAAAACAATAATCTTCCAGCTATAAATCGAACTAACTCCTCTGTAAATGTATTTGAAACAGATAACGAATAAACACAAAACAGACCGTTTCAGACAAAGCATTTAATTTATTTCTTCAAGCAAAAAATACCGGCTTTGAAATTGTATAACTTAACAAGGAGTTTTAGCTGTAAATCTTTAGTAAGGAAATTACGATTGGAACATTTTCAAAGAATTGAAATATAAATTAATATTTTTAGATTACTTATCTTGTGGAAATCTAATATTTTTTTAAATCTTCCGCAATATTTATACCTACTCAATTGTATATTATTACCGTCATTTTTACGATGAATAAATAGCCCCAGCAACTTTTAATTCATGCTATTTAGAACGAACATGGAACATTTATTAGATAAATAGACATTTTCAGCACCCTCTCAGCTTAGTCGGCTATATGTCTGAAGTCAACTAAGCTTACGTTTCCAAATACACACAGTATGAAATGGCCCTTACTTTTACAAAAGAAATGGTCAGCGTTCAACCATTACCACACCTGATGGTAAGTTACGATGTAAGATGTAACAGACTTACTCATCCGTGACCTAGAGACCCTTCAAATTGATGACCTACAGTCAAAACCCCGTTTGAACTTTAAAAATTCTGCAATCCTTGTTAATAAGTGTTTTCAATTTATAGTAGTAGGTATTTTACTATTAATTTACGACAGAGAGATCGAAATAATTCAGAGGCACAGCTTCGCGGTTTCACCTGCGCGTAACTCCCGATCCCGTGGTGATATTACGATGAAAAGTAAAAAAACCTATAACATTTCCAATGAATCAATGTATTCTCATACCAAGTTTCATCAAGATGTCCAGTAGTGTCGGAGCTTATACCTACGTTTAAAAAAAAATATTCTTCTTTATTATATTATTGTTGAATTTTAGTTATAGATTAGTATAGATCAGTCCAGAAGTTTAGGAGCAAATAAATGCAAATAAAAAACAACAACAAACAAACTATTGTCAGTAACAAAACGAAAACGACTGAAGGAAAGTCAACAATACAGTGCTTCATTTGATGTATACGTCAGGGCGCCGCCATCTTGACTACTGTTTTGTGTCTATAAATAGGAATAAAATGACGGAACGTGTAGCAGTCTGTCGCAGTAGCTTCATGATGTCCGAACCTTTTTATGGTCGTACCATTTATTTGAGTTAATTAGTTTAATACCGTTCAGTGAGTGAATTAAGCGTTGTGGAAAAATAATGCCGATGGGTATGTAATTTATATGATTAAAATATGTTCTGATGATAAGTGCCTTTATATTTACGTAACCTTACGCTCAGATTTGCTTAAAATAGCTGGTCGTTTATACTATTAAATCTTTCCTATTATTAGGTTTAGGTTTGTAATAGATTCAAATTAATACCCTAGTCTGATATTAACCACTAAGATTACAGTTTTTCAATTTCTCGAAGTTTGTCAATCAGAATCTAGTAATTGAAGATGTTAGATCGAATTCTGTTTACCACGAATTTACTGAATGCACATCAGATGTAAGCTTGACTGCTAAAATTATTCAAATACCTGTACCTTGTGTTTCACATCGTGCTTTGTCAGAACGTAAGGTAAATTAATCAAAGGCAAAATACCAACCAATTATAATTGCTAATTATTGCATGAGATATTGTTGTGTAGGTATACCTACCCACCGTTAATAGGTAAAATATTTTTCTTTATCAAATTCAAATTAAAACATTTTTATTCAATAGGTATCATGCAATGCATTACATCACTTTGAAACGTCTTGAAAATTAAGTTGATATGTGCCTTCGGAACGCGCCCACCAATGAGAAGCAGGCACAAGAAACTCATGGGGTGTTAAGGTGAAAGGGTGCCTGCGCGCTCTCCATACAAACGTAGTCGACTGTTTCCTCCCTGGATAATGACACTAGCACAAATATTTTTGTGCCATAAAACCTATAACTGCCATGACTATGCCCCTATGTTTTGTTTTTTTTTTTCATTTTCTAATTATCATAGAAATTAAGATTATAAAAAAATAAAAAATAGGGGCATGGTCATGGCAGTTATAAGTTTGATGCACCAAAAATATTTGCTCTAGTGTCATTATCCAGGGAGAAAACAGGCGACTACGTTTGTAATAGTTTGTATGGAAAAGGCCACCGGTACCCTTTCCTCTTAACAGCAAATATTTTTGACGATATTTTTGAAATGAGGCAATTAAAGTTATGTCCAAGACTTTCAGATCGATCGGTCGTATGCCTTCTGCGTCCATCGGCTCCCTGCGACTTTAATTAAGTCATCTGTCCATCTAGTAGGAACCCGTCTCGCGCTGCGTTTTCCGATAGGTGGTCTCCAAGCAAGGACTTTTCGCCTCCAACGGCTCCACCTGCTTCTTCCATTGCCACTCTAGCTTACGTCTAGTCCTATGGGCTATGTCGACAACTTACCCTACGAATCTCCTAATTTCTGATTGAATCTCGTAGCAAAATACCAAGCATAGCCTTCATCAACTGGCAAACAGATGGAGCCAGCACCCCCTAGGTAACGTTTTCCTCTATTGCATGCCCGTTCACATCCATCTCTCTCATATGTTGTCTCACACAATCCTTCCATATTTCCTTAGGTTCCTCATTCTTACTCTCCAGCCCTCTTTATTCGTGTCCATCCCTCTTCTAGTCATGTCTCAACTCTTCTTGACATCATGTCCATACTCAAACTGTTAATTTGACTACTACTTACTTCTTTCATATACAAACTTGTTGTATTCATGCTACCTATCAGATTTTTATTAAATTAAGTACGTACTGTTGGCTTTATTAATGTTCATCGGACACCTAAAATAGTAAATCAATATAGTATTTGCATCTTAACAAGCAACTTTATTTGCAGTAATTATTTATTTTTATTTCCTTAAAATAATATTAGTAAAATAATACTAACCTAACCTATTTACCCATTAGTCACCTATCTTCAATCCCAAAATTCTAAAGATTATTGCGCTTACATTATTCTTAACGAGCAAAAAATTCGATTTCCTGAATACTATACAAAGTGGTGGTAGCGGCTACTTTTGCTTTAATTATTTCTATATACTTACTCTCATTTGATGGCTTATTTTTTTGTCTTGTTCTTGTAAACTTATCTTTTCTTTAGTTATATTTTTTTTATTTAATTTTTTTTATACACGTTATAATCGTCGTTAAAATTATTTATATTATTTATTTATTTCTAATATATATCTATTTGCATAAATGTATATATATTTATTTAATATTTGGTTGTTTCTTGTTTACCTAGTATTACCTTTATTTGATTTAATAGATTTTCCATTTATTTAATTGTTTTATTTTATTTTGTTATTTTACTTAATGCTGGTGTACACAATGCGGCGTCCTCGCACTTGGTTTAGGTGCTGCTGAAAATCAGTGTTTTGCATTAATTATTGCAAATACATCACTGAGCAGTATCCCATCTGCACCACTTCAGCACACAACTCATCTCGCAATTTATATCTGTTTGTTTGTTATATGAATATGCTTCTTGTGGTGCAATAAATGAATATCTATCTATCTATTTTTAAATTCTGCAATATGACACTTGTTAAAGTATCCAGGCAGCTTAGCTTGGGGTTAATTCTGTGTAACATATCGTACAATAATAAAGCCCGCATCTCTCAATGAGATGCAAGTGCTATACCAACAACGATTTACCTGTCATACATAAAGCGGAACGTTCAAAGCAGTTTGATTTCTCGCTTTGAGAGTTCAATTGTAGTTACGACCGCAATAGACAGAATCTAATAGTCTCAAAGACAGTCGAATGGCATCAGTTCCTACACCTAATCGCGTTGGGATAAGGTTTAATTTGCTATCGTTTCAGTTAAAAATGTTATTCTGCAGTGACATTTCTTTCGATAATAGCTAATAGTTACTAAAGTTAAAAGAGGTTTTAAATAATTGTTCATTGTAGAGTTACATTTTAGTGTCACAGTTCGGAATAAGACTGGGTATTTTCGTTGGAAGTTACGATTTTTATCCCATTTCTAAGGGCCAAAAATCTTTTAAATTGCTGAAGCGATTCGATTAAACGTAGCTAAATAGACTCATGGAACATATAGCTATCCGATACTTATAATAGCAATATACATACACAAACGAACAAACATAGGAGTCTAACTCAAAACAACCCTTTTGGTTGTTAAATTATAATTATTACTTAGGTATAATAGATATACCACCTATACCTATTCATATGACATTAGACTTTTTTTATAATTAATATTTATTTATTTACTTTTTGTTATTTATTACACACACACACATACATAATTATTATAAATACATGATACATTTTTTTTAACAATAAACTTAATTTATGTACCTACTCGTATCTATCGTTACTTGAAATATTACACATACTTTTTAAACTAACATTTTTTTGGAACGGATTTTTGTAAAACATTTTTTACTACTACATTTTTTTTAAATATTGCAGGACGTTCCACACATCGCCATCTTGCCCCAAGCTAAGTAACTATACTTGTGTTATAGGACTTATAGGTGACAACGGATATACTACTTATATACTTTTCTTTTGTAAATATATACTTATAATACATAGAGACAACCAGACCACAGACAAATTTAATATATATAAGCATATATATTTGTCTGAGGTGGGAATCGAACCCGCAACCCTGTGTGTTTGTGACCATTGTGCCAAGCCAACTGGGTCGTCATGTAATTTAAAAATGGTGTTTGCAATGAAGAATTTATCTAACTACATATCTACGAAACGGGATACGGGATACGGGATATTATATGTAAAAAAAATGGTAAATAATGATATCCCTTGAAAAAGCGTCATTGGTAGTGATTCCCTTAAGGCAGTGACGTAACTTCTTTACAAATATGATCGATAACTACTCGCAATCTTCACTGCAAAGTGACGAAATTGATTGAAAACTGTTTTTTTTTTAATATGATGTACTCACTATTCTCTAATATACATTTTACCTCTATGCATGGAAACTAACAGTGCGTGAATAATCGAACTAAACACCATGTTGGCTAATAATGTATGTCGTTTGTATTAAATGATGGATGGGACAGTACAATGAATTGACAGATCGATACAATAATTCAATAATATGTTGTTTTGTTGTTTATGTTTGTAAATAAATAATTAGTTAACTCGGTTTATGGAGTAGAACATAGCAATAATACGGTCTTTAAGCGTTGGTTGATTATTATTGCAGAGAATTGAGATTACAGGAATCTCATCAGTTAATATCTAATATAGCTGTTACATACCGCGTGATTAACCATGCGAAAATAAATATCTCTTTCCTCCGTTTTTTGTTAGATTTCGGTGCTTTTTAGGGTTCCCTACCTAAAGGATAGAAACGGGACCCTTTAACTAATACCACCACTGATTTTTTTACTTTGTATTTTACTTTATCATCATCATCCGAGCGATGTTCCCGGTTGCATCACTCTCGGGAGCCCGGGGTCCGCTGTATTTTACTCTATGATATGTATAAAAAAATCGAATTTATTAAACTCATTTTTTACGCGCATTTTTTAATAAATATTCAGTTTAACGATCGCGTTATAACTTAATATTAGTTATTTTAATATTTATCTGACGTTTCGATTGAGTTGCACTGATTATGGTCGCACATGGTGGGCACTAGTCATAACGTCAAGTTGGACAAATACGAAAACTTTTGAAAATCATCAAGCATAATATTTTTAGTAGGTACCTTCATGTTTTGCGGAATTTGAGATATTATCTTTTCTCTAAGTTTATTTTCATAGAAAACAAAAATGTTCTCTCCAATGGAAAACATTCAGTTATTCAGCCAGACAGAATATGCGCAGTCTGCAAATGCGTTGAAGTGGCCAAAAGAGAAATACAGAGCATATTGTCCGTTAGGTATTAGGGGTTATAAATCTTGTTGGGATGTCCGATATGGGGCGTTTTGGTACCACAATACCTTTTGGGAAAAAATCTGTGCAGCTGTGAAATAGAGATGTTTGGGATTTGTTTTTTTTTTGCGGTTCACGTGTAAATAGGATCTAAATAATAAATATTGTTGTTGTCATTATTTAGCCTTGGAATAAAGAAAGCGGGGTTACTGTGTATATGAAAAGTATTTACAAAATAAAGGTACCTATATAAATATTCTATCCGTTATCTGGCTATCATAAAACAAGCCTCGTTTAGCTTGGAATTAGATTGCGCTGTGTCCAGCTGTGCCGTATCCTGCAATATTTTTAATTTATAATTTTGACATTTCTAATTCTGATCATGAAAGAATTTAACCTATTTTATTTATTTTCGTTTTTCTTTTATTGATAGGAATCGGGGGTTCTACCCCTGCATCTGTCTGTCTGTCTGGGTGTGTCCGTGGTATTTAGATAAATAAACTGGCTAGCATTGCTAAATGCAATTTTAAATCACGTTAATCCCAATTCCGTTGTTAAATACAGACAAAACTTAAACTATGCATTATTCTAGGATTTCGCCTATTTAGCGAGTCATCGCTAACGGTTTTAGTAGTTTTTGCTTAAAGATGTAACAAACGTACACTCATAAATTCACATTAAATGGTAGGCGTTTAAAAAGCCTAAAATTATTAGCACCCGTAAAAATTTCAAGAAGACATTCCGATAAACCCTCAACCCCAACTAATACATAAAGAAATGCTCCCCAAAATACGTATTTCCATTAAATAATCAACGGGAAATGGTACACGTGACCAAGTTCTTATCTACTCTGTGGGAAGATTTACAACGTAACCGTAGCCACAGTTTATCTTCATCTCGGAACGGACTTTATATCTCTATCAGTTGAATGGTAAAGTTAAGGGTGAAGTCACACAGATATGTTTACAGTTTCCTTGTGGTTTGGAATTAGCTTTATGTTTGAAGTTTGTTTTTTTTGTCTCTATTTGTTATTTCAGTATTTATTTTACTAGCTTCTTCTGGGTACAGCCTTTAAATTATATTATCTGACCAATATTGCGCCATAGCTACGGCAGCATCATTGGCCTCATTTATGTGGTGCAACTTGTAGGTGTTGGGGCACAGTGAAAATTGGAAGAGGTGATCCATTGATTTTGTAAAGGCCCTACAGTCCATAGCGTTCATTCCAAGTGAAACCCCACCGACTCATATTTTGTCTGCAACGGCGTACTTGGGTTTGGAGTTGATTGAGTGACTTTCCCTTAGGCTACTGGCAGGTGTGACCCGGGAGCACAAAATTATGTGGAGCAGGGTACTTCATTTTCCATCTTATGACTCTGTCTTCAGCTGGACTACATGTTTGAATCCTGTGTGCTACACAAGAAGCTTTTTCAGCTTTACTGTCTTGCGCACGGAGGGATATGATCATAGGGGGGTTTCGGTTGTCGAACTCCTGCTTCTTCTTGACCACAGAGCAAGGTACTCCCATTAGAATATCGTAAGGCCAATACAAATTATTTTAGGACTTCAACTATCTACTAAGTTTCATCGCAATCGGTCCGGTCGGTCTTGAGAAATAAATAGTGTAAGATATCCAAACATATTGGGTGGTAAAGTGTCAATAACGAATAAAAAATCATCGTTTTAGATTTGTTTTTCGTTAACCTATTTCATTCCACTGCTCGAAGATCTCCTTCACATCCAAGGTTTTTTTTTAATTAACCTTTATTGTCCCAAAGGGCAAAGGTCTCCCTTATCCGCTTCCAAGCCTGTCGGTCCTGGGCTATACCTATTGGCCCAGTCCTCATTGAATGCATCTAGCTAGATCATCACACCATCTTTTACGGGGTCTGCCACGGCTACGTTTGCCGTTAGGCCATGGGTGCCGATCCATGGCCTAACACCCAAGGTTTAATATTTAAAAAATAATTTAATAATGTGAAAGCACCTTAAACTTTAGACATTTTTACAAGCAATATTTTAAGGGTAACTATATAACCTACACGACTCTTACCTTAGAGGATTAAACTTTATGTCTTCGGATAAAATTTTATACGAGAAGTAACTAAGATTAGACAATATTTTTATATTCTAGTTGACATTTTTATCGAATACTACCTATTTTGTAAGTAAAATGTTAAGGGACTTTAGACTTTTTTGTGCCTTTGTTGGCGAACTAATAATAGGCACATCTGCTAATGAAACATTGTGCAAATACAATTAAATATGTGTATCACAAAAGCAGTGTTGTTTACAACGAAACAACGCATTTTGAATGCAAAAATAAAATATGATTTTCAAAAAAATTGAGATTATTTATTCGAAAATCAGTTGTTTCTTGAAGTTAAAGGCCAATGACTATGGGTTTTTTGTTTGATTGACCTTGGCTTTTCTTTGTTTCAACATCAATCCTTATACCTCGTTTTGGAATAAGGGGGTAATGGTCTTCATTTCCAAAGAAGCAGACTTTTATGATAAAATTAAAAAAACAACTAATTTCAAAAAAAAATTGGAACAAAAGTTGTTTACCTAGACGTCTAGAACAACCTCCTTTTTGTATCACTAATACCTTTATCTAAACGCATTGTAATAATATTAAATTATATTAAATTAAATATAATTTGTCTATTTCGTCGCCTACATGGGCTAGATATAGACTTGTTATGTAGATTTAACTTTTGTTTTTTTCAAATTCCATAAAGAATAAATGGATAACACTCTAAATTCTTTTGTATGGAAAACACGATCGACCAGCGGAACCTTAAACAACAATACAATAATAAAGTATATATTATAAATTATATATTGCTACACAATGCGTTTCGACAAGCTAATTAACGTTTTCTAACTGATTCATTTTTACAAAAAAAATCAAATGGTTGTCTGTAAAGTCGGTTTACGGACAATAATTTAACGTGATAACGTCATAAGAAAACAATAAAAAATTGAGATTTTTTTGTTGTTCCTTTATTTTTCTACCTTTTTTTTCTTTTCTTTTTCCTTAATATAGGTCTTCTATTTGTCACTCGTCACACCATAACACAAGTCCAGACGAGCTATATTATTACTACATAGTATAAAATAAAGACCCTATATCCCTATGTATGCTTAAATCTTTAAAACTACAAAACGGATTTTGATGCGGTTTTTTTTATAGATAGAGTGATTCAAGAGGAAGGTTTATATGTATAATACATGCATAATATAGCCGTGCGAAGCCGGTACGGTTGGCTATTCTGTTTCTTAAGTTAACATGACGTGTCTGGTCATGTTATTATCATGACGCATGACGTCACATAATATTACCGTGACACTTTTGAGTAAATGCGGGTGTTCCACCAAATTATTAGACGAAACTGAAAAAAAAAATAGAATTCGGCGACCGTTACTTCGACATCATCTCTAGTTAAATACTTACCAAGCTTATCCCTTTCAGTAAATATAAACGTTTAAAAACCACAACTTGTATTTAGTTTCCTGAATAACGATCCCCTATTCTTAGCTAAGGGTTTTATTTCACCTATTCGACCGCACCTCAGCCCCACCACTCATTTGTAGATAAAGGCCTTGCTGCCTCGTATTCGAAACTGTGACTAATTGCCTACGAAACAAAGTTGAAATTCCTGGATAAGGTTTAATGAAAATAAAACTCAACGTATAGTATGGGAGACGTTAACTAAGGTCTGCAAACAAACTTTCAAAGCAAAGTAAAAGGTCTGCAGTGAAATTCATCTGCGTAGCTTTGAAGTTAATTTTTCAGTTTTCTTACGAATGTTTTTTTTTTTAGCTTTTTCTTCGTATTTTTAGACTATTTTAGCATTAGAAATGCCGCACGGTTTCACTCGCGTCAGTTACAATACCATAGAAATATTAATAAATAATTAATAAATCTTGTGACTTGGCGATGACATGAATAACAAGATGAAATCACCAAAATCTCTCCATAAAAGCCATAAAAAACATCGAATCGAGAACCTCCTCTTTTTTTTAAAGTTGGTTAAAATTCTTTGTAACTTTGATACCTATTTCAATTTACTTACCCGGATGTAATTACACAAACGAAAAAAAAAAATAATTGCAGGGCATCCACACATCGCCATCTAACCCCAAGCTAAGTAACTAGACTTGTGTTATAGGTGCTAGACAACGGATATACCACTTATAATACTTAAATTCTTGATTGAAAAAAAACCGATAGAGTTAGTTTATTTTGAGTTAAAATCTAAAACTTTGATTCAAAGAGGCCACGTGTAATTTCTATTAGCAAAAAAAAAACATCAATGCAAAAATGAAATCGGGTGGAATTGGGTTTTTTTTGTTAGGTACTTTAAAATCGGGTAGAGATGGGATCGGGTAGAGTCGGAATGTAGCCCCTTAAAGAAAGGCTAAGGCAAGCCAACAGAAAATTAATTCAAATAAGTACGTTTCGCTCCCAAAATACACTTTGTAACACCAACTTAGTTCACTTAAGACAACGGCAGAAACAAATTTTCATTGGCGGAAACGTAGTAAAGAAACAACACACATAATGAAAGAGCAATACAAGTTTCTTACAGTATTACGATGTTGATAATTCATCTCGATTATTTTTATAAGTCATCGGAAAAAATTGTAATTTTGCATTTTAAATCCTAAATGTTATATTTCTAGATATAGTTAGTGGTTAGCGGTGTGTGGTTAATGGGTGGTGCTATGGTTAGTGTGTAGTTTAAGTTATGTTGTTTTTTCTTATGATTTTCGGTCAGACTGCAACTTAAAAAAAAAAAGAAATTTGTTTTTCCGGTCATGGAAAACCTTGCACTCGTTCTTATTTCGATAGCATGGGTACCCGTCTCCCTTATTCGTATCAGTTTAAATATTATAGTTTTTAGAATTGGTATTGTCTGAAATTACGTCGTGTCCAACTATTAAGTCTGGAGGTGTAGAGTAAAAAGTATTGAGGTAGTATGCAACTCTTCCAGCTGCCTCTGACATAACTGCAGACAAGCCTCGAAAGACTTAGGTTGCACAGTTGACATTAAAATTTATTTGAAAAGTAAAAATTAAACTTAACAGGAAAGAAACGGACTCACTGAAAACCAGCGCTGTAAAACTGCGTCTTACAGTATATTCTGAGTTTGCTCTATTCACCATATATTCTAATTGAATTAATTCCCGAGATGCACTCTCCACATCTTACTGCTGTACAGTCGTTTTCGCATCAGCGTACAAGACATTACTTTGGCAAAACAGCAAAACATTACTTGCCCTAATGGAAATGAGACGCGAGTTACGACTTAGTATGAAAACTCTACCTTTTTGCAAAGATAAATTAATTTATTATAATCTTAGGTAAGTTAAGTAGAGCTCTACAAAGTCAGAAACTTCATAAACTAACTTTTAAGAATATTACTTAAGTAAATTGGTGCAATTTCAGAAATTAAAATAACGTAAATGATTAGCTTATGACTTATCTTTCACTCCCTCGACGTTCAATCTGAGAGAAGAAATAAAATCACGGATATAATTTCTGTAATTGTGTGGTCTGAAATGGACATTATACTATGGCAGAACAGCAAAACATTTCAACATGATAACATACAAACTGAGAGCGGTGTCGGCTTAGTGGTAGATACCTCGACTTTCATTCTGAAGGTCGTGGGTTCGAATCCAGGCCGGCCGTGCACCAATGTATTTTTCATAAGAAAAATTTATGTGCACTAATTGACATTGCTCTTACGGTGAAGGAAAACATCGTGATGAAACCCGCAACTTAGTTGGCTCCAGAAGTATTGACAAGTTCTCACCTCTGGACTTGGTCGACTAAGCTGAGAGGGTAGTAGGTGTTGGGCAAGCCTACTCCATCTTCACGCAAAAAGGACCCAATTAAAAAGGGTCTAATCGTGGAAAACAGCCCGTATACAAGTACAAGTACATACAAACTCCATGGATTGATTCCAAATGGAATAAAGAAGTTTGACTTTGATTTTGTCCACAGCTTTCAAATTGACGTAAAGATGAGAGAAAATATACCAACAGGAGCATGCAAGGAACGAGATTTTGACTGATAGTATCAACCACATGGTCAACTATCGGTGGATGACAAGTCTAAAGTTTACTTTTTCCCTAACAGCAGGTTTTAGTTCTCACACTAAATGATTTAGTTTTTACTTAATAATTTTAGAAATTTTCTCTAATTTTACTATAATTGGAGAAAAACACTATAATTAGTAATTATAGGTACTTAACTGTTTCTGATTTTTTCATATTGTTTTAGAAAGAATGAATACAACGATGATAATTATTTTTTACCTAGCTACCTATTTTTTTATTCTGTTTGCTATTTTTTCTTGTAGATAGAAATTCTATGTTCTTCAAGATTTTGCGTTCATCTATTTCCTTATAATTATAATTAAGAGTTTTTGAAGTGAAAACTTCTTATGGCGCGTTGGGCACTTTTGTGGGTGAGCATTTTCAGCCGTTCTCGCGTTTTATATAGCCACCTACCAGATAAATTAATACAGACTTCATTGACCTATACCATGGTAATAATATTATAAGTGACAATTTAATTTTAAAAGTCTCTGCCCACCGAACGTTTACAATCCTGTGCAGCACTATTTGAACATTATAACCACGTAAGCTGTAAATCGATCCCACGTCGGTTGGTGTAGCGGGTGGCGGCTTATACCACTCGGCCAACTAAAGACATAGCTCTAACATGTCGAAAATAATAATCACACTGTGTACTTTTAATTAAAGTACATATTTATGTTTGTATGTAACGTCTATTAGAAGAAGGTTGTAATTCCAATACTTGTTTATAGTATTATTGTAGCAAACTGATAGTGCACTTATGCCGCATACTGTACCTTATTAAAAGGCTTTTAGGCTTTTCAAGGCTTTTAGCCTCTTGCTATTTTACTAGTTTTAAAGACAACTAAATAACAGAAGCCTAGTCATAAAAACAGAAAGGATATGAGCACCTATGTTTGTTTTTAGTTCCTAAATAGTCACAAACTTTTAACACCTTCTGTACCATCGGGGTTAAACGAAGTATAATAATAAAATTTCACTACATTATAGCCCAAAGTTATGACAAGCACTTGAGCTATTTTATGACTAAACATAGGTACAGGACGGATTATAAGAGGCATTTCATATTATCTTATTTAAGCTTTCGCCCACGTTTTCGTCCGCGTAGGAGTTGAATTTTCCAAAACCCTGTTTTGACGGATGCCTACGTCACAATAGCTATCGGTGTGCCAAATTTTAGCTTTGCGTTGATATTATATCAGTCAGGTAATCAGGATTTTGAATTTTATATGGACTAGCTGCGTTCAACAGATAGGTACATACCTACTGCCAATAAGAACTCAACGTGTGCTTCTACCAAGGTTTATCTAAATTTATGTTCCAAGTCTTAATGATCTTGAGATATTTAATGTTTTTTTTTTAATTTTTGTAAAAGTTTTTGAAAGAGTTGGTTAGCTTAGCTGTTTGGTAGCTATAAAGAGAAAAGATTTTTCACTTTTTCTATTTGTAACGATTAGGCTCCGAAACCACTCGACCGATTTTGATGACATTTGGTATAAAAATACATTGAATTCTCTGAAGTAACATTTTTTTTACCGCTTTTTTATCTAATTATTGCCACGTAAGCGGGATAAACGCGGGTGATACCACGGACCGCTGCTAGTTATCAATAACCATGTAACACTAGCACTAGCTAGTGTTACTGTACTTACCTACTAAGTTAAGTTCAGTCACATTACCAATTAGCTGAACCCCGCGTGACCCAGAGCTCATTTGTATATTATTATCTGTAAAAATATAGTATTTACCTATTTTGTTATTTTTTTCGACAACTGGTTAGCACACGACTCCTCTTTTAATGATTTATTTTAATGTAATTTTTTTTGTTTTTGTAAGTGTAATTTTTTTTTCAACATCATGTTCATTTCTTCCTTGCTATGTTTGTACTCAATAAATGCTTTCTTTCTTTTTATATTGTATAGTTTAGTATATTGTATGAAAAACCGAATCAGGTAACATTATTTACAACCTTATAGATTTGCAAGTGAGATCTAGGTCACGTGGTGTTGTGGACGATTTGTGGACTGTATGAAATGAAAATATGACGATTAGAAAGAAATTAGTTTATATTAAAATTATTTTCACAGCTAGTCTACAGCTACTTTTTGACAACACTGTTTTTTCCAAAAAAAACAAAAGAAAGATAAAAATTATTATTTTTAAACTTAAAGAACTAAAGAGTTCGCAACACGTGGGGTTCAGCTAATTGGTAATATGACTGTACCTACGACTATACGAGTATTTCATGTTTTGAGTACGGCCACTGCGGCCGGTACTGCTACAGTGGCCATTTCATTTACGATCTCAACGTACATTACGTTTATTATGTACGATTTATGTAACAACAACAATTTATTTAAGGTACATTTCGGCTAATGTGACCCTCGTTAAGCCTTTAAAATTTCCACATAAAGTTTTCCGCTGATCAAACACCGAACGTGGCTGGAAAAATAATTAGTTTTTCATGTAATAAAAGGTGAAGGATTTTTAAAACAATACGAGTTTTTTTTTTTGAGTGCTTCGTCGGTCCGCCCGCGAAGCGACCGCCCGAATCGGGCGGACCGCAGTATTGCAAAAAAAATATTATTTTCGTTCCGCATTCCGCCCGAATTTATTTGATACCTATTTTTCTATAAAAGTACAGTCGGCAACTAAATAATTTAATGAAATAAAAGTAAAAAATGGTTTGAAAATTGTATACTTAATACAATAATCTGAAGCTAAGTAAGTACATTAGTACACACGTTATTCAACTGTTAATATGAATAGATTTAAATAAATTACTTAATGTATAGATATTAATTACCTTCTACATTTCATTTTACATTTCAACCATATTAGTGGTTCTGTGCTGGTTATAGCAATTACAATTACTAATAAAAAAACCGGTCAAGAGCGAGTCGTACTCGCGCACTTTCCGTAATTTGGTAAAACCAACATACGGAAACCTCGGCGCGCGCGCACTCTCTCTCTCTGTACCCTTGCAGTGGTACGGTTGTTACCAATTTAACTTGACCCCTGTTTCGTTAGCGCGCCCTTATAATGTAAGGCTCAAGTTAAATTGGTTTAACTATGTAAACGTATGGGGACACTCTTTAATTTTCAACTTTTTTATTTTTTGGATTTTTTTCTTTATGTGTGCTGTAGGTCTTGGGTTGAAAACCTATATGGTAGTTCCCGTTGACCTAGAATCACGAAATTTGGCTAAAAGCAAGGTCTTACAGCACACATAAAGGAAAATTCCAATAGGGCACTTCCAGTTGACCTGAAATTGTTAATTTTGGTTAAAAGCTAGGTCTTCTTACAGCACAAGTAAAGGGAAAAATCCGAAATATAAAAAAGTTAAAAATTAAGGTAAATTTTGGTACTTACAAGTTTTTGCAAAAATGAAAATTTGCCCAAATCTTTTTATCATGTTGACTCAGGACTTTGATTTTTATACACCTAATAGAGACTATAAACCACAGTATCTGGTATGAATTTCAATTTGCTAGGTCCACTCGTTCCTGAGAAAATGGGTGATGGATGACACACGGACAGACAGACAGACAAGAAAGTGATCTTATTAGGGTTCCCTTTTTTACCTTTTGAGGTACGTAACCCTATATAGTCCCTATTAGGTGTATAAAAATCGAGGTCTTCAGTAAACATGATTAATAAATAATATGGTCAAATTTACATTTTCGCAAAAACTTGTAAGTACCTACCTACCATAATTTACCTTAATTTTCAACGTTTTTATATTTCGGAATTTTCCCTTTACTTCTGCTGTAAAACCTTGGTTTAAACTAAAATTGACATTTCCAGGTTAACCGGGAGGTTTTGGGTCCTATATTTTATGGTAGTTCACGAGGTTTGGCAAAAGCAAACTCGTACAGCACAAATAAAGAAAAAAATTCATAAAAATAAAAAAGTTGAAAATTAAAGAGTGTCCCCATACATATATAGTTGGATCTATTTAACTTAACCCTTACATTGTATAGGCGCCCAAACAAAATATGGGTTAAGTTATATATTTGGTAACTACCATACCACTGCAAGAGTACAAAAAAAGAGTTGAAAGTAATGTATGGAACCCTCGGCGAGCGAGTACGAATCGCACTTGACTGGTTTTTTATGTGCTTTTTCACAAGTTTAAACTTTTTTCTCCACAAACATCTTAGAAAGTGAAAGAGGCAACCCTATTTTTGGTGTAGAAAATACCTCTTCCACAGCTTAAGAGGTACTACATTATTATGGGTTTTTCTACTCCATAATCGACATGCAGCGTAAATTACTGATAAAAATGCTTTACGTAAAATTTAAAAGGGTCATCACAAAGGATTACCATGTCCTTTTTCATTGAGTAAAGATCCAGCGGTTTTTGAATTCATAACTCCAGTCTGTAGTTTTTATTAAATGTAATAAACCGATTTTGTTGCTAACTGTACTAAATCTAAGTAAGTTAGTAAAATAAGTAGGTATAAATTACAATCGGGCGGTCTGCCCCTTGGATTTATTACTTTATGCGGTCCGCCCGATCGGGCGGTCGCCTCGCGGGCGGACCGACGAAGTACTCTTTTTTTTAATAAATCGTTCGAGCTAAAGCCTTAATTTCTATCGCAAATGTTAATTAAAACAAAAGGGGATGTTGTTAAAATAAAAAGCCTAGGAGTTTTATGATACCTAGTTAATACCTAAGTTTTTTGTAACTTAGAAGTAAAATATTTTTTTTCTCGACTCCGGTGAAACCAAAAAGGAAAATTATGTTTTAGCTTAAGGGCATAACGTGATTTAGGCACACAGTGGGTAAGTTAATAAATAAATAAATATCGCTGGACATTCCACACATCGCCATCTAGCTCCTAGCTAAGTAACGAGACTTGTGTTATGGGTGCTAGACAACGGATATACTACTTACATACTTTTCTTTTGTAAATATAAATAAATAAATAAATATTTCAGGACATATTACACATCGCCATCCAGCCCCAAGCTAAGCAACTTAATGCTTGTGTTATGGGTGCCAGATAACGGATTAACTACTTATATACTTTTTTTTTTTGTAAATATATACATATTATACATATAGGAAACACCCAGAACCAGAAACAAGAATTTATGGTCAGCATAAATACTTGTTCCCGGCGGGAATCGAACCCGCAACCTTCTGCGTCGCAGTCGGGTGTTCGCCCGACGCGCCACAGAGGTCGTTTCTATGTAATATATACTTATATTACATAGAAACAACCAGACCACAGACAAATTATATCTAAGCATAAATACTTGTTCCTCTTTATAATAGACTAGCGACCCGTCCCAGCTTCGCACGGCTATATTATGCATGTATTATACATATAAACCTTCCTCTTGAATCACTTAATGTATTAAAAAAACTGCATCAAAATCTGTTGCGTAGTTTTAAAGATTTAAGCATATATAGGGATATAGGGACAGAGATAGCGACTTTGTTTTGTACAATATAGACAAGCACAACAAGCCTCATACGTCATGATTATTCTGTTTGTTTTTCACCATAATATTAATAATAACGCTTAAATAGTCAAATAAACGTACCACCTTGCTAACAATTAAAAACTTTCCCTCGTAAGCGCGTCATTTATCGAGCGTGTTGCATGCCACATAAAAATTAACTGAAATTATTTTTACACGTAGGCACGCCCTTTAGTCAATTTACAAGTATTATTGATGATATAAGGCGGGGTAGAGGGAAATTTTGACCTCCAAAGATTGAGGTAAAGTTTTTCAAGCATTGAGCTCGTTAAGTCCTAAAGTAAATGTATGACAAACTATGACCCAATTGCACTATGAAATACTGTGACGAAATTGTCAAATGCCCGTTTTCCCGGGACCATAAACAATTCTACTTATTTTAATAGGTATTTACCTGAGGTTTCGATCGAGTACCATTGATCATGGTCACTGGAAGAAAAAAACATCGTGTAAATATTAATGCCCACAGAAACAAAAGCAAACCTTGCTTTTAAAATGAAAATTAAAACTCATCGGTAATAAGTGTTTAAGAAAAACGTCTTATAACAACTTCTTACGATCGGCTTTTAATGAACGATGAGTGAAATAAGCTCTCTATAACGTAGTAGGAATTTATACTCTAAGTTCTCAAGTTATTGTTTGGAAACAGTAATTTAAATTGATATTTTATGAGCAAACGTAACTGTAAACTTTTGCCCTGAATTAGCTAAAGGGAATTGTTATACTTTTGAAGTTAAATATTATGTAGGTATCGAAGTTTTTTGTTTAGTGCTGTTGAATCCTACTAATATTATAAATGTGAAAGTTTGTGTGTGTGTGTATGTTTGTTACTCCTTCACGCAAAAACTATTAGACCGTTTGCGATGAAACTCGGTATCTAGATAGCTGGAGACCTGGATTAACACATAGGCTACTTTTTATCCTGATATTCCTACGGGATCGGGACTTATGCGGGTGAAACCGCGGGGCGCAGCTAGTAGTAAGATATACCTAACTTTGTAATTATTTAAACTTTAGGGTACGTAAGTATGACTAATGTTTTTCACTATTTATTATTACACTATTTTTATAAAACCTAAGTTTCAAAATGTTGTATTAAAAGTAATCTAAAAAAATATTAAGAGGCAATTAGTTTTTTAAATATTATTTTGACTTTTATAATGTGTTACTTACACTATTATATTTTTGAAAAGTGTTACATGAAGGCACATGCATCCCTGCCATTTTATCTGCGTTGACCCTGCAAATTTAACTGTGTTGACCCTGCGTATTTAAATGTATTAAACCTGCCGATTCAATTGTGTTGACCCTGCGGTTATAACTACATTGACCCTGGCAATTCAACTAGATTAACTGTGATTACCCTGCGAATTTAACTAAGTCGACAGTGATGATTAACAATGTCGACAGGTGGTGATTTAACTGTAATACCCTGGTAATTTTCGTAATGTGACCCTGTCGATTCTAGTATATTGACCCTACGGATTAAACTGTCATGGCCCTGTGAATTCAACTGTCTACATTTAAATTGTATCTTAAAATTATTCTAACGAACCTGTCGATACAGCACAACAACAAAAAATCATACCATCGAAATCACTTCGTTTCGTTTGAGGTTTAACAGTATATTTTTAAGATGAATAAAATATTTCCAATTCTATTTGTTCTTGAACTCTGCCTCTGACGCGAGATGATATCTCTTGACAAAAATATATTGAAATATCAAACTGGCCTTTATAAGCTGTAGAAGTCTACAACGATCAATATTATCCCAGCCTAACATCACTTTTGCCGGAGGATCTTTAAAATAAAAAGTTATTTTGATAAATAGATTTATGTACTCCTGGATGACCACTATTTTTTCTTAGCAACTAAAAACTCATAAGTTGGTAACCTACTTGTAGAATCGGAAAGGAAACATTTTTTTATTTTTATGTTTGTAACAAATAGACACCGAAACTACTGGACCAATTTTATTGAAACGTGGTATGATGATACATTGATTCATTGGCAATAACACAAGCTAATTTTATCCCGATATACGGAATCGGAAGTTACGCGGGTGAAACCGCGGAGCGCTGCTAGTATCAAATAATATAATTTGATGTGTTTATTCTTGCCTTATCATTTGAGTTAGGTACAAATGTATTATAAGTTTAAAGTTAAGTTGCACGCACAAAAAAATATATTTAAGACCTGGAAATAGAATTTAATTTTAGATTACCCGTTAAATGCAATTAGCTCAATTTGTTTAAATACAATGTCATGCAACCCGTCCTTAATGTTAAGTGATTTTAAATGAATATCTTTTTTCTATCACTTTACTACAGGGTTATTGGTAATTATACTAACAAGCCGTTAAGGCCTACTTCTGTGCGCCTAAACAAACAACTTTTGTTCTACGACTTTTGGAAATTCGATAATTTTTTTGAATTTTTATAGGTTAGGGTTACCTGAAAATCAGCTGTCCCTTACACGGAGAGGTCATTAACCTTAAAATTTTACTTATTTTTTAAGTTTTATCTACTGTTCTTAGTCTGAAAGACTATTGTTTTAAAAAATCTACTGTTTTTCGAATTTACGTAACCCCAAAATTTTCATTTTTTTTTCGAATATCCAAAAGTCGTAAAACAAAAGTTGTTTGTTAAGGTGCACAAAAGTAGCCCTCAACGGCTTACTAGTGTAATTACCAATAACCCTGTATAGACACATCTATAGGTACCAGTCAGCGGCAGCAACGGTGCCTTAAGAGGAAAGGGTACCGGGGGCTTTCTCCATACAAACTATTACAAACGTAGTCGACTGTTTTCTCCCTGGATAATGACACTAGAGCAAATATTTTTGGTGCATAAAACTTATAACAGCCATAACCATGCCCCTATTTTTTGTTTTTTTTTAATTTTTTAATTTTTGTAATTTTAATTTCTATGATAATTAGAAAATGAAAAAAACCAAAACATAGGGGCATAGTCATGGCAGTTATAGGTTTTGTGGCACAAAAATATTTGTGTTAGTGTCATTATCCAGGGAGGAAACAGTCGACTACGATTGTATGGAGAGCGCGCAGGTACCCTTTCACCTTAAGGTTTCGAAGCCACCGCGACCATAACTTATATTTTATTTCTAAATGATAGGTTAACGTTTGACCATTAACACACTTGCCTGATGGTAAGTGACGATGTGGCCTAAGATGTAACAGTAAAAGATACCTGTTCACTCGTGACTAGAAGACTCCATATTGTGCAAGACCGACGCAAGCAACTAATTCCATTCCCTTGCTTTTTTACGCAAAATATGCTTGCATTTTGACCTTTTGATCCCTGATTCCCTACACTCAACGGAGAGTTTTTTCACCTACTTGCATTTGTTTCTAAATTCCAAATAGTGTTAGCTTCTTTTACTGCCAACTCTACCTACCTACTATAAGAATGTTACGTGATACTCGTAACATTGCATGTTATATAGAAATTATTCGAGACGGTGCCAATAAAAGTACCTTGCCGATATAAAGTTTACTCACATTACTTGACGTTAAGGTGAAAGGGTACCGGTGCTCTCTCCATACAAACGAAGTCGACTGTTTCTTCCCTGGATAATGAGACTACCACAAATATGTATATTGCTCAAAACCTATAACTGCCATGACTACGCCCCTATGTCTTGGATTTAAAAAACAAAAAAGAAAAAATCCAAAACAAAGGGGCATGGTCGAGGTCATGGCAGTTATAAGTTTGATGCAACAAAAATATTTGCTCTATTGTCATTATCCAGGGAGGAAACAGTCGACTACGTTTGTACGGAGAGAGCGCCCGGTACACTTTCCTTTTAACTTACCTTAGCTGGGATCAAGTACAATCCACGGTAAAAAGTTTCTGCCCACCGTAACGTTTACAATCCTGTACAACACTATTTGAACATGATAACAACGTAACCTGTGGATCGAACCTACGTCGGTTGGTGTAGCGGGTGGCGGCTTATACCACTCACACAACTAAAGATATAGCTAACATGTTGAAAATAATAATCACACTGTACTCAGTGTGATTATTATTTTCAATTCAAGTAGGTATTTAAGTTTGTGTGTAACGTCTATTAGAAGAAGGTCGTAACTCCAATACTTGTTGATAGTATTATTGTAGCAAACTGATCATTTACTTATGATCCATACTGTACCTAACACCATAGATACAAAACGTAGAAAGTACATCAGAGTTTTTATGTGGATTGAAGTTATGACCCTTTTTACCCCTTTAGGGGTTAAATTTCCATAAATCTTTTCTTAGTCCTCGCCTGCGGTCTGAAAGGAACCCCATGCGAAGTTTAAGACTCGTAGCTTTTGTAGTTTCTGGGATTTCTTCATGAGTTTTTTTTTCTCTATACTTAATAAATAAATAAAAATAAAAAAGCCATTTATTTCTTACAGAAATACAATTTACAAAGTTTTGTTAGTGTTAAAAGAAAATGATTTGGTTAGTTATAGTTTAAATATTAATTGCTATTTCCGAAATTATTCTGTAAAAACCCCTCTGCAGGTAAAGGCCTCCTCCAAATTGAGCCAGTTTTCTCTGGATTGCACTATTTGTATCCAGTTTGGACCCGCTGTGTGTTTGATTTTATCTTCCCATCTGTTAAAGGGTCTCCCCTTCTTTCTTTTGCCCACTGGCCCCCTCCACGCTGTCACTCTTTTTGACCACCTTTGATCTTGCAGGCGTGCTATAATATGTCCTGCCCACTTCCATTTCAATGCAAGGGATTGTGCTAAACCATCTGCTGCTTTTGTAATGTTGCGTATTTTTGTATGCCTTATTTTGTTTATTCTTTTTTTTCTCTATAATAAATATAAATAGATATAATAAGATTCAAATAAACAAAAGTAAAATCATTGTCAACTTTCTTAAGCTATTCTTTTGATCATTCCCAACATTCTTTTTAGGTGTTATTTACCAAACATGGGACACCAAAGAGAAGTTCAAGGAAAATGGACGAAACGGAAATTCGTTATCTGTTTCTCTTTGTTTCTCATCATAACACAAGATTTTCGTTCTTTTGTAGGCTGTGCTTTGTTTTGTTATTGACAATTTTCCGTTGAAAAATAGGTAAGTTGATAAACTTTGAAATTCTGCGCGCTCCGCGCAGAATTACGTACAAAGCAAATACTGGGAATTAGGTACAAAACAAAAACTATATTGGAGACTTCTATAGACTCGAGAAGCTTTGTGTAAGTAATTTTATTATTTATAGCTTTTATCCGCGACTTCGCCCGCGTACCATTTGAATAATGAATATTATAAAAATTTTCTTAGCAGATGTCTACGTCATAATAGTTATCACTATGCCAAATTTTAGTCCGATCTGGCCATTGGTTTCAACTGTGAGTTGATAGGTAAACTATATAAATTAGTCAAGACTTTGAATTTTATATTTCTAGATAGTGAGTTAGCCACAATCAGGGATTTCTAGAATTTTATTTAAAATTTTTTTTATAAATTTTAAACCGGACGCCGACGAAGTCGCGGCAAAAGCTTTTTAGGGGATGGTTTAAAAGAATCTAAGCGTTATAAAATAATATTAGATTTCTATTTATAATTTAAACAAAACTGATGAAAACTGAATTTGGCGGGCCATTACTTCGACATCACCTAAAACAAAAAAGGTGAAAATGATACAAGAATTTCCCTGGAGGCACAGCTGAATAATATTTTAATCTCAAGTTACTTACTAACTTCTCTCGCGCAGAACTCAAAGTTTTAATTTAATTGACTTTTGTATCAAAAATGAAATGGAACAGTCATTTGGCTCTGAAATATATAGAGTAAGTTAAGTATACCTACTACTGGATTGTAGATAGTTATAAGCATAAAGAGTTACAGATATTATATAGGTAAGTTAATCGTTTATTTTTGACGATATCCTGATTTTGTTATTTGGGTATTCTGATAATTGCTCAAAATTTTACTGCCTAATTTTTTTTTGTTAAACAGCATTTTGATTTTAATCCGGAGGGCATCCGCTACGAATTACCCTTAAGGGGGTCCATACGCCAACGACCTTGGTACACAGCCTACTAAATAGTTACTATTGGCACCGGTCGCCTTCGTTGGTGAAAATTGTTTATTGTTACGAATGTGTTTTGTTTTTCTCAAAAGTGCTGAAATAGAATTGTAGGTGAGATTTATACCGACATTTAAGTGTGATTTTGAGCCAAACATTTCCTATAGTTTTGAAGCTATCCTAAAATTAAGAATTAAAACTAGTCTAGCTTTGAAACGACAAAAGACGTTTCACCTCAAAATTACTCCAAAATATCGGTAAAGATCTCACCTACAATTCCATCAAAGCACTTTTGAGAAAAACAAATCACATTTGTTACAATCAACAATACTAGTTATAAGCGACGGGTATTTCTGACGCGTTGCGTTTGGCAGCATAAGCAGCCTTAACACAAAAAGCTTCAAAAATCAAGTAGATAATTTTGTGTTACCACGCAACTGACCGTGGGCGTGGTCCGTTAGACAGCACCTTTGAACTTACTAAATTTCATCGATTTACGTAGTAGTTTTGACATTATATTGAATCGGCCTTGAGTTAACCTAGAATTATTCGTCCTGCTTTCAATCTAAAGGTACAATCGACGTTCAAAAGTCCACCGGCACCGTAACGTTTACAATCCTGTGCAGCACTATTTGGACGTTATAACACGTCGTCGGTTGTTGTAGCGGGTGGCGGCTTATGACGTTATCACGTAAAATTATTATCGTTTGTAAATCGACTTTACAAACCATCTTTTTACCTAAATGAAATGCCGTTCGTATTGAGATCAGACTATGCAAACTCCCAATGTCCATACATTTATTAATACTCCTACTTTATACAGATGACTTTTCATATCACTACATAGTATAAAATAAAGTCACTTTACGCCGTCCCTATTTGCCTTTGTATGCTTAGATCTTTAAAACTACGCAACGGATTTTGATTTTGTTTTTTTAATAGATAGAGTGATTCAAGAGGAAGGTTTATATGTATAATACATGCATAATATTGCCGTGCGAAGCCGGAGCGGGTCGCTAGTAACAAACATACCTATAACAAATAACAAATACCACTCTTCCAACTTAAAAACATACTGAGTACTTTTAATTCAAGTATTTATATTTGTGTATAATGTCTATTAGAAGAAGGTTGTAAGTACAATACTTGTTGGTTAGTATATGGTAGCAAATTGATAGTGGACTTAAGACGCATACTGTACATATCCCAACTAATACCTGTCACAGGCACTAGTGTCCTGAAAAGCATGGATTATTGTCGCTGACGCTGTGTAAATTGGTTCTGGGTAATAATAATCCCGTCAGCTCTTGTTAAAGTAATACCTTTAAACGTAACGAAGCTGACAATGTATAATATAATAGGTACTTGACGTGCCTCAACTGACTACGCATAATTAGATTGCCTCGCCCACACTGCTCTCGGTTAAATTGTATTTCATTACAGTTTCTTGCTCCTACTGTTTCATATCTTCTATTTCTATTGAATTTAACTATTGACAGCATTGTTATTAAATAAATAAATATTGCAGGACATTCCACACATCGCCATCTAGCCCCAAGCTAAGTAACTCATACTCATACTTATTTATTTAGACTGTACATACAGAACACTTAGTCACGTCAGAAAGTTACATATTTTTAAGGACAATGAGTACATTAAATCACAGGCATAAGTAATAATATTAAAATCTAAAACAATTATTAAATACGTAAATAAAAATAAAACATTCATAAATAGATGCTGCTGTAAAGGGGTAACTAGACTTGTGTTATGGGTGCTAGACAACGGATATACTACTTATATACTTTTCTTTTGTAAATATAAACAACCAGACCAAAGACAAATATCTAAGCATAAATATTTGTCTGAGGCGAGAATCTAACCTGCAACCCTGTGTTTGGCAGTCCGGCATTGTGCCAACTGGGTCATCAACAGGATTGCCTAGTATGCGCCTTATTAAGATGACTGAACATTGATTGGCTAAAATATATAGTTAAGGAGTTTCTCAAATGATTTCTTTGACTTTGTTGGTAGTTAGTATCGCCTGTTTGGCATGAAATATCATTGTTAGTAGTGCTCTAAGTCACCTGGTTATCGTTTTCAAATTTCTAGTTAAGTCACTTTGACTTAAAGAAATTTGAAAACGATAACCAGGTGACTTTTGGAATACAAAGTCTTTTGAAACACAAAGTTTTTTTTAAATACAAGAGCTTATTGGTCATAATATACATACATCCATGGTTTTTACAGTTTCGCTTACGTTTTTTCGTTTCACGTTTTCGTAATGCGTGTATAATTTTCTGGGCTAGGTAATCAACGCACGATAGGGAACTTCGTCCAAAAAATCTGTTACCAAAATTGGTTTCAGTATCAAAACAACACAGGCAAACTTCAAGGGAGTCGCGTGCTAATACGCATTTAACTTTTTAACGTTAATTCGACATTTTCATCAACACGCTCGCGATACTTATTGATCGTGGGAACTACGATTAAGTGTTGTAACAACGTTTTACAAACTTTGAAAGCAGTGCTAATTAATAGGAAGCTTTATTTTGTAGGTACTTCGTCCTTAATGATAAGAACCCATGTATGTGACTTAAATTGCTCTATTTCAAATAATACCTTCAAATGTTTGTAATATTGACCTTTGTGAGCATGATCACAAAAAACCCAACTAATGGATTTTTTTATGGTCTTGGGCCTTGTTCTTATTGGTGGATGCTTTCCAAATGCACACATCCTAACTTAGTTTTGTCATGCAAATTGTATGATTCTAATGTTTAAAGAATTTTGAGTATTTTATTATTATGTTGCCGGACTGCCAACTCAGAGTTGCGGGTTCAATTCCCGCCTCAGGCAAGTATTAATGCTTACATATTTGTCTGTGGTCTGGTTGTTTCTTTGTATTATAAATCCTTACTAATATTATAAATGTGAAAGTAACTCTGTCTGTCTGTCTGTCGAGTTTTCACGCCTAAACCGCTAAACGGAGTAAGATGAATTTTGGTACAGACATAGATGTGTCACTTTGACATCTGTCATATGTCAAATGTCACTTTGACATCTGTCATGCTGTCTGAGCATGATCCAAAAAAACTCATGAGTTTTTTGTGCCTTCTTCTCATTGGTGGGCGAATTCTGAAGGCACACATCCTAACTTAATTTTGTCGGGCAAATTTTATGATTCCAAATAAATACAGAATTTTGAGTTTTGTGTTTTTTACTATCTTCATCACTATTTGTTTCTTTCCTTTCGGTCCAGCTATTCTAAAGTTATACCATTAAATCGTGTAATATTTGAACATTATCTCGCATAATTTGTATTAATACCTACTAGTTATGTAAATTACATATTATAGAGACATTATAGTCAAACCAATTTTAAAAAGATATCCTACCTTCACAAACAAACGTAAAAAAGTCGTACCAGTTCAAATAAAATCTTTAAAATCAACGAGCCGTAGTTTTATTCCTACCTTGTCTGAAAAGTCTGGATTCGTCTGCAGCTTGCGGTATTTCAACGCGCCAAGAGAAAACAAGCAATAGCAAATTGTTTTTGTGATTCTCTTTGTACAATCTTTCGGAATTCTTTCTTGTTCCCAATAACAGTGTAAAAGACGTCGTCAGGGGTTCCTTTCGTTTCTATTGTTTGTTCACTTTGATTATACGGAATATTATGGTCATTAGGTGGACAAAAGATTTGTTTAACAGTTCTAAATGTTCGTAATGGAGGGTCTGCCACGTTGATTCGAAGGACGCTTTCGTGAAACAAAAATTTAGGGTTGACGCTACGTTTGTTACTCTGCAATACCAGTTTCACTGCAGTGAATAAAAATACATTAAAATTAATATCTTTATGTTCACCACAATAAATATAAGTAGGTACAGTTCGTAGGTATGATGTAGGTATACAACTAATATTACTGTTTAGAGAAAATATTTGTTATTTGTAAGCATCATCATCATATTAGCCACATTACGTCCACTGCTGAACATAGGCCTCCCCCAAAGTCTCTCTGGATCGCTCTGGAGGCGATCGGTCGCATGCTCTACGTACAACGACTTCCCGCGACCTTAATTAAGTCGTCCGTCCATCAAACCGGTTTTTTTTAGCATGATTAAAAAAAAACACCATGGGTTTCTTATGTCTTCTTTTCATCGGTGAGCACGTTCCGAAGGTACAGTCACATTACCAATTAGCTGAACCCCACGTGACCTAGAGCTCACTCGCAAATCTGTAAGGTTGTAAAGTAATGTTACCTGATTCTGTTTTTTTTAAACAATATACTATACAATACAATATTAAAAACAAAATAGGTAAATACTATATTTATTACAGATATGTGAATAAGCTCTGGGTCACGTGGGGTTCAGCTAATTGGTAATGTGACTGTACACACCCCAACTTACTTTAATGTTATCTCATGTAAATGAGTCCAAATGAATAAAGAATTTTGACTTTGACTTTGAGAGTAAATATTGTGGGATAATTTACACAGCGCCATCTAGCCCATGCTAAGCAAAATAGGCTTGTGTTATGGTGGCCTGGTAACGAAAAAAAAAAAAATTTACAGTAAATCTTACATGTTGAGCGACCTCTGTAGCATAGTGGGTTCGATTGTTGGCTGTAGTTTGGACACTATAACACAAACCTTGTTCTTTGCTTGGAGCTAGATATTTAAACTTTTATTGATCTATACTTCTATATCTAGGTAAGTATACTAATATTATAAAGAAGAAAGATTAAATTGTTTGTTTGTTTGCATTGAATAGACTCCGAAACTATTGGAAAGATTTGAATAAAACTTGGTATGAAAATACATTAATTCATTTAGAGTGCTATATAGGCTACTTTTTATACCGATATTTGAACAGGATCGGGATTACGCGAGTAAAACCACGAAGCGCTAGTAGTTTTATATAAAACAATATCCATACAATCTTAGTACACGGAAAATTTAGGTAGTTTTTTCGGGAAATTGCCGGAGAAGATAGGTATCTAATTACTCCGGCAATCTACAACTGAGTAGTGTAAACGGCGCGCTTAAATGTGAGACAAAGTCCAGAGAAGTGAAGGCTGTGTTTTGCCCAATATTGTAAAGTAGGTATTATTATTTTGGGAAGCGAGGCAGGTGTGTATTGTCCAGCTAGCCGAGGCCAGGCGACTCGCTGTCCCTATTCATTGCCTGTCATTTTGTTGTGAAAATTGTCTTGTTTAATTTACAGGAGGTAGCGTTTTTTAGCACGAAATTTATGGTTTAGATTTTTACCCGGGCATTTGCGTTGAGAGTGAACATGTTTGTTTGTTTGTGCACTCGAGTGTAACGGCTGGACCGGACTGCTTGAAAACATCACTTTGTTGGTAGACGTTGGTAAAAAACAATGCTCTAATACTAGGTTCAAGCAGCATAATACTTATTAAAAAGAAATAAAAAGTTAATTGTGTAAAATGGAATGTAGATTCGCTTTCTGAACACTCTAGAAAACTCAAATTAAACTATACGTTCCACATACATAGAAAGATAGAACTTATTACACAATATTAAATAAACCATAAAAAAATCGGAGAAAAAAATCATCATAAAATTTATGATCATTTATTAGATCAGCAGAGTATCGATTACAAACACCATAGTAAAGAATTGTTATGTTATGACAAAACCGCTTATAGAACTAAAGAACCTATCGGTATTATTTTATTACCATTATTTTCCAAAAACCCTTACTCAGAACTGCATAATAAAAAATAAATGCCGATGGCGTAAATGACGCTGTAATTACGCACAGCACCCATATTTAAAGTACGCGGCATAACTGCACTATAATTTCAGCCACCATAGGGTGCTTTGGTAGCTGTGTTTGTGGAGTAGTTTATTAACATAAAATAAAAATAAAAATAAATATTTCAGGACATATTACACATCGCCATCCAGCCCCAAGCTAAGCAACTTAATGCTTGTGTTATGGGTGCCAGATAACGGATAAACTACTTATATACTTTTTTTTTTGTAAATATATACATATAGGAAACACCCAGAACCAGAAACAAGAATTTATGGCCAGCATAAATACTTGTTCCCGGCGGGAATCGAACCCGCAACCTTCTGCGTCGCAGTCGGGTGTTCGCCCGACGCGCCACAGAGGTCGTCATTTAGGTAGCATAAGTCATTTTTATTTACACTACACCCTGAGACAACTTCGCTGGTGCTGCAATGTGTCGCTTATGCCGGAGGAGAGAGTGGCGAAGCGCAGATTTACTCTGAGCTTTAGGAGGGCACGCAAGTTTAGGAGGGAGAATAAAAAATATACTTATGCATCACTTTAAAAACTTATGAAACAATTCTATCTAACTAAGCACTAAAACCTACATAGCTAAATAAAATTTAATTTGCGAGTTTTAAAAATAATGAATAAATGTTGTATATAAAACAGTAAATTATTATAACAACCTAAACCTAGAAGCCCGTCGGCAGCGAGGCAGGGCCCAGGCTACCGATGATGGTTAGGGCCGCTGAGAGAGAGAAATCTTTTGACGATAAATTCCGTATCCAAGATGACTGCTTTCTGGATTTGACCCTAGACCCTAGACAGAGTCGCTTGAGGTGTTGATCAAGGCTCTTCGCTATCGGTCCATTTGCTGATATAACTATCGGAATAATACTTGTCGAATCAACATCCCATTATAATAAAAAAATGAACTTGTCGAGGAAACGTGTCTGAAACGAAGTCCCTTTACCTTTCTTTTTTATGTTTGTATTTTCTGTGGGATTTTAGTTTCTCTTACGGTTTTTGCGTTACACTATTTTTTAATGCGAAACATTTATTCTCGGCTAGATCCCCTCATCAACTCAAGATAAGGAACTTCGTTTAAATTTTAATAATATTTATTTCAACTTAAAATTTACCAAAAATCTAATAACTTGTACCATTTATGTAGGGATTTACACGCTTACATGCTTACACTCTTTTATACGAAGCCTCAAGCAGATAAACACAGGGATTTGGTCGGGTCATGTTCAAAATAAAATATATATTTTTTACTTTATTATATTCGCTGTTGACCACATAATGCGATATAGTGTTGAACGGTTGAAGAAAAAAGGAGTCAATTGTTAAAATGATATGAGTTGGGTGGGATTAAGGATAAGATTATTTTATTCTAGCGAATTCATAATACAAACCTAGGCATCTTTTGTGTTTTGGTAAACATACTCCATAATAAGTTTTAAACCGACTTAAAAAAAGGAGGAGTTTCTCAATTCGTCACGAAAAATAATATGTTATGTTCACCGATATCTCGAAGAAAAATATCTCGGAACAAATACCGACGAAAGTGTGAAAGAAAATGCAAGTTTAAAAAACAACGATATTTTGTTAAGTTTACAAAAACATTATTTCGGTAATATAAATAATAAAATAACCTTTTTTATAATAACTTTAAAGCCCATGAAATACATTTTTTATCACAGTTGCTCATAAAGTGGATCTTATTAAACGCTTTTCTTATTAAACGATCTTATTAAACGCGTCATAATGCAACGTATTATGCACGCGTGAATATGTATAACCAACTAGTGCTAAAATATTATCCCGATAAGTTAAATACGTATCTTACTGCTAATTACATTTTAGGTAGATGAAACATTCTTAATTTATCTGGGTTATACTGTTTTGATGTATAAAAAAGGTAGGTACCAACAAAGAGGTTTTAAGCTAGCAAAAGTGGTTGTCTCTAAAGTCGGTTTATGAACGAAAATTTAACGTGATAACGTCAGAAAACAATTAAAAATTGAGTTTTGTTTATATTTTGTTTACCTTTACATAAATATATTTTTTTCCTTACCATTATTCTGTTCTGTAGAATATTCTGTTTTTAACCCCCGACGCAAAAAAAATTAGAAAAAAACCCTAAAAAATATTGTATGTCAGACGAGTCTGTATAGGTTAACGGTCTTTTGCCTGGCCTTTCGGAAGTATAATTAACAAAAAAATATTGCCTAAAAAAATAGTTAACATAACCTAAAATTCTAAAAACCTTTTATTATTTTAACAAGTCTGTTTTTATTCGCAACTGTGATAAAAAACGTCGTACGATACACGTGTGGATTGATCTTTGTATCTCGGCTTTGTTAAAGGCCTCTATGCAAAGATCAATTTTCCACACTTGTATCGCATCGCAATGTACTATTTTCAACAGTTTTATCTTACTTATGACAGCAATAGCGAGTGATTGTTTTGGCCTCGATGGCATTTAAACCCTGAAGTAGGAAAGTAAGGCTCATAATACCTATTTAATTATAAGGTAGTAATTATTTATACAAATAATGTAACCTTCACGTTTGATTACAGGTCCAATATCAGCGATACCGGGCACTGTGACTCGCGTGCCAGCAGTCGTTGGCGGCGATGCCATTTTGCCATGCGATTCTCGACCGCCACTACACAACGATAGCTTACTACTCGTTGTGTGGTATAGAGACGATAATCCTGTGTACAGGTAAGTTTTTTAAAACAATACTTGACTACATGACAGATTTTACTGAGCTCTAGGTCACCTGGGGTTCAGTTAATTGGTAATGTGACTGTAGACAGGTATTTATTTCTGGTCTATGTATCTGTACGTATATAAAGTATTAATCTCGATCCCGTGGGAATATCTGGATAAAAAGCATAAATGTTACTGCCAATTGACGACCCAGTTGGCACAATGGTTACCATGCCGGACTGCCAAACACAGGGTTGCGGGTTCGATTCCCGCCACAGACAAGTATTTATGCTTAGATATTTGTCTGTGGTCTGGTTGTTTCTATGTATTATAAGTATATATTTACAAAAGAAAAGTAATATAAGTAGTATATCCGTTGTCTAGCACTCATAACACAAGTCTAGTTACTTAGCATGGGGCTAGATGGCGGTGTGTGGAATGTCCTTCAATATTACTACTTTTATACTTTCTTTTGTAAATATATACATATAAACAACCAGACCTCAGACAAATATCTATGCGTAAATACTTGTCTGAGGCGGGAATCGAACCCGCAACCCTGTGTTTGGCAGTCCGGTATGGTGACCATTGTGCTAACTGGGTCTTTGAAATTAGTTATTATATTAATTAACTTTCTAAAAGCTAAAGCAAAAAGCTCGCATTACTATCGATTCTTAGTTAAGTTTTAATAAATTGAACGAATTAAACCAACCACATCAAATTGACTGAACAACGAACGACCAAATTATCTCCAATAACCAGTCAACCACATCCCATCAGAAAAAAAGAACGAAATTCGAAAATATCTGAAAATAGGCTAAAGTTTTATCCACTGTTTTAACACCTGATAAAATCGAGTGAACGGTAATACCCGAGGTACCGTAATACCTTTTAATGCAAATAGTATCACAAATCCCCATTTAGAAGGACGTTTTTATCCGAAATACGTTCGTTTTCTAATCGCGCTATCTCTCCACTTCTACCACTGTTACGGGCAATTGCATCTTTTATTTGTTATTTTGAAATTGGGTAATTATCTATGCTTTTGGTTTCTTTTGAAAATTATCTTTACAAATAGTTAAACATTTAAATACAGAATGGTTACATGGCAATATTTGAGCATATACACAATTAGCGACCCGTCCCGGCTTCGCACGGCTATATTGTGCATGTAATATACATTATAAACCCATAAATCAAAATCCGTTGCGTAGTTTTAAAGATTTAAGCATACATAGGGATATCGGAACATAGGGACAGAGAAAGCGACTTTGTTTTATACTATGTAGTGATTATAAAAAATGTAATAAAATTCATAGTATTTCTAGATCACAATTGATGTTATTTTGTGTAATAGTTGAGGAAAAAAATATAATAAGCATTCAAAGTCCCGTGTTTGTTAGCAGTTATCAAAAGGAATGACGTTCTCCGTGTTTTAATTTCTCCAATCGTGTTCGATTTGCGTTACATTGCATAATTGGTTTTTATAAAACTTACTTTAAAGACATGGATTAAAAGACATAACTCAGGTGGTTACAGGCGACACTTTAGTGTCCTATAAGCACCTGAGAAAGGAGAGATACCAGTGAAGATTCACAATCACACAAAGCACGAGCTGCGGTTGATACCTTAACAGGGCATAACGGAACCAATTACATGCTTTATAAATGAAGTACTCGTATAACTTCAAATAATGACTGAAGAACCTGCGGTGATGTCAGGGAAACTATGGACCACATCGTGTGTGAATGCGACGTCTTAGCAGCGAAGCGTATGAGCCTCCTTGGGAATGCGTATCCCAAACCGGATGAATACAGGTTTCTTCTTCTTAGTGGGATAACCGCGTTAATCGACCACTTCTTCAAAGAGGAAGAAACATTAAGGTAGGGGTAAACACAATAGATCCCACTTGGTCGAAGAGTTGCTGGCTCTCTTAGCCCCCGATGCAAGATAAATGAATAAAGGTTCACAATTAATCGAAATACATATAATTTTATTATAATAATACCAGTTCTGACATAATTATTAGATATTTCTAGTCTATATTTATCTTTTATTAGTATCTCATTTGACCAAAATTTTTTCCATTACAGAAGAATATCTGCTTTTTTAATTTAAAGAAAATGTACAACGTAGGAACTTTTCATATGTCCGTTCATTATTCCACGATCCTTTTTGAAGGGACCGACCCTTTTTTTGCCGAGGGCCTCATGTTGATTATATTAATACCTGCTATTGAGTGCAGGTAAGTATCCTTGGCATCGCCTCATTTCAATTTATGTTTATTTCAATTAGGCAAGAGAAAATATCCTGTTTTTTTTTTATTTAAGCAACCATACAAAAGGCATCTATTCAAAATTGAATAACGATTTAATGGGTAGGCTATGTCTAGATTAGATAGATGTGGCTTAATCCTGTGGGAATACCCGGATCATAAAATTAAGGTAAATTTTGGTATTTACTAGTTTTCTGGAAATTTAAATTTGCCCATATCTTTTTATAGTGTTGACTCAGGATCTTGATTTTTATACACACAATACACACTAAAGACCTGAGCATCTAGTATAAATTTCAATTTGCTAGGTCCACCCTCCTGAGAAAATCGGTGGTGACAAACGGGCAGAGAGGCAGACGGACAAATGAGTGATTTTATAAGGGTTCCTTTTGTACCACTGAATTTTGTTTAAAGTTAAAAATCTCAATTCGTACTAAAAAGTGTTTTCAATTCTCTAGACTTTGTAACTGAAAACTTCTATTTCAATGATTTACATCAAAATAGTTTCACTGTGTCCGTACATTCAGTGAGTTCTGGTAACAAATTCTAATTAGTCCAGATTTACGGTGCCAAAATACCGTGCTATGTGGCGAACAATTTAATAACGTCTCATGAATAATACAAAGTGCCAGCGGTCAGGATAACAACGCTCACCTGATTTAGATCACTACTATTGTGTTTGCTATTTCTATAGAGACATTTTCCCCTAATAGCTTGGGTAGGTACAGTATGCGTCATAAGTCCACTATCAGTGTCCTACAATAATACTTTTAACAAGTATTGGACTTACGACCTTCTTCTAATAGACGTTACATACAAACATAAATACTTGAATTAAAAGTAGGTACTTAACTGTGATTATTATTTTTAACATGTTAGCTATGTCTTTAGTTGGCCGATTGGTATAAGCCACCACCCGCTACACTAACCGACGTGGGTTCAATCCACTGAGTACGTTGTTATAATGTTTAAATAGCACAGGATTGTAAACGTTACGGTGGCGGTGAAATTTTGAGCGTCGATTGTACCTAGTAGGTAAGTGGATCCATTTTCACGAATGACGATCTAAAACAATGTAGGTTGGTGTCCGAATTGCGTTGTGATACGTGATAGTTGGCAGTTCATAGTTACATGTAGGTATTTGTTGTATTGTAAAGGCTCGTTCAGACTACACGCGCCCGCCCCGCGCACCGCACGCGTAGTACTCGTTTTGAAATTTGTTGTATTTATGATTGAGTCTTATGACATATCAATAGATCTCAAATTGCATTTATGCAAGACCACCCGCTCTCGCCAAGCCCGTGTGCAGGGCGCGCGCAGAGTGTGGGGCGGTCACGTGTCGTCTGAACGAGCCCTATTAGTGTTATTTCTTCTTGTCTTGTCATAACAGGGTAAACACGCTTTCAATCGCTACACCCGTCAACGAACGTTATTAAGAGAATCGTGAGCTCTCGATACGCAGCGCGAGTAGGTATTTTCAAAAATGACCCGTAACGTGCGATAGAGAGAGTTTAAGTTCGTGATTGCCTACATTTTTTTTTTTTAATAATGTTGCTGGCCGTAACGTTTTTACCCCCTTTATCCTTCACAAAATGAAATCAATTTGGTCTCATTTAATTCACTGCATCTTATTCTAGGTTTATTTTACGTTTATCTTTTTTGGTACTTAATTCAGTTTAGTCTAATAAAAAACAATTGAAACGCTCGATGAAGTTTTAAGTAAAAAATTTAGATATTCAGATACTAATAACTTTTATCTTAGGCAATATTTCTTTAAAATAAAAACGGTTAAACCTGGTTTTCTATCAGATCTAGAACAATTTTAAAAAATATCAAAATCGGACTTCATTTATAGGGGGGAAACGTTACCGCTTTTTGTATGGAAATTTACAGCTTCACAGTGGCCTTAAGTCTATGTTGACAACGCCATTCATAATTTAGTAGTTTATTACCTAACTAGCGACCCGTCCCGGCTTCGCACGGCTATATTATGCATGTATTATACATATAAACCTGCCTCTTGAATCACTCTATCTATTAAAAAAACCGCATCAAAATCTGTTGCGTAGTTTTAAAGATTTAAGCATACAAAGGGAAATAGGGACAGAGAAAGCGACTTTATTTTATACTTCACTATGTAGATATATACTATGTAGTGATTATGAACAACTAACAGCGCTCCGCTGTTTCACCCACGTAACTCACGATGCCGTGGATATATCAAGATAACCCTATATTATTCCTAATTAATCAATCTATCCTCATACCAAGTTTCATTAAAATCGGTCAAGTAGTTTTGAAGCCTATTCTTCACTATCACTTCACTACATAGTATAAAACAAAGTCGCTTTTTCTGTCCCTATATCCCTTTGTATGCTTAAATCTTTATAACTACGCAACGGATTTTGATGGGGTTTTTTTTAATAGATAGAGTTATTCAAGAGGAAGGTTTATATTATTGCGAAGCCGGCGCGGGTCGCTAGTATTTTAATAAAAAAAACCGGCGCATGAAGCGCGGCGCGGTTTTTTTTAATAGATAAAGTGATTCAAGAGGAGAGTTTATATGTATAATACTTGTATAATATCGGGGCGGGTCGCTAGTTACTAATAAAAAAATCTTTTCGCTCCTAGAGTTATAAAATTACTGATATTGGAATGTATTTATTCTAATATTATATCTCTTATTTTGTCTCTTGGGGACGATGCCACGTGGAGACGCTCTTGACGGTGTTTTTTATTTGTGATGTGTACGTATGTTTTTATTTTTAATTTGTGTTTTTTTATTTTAATATTTTTTCATTTAATTTTAAGTGGTAACGCTGCTGCTAGTGTCATGGGTTCCTTTGCGCCAGGGATGTCTCGGGGCGGTTTGCTAGATTAAGTTAGTATTAGTGTATGTAGGTTTTTATTAAATTAATTGTTATTGTTTTATTTTATTTTTTTCTCTTCGTACTTTTTTGATTTTATTTAAACATTTTATTTTAAGTACCTATGAATATATTTATTAATAATATATTTTTAATAAATTCACGAGTTAAAAAAGTTTAGACCTGAACTCGAGCGAGACCTTAGAATCTTGCTTGAGTTGAAAACATTCTAATAGTAGCAGTTGGAGCTCTACGATGGGTCTGCAATTCTGACTTCGACCGTACATACCTACGAGGTTCATAAACCATGTTTTATTATTATGATAAATACTAAAAAAATATAAAAGTTGACCTTTTCACAATGAACTTACGATAACAATATAAAGTAGGTATGTACGTACTTACCTAATATTTTGTATCTTTACATAGATGACGTCTGGAAGTACGTAATAGTTCTGATAAGTACAATGTTACTAGCTGAGCCCCGCGGTTTCACTCACGTAAGAAATAGCATAATATATTGTGATGTATATTTTTTTAATCAAAATTGCCATAAATGTTTGAAGAGGTATTACAAACTCACTTTTTAGGGTTCCGTACTCAAAGGGTAAAAACAGGACCCTATTTACTAAGCCTCCAATGTCCGTCTGTCTGTCTGTCACCAGGCCGTATCCCATGAACCGTCATAGCTAGACACATAAAACTTTTACAGATTATATATTTCTGTTGCCGCTATAACAACAAATACTTAAAACAGAATATACTGTAACGGAACCCTTCATGCGCCGGTTTTTTTTATTAAAATACTAGCGACCCGCGCCGGCTTCGCAATAATATAAACCTTCCTCTTGAATAACTCTATCTATTAAAAAAAACCCCATCAAAATCCGTTGCGTAGTTTTAAAGATTTAAGCAGTCAAAGGGAAATAGGGACAGAAAAAGCGACTTTGTTTTATACTATGTAGTGATTAGTTTGAATCGAGATACATAAATAAGTACTTACCTACTTAATGATCCGATTTATTATATACTAGAGTCTTGTCTATACTATTTAACTAAATAAAAATACTATTAGAATTCAAAGTGTTTTAATGATTAATAAATAATACAGAACTCATATACTTGTCTTAATAATTGCAATAAAATATTGTAGCACCCCAATTAATATTGTAAAAAAGATCAGTGTATAATAATATTATAATAATAAAAGGCCCAATAAAGCAATGAAAACTTACAAGTTTGATTGAGCTTTTTTCTTCAGACTTTCACTTATTTGTCTGCCTAATTCTGGGTGAACTTTAGCAAACATCTTCACAGTTCTCTCTTGAATGAAGCCGGAGGCATCTTTCAAATGATTAGCAACGTTTTCAACGAGACGTTTCTTCTCGCCCTCATCCATGACTCTTGAATACAAAACAGTTGCTTGCTCATAATCTGAATCAGTCATTACTTCTTCGTATCTGCCAACTTCTCCATTCAACACGTACTTCGACTCCAGACGTTGAACTCTAGGATTCTCTTGCGGGCCAGAGAATGAATTAGGATAGTAATTCGGAGATCCTTCTTGGTTAACAAAAGCTTGAGGTCCATCTCTCTGGTAATTAGCCACCTTGCTACGGTAGGGACAGTTCACTGGGAGCTGGAGGTAGTTAGCGCCAATGCGGTGGCGATGGGTATCGTTGTAAGCAAACAGACGCCCTTGCAACATCTTATCAGGAGATGGTTCAATACCAGGAATCAGGTTTGAAGGGCTCATTGCAATTTGTTCAACGTCAGTAAAGTAATTCTTTGGATTTCTGTCCAGAACCATCTTACCTACTGGAATTAATGGGTACTCACCCTGCGGCCAAATTTTGGTAAGGTCAAATGGATTGAACTTGCTCTTCTCTGCCTGTTCCAGTGTCATGATTTGAATATGCAAATTCCACGATGGGAAGTCGCCCTTAGCGATAGCATTGAAAAGATCTCTAATAGCGTAATCGGGATCCTTAAGAGCTAGTTCATTCGCCCTTTCTACAGTCAAATTTTTAATTCCCTGGTTCGTCTTCCAGTGGAACTTACACCAATGAGCAACTCCCTTATCATTAATGAATTTGTAAGTATGAGAACCAAATCCATGCATATACCTGTAACCATCAGGAATTCCTCGATCACCGAACGTATAAACAGTTTGATGCGCACATTCTGGTCTCAAAGATATAAAGTCCCAGTGCATGTCAGGGTCTTTCAGATGTGTCACTGGATTACGTTTCTGAGAGTGTACGAAACTTGGGAACAGAGTAGGGTCCCTGATGAAAAAGATGGGTGTGTTATTACCAACGAGATCCCAGTTACCGTCTTCTGAGTAGAACTTGATGGCAAATCCTCTTGGATCGCGAACAGTGTCAGCTGAACCAACTTCCCCAGCTACAGTTGAGAAACGAGCTGCTACAGGTGTTCTCTTTCCAATTGTTTCGAAAACTTTAGCACCGGTGTACTTGGTTATATCGTGTGTTACTTCAAAATATCCGAAGGCTCCAGCTCCTTTAGCGTGGACAACTCGTTCTGGGACACGCTCCCTTGTAAACGATGACAGGACATCCACAATGTGGATGTCTTGAAGTAGGGCTGGTCCATATCTCCCAACAGTCATCAAAACGCCCTCTTTCGGAACGGGACATCCTGATTTGTCAGTTACGTAGGTTGTTTCCTGAAAAAAAAATACATTAATTACTCTCTCTAACACAAACATAATCAAGTTTAGGACAGGCCGTCGTTAATTTCGACACAAAAGGTGTTTTATTAAATTCTATATTGGAAATTAATGAATGATTTTCGAACGAATGAATAATGGTGTATTTGATAAGGCCAAATAAATTACCTTTATTGATTTTTTGTAATCATTTAGTTGATTACTAGCTGGATCCCTTGACGCCATTTTTCTTTTTTTTAATTTACTGCAACTGAGATCCTTGGAGCGACACACTGCCCGCGTCCACAACAACTGCAAATACTGCGTGATATTTGCTATTCTTATATAAAGTTTCAAGTGATAACAACAATCAGTACAATACAAAATTATGACCTTTAGGTCAGTATTGAATTTATTACTTTACCAATTAATTCTGCAGTAAAGTCGTTGTTAACTGATTAGCTAATTTTTATACCCTTTTTATCATCATGCAGTTAATTTTTGACAACTTTTATGTAATTATGTTTTAAGTTTTTACCTTAGAACTAATGTTTTAACAACTTTAGTATGGCTATAAAATTATATTTTAAACAAACAATAATTTAAGATAAAACTAGTTATTGTCTGTTATCTCATACAAGTCATAATATTTGTTCTGATACATCGTATAAAAAAAACTATAATATGCAAAACCTCAACATTTTAATAATATCCTAACTAATATTATAAATTCGAAAGTTTGTTTGTTAATTTGTTCATTTGATTCACGTTTCTGGGCACGGTTGCATGACTAGAGCCATTTTAAAGAAAATAGGTATAGTGGTAGTTTGAGGGTTGAAGAAGGAAGGAAGGAAGGAAGGTATACGATATTTTTGATTCTGAAATTCCCGTCGGATCGAGACTTACGTTGGTAAAACTGCAGGGCCCAGCTAGTTGGATATAAAAGTTTTTGGGTACCAACCACTAAAATCCATAGAATGATATTCCTATTGTCGTAAAGGTGAAGAAATGCTTTGTATTGTTATACACTTCAAAACACGATTAGAATGATTTGCCTCGATCGATAAAAATCATGAAAATCTTAAAAAATGGTTTTTTTTTTTAATTTTCAATTATACGGCGAATCTGAAAAAAACAAGTACAAATGTATATTTTCATAAACCTTACATGAAATCCCATAAAATAGTAATGATGGTTGTTAATTAAAATAGATATTAGTCTTCTAATTACATAAAACAGTTAAATGGCCATTTCGCGGCGCGTGGCGGAAAGGGATATAGTCATCGCGCGGCGCGCGCGTGGGAAAGGGATAGGAGTTTTCAGGTCCTACTTAACCTTAACTTAAGAGGAAAGGGTACCGGAGTCTCTTTCCATACAAACTATTACAAACGTAGTCGACTGTTTTCTCCCTGGATAATGACACTAGAGCAAATATTTTTGGTGCATAAAACTTATAATTGCCATGACCATGCCCCTATTTTATGATTTTTGAAGTGAAAACTTCTTATGGCGCGTTGGGCACTTTTGTGGGTGAGCATTTTCAGCCGTTCTCGCGACAGATTTTGACGCGATAGATGAGATTTGACGCGACAGATGAGATTTTATTTGTGTTAGTCTTTTTGTTTAACATAAACTGCCATCTATTACACAAATTGAGAAACTTAGTTTCTAGAAAGACCGCTATTCGAATGTAGATGGCGCTGATTTAAATTTTTTACTGCCATCTAGCGAATAAAAAATAAACTATATTTGTTTAAGTGAGTGCTAATAGATGGCAGTAGCAGATCGTTTCAAGAAATATTCTATGAGAAATAACAAGTTTATTGTTTTCACTTCTGCTTGCACTCCCGGAGTGCGCGTTTTTTTTAATTTTCATTTCTCTGGTAATTAGAAAACGAAAAAAACCAAAACATAGGGGCATAGTCATGGCAGTAATAGGTTTTATGGCAAAAAAATATTTGTGCTAGTGTCATTATCCAGGGAGGAAACAGTCGACTACGTTTGTATGGAGAGCGCGCAGGTACCCTTTCACCTTAACTGCAAGTTATGTAAAAAACTAGGTACCTCTACATATTAAAATTTGTTGTCACAATAACAAAATACAATAATATTTCGTCATACCTACATTGTGACGTAGTTTACATTCCTACGTGTATTTATATTGTTTGATATTCTCTGTCAATTAATTTGATATTTTAATCTGATATCACTAAAGTATTTTCCTCATTTTGTGCGAGTTCGACACAATTAGATAATAATTAATATATTTCTAAGTAATTATATTCGAAAACTATTGATATATTCTAGCTACATTTATGAAATGAATTGTGTTGGTAATCTATTAATAGTTTCATTATGAGCTCAAGCTTGGGAAATTACTAAATTGCGTGCTCATGGCGTTCCTGCTTAGAATCTCTAAATCCAAATTTTTTCAGTCAGCTGGCGGTGGCAGGTGTGAACTTGGCTACCTAAATGGCGCACTCTTTCTACCTAAGTAGTTAGGTATCATAAAAGCAGTAAAAGCATGAACATCATTTCCAACCTACTTAAGATTATATTATCATAGCTCCACTTTCTTAATACAAATGTAGTCTCCTATTTACTTCCTGAATAATGATTTTAGATCTACCATATTTATATAACCTAGATTTCCCGTGCTCTCTGTTTTTCCTATGGAATTTAAGGTTTTTAGTACTTTATTCATTGTTAGGGACAAAATCAAGGTAAGTATAAAAAATCCTCTAGAGAATCAGGAAGAAAATTATAGGGGTAGGTATATATTTTTTCATTACTCATACTCCGAAAGTAGGTCTAAAGATGCGTGAAGAGCGTGTAGAAAATAAAATTTCCAGCCCTAGGGAAAATCGCTTTCACTGACAGCTGTCATGTCAAATTATGGCTTTGCACGACTCGTGCAATGTGCATATAGCCAATATCAGTATCATTATACATTAGGAACTTCATAACCTAACCTCCTTGCTTTAAGTAACACCAAAGAATAACACTACATGTATACAACCTTTGGTCCCAACCTTGTAAGAGGATCAGGTAGTATGAAGTCTCTCATTCACTCTCGTTGTTAGGAAGAATTTTATGTATTATTCGTAATGAAAAGCACAGTGTTTACCTCGGGGGAAAGACTCATTAAGTCCCTCGAACTATTAGCGCCCTCGCTACGCTCGGGCGCCAAACTCAGTCTCGGGACTTTTAATGAGTGACTTTCACACCTAGGGTAACAATGTACTATTAAAGGAGAATGCACTCTCTGAAAAGGCTTCGTGAACATAATTTCTAACTGAAGTCCTATTTTTCTTTGTCATTACCTTATATTTTAACGCACTTATTCATAAACAAATACCTGAATAAGCCGTCGTTAGTTCAAATGTGTTTTGTCATTTTCACACTTTTACAGATAACAGATGTATAAAAGTCACAGTTTAACTAAACGAGGAATGTTTATATCTAAGAAATAAGTATTTAACTTAACCATTTTGGCTAAAACCGCTTTTTAAGGTTTTATTTCAGGTATTTTTAAAGCATAATAATGAAGACGTAAGAAATATTTTTTTTACAAATAGTTGTCGTTGTTTGGTGTTTATTTCGAAGACATTTTGGTCTTTAATTGGTAATTTAATCCAAAAAATATACCTTTTTTCTGTTTCCGTGAACTTATGCTTTGCGCAGAGTTAGCCAATAATGCTTCAACTTCCAATAGCAATAGAATCGGGCCCCACCCTGTGCCAAATATACACAAACGTATACAGACGTTAACTATGCTCTGTGGCACATTCTGAACTACCTAATAGTACAAAACAAACAACATGCCAAACCACTGTTTTGGCATAAATAATTATTAGCTGTTAGCTGTATTTGTTCAGTAATAAACGTGTTTGTTTGTCTCAATATTGTGGAAATTATTGACAGATGTAGATATAGGTATCTTTAATGAGTATTGAGGTTTGTCTCAGAATTCAGCGAAACGTCTTTTTCTAATAACAGAACCATAATAATATCATTTTGATTATTAGGACAAGTTCAAGTGTAATAATATTATTTTTGATTTTATATTAACATAATTTTTTTTTCTTAAAAATTATTAAAATTCTAATAAAGTAGGTATTTATAGTTTTTCAGTTACACTACATACTCCCAAGTTGTCTATTTTTAATCCACTTCAAAAAAGGAGGAATTAATTTGTGTCATCGACTAATAAATCACCTGCCAAATGAATGTGCTGACAGAAAACTATCAGATTAATGTCGATTCTGACTGAACCTAGATCTAAAACAAAACGTGTTTGACGAACATCGTGGTATTAAAAATGGTAGGTATTTATGCCAATTTAAATAAATTTAATATTATTTCTTGATCTCTCAAACTCGTCCCAATTGGTCCGTAGGTAATTGGGGCTAATCCGAGGATTACTCAGAATAATTTTGAATTTTAGATTGTAGACTTAAGAACCATTGTAATTGAATGGTAATTCTAAGCGCTGCTATGACTCAATAGCGCAATTCAGTAAGCCACATAATACTGCGTGACTAAAGGACATATTCGCCGACGAGGCGCCTTTCTCAAGGTAACTTTTTATATCTTCTGACACGGCACTATATGAAATTACTGATCCGGCCATTGATTCGATCTCGAGAATCCTAGACTCCGATAAAAATAGAGGCAATGCACTTTGTCTGCTATGTTACGTTAACTCTATAGCATAGTGATAGGTGTTTCACTTTAGCTGGTTAGATATCGCTTGCTTTTAAAGTAGGTAACCTAATCTTTACACCACTTAGCATAAAAGTGTAAGAGCTATCACACACTGACGCGTTAGTGCGATCGAACGACAATTCCGTCACAACAACTTGTGTCAGTAAAATGGCGAATCGATCGTGTTCATGTTTATCATGGTCAAGATCATGTTAAAATATGAACAGCTCCAATGGTTATCCTTATTCTCACCCTTGCATGAAAAAATGTATGGTGCTGCGGTGTCAATCGCTCTATCACATCACTTCACTATCACTACATAGTATAAAACAAAGTCGCTTTTTCTGTCCCTATTTCCCTTTGTATGCTTAAATCTTTAAAACTACGCAACGGAGTTTGATGCGGTTTTTTTAATAGATAGAGTGATTCAAGAGGAAGGTTTATATGTATAATACATGCATAATTATAGAGCCGTACGAAGCCGGGGCGGGTCGCTAGTTATTGTATAAATATAAAAACTAAAAACGTTACGTCACAGTAATACTTCTCTAACTACGTAGGCGTCAAACAGAGAGATTGAAATTATAATGAACTAATAACATTAGATTTGGACGTTATGTACATACTTCGTGTAGTCAAGGTCCACTTAAAAGGAATTTTTTCCAAATTCCACCCCTAAGAGGCTGAATTGGGAGCATTTGTTTCCTAATATGGGTCACGCCGACGAAGCCGCGGGCAGAAGTTAGTTTAGTATGAAAGTACCTCCAAAGGTAAAAAAGGATCCTTAGGGATCACTTTCTTGTCCGTCGTCTGTCTGTCTGTTTTTTTCTTAGCTCTTATTTAGATCGATCTGCAAGCCATCGGTAAATCGAAAAAAGGCTATAATCTACATTCGTAATAGCTTTTCTTAAACTTCGACTGAAACTAAATCTAGTTTCTTTTACAAATTACTTAATTTACATTCTAAATTATACAAACATTACAAAGGGATCCTCAGGTAGTTCCGAAGCGTAACTTTGTAACTAAATTTGGTTTCCCTCAAAAACTCACCCTGAAATTATGCAAAGAACTTAGGAACTTTCAGCACACACTGTCTGAATTCTGACAAGTTTATATTTTTTATGGTTTAGTATTATTTTGTGTGGCTTTAAAGTGTTTTTCTTTGTTCCACTTGACAAGTAAACATAAAAAAAATAACGGAAATCGAAAAATAATAGAATATCAAAAGAAGAGCTGAAGGTAAAAAAAAACAGTTAAACATAAAGAGTTTAGCTGTAGAAAAAACAAACGAAAGGTCGTACAATAGCTAAAAGTCAACCGCCGAGTGAAGGTAGGAAGATCCAAAATAAAATATAAAGGTAGGACTTTGACTCTTTTAAAATCAAACATTACCTACGTATTTTCAAACAAGTACAAAAGCCTCCCGAACGTTTAAATATTTATTTTGGTTTCCATTAAACAGCAGATGTCCGCTGAGAACAGTTTAACCATTAAAAACTCAAATAATGACCGCTTATGAACGACGATAAGGTATTTGTTTGAAAAAGATAATGCCTTTTCCAACGACATTCAAATAAAGGTCTACGTACAACGTATGTATGTACAGCGCAGTTTATTTACTAACAGGACTGAATTTACGGTAAAATTCAACTAACTTCAGGCGCTTTAATTTGCATGAAACCAGAACGGATTGAAATTATATTTCTTATTGCGACGCACAGTGTTTGATAGGCCTCAAAAAATTCCCTATGCTGTTTATCGCTTAAATAAATAAAAAAATGCTTATAAAAAAATATTTAAATTTCGTGAACTTGATGTAGAAAAAAGACTAAGTAGATTCTTAAGCCAATCTGATCGACCGCCTCTGGTTACAGAGTTGTTAATTTTTATAAAAGATTTTAGTTTTTATTTTTTTCTCCCAAAAAACTCAAAAGTGCGGCTTGTGACTGACATTGAAAAATTGCTCATAATTAGGTCTCTCAAAATTTCTTAGAGTTTAAAATTTGCTTAGAATGTTGTACATCAAATTCTGCTGCCATCTTCAACAATACCTACCGTCCTTTGACGTTACAGTTGACTTCTCACGGTGCGTGAATCTGCGGTTTATCACATGCATAAGCCGATCGATGAAGATTTATCAAAAAAAAATCAGTCGTTTCGGAGCCTATTCCATACAAAAAAAAGTTTCCTCTTAGTATAGATTTTTAGACAACGAAAAAAGTCCAAATTCGACAATGATTTTTATTTTCATTACACTTGTGCACTGTCACTTAAATAAGTTTAATATCCTTACTAATATTATAAATGCGAAAGTCTATAACTCTGACTATCCGTCTGTCTGTCGCATTTTCACACCTAAACCGCTGAACGGAGTAAGATGAATTTTGGAACAGACATAGATGTGACCTTGGAGAAGAATATAGGCTACTTTTTATCATGATATTCTTCGAAAAACAATATATATGACGAATATTAAATATTGACATCTGTCAAATGTCACTATGACAACTGTCACTTTGACAACTGTCATTTTATATACTAGGATTACAAACTAAAACTTCAGCACGACATGTACCCGCCATAGCTTGTCTGCAATCTTATTTTATTTATTGAATCATAACATCGTCTAAGAACGCCAGTGTTTTCTCCACACTAAACACTTATACACAAAAGTATTTAATAAAATCAGATGTTAATAATAAGATATAGAACTGAGAACAAAGTAATTTGCTCTGGAACTTTAATACAAAACATTATTAATTAAAACGATACTGCAGAAAATTGAGTTTTATTATAATTACAGTCTTTTAGGCACAGCGCCAATATTACGAATTCTATTGAGCTACTTTTTCGAAGTTTATAAATTATTTATGGCTGCTGTATTTTCTTTAGGTAAAAATAATAAAATCTCTTAACATTCTAAGAATTAAAAGAAGATTAACTGTGTAAGTTTTTTGAATACTGAATAAATCGGTAGTCAGAGTTTTCTTCCCAATCATTTAGGTGAGCAATTTACAAAACCAAGATTTACTTATTAACAGTAAAGGTTAACGCACACCTAGCTGCACCGCACTCGCCGCAGTCTCCGTTTGTATGCGCGCAGCGCCGGGTTGGTTTACTTCGCGGCGCGTACGGTGCGGCTTGGTGTGCGCTCACCTTAAGTCGTAAATAATTTCTACGTTTTAAAATAAAGAATTGACTTTTGTAGCGCGACGGGCAAACACCCGCCTGCGTCAAAAAAAGTTGCGGGTTCGATTCCCGCACTAAACAAATATTTATGTACAGATACATATGTAATTATTGATTCATTGGTAGTGTTTTAGGCTACTTTTTATCCCGATATTCCCACGGCATCGATAGTTACGCGGGTGAAACCACGGAGCACTGGTAGTATACTAAAAAGATATTTTTTATAAAAAATAAGATGACGCAAAAAATACACACGACACTCTTAGAAACAACTAGTAGTTATTTTCTAAAGTACTTAAACTTTATGCTTAAATAATAGTTGCATTCGGAGTCATTCCCCACACGAGCATTGCTCCAGAATCTAAGTTAGCAACTTAATGTGCATACAAAATGTTATTCTAAAACTTTTGTATCAAGTTCTCGCTTTGTTGTAACAAAACGTCTTCAATTTGATATTAAGTTGCGTATTTCCGTGTATCGCGAAAACTTACCGCAAAATGTTCGAGTTCACTTTTGTTACGATGGCAACTTTGAAATATTGTCGAAGAATTTATTGTGATATAGAATTATCAATATTATTGTTACGGTTTTCTGTTCAGGGTTTGAAGTAGTAGGGATTTATTGGCCGTGAAATTGATTGTTAAAATTTTACATAAAATTAAAGGAATTTGCAACGACTGACGATAATCTGGCTTTTTGTGACATTAAGCACTTTATAGAAAGTATATTTTTCTAACCTGAAGTTTCTGTAAGAGTTTTTGTAAAATCTTAAAATTATAAAAAAACTTTCTATCACTGATGACTTTTCGGCGTAGGTGTTGATCCAAAATCCTTTCATATTATTTATTTATTTATTTATATTATTTCATAGCGAATATTATTAATTTATTACAGTCATAATATACTATTAAATTATATAACATATTATATTCATAATAGGTATCTTTTTAGTCCGATTCGTCCATTGGTTTGAGCTGAGCGAAGAGTCAGTCAGATTTTTGAGTTTTATATTAATAGATTGTGATCATATTCCTTAGTAAAATTTTGATCCCTCGTTGAGGTATTTCAAAGCAAAGTTATATGTACTGTTTTAAAGGTTTAAATTTATCTGTTTAATATACATTCTATCTTGATGTAATTCGGTGGATGTAATGCTCAATTTTGAATGCTCGGTGAGAAAGCGAGGCGCGGCGTTGTCACAATATTTGCCGGTACTGCTTGCCGCACTGCGCACCGGGACTCTCTCATTGAAATTTTTTCGAGGGTTATGTAAAATTTAGAAACGCGCACGTCCAAAGTAGGTCAAAGGCAGTTGAGGGATGTTTTTGATACGTTACAACTTTGTATGAAGTATGTTAAACTTGTATGGAAATTTGACGTTGGACATATGAGATTTTTACGATACAAATAAAAATATTGTATCTTAGAATATTTACGAAACATTCCCTACGTAAAATTTTATGGAACAACGAAAAAAATATTTTCATTTTTATGTTTTGCGGGTTGTGTGTAAATGGTAGTGCAAAATATATCTGAAATTTAAGTTCAGATGACCAAGGGCTGTCTGCTGCTTTAGCCAACGGTACGGCAGTGCCATCTAAAGAAACATGCAGCCATAGGCTTTGGGCCATGGGCATCATACCTAGGAAAACTAAATAAAGATTATTTTAAAAGGTTTCATTTCATATGCATTTTCATAAAAATTGTACCCAATCAGGAGGTTAATTTCAAAATTCATTTTGAATTTCATTCATTTCAATACAATGAATTCGAAATAAGCCGAATGGAATGGTATTGATGAACTTTGAAAATTTTCGCTACAATTTCGAACTGTAGTAACATTTTTCGAACTAGTTAAATTAATATTAAATACTCGTACTCTTATTGGCAGTGGCGGTAACGAATAAAGTTTGAAAATAAAAAGTGACAACGTTCGAATGTTCAAACCTTTAGAAACAATATAAAATGAAATTAAACTACAACTGCATATGAAATATAGATCCTATTTTATTAAAAGCATACCTACATTCGGTGGAATTCTGATTTGGTGAAATAAGAAATTGACGACATCTGTGGCGCAGTAGGCAATAGCCGACTCTGGCGCAGATGATTAATTTTATTCTGAGAGAACAATATCAACGTTAAAATGATTTGTGACACATCTAGTCTAATGTATGGTTGCCTGCATAATTGCAGACCCACCGTAGAGTTCTAAAATTAATATTATTGGAAAGTTTTCATTCTACTTAGTCATTTTTAATTGATAAATTCATGACTTAAAAGACTTTAAACTTCAACTAAAGCAGGTACCTAGAATGTTGCTTGTGTTGAAAACATGTTTGTTTTCAACAAATAGGCTCTGAAACTACATGTCCTTTAATGCAATTTGGTGTGAGGATGCATTACTTAACATAACAATAACAAGTTTTTAATTCGATATTCTTACGGGATCGGAATTAACGCGGGTGAAATCGCGGGGTGCTGCTAGTCATAATATAAAATGAAACGGTTTTGCTATGAATAGTCTTTAAAATATAAGAATAATTGGAAGTAACTTAATCTACTTTTACTATCCATACCTATGAGAGTTTTATACTCATAGCAATAAAGCGAAGCTTAAAGCAATTAATTGTTATCAAACAACTGTCAATATTTCATCAAAAATTACTTTATATACAAGCGAATCCATATTATCTGTATGCGATACGAACCATATCCAAGTTTCATGTTAACATCAGTTTTTACGCGGGTTTTAAATCAACTCAACTGATGGATGTGCACCATTAAAAATCTCGACACGTTCAATATTTGTCAAAAGTTTGTTTTTGCTTATTCATCGCACGCTTCCGTTCATAACAGAATTGGTAAATATTTGATGTTCTGTTGTTATTTTCAGTACAATGGTTCGCAACTAAAATTGGAGAGCTTTACGAAATACACGATAACTAATGAAGTGCTTCTCCGTCACTTTGATATTTCAGAAATGTTATCAATAACTAAATAGTTATCACAATATGGTTTGGATTTATAAATTAATTTTATTTGAAATGAAAAAGTAACCTGTAACGGAAATGTAACGGATCACAAAACGTTGCACGTTTGATACTGCATCCTTGCTCCTTAAACTGCCTAGGCTGTTTATGGCACAAAGAGATCTAGACCCCTGACACCCGGACTTAGCGTTTTGCTTCGTCATGCCTTCGTACAGCAAGGGAATGGAATCAATTGCGTGCGTCTGTCTTTCCTGACAATCAATTTCAATTTCGGGATTTTCAAGTCGCGAGTAAAGAGGTATCTTCTAGGAAAGCATACTACATATTAGATCAGGCAGGGGGGGTATTTTAGTAGTGCTGATATTAAAATTGTGACAGATGAAAATGCTGGTTCAAAAACTATTCAAATCTCGTTTAGTAAACTTTGACCTCAAATATTACCTTTATAAGTTCATGAAATTCGAATTGAAAAGCAGGTTTGAGTGTCAATGTGGTCCAGTTGATTTTAAATCGTTGTTTGTAGCCCGTATTGATCTTCACTCTATTCAGTTGAAAACCGAGTTTCAACATGCATTGATTGTTAGTTACATTGAAGCGAGAAAAGCGGTCCGGATTAATCAATGCATTGAATACACATGTCTGTAGTTTGAGCAGTTCAATTAATCTATTTCACCAATTCAAATAATATATCTTCAAAAATATTTGTAATCTTGACCTTTGTAACCATCATCACAAAAAATAAATACAAAAACCCCATAAGTTTCTTGTGCATACTCTTCAACTTCAACTTAGTGAAGACGTTTTAATATGATTTTATGCATGCATTTTTCGAAATGAATAAAGAAAATTTTGACTTCTGACTTGTCTTCTTGGGGTAGTCGACTCCTAAAAAGGAGGAAATTCCTATTTCAGCAAGTTTTTCTTTAGCATGAAATAAATAAAAAAGCTATACAAATCAGGCTAGCACTTTTTTGTTCAACTGTACCAAGATTAGTCGAGTGTGAGCAGCGCTGCAACAGTATAAACTTAAAAATATTACCTTACCACAGTCGAAAAAACGGAGAATATTTTTTATTTTTGCTAATGAAACTCTATTTGTTGGTTAAAGTTCACCATGGAAATATGAATCTATCTATTCTAGCCCCTAGCACTGTTGGGTATAGGCCTCTTTTCTACTGCGCCACCACGTGACAATTAATCGGGTTGATGATACGATGTCATCTGACCATCAGGCAAGTGGACTGCCTACAGATCTTCTCGCATCTCTCGGACACCAGTCCTGGACATCGCCATTTCAGTCTTGATATCTATTCTGATTGCGACTTCAAGATCTATCCCCTTCGGGTTAAGAAAATATACTTAAGCAAATATGGCTGGCATATTTGGATAACCGAAGACAAATTAATCTAACTCTACCTTGGCAACATACTGAAGGATTAAATAAACTAACTTAGAACTTTGCAAGTGGCAGTTAATGTATTGTGTTCGTTATCTGATTTCCACATTATTGCTTAGCTTTAGGTTTTATTTACTGTGTTAAATATCTTAAAATACTTATTTACTTGTCCGCAGTTTCGACACGCGAATAGATGGTCCGTCCGGCCATTGGACCGAGGAGCCATTTCGGGACCGAAGTTTATGGCTGAATACTCCATCATCAGGGCTCAGGATCAAAGATATACAAGCCCGCGATCGAGCTGTGTACAGATGTCGTGTCGACTTTCAAGTGTCGCCGACAAGGAATTACAGAGTTTCACTTGATGTTATTGGTAAGTAAGTTTTTATGTTCTATTTATAAGTCCGTGGGATCATGTACTCAATATATATATTCTCTCTTGAAGAAGAAAATAACATATGAAGAATTTGTGTGAAAACTAAATAGGATACAACATCGATTGTGAAAGTTTTATTTTTTCATTTTAATAATTTGTGTTTGTTTTAGAATGAAAGTCAAATGAACGAGATACCAATCGCGTTTATGTGATAATTTTCTAAAGTAAATGAACATAATACTATTATTTTAAACTTTTTTCTTCATTAACCACACTCGGCTCACGTTATTGGGAAAACAGTGCGGTGAAACTATTTTAATTAAAATAATGGAGCGGACATAATTGCAGACGAAATTGAGCTCCAATATTTGTTCCACTGCTATCTCAAAACTAAGTTAATTGCTATTACTTACAAAGTAATCGAATAGAAGAGCAATTAGACTACATAGGGCAGTTCAACACCGTCCAATTTGCAACCTAATTATCACATACTCGCAAAAGCTTTAATGTTGAAACGTTGCTATTAAATTCCATTGTTTTAGGAGAGCAGATATTCTCTACTTTAACGTCTGTATAATTTAACCGAGACACGGAAGGCAATTCACAAAATTTAGGATAGGGGCAATAAAGAAGACCCTTTCTTTATTGTAGATACCTGAAAACTATATTCGTATCTCGGAAACGATCTCGAAAAAGATAGGCGAAACTCTTAAATTCTCACCTAATCTCGCGTCGGTATCTGTTCTCCCTTTTTTGTGTTTTAATAAAATAATTCAAGCTGGAATAGTAGGGAACAGAGCTATGAAAAGTCGTCGTGCTTCGGCAATCTCGATAAAAACTAGTACGATCGTAAACTTGACCCTCTCTTATCGCAGTCGAATCTACACGGAAACTTTGGGGGAAGTCCAGAAATGCGTTGGGATGATTTACGTTTGCCTTTTGCCCTACAACACTAAAAATTTGGGTCAGACGGAGAATTAAAATTTTATGCGAAATTCGAGATGCCTTAGAAGGTTTCCTCGAATAACTTTAATGTTGAAAGGGATTACCTGGTTATCTCACGAGCCTCGTAACTTTTACGATATTTGTTGGATGTTACATTTTGTTTTATAGTTGAATTAACGGGAATATCAATTATGAATACAAATAAATATTGAACATTTTACAATCAATTTACAAATCTTTAATGGATCCATTTTTATTTTTACCAAATATTTTCTTTGCATTTCAATCATGAAGTTCAACAATCATTGCTTTGCGCTACGAAATATTCTTTTTACCTATTTGTTCAGAATGTATGGGTTCATCAGAATTAAATTGAAGTTCTTGTTTGTTTATTTGCCAATTTAGTTCTGGCTCGAGGGTGTGATTGCCGAAACACGGATACAGGTTGTTATCTTTGTCTGGCGAAATTTTGTTTCCGGGTGTTCTTGTGATTTATGATAAACAACTGGGACTTACCTACACCTATTATGGTAATTTTGAACAGAGAGTATTGTTGTAGAATTGTAGAATTTAGGAAGAGAAACCATTCAAAATCAAACAGTCAACCATTCGTCGACCTCATCGTCGCTTCCCAAATGCGAGCCTATTTTGCATAAAAATTAGTACCCAAGCTGTACCCAAGTGTCAGTATAAATCCAGACTCGACATAGTGATCTACTAGTCAGTCGCACAGCAGTATACATTTCTCAAACATTATACGCAACTTAGCGCATCTCACTTTATTATGTAAAGCCAAATAAAATATCATCATCATCATCATCAGCCGGTATCAGTCCACTGCTGGACGTAGGCCTCTCCCAAGATACGCCACTGAGCCCGATCTTCGGCTCTTCTTCTCCATTCACTGCCCACCGCTTTGCGTATATCGTCACTCCACCTGGTCACAGGGCGTCCTACACTACGTTTGCCAATTCGCGGTCTCCACTCCAAGACAAGTTTAACCCAACGATTATCAGTCCTGCGGCAGATATGACCAGCCCACTGCCACTTCAGTTTGCTAATCCGTTGAGCTATGTCGATCACTTACATAAAATATAAATATCAACTTTACCAAAGTTGTGGCAATCATGTCGTAGTAAATATTTCTTCTAGTTTTTTTTTTAAATCCCATCATATTACTGCGTTGAAAGCAGAACACACAAAGTAATATTTGGTATACGAAAACATACAAAGTAAACGCCGTGTTTTTCAGTTCATTCATGATTGCATTTCAGTTCAAAGGCTTCACGATTGTACGCGTGTCTGCGAGATTTAAACTCTACTGAACTAGAGAAAACTCCACAATCTATTTAATTATGATATAAATTCGCTTTGAAATACGCCAAATGTGACACACGAATCTGGATTGAGATTACCAAGATGGCTAGTCATTCAGAGGGTTGCCAGCCTTCTGGAGCGATACTTCTTTGATGAGATGCCCTCTTTTTTCTATTTGTAGTTTTAGATTGTACTCTTTTATAAATATTTTCATGAGCTTAATCTATAAAAATATTATAAAGTAGATTTTTTTGTGTTTCGTTGTTTGTAACGAATAGGCTCCGAAACCACTGGACCGATATTGATGAAACTTAGTATGAGGATACATTATTTCATTAGGAATAACATAGTCTACTTGGGAATGAACGCGTGTGAAATCGCAGAGCGCTGCTAGTCAGAAAAATTTATAGATTTTACCTCTATAATACTATTATTTTATGTCTTTACATCTTACCTTTCAAATCAACAGATTGAAATACACGTATACGGAACTCAACAACGACCTTTTCCTTCTTCTTGAAAGATTAAACCTAATCTTTACAAATATTTGCATATATTATTTTGTAAAAGACGAAATGATCCGTTAGATATTGGCTTAGGATCAATATCCTTTCAAATCTATTACATTTTTTATTCCTTTACAGAATTGCCAAGTAAACCCGTGATATTTGATGAGTTCGGTAAGGAGGTGCATGGCACAGCGGGGCCTTACAATGAAGGGGGTGATTTTAAACTTATTTGCTCCGTCAGTGGAGGTGAGTTACGGAAAACACATTATTTTATTTATCTAACACTGAATACATTTTTTAGTCTGTAACCTTAATATGGTAGCTAGTTTAAAGATAGAATAGAATAGAATAGACATTTATTGAAAGATAAGTTTGACAATATATAATCTTTGCAAAAATCTAGGTATACTAATGTTGTAGAGAAAAAAGATTTGATTGTTTGTTTGTTGGCATTGAATTGTATACTATTTGGCCTCAAAAGTACGTATGTAGGTGTTCGTATAGGTACAATAATTCATTGGCAATGCTAAAGACTACTTTAATCTCGGTAAGCCCATGGAATCGAGATTAACGCGAGCGAAACTGCGGAGCGCTGCTACTAATAGATAAAGATGATCAAAAATTCCTCATGTTTTATATCTCCTATTGCGGAAAAAAGCAACCGCTACTTTATTTCTTGGCATGAGGGAGATAATTTGATTGTTGACGTCAAAGGAAAGGACAAATGAAAATTTAGCCGTAACATTTTGAAGATGTCCATTACTGCGAGTAAACCGATTCCAGGAAAACCTTGCGTTTTTCTCGGTGTTCCTTAAATAAACCTTTTTATGTCTAACAATAGGTATTAATGACATAATTAAAAATAAGATTGATATTTATACCGTCACTATAAATAGAAATGTTTACATTATTTTAGCTAATACTAGCGACCGGCCCCGGCTTCGCACGGCTATATTATGCATGTATTATAGATATAAACCTTACTCTTGATTCACTCTATCTATTAAAATAAACCGCATCAAAATCCGTTGCGTAGTTTTAAAGATATAAGCATACATATGGACATAGGGACAGAGAAAGCGACTTTGTTTTATACTATGTAGTGATTATGACCTTTCTTTCTTTTCGAGTTAATGACGTTCGACTAGTCACATTTTTTCCGCCAAGTAGTTAGCCACTGCAACTTCAGAAGCCTTGGCTTTTATGACCTGACGACCTGATTCGTGAAAATATATTATTGTTTTCAGAGTGAATATTTTTAAGGCCCGAGCCGAAAGCAAGGGCTGATAACTGCACAACAACGCAGCAAAAAGATTATTATTGTATTTCACTTGTATAACATATTATTGCCAGTATATAAAATAATATGATAGAAATACAGAAAACACTTTATTTAAAAATGGAAAGTCTAAAATTATACGAATGGGCGAATTGAGACCTAATATAAAAGTCTGACTGCATTCACAAATCAGGATATAAATTATAAAATGTTTTTATAATAGATCTATTCGGATATTAGAGGTTTAATACCTTAGCTGTCTGATTATTTCGATATTATACTCTAGAAAATCTAGATCAAAGCTGTAGGAGTTTAATAGGAAGAGGTTCATTTTAGTTACGCTCTTTATTGTGTGCTTCACTACATAGTATAAAACAAAGTCGCTTTCTCTGTCCCTGTGTCCCTATATCCCTATGTTTGCTTAAATCTTTAAAACTACGCAACAGATTTTGATGCGGTTTTTTTAATAGATAGAGGAAGGCGTATATGTATAATACATGCATAATATAGCCGTGGGAAGCCGGGGCGGGTCGCTAGTATGAAATAAAAAATAATACTTAAAACGGTAGGCCATCTTACAAATATAGTCAAAACATATTAGACTAAAATGGCCTATGGTTTTTTTTGAGAGTGATCGATGATTATTTTTGACTAATCACATGCGCGTCTTACGTTCTTTCGATGAAACGAAAATAAGTGTAATAATGCTTGGATGAAATAAACTTAGTGATATAGTGTATAAGTGTGTAATGTAATTTGGCGTAGTGAACCCACGTCCGTCAGCGGGCGGAAACTAGATGATAAAAATACTGTTTTATAACACCATCAATTCTTTCAGGAGTACCAACCCCAAAACTGCAATGGCTACAAGACGACAATGTCCTAATGACATTGAGTTCAAGCGATCTCCAACCGGCAGGGCTAACAAGAACTTTAGTATTAATACTGAGGAACGCAAGTAGAGAACACTTGGGTTCTTTATTTACTTGTACAGCTGATAATACATTGTTGGCTCCACCGCAGAAAGCAACTGTGAAAGTTGACCTTTATTGTAAGTACCTATTAAAAATAACATTAAATATCGTAAAAACTTTAACAAATATTACTGTTTAAGTAAATTCTAATAATTTTATTATAAGCTTTATTTAAGTATTTATACTTAAAGGGGGTCTCCCAACGATTATTTTAATAGGAAATACGTTTTTGGTTAATGAAATAAACGAATTATTTATTATTTATTTATATAAAATAATATTTTTTAATAAAACGGTTATATATTTTTACTACCAAAGTTATATAAAACGGGATATTTATCAAGTCAATCTTGTGAAAATGGTGCATGTAACAGCTTCAAAATACTGAGCTCTTCAATTCAAAACTAAAAACAAAGTAAATACACCATTTTTAAAATAAATTTTATATTACTTACATTTCAAGGTATTAAAATTTTGTACAACAAAACAACAGGTACAATAATTCAAAATAAATTTAAGTAGCACAATTACTATTTAAATAAAAAAATATTAAACTCGATTTGGAAGTTTGATTTAATTGTGGTTACAGTTAAGTACCAATTTAACAGCAATTAAGATTTAGTAATAAGTACATAATAAACTTATAATAAAAAACGGTAACGTCAAGTTATTCACGCTGGATACGAATTTCGTGTGTAACTTTTACTAACTTAAGGCGACTTGCATTCGAAATCAGTAACAGTACTATTCAATATACTCTGTAAAAGGGTTTCTTCACCCAATGTTAAATTCATGTACAAAATGTATTTCGACAAGAAAATATACTTTGGCGAAACATAATGCGTTTGCCATTCGCTTTTGTGGTAGATACGACAAGCCAAACTATGTTTCTACGAGTTACATTATTGAAAAGGCGAAATTTCTTTTGCCTCTACAAATGCCTCAACGTTCTTAACTAAAAGAAAAGAAAAAAATACGTTTTTTTTTTCTTCTCTTTTTTGCTTTGTTGTGACATTGTAAAAGGCTGTCGTGACATAAAACGGTCTTGAGAGCAATCATGTTAATACAGTATTCTTTTCTGGAATACTCAACTTTATTGTTTGAGCAATTTGGAGTTTGTGTGCGAGAGAGTTCGTAATTAGGGTGCACTATTTTGAACTTTATATTTGGCTCGAAATAATAAACTGACATTATTATTTTCTTTTTATATTTGCTATAAATTTTTTTTGTCTATATTTGCGCTCTGTATCGAGCGCCATATTCACGAGGCTGGAGTTTTGCGGGTACCTCTATTGACAATTTAAGTAACTTGTTTGCTGCGTAAATTGCGTGCCACAACCCATGGTAAAACCTATTTTGAAAACATTTTTATTAAGTTTTGTTTATTAGTATAACAGTCTTACTTATCGTACTTACTTAACGTATACTTAGTCGTACTTATCCTACCAGTTTATCCAAAAAACCTAAGGATATCATTGAAATTTGACTTTTATAAAAGACTATAACGAGGTCTTGAAAATCAGAAGTGGTCATTTTCTAAACCAAATATTCAGAACCATCTTTATATAATTATGTAGAAAAATCCGATCCAAATAAAATGAATGACACTTAAGGGTAGTCTATTCATTCGCTTAAAAACGAGGGGCATTAAAAATAACCCGGTCTATTTCTATCGTCTCTGATCGCTCACTTACTCGGAAAAATTCTTAATTCTATTAACTATTATTTATTTCTGGAAATAAATTCCAGAACTAAATTCTGACGATTTCCGAGTAAAATATTTGCGAGTAAATTGACTTATAATCTTAAAATTCTATTTATAGAAAAGGTAGGTTAAATTGAAAAGAAGCCACAAGAAACTCAAAAACGCGGGTTATGAATAAATCTATTGAATATCCTTATCAAAGTCAAAATCTAAATTATCATTCATTTTGATTAATTCACATGAAATCACTTCGAAACGTCTTAAAACGAATTTAGGATGTGTGCCTTCGGAACGCGGCCACTAATTAGATGATGGCACAAGAAACTCAGGGGCTTTTTTTTATAATCATGGTATTTTCTAAGGTTTTCGCGATTTGAACTCATAATTATATATTTTTTTAACGGATACATTCGCTTTTTTATTTTTGTTTTAAACCTGACGTTTCGTGAACTTTGCAGATCCCATGATCACAGGTAGACTGAGATTCGTCTTATATCCGTTAAAAATAATAAATATTTCTGAAGATATATTTGAATCGTGAATTTGATATATATTTATATTGAATTGTTATTTTTATAAACTCCTAGTACAAACCACTATTGCCAAGGCTGTATTGAATACAAAGTCTAAACAGCAAAACCCTATTCTGGCCATTAAATATACACTAGTCCATCGTTTTTTTTCCAGTCCATGAGAGGTTTGAACCATTAAAAAAATATAATAAATAATAATAATAAATATTTATTTCTAAAGTAGGTACAATGACTTGGGTAACAGCAAATAAAAACAAACAAATCAATACAGCTTTTGTCATGTATGATGACATGAGCATTGAGCAAGTACCCTTAGGGAACTCTGTCCCCCACACTAGGTCTCTAATGAGCCTGTACAGCGGGGTTACAGCGACAATGAGAAATAGTTGAAAGAAAATGCCATATAACCGCTTTATATTACTAATGAATTATGACTTTCATTTGAATATTATTTGTTACAGTAAAACCTTTAACTGTAGAAATAATGTCGAGAGAACAACCTCTATCAGTCGGTAGAGAAACAGAGTTGTGGTGCAAATCAACTGGTGCACGACCATCGGTGAACATCACCTGGTGGCTTGGAGGGAAACAGTTGAAGTCTCATACTAAACAATCGGTAAGCAACATTCGTCTGGACGACTTTTCACTTGCTAAACATTTATTTTTTCTTTTTTTAAGCTATTGCATAGCTTTTATCGCGGGCTTTGAGCGCGGCGACCGAATCAAGAAATTCCGTAACGAAAATAAAACCTAACACCCCCCACTCCGCCTACCATGTAGCGCAGCCGAGTATTCGCTTAACGTTGTATCTATATGGTACGACTGTACGAAGCTTGCACGATGCAATAGCTTTACCGTGGCACAATAAAAAATACATGACCATACTTACTACTTGCCAGTGTCATGTATTTTTTATTGTTAAGTCTATTTTAATTCAATTTGCTGTGAAGTGTAATTTACACTTTAATTGCAGAGTTTTTGTGCTGTGAGGGCTGTGTGGGTTTTGTGTGTCCCACTCCTCCTACTCTCCTCCTAACGGCTTCTTATACAGTTACTTTGTTGTTTTAAAGATACATTCTTCAGTTTTCTTTTAGGTTTTTTGTTAGGTTTTTAAGTATCTTTCGACCTAGTGTTTGTTTATCATCTGCCTTTTTCTCTGATTATATCAATTATCTATCTAATTTAAAGTAAATGGCTATTTAATCAAGATTAAAAATAATTGCAGACTTTTGTGAAAACATTCCACCTAAAAAAAATCTACTAACGCACTTTTTATGAAAGCTTACTGAAATATTAGATTATACAATCTTATTTTTCTTTTTATAGTTAATAATATAGTTACATACTTCACAGGGTCTGAAAGACACGAACGAGACACAGTCGCTACTGCAATGGGTGCCTTTGAAAGAGCACAATGGGCTAGTGCTTATCTGCAGAGCGGAGCATTCTAAATTCGACCGCTTCACTATTGAGAGCAAGCTGCCTCTAAATATATATTGTAAGTTTATGCCTTTTAGTTTTATAAGTAGCTACGTTCTTGCAGATTTACGAAGATCAAATACAATGACAATTTTGATAGAAGATTTAATATCGTAATTTTAGAAAGATGAAAATAAGGATCTGTCTTCATTACATTGCAACATTAAATATTGTTTTATTGTATTAATTAATTTCACAAAAAATAACACCGAAATCGGACAATGTTAAGGGGAGAAATCCGTGCCGGGTTCAGTGCGACAGCGGGGCCTCCGAGCAAACTATGGTCTACCTCTTGACCTGCCCCTCCAACCCTAATAGCTGTACATTGGCTGACCTGATGTCAGCTAACAACGCCAAAGACCTGGCAGCTCACTGGAGTGGGCGGATCTGACCCTACCTCATCAATTCCCTTTAATTTGTGCTATCGATACGAAGAAGAAGAAGAAGGGGAGAAAAAAGCTATTTAGTTTATTTTTGTATGTAAAAGTATGCGGTATGAAATTTTCTTAACTGATCCATATCCAGTAAAAATATCGAGACACAACAATGACTAAAGATAATGCGATATAATGCTGACCAATGAAAATAAAATAGACAGATAGATTAACACTTTAATGCAGCATAAAAACAAAAAACAAGTGATGCTGTGAATGAAATGTCCCAAAAGTTTAACTTTCAAAGCAGATAATATTGTGTTATCACTAAGTATATCGATTTCTAATGTAGAGGTTAAATCATAGAGTCAACCCAAAATTAAATCACAAATTTATTAAATGTTATTCAAATCCATTTTGAATGCTTGAGTGATTTGATTTAGATACACATCTCAACTTGTCAAATTAGTACACGCTTGAAGTGTTTAAAATATATTTTATATTACAGGGTTTGTAGATCAGTTTTATGTGATTTAATTTTTTTTTAAATCGGTTTTGAAATTTTGTTATCAATTATGCCTGTCGTCTTTAACTAAAATCGTTAAATGTTTGCATGATATTATGTTATTTTTCTTTAAAACAATATCGTAATTTTGGTATGATATTTAGACGAAAATGAAAGGACTGAATGCCGTCAATGATTTAATATATTAATAAATAATATCATTATTTTTTTATAAATATACCGGGTGTACAAGAAAATGGAACTGCTTTGCATGGAGGTGGTAGACCTTGGTACCCCTTAGCTATAAAAAAAAGTTTCAATTGGAAAAAGGATTCCGTTTCCGAGATATGTAAGTTTAAAGTATACGTGTCAAACACGCTTCGCCTTAACAGGCATCATGTAGGTATTAAACAGCTGAATCGCGAATAGGTACGAGTAGGTAGGTAGGTATTTACTTTGTAGCGCGAGCGCACTGTGTAGGTATATCAGTTTTTCAATCGTTTGTCCTTGTCTAAAATAAGAAGCACATTTTTGTGAGGTTGTTACCCGACTTCGTGACAAAAGCGAGTAGTTTGTGTTTGCATTAATTTAGGGTTGATTATGAAAGTAAATCCACTGACCTTTTGATAAAGTTGCCGTAGTAGGTTTTCCATAGCAGACACTCTTTTAAGATTTCGCTTGATTACACCACAAATCAGGTAGATTGCTTTAAGATTTCACTTGTGTTACTTTGATTACACCACAAATCAGGTAGGTACCCTTAAGATTTCACTTGTGTTACTTTGATTACACCACAAATTAAGTATGTACTCTTAAGATTTCACTTGTGCTATTTTGATTACACCACAAATTAGGTACACTCAATTTTTTTTCACCCACTAGTTGGAGCTTAAACGGATGCTGCTTATCTTTCTTCAAAACCCTGTGGACGGTTGTATGAGGAAGCTCCAGCAATCTTCCCGCCGACCTTGTGCTGTCCTCAGGGTGCTCGTCAAAGTGCTCCAGGACCACATTTTGAATAAGTTGGTTTTGTACGCCACCGGAATCATTTGCGCGGGAAGCAAAACTCCCAAAATCTCTCAACCTCTGAACGACCCTTAGTATAACTCTGCCATCTGATGGCACGTGAGTATCCCTTCGATGACCAAAGTACTCTAAGTACAGACGTAACGCTTCATTTTGGTTCCCACAAGCCATGCCGTAGGCTAACACCATGTCCGTGTACTGGACGTTGGTAAATCTAAAAAAAGGCATTATGCACCACGTAAACTAACTGGGTATCACCACTAACTATCACCACACGCGGTAGTAGTCTAAACACGGTAAGTACTTAATAAGTAATAATTCGCACTTGTCACTCATACGATATCCCGGAATAGACTGACATAAAAAATCAAAACGGTTATTGAGCCGCAGGCGGCTCGGTGTGTTCAAAATAGTGTTGCCGATCAATAGAAAGTTCGATAGTATCGATAGTTTTTCAATAGTCTATCGATAGTCATCTACCGCAAGAATATCGATGATATCGATAGTTCAGAATGAGGCTATACTATCGATAGTTTATTCTTCGCGAGCAACAATACTATCGATACTAAGAATACTATCGATTGTATCGATAGTTTCTCAATAGTGTATCGATAGTCATCTACAGAAAAAATATCGATAGGCTTATCGATAGTTTAAAATGAGGCTATACTATTGATAGTTTATTCTTCGCGAGCAACAATACTATCGATAACATCGATATCGATAACATCGATAGTATTGTTCTAAATCAATAATTCTTCGTTCTAAGCTATCGAAAGTATCGATACTTTGGTGCTATCAGATACTATCGGTTGATTAAAAAATATCGATAGTCAAACTGTCGATAGTTCGGAAACACTATTTTAAAACGAAACCGTCTGCGCGCGGGCGGCGCCTTTGAGCGAAAGGCGCGAGCGAAAGGCGGCGTTCGCGCCTTTCGCTCAAAGGACGCCGCGCCCGCCCGCCCGCCAAATAAAACACAGGGACGAATTTTGATTGCGATTAAAATTACCTACTTACATTTTTTTTCGTCTGAAAGAAAACTATGGTTTTAATAGATGGCGCTGCAATCTTATTGTTGTTCCTGATCAAAGGCAACAGACCAGGGGAAAAACTTTGAACAGACTTAGTAAAGGACTTTAACAGGAAGTTTTTCTTCTCCGATGGATTATGATCTTTCATTTACAAAAGAGCGTCAAGTATCTTACCTTTTTTTAAATGAGATTTTAAAAATCCTAGGTACTTATGTTAGTTCCTCAAAGGATAATCCGGTGTTTTTAGTTGTGGCATATGGCCCATGGTAATGTTCCTAATCGGTACCAAAATGACAATAAAAACAAACAGAGCTGGATCGAAATGTGTAAGTACCTACTTTAATACTAACAGCAACATTTTTCCTACCTTAATACATCCCCTTTTGTCGGTATTCTTTACATGAATAGTGCAATGCTCGGAAGGCCTAATCAGCTGATCGATGTTGTTAAGGCGATACGCACCTTGCTTTTGCGGCGTAAATTTGTGTTTTTTTCAAAATCTAATGGGAATTTTGAAAAATAAAAAAATGTTTCGAATTAAGTTTCGTTTACCTGATATGTTTCAACCAGATTTATTTAAAACGTACGACGAAAAAACGAAAACTTTAAATTTACATATCTCGGAAACGGAACCCTTTTTCCAATTGTTTTTTTTTTTCATAGCTGAGGGGTACCAAGGTCTACCACCTCCATGCAAAGCAGTTCCATTTTCTTGTACACCCTGTATAGGTATATAAATAAATTAATATTAAGATTAAAATAGAAAATCAAATCCATTACCTATTGAATATTAGGTATGTGTGTAGGTCCCTCTTGCATAATAATAATGTAATCATTTTAATTAATTTATAATTCGTAGTTAATTATGACGTACTTATTCAACCTATTAACCTTATAAATTAGTCAATGCAATTAGATTTATTATTGTTTTCCGTAGAGGATAATCTCCTAGGCACTGTATTATGTTAAACCATAATATTATAGGTACCTAGTACCTACCCATTTAATACATATTTTCTGATTGTGATCGTTTTGTAAAAACAAACATTATTTTATAATAATAAATTTAGTTAGGATACACTTTCAAACGGAAAGGAGTTCTCGTTTTAAAATTATACCAAAATATCCGTATAGATCTAACCTACAAATTTTATGGAATATTTGCATAAAAACAACAAATTAATTTATGCAACCTCCTCCTCACCTCAGCCTTTAAATCCCATGTGGAGGGCATGTGTGAATAAAATCATATGGAGGATAATTTTTTTAATAAAAATAGTACCTAATAAATAGAAATGTATGGTCGGTATAAAAATGGCCTATTACAGTTTTAAAATCCAAGCAAATAATGCAAACTATTAACAAACATATCAACTGCAGTAACAAAATTTCAAATCCACCAGATCCAAAACCCAGATTACTTAAGAGAAAAAACACTTAAACCGGATCGTTCTTCGTGGTCTTGTGTATTTTCCGAGCTCCTGCCAACAACCTTTATATTAAACTACTAGAATTTCACACTACAACGTCAGTGAAGAATCTAATATTGTTTGTTGCAGATATACCAGAGGCAACCATACGTCTCGGTTCTAAAATGAATCCAAACGATATAGAGGAGGGCGATGACGTTTACTTCGCTTGTGAAGTCGACGCCAATCCTCCAGCTTATAAAGTTGTCTGGGAACATAATGTGAGTTGACTGAAAATGATAGGTTGATAAGACATTTCTAGATTTATATAACTTGCTGCAGTAAAGTCCCTTTCTCTGTTATTACAATTGTAAATTTTAGTTTAGCGAAGATGATTCGAACAAATTTAGTTTTAAACCAAGACTTACATTAAAAGTACTTCTGAAAATTGTAATATTATTTAGCCATGTTTTATAGGCGGTGTCGGACTAGTAGTAGATACATTGACTTTCATTCCGAAGGTCGTTGGGTTTGAATCTCAGTCGATGGGCATCAAAAAAAATTCTTAGCAAAAATATATTTTATGTGCGCTAATTAAATTACTCGCGGTGAAAGGAAACATCGTGACTTAACTCCCGGCTTAGTTGACTCTCTAGGAACTTCAAAATTCGAAATATATAATGCAAAAAAAAAAAATTGCCAGTTGACAAGTTAATCAAGTCTCGACCGTATTTGTGGCTGAATTGAACATACAATAAAAGTCTAATTCTCGACCGCAATCTAGATTTGACAGCAATCTTGATTTAAAATCAATATTAAAATCACTACATATTTCACAGGGTGTCCTGCAACAGCATAATCTGGCTAACGGTGTGATTGTCACTGGTAACACTAACTTGGCTCTACGTAACGTGAGCAGACACCAAGCAGGGGAATATAGTTGTATAGCGTCCAATGTTGAAGGTGATGGAAGGTCCACACCTATACAAATGCAAGTTGTTTGTAAGTATCTATCTATCTTTAAACATAAAATTTGGAAGTCCTGAATAATTGACTGCCTGATATTTCAACAAAAAGCTTAATTCAGTGAATGGATCAAGCTAATTAAAAAATTTAGTCTATGGTCTAATAAATAATGTCGTAAGGATTTAATGTATAATCGTATTAAATTATATCAAAATCGGTTTAGTAGTAGCAGTGTATTGTATATTCAGTATGATAAAATATTATACAAAGTTTAAAAAATTAGCTACCTATGTCTTTACTTTTTATAATTATAAACATAGGTATTTATAATGTTGTGGAAGATAGGTATTTATGTAAAAAAATTAGTGATTTTTTTAAACGATTTGTGTCTTGGATATCTCTCGATTTTTTTTAATTTTGGGAACAGTTAAAAAGGTTGTCCAGGCTCATAACGTTAATGTTTTTTCAGATCGACCCATATGTCGGAAAAGAGAGATAAAATTGATAGGTGCAGCGTTACAAGAACCTGCTACTGTTGTTTGTGAAGTAGATTCGTTTCCACCACCCGACAACTTCGAATGGGCTCTAAACAACTCAGCTGGTTACGTAAAAGTAGATAGCGTAAGTCGATCTTCATTTCATTTTAATTATTACTTTAAGAAAACAACGAATCCCTCTTAAGAGTATTTAAGACGTTAAATTAAATTAGCACACAAATCATTAACATTTGGTTAAAAAGTATTACTTTGAAAAATGATTAAGTAGCCTCTTGAAACGAAAGGTTATTAAATTAAAGGGGTAAGAAAATTACCTGCTTTCCATTTTTCGTGAATTTACCTTCATCATACTTATTTTAGATTTCATACTAACACTGTAGTTATTGGTCCCACGTTGGGCACCAATTTATATAGTACTAGAATGATGAAATCATTGGCGCCCAACGTGGGGCGTCCATATAGTTTTGTCATCATCTAATAAAATGGGGGGAGCGACGTAGCGTGTACTACAAAGCATGCTACGAGTGGCAATTTGCGTTTTTTTATTGACTATAAATATTTTATATTACTGTTTTGTATCAGCTACTGACACAACAATTATTATACAAATTGGGGACCACAATTACAAATACCTACTTGTGGTCACTAATTTGAAAAGGAATATCATAATGACGGACCGATCTCTTTTCAAATTACTATATAATATAAACCCTTATTCTAAATTTTAAGTGTACGGTTATTATTTTTGCGATTCCTTCAAATACAATTAACAGAGATCGGACATTCACTTCATATCTAAAGTCAATTTAGATTGTGTAGCCGAAAACCAAATGCGGGTTGAGTGACGGATGACAGGACAAACGGAAACCATTGTCCTAAACCGGCTTTGTCCCTATTATCTTGTCACTTTAAACGGAATCTTTAGATTGTAAATTATCTTTGGACTAGTTTTTTTTAAATCGAAAGTCATATCATTGCATTCATTAATTGTTTCCTCGTTTAAGATTGCCCCTTAATGTGTGTTGTTTGTATTTTTATTTAAATATAACTTAAATAACCGGAATAAAAATCATTAGTTGAGATTTCAGAATAACTATTTCTTGATTTTTATATTCTCATAAAATAAACTTTTATTATTTGTATACGAATTAATAGCGTTTAGCTCCATTTTGGAGATTGCATGACGTGATCATAAAACATTAGAACTTGAAGATATGTACCAAAGATTTTTCAAATCGGAGTTTAACTGCATTCATTTCGTTTTAATTTTGCAATGTTTTATAGCCTGACGTTTCAAAAATGTGTTAAGTTCAGTAACAATAGTTTTGATGGTGACGAATAAAGGTACATACAGTTATACCGTTACATTGTATTTTAGAAGACTTGAAGGATATGAACATGCAGTATTGACCAAGGTGTCTTGAAACATAAAGTACCTATGTATTATAATATATGATTTTCCTTATTTTGACCAAATGCTAGAATTACATAGGTATTATTACACAACTTAACAGTTAGTAGTAGATAGTATTGGTAAACACACTTGAATATTATTTCAGTGATGTTTCTCTTTATTCTTAGCACAATAAATAAATGAAATAAAATGCTTGTTTAGGCATTGCAGAGATTGGTTCTTCTTCCTGTCCTTATACAAATTTATTTATGGTTGGCGCAGTACGTTTTCTTCTCCGATTCACTCCAAGTAGTCGTCATCTCATCGTTCACATTCATCTCTCTCATATTTTGTGTCACGCAAGCTATCTTTGCTCAGGTCCTCTCTATTAATTGTTATCACTCTTCTAGTCACATGCGTCTCTTCTCTCCTCGTTACATGGTCATACCAAATCACATTTACTTTTTCAGTAACTAGTGCTACTTTCAGGAGCTACTTTAATACTTATAAATAGGTACTAAAAACAAATTTCATTTCTAGGACCGTTTCTCAATCGAAGCTAAGGAAGGCAAATCAGTACTAACATACACACCAGTCTCGGAAATCGATTACGGTGTTTTGTCATGCAGAGCGAGCAACCTGGCCGGTCAGCAAATGTCACCGTGTGTTTACACGCTCCTTCCGGCCACTAGGCCTGACCCGCCGGCAAATTGTACCGTCTACAATCTCACGCACGATTCTCTAGATCTATTGTGTTTACCAGGTAACCTTGGCCTTTGATTAATTCAGTTGTAGTACTAAATAAAGAAACAGTTTATTTTTTTACCTGACTGCGGCAAAGCTAAAAGGGGGTTATGTTTTTAGCCCGTACACAGCAAAAAAGATTTCTTGAAGCAATAACGGTTACATATCATAATAACTAAGTTCAATATAATTATGTTCGAAATAACTACGGTCATAATACCTACTGTTTAAAATACCTAATGGTTGTTTCACATATTTTTGTAATAACTAATGAACGAAATACCTAATGTACGAAACAACTACGGTTAATTGAACTATGTTCATTATAACTATGTTCGAAATAACTACAGTCATAATACCTACTGTTTAAAATACCTAATGGACGAAACACCTACGGTTAATTTAACTACAATAAATTCACCTACGGTTTATTCAACTACAATTAATTCATTTATGGTTTTCACCGACGGTTTAAAAAAAACATAAAAAAAACCGAGTGAAATAGATAGAATTCGTTTCTAGCGTTGTGGTCGCAGTTCTAACATAAACCTAACCTATCCATGTCGGTTCTGGGTAGGGAGTTTTCCGGGTCTTTATATGTTGCCCCGTTTTTTACCTATTTGACTTGGTTAGGGCAGCATATAAAAGTCCACCCGGAAAACTCCCTACCCAGAACCGACATGGATAGGTTAGGTTTAAGTTAGAACTGCGATCACAACGCACGAATTCTACCTATTTCACTTGGTTAGGGAGCGTGTATTTTATTAATTAGATTTTTTTTTAAACTGTAGGTGTTTCGTACATTAGATCAATCGTTCGTTAGCTCAATTAATTTTAGTTGAATCAAACTTAGGTATATTAAACAGTAGTTAGGTATTATGAACCGTTAGGTATTATGAACATATGTGAATTGACCGTAGTTATTTCGAACATAGTTATATTGAACTTAGTTATTATAATGTGTAGCCGAATCGACCGTTAGGTATTATGAACTTATGTGAATCGACCGTAGTTATTTCGAACATAGTTATAATGAACTTAGTTATTATGATATGTAACCGCAATAACATATAACCCTCTTCTCGCTCTAACGCTAGAGAATAATTTCTTGTTTTAACTGTATGTTAATTTGTTTCCGCACAGGTTTTTAAACTGCTTATTCGACTATAAGGAACCCATTATACTCGTATAACTATTCAAAGTAGCAAAGCGAGTCGATGTAACCCTGCTTTACGTACAGTCTCCTTTGAGACCTAGTGTTGAGGATAGAATTCTCTAAAGGACCTACGTAACACCTAACTATTAACAGTAGCAATGGCTATACATAAAAGCTATTCAGTATAAACATGTTTATTATATTATGTTTAATAAATTAAATTTGATGTGTTTAGCATTTTTTGTCCTGAACAAAAACATTATAATTATAACTAAATTATGTTGTTGAAAAATAAAGCAAATGTTACAAAAAAACAAAATTTTAATCTTTATATCGAAATTATTTTATTTATTATAGTATAGATAGAGTATATTGGGTAAAAATATTTTTAAATAATGTAACAAAAATATTAATTTAGAATTTTAACCGTACACGGTCCACAACTAAATTTATTTAAAACTGGACATCTATTTATCATGTTGGAATATCGAAATAAACAAAAAACAAAATTAAAAATATTATACTGTTTTTAATAACTTTGGTAGTAATAAAATCTTTTATGTTATTGCGACTAAACGCTACACCAAAGGGACAACGTTTGACGCATGATTGGGTAGTTTTTAATTCTATCTCACAAAGCCAATTTGCCTCGGTCCGTCTGAAGTATGCTAATCCAAACTTTTATTGCTTGTACTAGCAGCTTTCATTAGACTACATACATACATTTTTGCTTTTTGCAAAATCTAAAGATGATTCTAGGAATCGAAGTTAGTCAACTTATGAAATATTTTCGTGGAAAATCTCGAAATCGCGACCTCCCGCTTACCGTGCGGTTGCGCTTAATTATGTGCATTTCAATTTCTAAAAAAAATGTTTGTTTCTTATGAATTAAGACTTGTAACAAGGGGTCGGGTAGAAAATATGCATCATAGAACTCTAAAAATGAAGGATTTAGATTAGGGCTCTTGATTTTCTAACCAAATTCCGAATTTTTCGATACATTGTGTTAGCAAAATTTAGAATAATCCCTGGCCTAAAACAAGTCAAAGTTTGTTGAATCCTAAAGATATCAAATGTCAAAAGCATATCTCTTTGACAGGATACGAAGGTGGACTCCAATGTGTTTATATAGCCGAAGTATGGGCCAATGAAGGTCTTGTGGTAAACGCAAGTAATGGCGTAGCGTCTTGGAACCTTAGAAGACTTGGTGCCAAGAGGCATCTCCGATTGATAGTCTACTCTGCGAATGCGAGAGGAAGATCTGAGCATATAAGTTTCACTGTTGAAACTGCTCCGAGACTTGCACCGAGAACTGGTTAGTGGTGAATACTAACCGCATTTTTTTACACAAAATAGGCTTCCAATTTTTTACCTCGTATCACTTGATGGGAAGCGAAGATGAAATCGAGGATGTAGAAGGTACCCATTCACTCTACTGTAGAAGGTACTTCGAAATTATTAGATTGTATAATATTATGAATGTTGGTCTAATTACTTAATTCATGAGTTAAAAGTCTTAGAACATCATCTTAAGTGGGACCTTAAAGTACTGGTGAAGCTAAAAACATTATATGCTCTCTGCAATTTTGTTGCCTGATTGTATCTATCAAAAATGAAATAGGTACTTTTCAAAGAATATCCCGGATATAATTTAACAACCCACGCTTCACCGTTGTGCTCTTTACCAACTGACAGCGCTGTTCAGTTTAGTTCCAAAACTCCCGTCAAGGTCGTGGAGTTGAACTTCAAGAACTACCTAAGTGTAATTAAACTCAGAAAATCCATAAAAGTGTAGTACAGTATTGTTACATTTTTGCAGAAGCGCAAGAGGCATGGGAAGTAAATTGGGCAGTTGGCATAGTTTTGGCAGCAGCATTGGCTGTTGCAGTCATACTGTGTCTTGCACTTGCAGTCACCAGGTTAAGACATAGAGCTAGAGATTACGAAGGTAAGTTCTCTTAGAATCTTCTTCTTTTCTGTTATATATATAACTAGCGACCCGCCCCGGCTTCGCACGGCTATATTATGCATGTATTATACATATAAACCTTCCTCTTGAATCACTCTATCTATAAAAAAAACCGCATCAAAATCCGTTGCGTAGTTTTAAAGATTTAGGCATACAAAGGGATATAGGGACAGAGAAAGCGACTTTGTTTTATACTATGTAGTGATTATACTGTGCGTGTATAGGTCACTGAAATCCTCCTAAACGGCTGGACCGATATGAATTATTTTTTTTTGTATGCGTTTCATCATTCAGTCGGTGTAACAAAGTATGAACCAGTTGCACCTGTTCATACTCCGCTCCATACAAATTGTCCGACGTGTTGATACGATTGGTAGCAACTGCTTACGATTGGCCTAATGTGCAATGACTGAATAATCTAATAGCTGCAACCTCTTTCGTTTCTACCCCTTTTCTGTTTGTGTTATGTACCTACGTGACGTAGCCCATGATATTGACGCGTTTTTATTCTTGTTTTTTTAAATTGGTTAAGTCATTTAAAAGTTAAGAAGTTATATCATTACAACACCTCTTTTCTATTCTAAGCTAGATCTCGCTAATGTTTATTAAATGTATTCTGATTTCGTCATTTTTAAACACATTGTTAAATTTAAATATCGGAAACTGTCGGGACGGAACACTAAAATTTAAAAACGAGCTACATGGTGTTAGGTTTTGTTTTCGTTACGGAATTTCTTGATTCGGTCGCCGCGCTTAAAGCCCGCGATAAAAGCTATGCAATAGCTTATAAATATAGTCCTTTAATCATTGATGTATGTGATACAGGCATCAGCCTAGTGTGGGTAGCATAGATAAATTGTTGTATTATTGTGGATGTGTAATTAAGTATTTTCGTCACAGTTTTCGAGGTTAAATATTAAACCTTTTAGTTGAACGAAAGCTTTGTTTCAGTCACTTTGCCGACAATGAAGAATCAAAAGGTCATCGTTCCAAAGAGAAGTTCACTCAACGGTCAAGATGAAAGGAACCCTGATCTTATACCTTTAAGTAAAGGTAAGAACTTAAATACCTATTTCAAACATTAATATCAAAAATTAAAAAATCTAACCTAATTAAAACACAAAGGGTTGTCCGTAAATAATTAGGTACTTTTATTTAAGGAGTGATTCTGTAATTAAGAGATTTTAAAAAGGGATTAAGTATATTTTGTTCCTTAAGTTGGGGCAATTTAATGTGTCTTCAGATGGGTAATAAATAATTAAGAGGTTTTTAATAAGAAAAACGACCGCCATGATCAAAATGCAAAATATGTAATGCTTAATGATACCTTTTTAGAGGCGCAGTCCCCATATGGGGACCAGCGTTTTCACGCGACTATAACCTTTATTTCTATTATATTATTTAGAGTCTTTAATCCTATGAACAATGTATTACCGTAAATAGCACATTGAAATTTTCTATGGCTTACAATACTCAAAAGACTTGACGTCAAAACAAAAATTAGTAATAAATTACAGGTCGCCATTTTTTTAGGTGATTTTTTTATGGCTGATTGTTTATGTTTGTGGAAGTGTAAAATTGTGAAATTATAGGTAATTTTATTGTTTTATCATATGTTTTGTAGTGTTTGGGATACGGTAAAGCTATTTACGTAATCAGATACGTGAATTTCGTTGTATTTTTATTGCATTCATGATGGAAAGTCGGTAAGGATTTTCATGCATTTTTTATGCAATTTCCGTACAAATTTAGCTAAATATAATTGAAAATATGCTGCGTAGTCGTAAATATCTATTTACAATACACTATCGGATAGGTAAATTATCTAGCTAGCTAGTGGTGTTTACGGAAATAAGATAGGTAGTCTAAATCAATTTTGATAGGTATTTCGCTGACGTGCGAATTATTCGCGAAATTGCATCTAGATGCGCGCGAGATGCGCAGAATGCAGTTATCAACGGCGAAAAAAAACCGTTAAATCTCGGATTTGGGAGAGGTTAATACTGATGTGGCGACAAACTAGGTATTACTGATGTGCTCAATACATCGCTGGCAACTATATTATATTCAATAATTTTTAGCTTATTTTTAACTCTTGACTTAGTCGCAACTTTTCATTTAGGTTTTTTTTAACTATATTGTTAGTATAGTTTAAACCAAAATTTACAATTACTTTAATCGGCCATAGCTTAGTTATTTTATAGTACACAACTAACCAGGAGGCCGCAAGATTTTCCAAGACTATTTCGTTCCTTTAGACCTCATAACTTGTATTAAAACACACATTAAATACGAATTCATATTATCTCATCTCATTTACTGGAATTTAAACCCAATATACTATTGGGTTTGAGTCTATATTAGCATAAACTGGTCCTCTAATTCAAATACACCTAAAATTCTCTGTATAATTAGGATTAGCATAAAATAATGAGACTACGAGCACTAAATTATTTGTTGTGTATTTCAAACTCATTTGTTAGGATGATACTCCATTAGTTCGTTGTTGGATAAACAATTCAGAACGTTGAATACTTTATTGAACTACTATTATACTTGATACTTGAAAACCTCTGTGCCTCTAAGCAGTAGGTTCGATTACCGCCGTTGAACAAGTATTTGTGTATAGATATATCTTTCTGTAAACAAATTTTTGTTCTGGTTTGGTTGTTTCTTTATCTAGATACAAGTTGGCATAAATTTGTAAAACATAAGTAAGTATAGTCGGGCTAGATAGCCTGTGCAATCCTGCAATATTAATTTATTAATAACTAGCGACCCGCTCCGGCTTCGCACGGCTATATTATGCATGTATTATACATATAAACATTCCTCTTGAATCATTCTATCTATTTAAAAAAACCGCATCAATATCCGTTGCGTAGTTTTAAAGAATAGCATACCAAGGGAAATAGGGACAGAAAAAGCGACTTTGTTTTATACTATGTAGTGACTAGCCGTGCCCCGCGGTCATCCGCAGTTTTCTCGATCCCGTAGGAATGTTGGAATTGACGACCCAGTTGGCACAATGGTCACCATGCCGGACTGCCAAACATAGGGTTGCGGGTTCGATTCCCGCCACAGACAAGTATTTATGCTTAGATATTTGTCTGTGGTCTGGGTAGACACCCAGACCACAGACAAATATCTACGATCTTTTTTTTTGTAAATATATACTTAATATACATACAGACGTGTGTATATTAAGTATATATTTACAAAAAAAAAGTATATAAGTAGTATATCCGTTGTCTAGCACCCATAACACAAGTCTAGTTACTTAGCTTGAGGCTAGATGGCGATAAAATAAATAAATAAATAAATATTTCAGGACATATTACACATCGCCATCCAGCCCCAAGCTAAGCAACTTAATGCTTGTGTTATGGGTGCCAGATAACGGATAAACTACTTATATACTTTTTTTTTTTTTGTAAATATATACATATTATACATATAGGAAACTCCCAGAACCAGAAACAAGAATTTATGGTCAGCATAAATACTTGTTCCCGGCGGGAATCGAACCCGCAACCTTCTGCGTCGCAGTCGGGTGTTCGCCCGACGCGCCACAGAGGTCGTCAAAGGCGATGTGTGGAATGTCCTGCAATATTTATTTATTTATTTTATTTTATTAAAAATAGCCTATGTCTTAATCCAGGTCTTAAGCTATAATTATGTAGCTAGTTCCTTTTCAATCGGTTTAACCGTTATCGAGTAGTTAGTTTATAAGATTCAACGTATTGTTCATTCCCTTTTAATCTAAGCTAGATCTGACCAATATTCTCGAAATGGATCTAGTAATTTATCTAGGTTGAATAGTTTTGTTGACGGAGTTACAGAGAGCTAGGTATAAGCCTGTAATACCTGTACCCAGTCGGATACCTACTGTTGACGGAACACCGATTACGATAGGTTTTAGAGAGTAAATCTTCGCTTGGCTTCCCCAGAGGTCTCCTACTGTAGTTGGATAGATGATAGCTTGATATTCTATACCTAAATGTTTCTACTTTATTTTGTCGATGGGTTTCTACCTCGAAGGGTTTCTACCTCAACGGATATTTGCCTCGATTGACCAGATGTCAGTATGTGAGGCTTCTTCACAAACCCTTGCTGCGCCTCTCAGGATGGCGTGATGATGCTGTACTTAATGCATTTTTCTATACAAAAGCTTTAATAACTTAGCCACTTTCACTTAAAATTTCACGCATATTCTAAAAATTTACCTAAAACTTAAGATTTAAACGATCATGGTTATTTATGTTAATAAAGTTATAAAACATGGAATATTTACCATGTTTCAATGCTGTAATAAAAACCATCCTCCCGCAAAAACTCCAGTCCTGTAAAAATGGTGCTTGTAACAGCATCAAAACATCAAACTTATAGCAAAATAAAATCAAAGTAACTATTTCGTTTTTAATAACTTTAGTATGTAAAACTTACAGACTAACACCAGTTGAAGTTGTCGCTCATAATCATACTAAACTGTCGGTTTCGGCACCAGTCATATGAAAATACACAAAGTACTGCAAAAATACTGGTCCGGTTATGTTCATAGTTTGCTCTATTATATTTTAATACTAAAATATTACACAATGATGCTTTTGTAACAGAAAATAATCAGTTCCTTATGTTTCGAGAAATGGTGTTGCTGTAAAGAGTTATGGAAAATACTAAGAGACATAAAATTTTATAATTTTAAGAGTTATTTATGAGAAAAAAATATAAAAAAGTAAAAATATGCGTTCAGATAACTAAAATCTTCTTGGGATTTTCACAAGACCGTTTTTTTTATATTTTTGACATCTCATGGCCGTAAGAAACTTTGGTCATCACACAACGCTATCCATCGAGCACAAAATGCCTTATTAACAATGTGTGTCAGGTCTAACGGACTGCACGCCGCAGCCGCCGTCCTACTCGGCTGTTGTCGCGACATCTGCTCTAACAAAGAGCTCGAGCAGCACACACACTCTGCCCCGCTTGATATCACCGACAACACCTGTGTCGCACAACCATTTCATCGAGCCACAGGTTTGAACTTTACTTAATAACCCTAAGTTTAAGGGCATTGCGAAAAAATACGCGCGACTAAAATTTGGCTCGGTAAAAAACTGTTCTTTTTCGACGCGGAATTTTAATCATGAGTGCGTCTCGTGTGCCTATTACGTTGTGAAACGATGTATTATTTTGCGATAAATATTAGCTCGTTTTTTTCGCAGTGCAGCTTTATCCTTACTAATAACTTTTATGTCTAACGGCTACATTGCAAGATAATTACGCGCGATTTAAACTTTGCGCAGTAAAAAATTGGTAGTTTAGTACAAATTAGTCGAGAAATTGAAATCGCGATCACAAGTGAATTAAGAAACAATTTGCGATACTAATTTTAATCTTAGCTTTAGGCCCAGCGCAGACGAAAACACGATCGCACCATCCCGCACAAAAAACCGATATTTAAGAGGAAAGGGTACCGGAGGCTTTCTCCATACAAACTAATACAAACGTAGTCGACTGTTTTCTCCCTGGATAATGACACTAGAGCAAATATTTTTGGTGCATAAAACTTATAACTGCCATGACCATGCCCCTATTTTTTGTTTTTTTTAATTAATAATTTTTTTTAATTTTACATTCTATGATAATTAGAAAATGAAAAAAACCAAAACATAGGGGCATAGTCATGGCAGTTATAGGTTTTATGGCACAAAAATATTTGTGCTAGTGTCAATATCCAGGGAGGAAACAGTCGACTACGTTTGTATGGAGAGCGCGCAGGTACCCTTTCACCTTAAGCATGCTACAAAATGATGACGTAACTTTACTACACCTTAAAAACTTGTCAAACATTCTGAGACAAAAATGGAATAAATTTCACTTACCGCAAATACACCTGAACATAATAACAATAAAATTATAATTACCTTTGTACCTTCTGAGTTAATACCTATACCAACCTACATAGATAATACACCAAATAACTAGAACAAAGGTGGGAGTTATGTTTTTATTTTTCTATCTAATATTTCAATGTTGCAGAGTGAAATTAGAGCGAACAGCGGTGTAGTGAGACATAGAGAAGTTGTCACAACACGGACACCGTTACTGGCTGCACATCAAGAAAGTTGTGTTTAATATTATATAAAATAGTTAACTTATACAGATTAGTAAGGTTTTCTAAATACCCAGGATAAGATAATTTTTGTTTGTACACTGTCTAAATTTACAAAACGAATTAAAAAAAATATTTTTAGTAAATTAAAAATGATGACAATAGAAAATTTACTTAATATTTTTAAAATCAAATTAGTGAATTCTATTTATTTAAAGGGCAGTTTTTATGGAGTTTCAAGTAAAGTTCTTTACAAACCAGTACGAGTAGTCGCGTGAACCAACGGACACAATGGATTAATTAATATTTATATCCCCGAACTACGACGCGACCTGCGCAAAAACTGTGTTTAATTAATTACCTTATGTTTTGTTCTGCTGGAAGCTTTGTTGTGAAAGAAACGAAAGTTCTGCTAGCAGGACTCGATTCCTCTTAATTATTTACTTCGTTTAAGTTCCGATTCTGTGGGAATATTAAGACAGTTCCAGATGCTTAGAAAAAAGTAAATCTATAGAGGTGACTTTGGTTGGCAACGTTCGCCAGGTATGTTGGTTACCCAGTTGAGATAAGCTCCCGACTGCAGCGTGACTTGAGCTCGCTGACCGAAACAGCCACAAAAATAGCTCTCTTAGTGTCTTAGTTTAAAAAAAAATCGCGTCTTAGCGCGATTTTGCAATTTAGTATGTTAAAGCCGAAACAATAAAGTAATAAAATTAAGTGGATTAAGCACTAGCTAAAAAAACGGGTAAGCCTTTGTAAAAGAAGTAACCGAATGTGTTACTAAAAGTTCTAACTATTTACACACCAAACTTCATCGCAATCTGTTGAGTATTTTTGGCGTGAACATGTAACAAACATTCAGGCAAAAGCCTCTACAAAAAGAAGTCGCAGTTCGATAAAAATTTGACAGTTTCATTTTTGGAGCCATTTAAATATACAAAACTGTATTGTTTCTATAAGTAGGATTTTTGCAGGTCACATCGCAGGGTAGCGACTAGCCGTGCCGGTTTGTACGATGCTTTATAAAAATTGTACGTATAATTTGAACAGCGAATGAAAAACTATACAATACGTTATATGTAGGTATGTAATTATTTTGTACAACGGTAAATTGAAAAGTTCGCGGTCTCATACAAAACATGTTAAATTCAAAGTATGATGAGGCCGCGAACATTTCCATTATCCATAGTAAATAACTTAAATAAAAAAACTAATATATTTAGGTAGATAACATTGTAAATAATAAAGAATGAAAAATGACTGATGAATATTGAATACATTGATTGTAAGTAGTTATTAAATATGTTTAATAATTCATTAATTTAACATCAGAAATTAATAAAAAATTGCCTATTTCAAATGGTATAAGTAACTCTATAAGAGGCACAAACTACGAAGCAGTGGCTCTAAGCTATTCATGTATATACCATCTTTTATATAATTTGTAAAATATTAAATAAAAAGTGATAAGTATCGGTCGGTTATATATTATACAACAATACATTAGTAATAACAAGTAGAATTCATTATCTCGATTTCAACCGAGAAATTACTTGGCCGCGTAGCGTAGCAGTCATAGGTAAGCTAGAGGTCTTTAGTTCAAATCTTGACGAGGTGCTAAATTTTGAGATGCATTTTACCCTGTTTTTTTTGAGAAATGCCTAGTGGTGGGTCTTATCTACAAAATATATTAAAATAATATTCATAATTTAATGTCCCATTATTTAATAGCTTTTATTTAACTTGCAATGTATGTATGTATGTTTGGATGGAATCTTGCAACTTAATTTTGATCTTCTTCCCGATTACCAATTGATCTGAATTTTTCTCCGTCTTGAGTTGCAGAACCCTACAAATATGACAAAAACCTTTAAATTAAATTATATTTAAAACAGTTTATCTGCCGTCAGCAACATGGAACACCCCATGCTACCGATAGTTGAGGCTGCTGAAGGAGCCTTCTGACGATGCATGTCGTATCCAGAAGGATTGTCTTCTGAATTAAAATGGGCTTTTACTACTCCGCAATGTGAAGTTTGAGTGACTGCAAAGGTTTTTCCTTGTCAATTTTTGTGCCTTTTCTTATGTAACGATGTTTTCGTGGTTTCATCATAAATAAAACATATCCATTTTAGGTTAAATGAAACAAAACCACGATCTTCAACTTACGCCTGTCTTTCACTGCAATTTTCAGGTGGTGTATGTATATTGAAATGCTGATTCAATACGTCCCAACCTTAGTGCTATCTTATAGCAGTACGTCCACTAATATTCCGTTGGATGTAAGCTTGTGGGACGTAATAAACTAGCGTTTATTGTTACGCTTCCGAGCAGCCATATTAACCGACCCGTATTTCATCTCTAGCAAGTGTATAAAAATCTGTCACAATTCGAAGCACAAAATTTTTAATTTTAATTTTTTTTTTCAAGTATTATGACGATTAATATATCTTACTATAAAATGTTTAAAGATATGTGTAAATATAGCGTACAATAATGTAGTTATTAATAATTTATTTAATATGGTATTTTTAATGCAATGTCTCGACATTTTTTTATTCCGTTCAAACAAATTGATAGTATAGTTTTGGTCAATTAATTTTCAAAGAAAATTAATCAAAGAGAAAGCTTAGGTCATTAATTTTAAATAACTAATAATTGTCGTTGAAATTATATGTAATTATGTTATTGATTAATATGATACACATCACAAATATTGATTCAGATAACTAAAATTAAGAAATATTATTGTTAAAGAATTCATTTTTAATAATGTGATTCAATAAATGTGAATGACAAAATAATGTTGTTTTAATTAATTAATATTTCAGAAGCCACCTCTGTAATAAGGAACGTAGTTGCTATCAGAATTGCAGTATAGTAATCACTCGAAACTTTGACGAAAACCTATCTTCTAAAGTCTGCCATATGTTGAAGATAATGTGTTCCGTATAAAGAGAAGCAGAGTATATTCGTTAGTTTATTTTTTATTAATAGTTGAGGGTAGGTCTTTAAACGAAAACACAACTTGTGGGTAGATTTCATACATTTATCCCGTTTGAATTACAAACGTACCACGAACACCAGTCTTCGTCTCGCTACCTTCGAGCAAGCACATCTATCGAGCTCCGTTGTAGTACTGGTTCGCGTCGTGCATTACGTGTGGACCTATGTCTCGTTCTTCGTAATATTGAACTGCGTATCAAGTTCGATATATTCTTGTGGACATTTTGTGCGGATCTGAAAGTGGCTAGCCTTCGGTCCCCTTATCTTCGACACATCGTCTGAGGTGGAAAATAAATACCAGCTGGACCAGATGAACAAGGATCGTTAACGGACACGTCTCCATCGACCAGAACCCTCGGAACACCTTCGAGAGCAAAGGTCAGTGGTACAAAACCGTAACTCCCCTACATAATGATTGATAAAAAGTTGTGCAGTTGTACCTACTTATTTATTGCAATAATTATAAAACTAACAATTCTACTGGATATACAGCGTTTCCCGGCTTAGCACGGCTATATTGTATTATACATATAAACCTTCCTCTAGAATCACTCTATCTATTAAAAAAACCGCATCAAAATCCGTTGCGTAGTTTTAAAGATTTAAGCATACATAGGGATATAGGGACAGAGAAAGCGACTTTGTTTTATACTATGTAGTGAGTAGTGATGATGATGTAGTGATTAATAAAAAAAGAAAAAATATAAACGAATAAATGAACAAAAATGAATGAATGAAGTTACGCTATCTTTCAGTCAGTACAGTACTAATACATATTATAGATTCAGTTAAAGACAGATAGGTAGATAAATTATGTATCGCAAGCACTATTTTAATTAGACTATCAAAAAAAAAATATATATTCAATTAAAGATGATTTAATATGATATCATGCTAATAGTTCTTCGCATGAGATCATATTGAATCATCTTAAAAACTGGGTTAGGATGTGTGTTTTCGAAAAGCGCCTATCAAGAAAGTATACCCATAAACGCTCTGATAGTCTAGCATTACGAATACGCAGCTCGCTACCAGTATAGTAGTAGTTACAGTCCATGTTACAGTCGCATGTCACCACAGTAACCTACTAACACAGTTAGTCCCCGTCTACAGGGACGAATTGAGTTAGCTTTTATGATGAACGCTTTCTAAACGCTCTGGATAGACCGGCAGCATTGAATTACTTGTAGTACTTTGTAAGGTTAAATAGATAGATTTGAAGACCCAGTTGGCACAATGGTCACCATGCCGCACTGCCAAACATAGGGTTGCGGGTTCGATTCCCGCCTCAGACCAGTATTTATGCTTAGAAATTTGTCCGCGGTCTGGTTGTTTCTATGTATTATAAGTATATTATTTACAAAAGAAAAGTATATAAGTAGTATATCCGTTGTCTAGCACCTACAACACAAGTCCATTTACTTAGCTTGGGGCTAGATGGCGATGTGTGCAATGTCCTGCAATATTTAATATTTATTTATAGATAACTTTATTTGTACATCAAAATAAGAAACATAGAACACGATAAACACAAAGTAAACAAGTAAGTTGTAGTATTAAGTATTGTTTAAAGTCGTTATTAAGAAGTATAACTTTTTACTATAACTAGAACTACTGACTTTACCCATCCGCTCCAATGGCTCTGCCCTGTCAACGGGACAGATGGGAAAAATAGTTTAATCGTCCTTGGTAGTGTCAGCGTCGGCGTATAGCGGGAACGATGGCACCCCGTTATTGTATACCCTGTGTAGTAGTGACGATCCAGAAGACAGGGTTTTTTATTAAACTATTGCATAGCTTTTATCGCGGGCTTTGAGCGCGGCGACCGAATCAAGAAATTCCGTAACGAAAATAAAACCTAACACCCCCTACTCCGCCTACCATAAAAAATGCTATGCAATAGCTTTACCGCGGCAGTCCCCGAGTGTTTTATTTTCTTGTTTTTAATTGTGACATCTGAATTATTTCTATTATATTTTAATTATGTAATTGATATTGAATATTTATGACAAATAGTATAAATAAAAACTATTAATCTAATGAAACTATACTTTAATCATATTTATAACATCAGATAATTTGATTATTATTCATTACGTTAATTACCAACATAGTTGACACAAATTTTTTTAAGCACTTAGTACAAATTCGTAAAAATAAAGCTTCTGTCCACGGCTTCGCCCGCCATTTCAGCCTCCTAACGGTGAAATTTCAAAAAACCATTTCTTAGTAGATACTTTACAAAAATTTCATGTTTCTAGGACCAGCAGCTTAAGCTGTGCGTTGATATCAGTAAGTCAAGACCTTTAATTTTATATTTATAGATTAATAATAAAGTAGCTCCATTTGTCACAGTCATGGCATATGATCAATATTATTCAGTTTTACTTTAGACCACCGAATCTGTTAGACGTGTTAAACTGCTACTATCAGTATAAATTAGGACAACTTATATTAGGCAAGCATAAGACTTATAGCAAGGGAAACCAAAGTACAGCGGGAAAAATTTAAGAAAAACAGCATTACAAAATATATGCCTACCAAGGTTGTTAAAGGACCCGTGTGCCGCTTACCAGGATCTAGGACACTGGCGTTCGTGAGCACCAGTCATATCTAAGAAGAAAATAAAAAGATAAAACCAGGGTCTACCTCAGCATTAGCTATGACACAACTAGAGCGCAAAATATAATCATAAAAATCATGTCAAACCACCATTTTTTGTCTAAATGTTTAATGTCGATTCATACTATTTTGATAATTAGAATATTTTTTGGCTACTATTGCGATTACAATTTCTCAAAAATAGCTAAAATATTAATATGGTTGTACTACATTATTTGGTTTCCGATACTTTATTTGTTTTTTATTTTACCCCACGCTTATATCAGTCAATTTTTCGAAGATTTAGATTTTAAATTAAGTATACTAGTTACAATATACCTTTTTCCTCATTTGATAAATATTGGCAATTGTTTATTTCGTACACAAGAAAGATATGTCCAAGAATTTTGTAAGCAAATCGAAGAATTTGATAATAGATCACAAATAAGTATTTTATCAAATTTAATTATATATTTTATCGTGGTTAATGGAGTGGGAGTTATTTGTGTAAATTATTTTCTGTATGAAATGCAATTTTCACGCGATTTATTTATGCTAGGTTCAGAGGTATTAGTAGATCTACCTGTAATCTTCATAACAGATATTATTCATGATCGTATAAAGATGTTGAGAATGAACTTAGAGAAAGATGTTTTGGACGTAACTTTAAACGAAGATAACTTACTAGAAGCAATATCAAAATTCGAAGGGAGTTTAAATAAATGTTTGGACATTTTGAGAGAGAAAATGAAACCAAGAAATTATCTCATGGTTCGTTTAAACCTATTTATTTTATCGAAATAATCCTGACCACTATCTCACCTTATGTTTGTGATTATGCAGTCTAGGATTTAGTACACTTACCTAAAATATACTTGTTCACTTGAACTTGAAGATCCCAATATAAGCGAGGGTCTTCAAAATAATAATATAATTAAACATATTATACAAATATATCTGATGTGAATTTTATCCATTCTTAACTTTGAGATTTCACTGCACTTGTTAAATTTAATTTTTGATTATATACAAATTATATATTTTTTATTTCAGATTATGAATATTTCGACCATATTTATGAAGATGATGTGTTTTTTATATTTTATGTTTTCACTCGACATTAAATCAAATGTAAGTTCAAATATTTCATTATTTGCTTTGATTAACATGCTAGGGCAGAGTTTGACCATTATATCGCCTGATGGAAGTGACGATGCGATTGAAGATATAGCATGCTTACCTTTAAGATTCACGATCAAAATAATCAACGACTTTTTATTTTCATTTTTAGGCACCAAGCATGATTGTATGGTTTTTGAGTTTATATTACACTGCATTCATAACATGTGCACCGGGCATATTGTTAGAAATGACAAGTAGAGAATTACATAAAATGAAGTCGGTTTTAGCAGAAGTGCTAATTAACAGATCAGGTAAATAATTTGTTCTGTTTTTCAGGCTTTTCCTTGTTTCAAAAGCCATATTAGGTCGTATCTGCTATCGTTTACTTAGTTTGAGTGTTGGCATAGTGGTAGATACTTCGACTTTTAATCCAAAGGTCGAGGGTTTGAATTCCAGTCGACCGTACTCCAATGGATTTCTATTTGACATTGCTCTCACGGCGAAGGAAAACATCGTGATAAAACCCGCGGCTTGAAATGAATAGTCCGATATACATATTATTATTATTTCATTACAGATAATAAATACATACGAGAAATAATATATGATGCTTTAAGGACTTTGGAATTGAACTCATGCGTGTACAGTCTTTGGTTGTACTTTCCCTATGATGGCGCTCTGTATATTAACTTCTTACATCTCTGTGTTCAGTATATGATAAGTATTTTGCAATTTCGTTATTGAAAATTTAAAATAAAATAAAAGTTTTTGACTTATTTTTTTTAAGTGAAAACTTCTTATGGCGCGTTGGGCACTTTTGTGGGTGAGCATTTTCAGCCGTTCTCGCGACAGACGACAGATTTTCTCGCGACAGATGAGATTTTACACAGATATACAGTTTTTTTAATTTGGCTGTGAGTGTATTAAGACGTACATATGGTATTTTTTAACGGACGACTATTGACGGACGACAAATGTCGGACGACTATTTGTCGGACGACTATTGACGGACGACAAATGTCGGACGACTATTTGTCGGACGACTATTGACGGACGACAAATGTCGGACGACAAATGTCAGACGACTATTTGTTGGACGACAAATGTCGGACGACTATTTGTTAGACGACAAATGTCGGACGACTATTTTTTTTTCATCTAAAACTCTTTTTGCGTATGTTCTCGCAACAGATGAGATTTTACACAGATATACAGTTTTCACTTCTGCCTGCACTCCCGGAGTGCGCTGTTTTTTATTTTATGTTATTACCTCTACGTCTGAACAAAAACGAATATGTCTGTCAGAAATAAATTATCGAAACTCTGTCTGTTAAACTATTACGCCTAAACCGCTTAAACGATTTTGATGAATTTTAGTACGGATATAGATGAGAAAGACGTAAACTACTTTTTAGCATGAGAAATTAAAACAAAATTATAAAATCAAAGGATGATTGAAAATTGACATCTGTCAAGGTGACTTCAACATCTGTCATGTCACTTTGACATCTGTCAAATGTTACCCGCAACTGGATTGTTGTTTAATACGTATTCGGGGGTGCTGATTCCGAACCCGGGATCCGTTTTAGATCAGAGTTGACATCTGTAAAATGTCGGTCTGATTTTGAAGTGGGGTGTCGTTTAATAAGTTTACGGGGTTGCTGATTCCGTATCCAGTATTAATTTTTAATGTAAAAAGCAGTAAAAGGTATTTTTCATTTAATTTAAGAAATAAGGCTACTCGACGTAGTAATTTTACGCAGACGAAGTTGCGGGTAACAGCTGGTAAAATTACGAATGTGAAAGTATGTGTGTTTGTGTGAATGTTGTTACGGCTACTCACAAAAACTACTGAACCGATTGCATTAAAACTCGGTATACAGATAGGTACAGCTAGAGCTATAGCTACAGACCTAGACTAATATATTATAATTATTGGCTACTTTTTATCCAGATATTACCACGGAGTCGGGACTTACGCGGGTGAAACCGCAGAGCACCGTTAGGAAATAATAATAAGTAATCAAAATTATTGAATTTAGTATTCAAGAAATATGTACTTACAACTAATTAATAACATAAATTCTTGTTTCTGGTTCTGGGTGTTTCCTATATGTATAATTGTATATATTTACAAAAAAAAAGTATATAAGTAGTTTATCCGTTATCTGGCACCCATAACACAAGCATTAAGTTGCTTAGCTTGGGGCTGGATGGCGATGTGTAATATGTCCTGAAATATTTATTTATTTAATCTAATAAAATTATATCTACTTTAATCATATTTATAACATCAGGTAAATTGATTATTATTCATTAGATTAATCACCTACTTTATTGACATTATTTTTAAGTACTTAATACTAATTCGTATAAAATATAGCCTCTGTCCGTGGCTTCACCCGACATTTCGGCCTCTTAACGGTGAAATTTCAAAAACCATTTCTTAGAGTAGATACCTATACTTTACCATTAACACACTCTTAAAATTCCATGTCTCTAAGACCAGCGGTTTAAGTTGTACTTTGATATATTAGTCAGTCAGGGTCTTTAATTTTATTTATAAATATTAATATAGATGTTGCTCCATTTGTCACTGTCATGGGTTATGTAAGGGTTTAATAAGCAATATTATTTAGTGTTACTTTAGACCACCGAATCTGTTGGACGTGTTAAACTTCTAATAAAGAATAAATTAGGAAAACTTTTCCATAAAGAGCATAAGCATCCAAAGAAGCATAAGACCATAATAATATAGAATAGAAAATAATAAACAGCGGGAAAAAAATTAAGAAACACAGCATAACATAATACAAACATAGGTTGTTAAAGGAGTAGGTGTGCCGCTTACCTGAATCGAGGACACTGGTGTTCGAGTTTACCACTCATAATCTAAGAAGAAGAAAAAAATAGGCCAGACTCTGCTCAGCATTAGCTATTACTGCATAAATAATACAGCTACGGCGTCAAACATAATCATAACAATATAATTATAACGTAGTCATGACAAATCACCATATTTTGTCTAAATTTTTAATATCCATTCACACTATTTTGATACTTAGAATATTTTATGGCTACTATTGCGATTACAATTTCTCAAAATTAACTAAAATATTAATATGGTTGTACTACATTATTTGGTTTCCGATACTTTATTTGCTTTTTATTTTACCCCACGCAGATAATACAATGAGTAAATTATTAGATGATATAGATTTAAAATTAAGTATACTAGTAACAGTATACCTTATTCCTTATTTAATTAATGTTGGTAATTGTTTATTTCGTACACAAGAAAGATATGTCCAAGAATTTTGTAAGCAAATCGAAGAATTTGATAATACATCACAAATAAGTATTTTATCAAATTTAATTATATATTTTATAGTGTTTAATGGAGTGGGAGTTATTTGTGTTAATTATTTTCTGTATGAAATGCATTTTGCCCATGATTTGTTTATGCTAGGTTCAGAGGTATTAGTAGATCTACCTGTAATCTTCATAACAGATATTATTCATGACCGTATAAAGATGTTGAGAATTAACTTAGAGAAAGATGTTTTGGACGTCAATTTAAACGAAGATAATTTATTAGAGGCAATATTTTTATTCCAAGGAAGTTTAAACAAATGCTTAGACATTTTAAACGAGAAATTGAAACCAAGAAATTATCTCATGGTTCGTTCATTCATAACTATTTATTTTACAAATAGAAAAATTTGGCAACTATCTCACCTGATGGTTGGTGACGATGCAGCCTAGGATCTATAACACACTTACTTAGAAGATATCTGTTCACTTGCATCAAGAAGATCCCCAGATAAGCCCTAAAAATAATAAAATACTAGAACATATCCAACTAAATCACAACATTATAAATAATATAAAGTGCTTTCCAATCCTAACTTCAAGATCTAACTGCACTCGTTCAATTTCTTTTTTTGATTTTAGATAAATTATATATCTTTTATTACAGATTATGAATATTTCGACCATATTTATAAAGATGATATTTTTCTTGTATTTTATAATTACACTCGACATTAGAGCAAATGTGAGTTAAAATATTTTATTATTTAAATAACATGCTGGATCAGAGTTTAACCACTATCGATACGATCAAAGATAAAGCATGCTTACTTACTTAAAAGATTCACGATCAAAATAATATACGACTTTTTTATTTTTATTTTAGGCACCAAGCGTGTTGGTTTGGTTTATGAGTTTATGTTATACTGCATTCATAACTTGTGCACCGGGGATTTTGTTAGAAATGACAAGTAGAGAATTACATAAAATGAAGTCGGTTTTAGCAGAAGTGCTAATTAACAGATCAGGTAAGTAATTTACGTTCGGTTTTTCAGGCTTCTCCATGCTTCAAAAGGCATATTAGGTCTTATCTGCTATCGTAAACTAAGATTAACTTTTGGCATAGTCGTAGATACCTCGATTTTTAATCCAAAGCTCGTGGGTTCGAATTCCAGTCGACCGTACTCCAATGGATTTCTATTTGACATTGCTCTTACGGCGAAAAAAAACATCGTTAATAAAACCCGCGGCTTGGTTGACTCCAGACGCATTGTCAAGTTCTTTCCTTTGGACACGATCTACTTACCTGAGAGAAAGTAGGTGCTGGGCAAGCCTACTCCATCTTCACGCAAAAAAAAACCAACCAAAGAGGTAGTTGCTGAAAACAGCCCGTACACAAGTAAAAGTAAACTATAATATTAATAAATTAATTGGTTAGCAAAACTATAGTTACTATTTGGGGTCTAGTTTAAATAGGTAGTTATTTTGTTACCGTTTATATAATTATAAACATTACCGTAATCATTTTAAACATTACTGTAATAAATACTCTAATATACATATTATTGTCACATTACAGATAATAAATACATACGTGAATCAATCTATGATGCTTTAAGGACCTTGGAATTGAACTATTGCGTGTACAGTCTTTGGTTGTACTTCCCCTATGATGGCGCTCTGTATATTAATTTCTTACATCTCTGTGTTCAGTATATGATAAGTATTTTGCAATTTCATTATTAAATTTTAAAAATAAAATTAAGGTAATTTTTATATTTGTTTATTCATAGACTTGCATTTGACCTCATCTCACGATGAGAAGCGAAGATGAGGTCGGGGGGGAGAAGGTGTTTGTCTGTCACCAGACTGTATCTTATGAACCGTAATAGCTAGCTAGACCGTAGAAATTTTAACAGAAGATGTATTTCTGTTGCCGCTATAACAACGAATACTTAAATATAATGGTACAAAACCCATAATGTAATCATTACCGTGTTTTTTACATAACAGAGTCTGACCAAAATTCGACCTTTGTCTCAGCAATATTGTAAATAATGATCACAAATTTATATTCAGCTACATATTATTATCATGTACTATTTCCGTTCCCTCAGTGACGTAATTCGGTCAAACACCATTATTAGATGGTTAATTATAATTTATTTCAGTAATTCATTGGGATTGAAATGACATTTATAATTAACTTTTTATCTATTGTTTGACTTACCAATCTTTTATTTTACTTATTGACTTTTTACCAAAAACTTTTAAAATTTAATTTGCATATTTTTATTTTGAAAATTATGATATTCTGATTTGTTTATTTTGATATCTATTTACATTAATTCTCATTAAGTTTGTGTAAGTTGCCTGAATAAAGAGATTTTTTATTTATTTATTTATTAATCCATACCTGTACTAAGGTTTCCTGGAAGAGATAGCTTTTTGCGATGTTTGTTTATTATTGTTTTTATTAAGAATTATTATTGAATTAAGGTTTAATGTGGTACAATAAAGATTTTATCTATCTATCTATCTATTATCAATGTCTAATAATTACAAAAATATAGTAGGGTGTCTTCAGACAAATGGACATAAACATTCACACAATGGACCCTAGATGCCCAGCGATATCGAGGTTGGCCACGAAAACGCTGGCGATACGATCTCTACCGCTTTGAGCCAAACTGGCCGGAACTCGCAGAGTCATCTGCTAAACAAAGGTTGCAGCGGACATTCTAGGCAAAAAAAAACTAACGCTACAAATAATTATTATACCTACAATAAAATGAGCTAATGTACTAGTCTCCACCAGCGTATCCCCTTGGTGGTCAAGAATGGATTTTTCCCTCTATATGTACTGGGAGAGGAACTTAGAAATTATCATCTTCTTATCTCTACCAAGTGGTTTTTGTTGACAAGTAAGTACAATTCAGTTCATAAGTAGCTACTTTAGAGAATAAACTCTTGTAAATATAATAAGGAATATAAGGATAAATTACATATAAGGATATTATATAAATAACTGACCCACATTGTGGTGATCAAGTGAGTCAACCTCATGGGTTTCTTCTGCCTTCTCATTGGTGAACGCATCCGAAGGTACATCCTTATGATAGAATATCAGTGTTCGCTCGTAAGAGTGAAATAACATACTGAGTCGTGGCCGTTTTGTCCTGCTGCTAGATACACAATATGTTGTTAGTACTTTAGTTGGATATAATATTTTGTAACCCGCGTAAGTCCCGATCCCGTGGGAATATCAAAATACGAAGTAGCCTATAGCCTTCCTCGATAAATGATTCTCCTGAGATTAGCGCGTTCAAACACACAAACTCTTCAGCTTTATAATACTAGCGACCCGTCCCAGCTTCGCACGGCTATATTATGCATGTATTATACATATAAACCTTCATCTTGAATCACTCTATCTATTAAAAAAACCGCATCAAAATCCGTTGTGTAGTCTTAAAGATTTAAGCATACAAAGGGACATAGGGACAGAGAAAGCGACTTTATTTTATACTATGTAGTGAAGTATAATTAGAGTTGACTTCCACCACATTTTAGAAATCTCATAACCATATGAGAAATATGCTATAAGTGCAATATTTATTTACTAGATTTTAAAATAACTGTATACTTATTTCATCAACTGGACTGGCATACAGATGGCGCCATATTAAAAATTGGTGCAAAAAAAGACATTTCACAAAAAGCTTGATGGCCTCTCTATGACGTCAGCTTTGAGTAATGAATTGATCCTTTGCCATATATTTTATACTAGCTGCGCTCCGCGGTTTCACCCGCGTAACTCCCGATCCCGTGGGAATATCGGGATAAAAAGAAGCCTATAACCTTCCTCGATAAATGGACTATCCAACACAAAAATAATTAATCAATTCGAACCAGCTGTTCCTGAGATTAGCGCGTTCAAACAAACAAACATACAAACTCTTCAGCTTTATAATATTAGTATAGATTTAGATAGCGATGTGTGGAATGTCCTGAAACATTGATATTTATTAATTTTATTTTAATTTATTTAAAAAATATATAAATAAATATGTTAAATGGCTTATTTGTAATAGCCGCGAATCCGGGTCCTCAACATTCCTTCCTCCATGGTCAACACTCATTTAACCCAGCGTTAATTTTCCTTAGTATTGTACTACTTGATATTTATGTAGGTATACAAACATCATTTTATTAATTTTACTATGATTAAAATGAAGTGTTCATTAACATAGTGTGGTTGTCACTGGAATTGTTTTAAAAATGATCTTCGTGTTTTTCTATTGTACCATCATATTATCTATTATTTTTTTAGTTTCATATTTTCTTTACTTTATAAATCAAGGTAGGTACAAATGATAATATATTTTTGTATATCACGTAAATGACGATAAATATGTTTTTTTTTTATGTTTTATTTTAGAAAACTTCTGTGATAAAATTATTTGGTTAAATATTCTATTTCCGATTTTTGTGGCAGTTGTGGTGGGTATTATTGTATTAGGTAAGTTATTAACATAAAATATTATGTCTTTACTAGCAAGGTAAGTTTAAGTTTATGTAAGGTTAAGTTTACTTTTCAATTTCACCGAATAACTAATTGAGATTAAAACATTTTATTTGAAACTCTATTTACAAAAATCATCTGAATGAGTTTTTTCTGACGCCATCGCCAGTACAAAAATTATATGAATTTTTATTGTGACTTGGTTTGCCCAATTCAAAAAAATCGTCAGGCAAAAATGTCAAAAATCAGCTGTTACTTAGAGTTAAGGTAATTAGCCTTGATGTTTTTGTTTTTAGTACGACGTTGCCGTAAAAACAAAATCAATAAAGCCGGAGGAAAAATATTTGAAGTTAAGGTTACTGGAGAAGTATTAGAAGTTGACGATAAGCCTGATGATGAGACCAACCTTACAACTGCAGAACAGCTTCATGAATACGAATCAATTGATTATTATTCACCAGGTAGGAATAATAATTAAAAAATAGCAGTAAAACTGGCTATAGATATATTGTGCAATTGTGCAGTGTTAGTTAAAAGTTAACGTACTGCCATCATATCTTTTGCTACCGCTAGTACGTCACTTGCACTGTTATGCTTTAATTTAAATGGTGTGTGTTTTTTATCACACTCTTAAGGTGCTTAGTTCCCAATCGTAGGTATCTCTCGGATTGAATAGATATAGGTAAGTGAGATACAAGATAGTGCAAAATTAACCGAATTTTGCCAACATATTTTTTCAGTTGTTTATTAGTACTCTACACGAAATAGAAAATATAATTAACATTACTTACAGCTTGTATTGTGGCAATATCGTCGACGACCACTAAATTATTGCGTATTTTTTGAAAATTTACGAAATGTTAAAGATTGATTGTGTCACGTTATGTATTATTTTAATATTAGCAACTGTAACTTTCAGGCAAAAAACCGGAATATTTTGAGATTGAGAGTAGCATGAAACCGCCTGAGGTTAGCGAAAGTCTACCTGATATTAGCAAAAGACCACAGCAGCCTTTGCCTCCTGAGGAACGCGAAGGTAAAATCGTTCTGCAGTAAACAAAATAGATTTGAGCCGCCTTCAAAAAAGCGGTTTTTGCACACAGTCTCTTCATCTTATTTAGATGATTTATACTCGGCCAGGCCTGCCATAATCAGGGCACTGTAGTGCCTGGGACTGGTATTAATAGAGTAGGCTTGAATATACTGATGCTACCCTCTCAGCTTAGTTGACCCTGTCAGGGAAGAACAAGAACAAACATTGCAAGTTAAATTAAAGGTTTTAATAAAAGAAATACGTCTGGAGCAAACTGAGCCGTGGGTTGGTTTCATTACTAAATTTAAACAAAAAAAACAACAATCAAAAATATTTAATAACAAAAATTAAATTGAAATACTTAGTTTTAAGGCAATGGTATGTTTGAGTAGAACTATGCTCGCAAACTAAAATCAAAGACGTTGGCTACACTGCTTCCGCACATGGATGTGGGGAAAAACTACCAAGGAGTGGGCCCGGAAAGTAGGCGACCCCGCGGCAGGCCTAGAAAGAGGTGGCGGGACGGGTTGTATGCGCATTGTAGGGACTGGACCATGCTGGCATTAGATAGGGAACAGGGAAAAGAGGGAAAGGAGGCCTTTACCCGGCAGTGAGACTTAAAATTAGAAATAAACAAATATGAAACCTTTTGTTACCAGCTCGTGTTTAAACCCTTTACTTGTTACAGAAGATAAACCTTACCTACATTATGATACGCCCTACGATTGGCGAATATTTCGTTTTGGCGTGAAGACAGCAGCAGAAAAACCTCGTAAGTATTAACATTTAAATAAGCCATTCTTATTAGTAGATAAATATACTAAAAAATCATTTGCACACAATAATTTGGTCATGAGAGATTGAAATCATAATCAGTTACTTCTTTTTCCTTCTTTTCTTTAGTAAGTTGCTGCAAACCAAATATGAGTGGACATATTATTATTGTTCAATGTCTTATGTGCCCTAACACTGTCTTTGCCGTATCTGTTGCTTTGTTGTTTCACTGTTTGCTCCAGATGTTGGTTGCAATAATTGTGTATCGTATATTGTCGGAGGATCCCTGCCACCCAAGATACAGGCTATTGCCTAGTTTGGGCACAGGAGTTCAATGTGTATTTGTGCTTTGTGCTATGTTAGTATTTTAATTTTTCTCAGTACTTTATTTTGTATGTGTAATTAATGATATGTAGTATTGTAAAATATCAAGGTTTTGAACAAACTATTATTTATTATTATTTTAATTTTATCTCAATATCTAAATGTTCTATTTTTTTTCAGCTAACCGTGGACGTCAAATAAAAAAAACTGAAGTAGTTTAAAGGGTTTGTAGCTCTTTAAAATGAAGATGGACATTATCCCTCAGCACGTACATATTTTGTTCTTGACTTGTTCTCTGTAAGGTTTTCATACGAATTAAGTTTTCGTGGAGTATCTGTATTATAGTCGCCACGCCTCTAGGCCGTTTTGCTGATAGTGGATCACTTTGTATGAAGACCGGCGTAAAATGTTGAATTGCGATTACCTTAAGACGTATACCGGGTACAAAATAAGCTCTTTTCCCCCTAAATATTTCCCTTAATAGATAAGAAAGTAAGTATACTTGTATTTTTCTTAATCACTTAAAAGTTCTAAGTTAAAACTTAAAAAAAAACACGTAGGTAGAATATACTTACACAAATGAAACCATCAAAAAATGTCTGAATGCAACAGAAGTATGTGATCCACTTAAGCAACTTTTGTTTCGATATTTTATTTTACGACCGTTGCGAAATAAGATGTAGGCAATCTGACTAGAAATAGCGACGTGCCATCTTTATTCAACCGACTTAAAAAATGAAGGTTTATATTATTCGTCGCGTACCCATAGGTAAGTATAAAAAATATTTCTGATTTATTTTCCAACAGTACAAACACTTAAATTTTTTCTTTAATTTTAGATGTGGTATGAAACAGTAACTTATTTTGGGTTGAAAGAATAAAAAATATTATTTAATTTGATCACGGGTTGAAACGAAAAAAATTTTTGGTATTAAACGGAAATTTAATATAATTGGTATGAAAAAGTGGTATGAAACAGAAATACGCCAGTACTATATATTTTGTTTTGTGTATATTCATTGTTTATTCAAAAACGGGTCAACCGGATGATTTTTTTCGTGTTATAAAATAATTGTCTCAAACAGTCCCATAAAAATTTGACGAGGATCTTCGGAGTGATAAACAGAAATGTACCTGGAGCGTGCATAAAATTGGTCAGGTTTTTTGGTATACCTCTATTTTAATTTAATTTAATTTTTTGACATAATTAATTTTAATTTCATTTGAATATTTCAGGTTTTTATTTTATCTAATTTTTATTCCATTTTTTTTTTATAATTTACATTTTTAATTTTTTGTTTTTATTATCCTACATTTTAAGCTTTGTTACTTACAATTTATGGATTTTAACTATACGAAATAAATTAATAAAAATATAGGTACCTTAAAACTATTATTAGGTCACATACACATATGTGTCTACATTTACTTTGAATTATTATTACCTATTACAAAAAAAGTAAGGATTTTTGTTGTAATTAGTAAATAATATTATTATTTTATTTATACCTTTGTAATTTAATGTGTATTGTAATTGTAATTTTATGGTTATTGGAGTAATTTCAATTAATAATGTAAGACATAATTCAATAAATTAGTTAGATATACATGAATAATTTCCTGGCTTTTTAGTATATCGTAATTTTCATAGCTGTAGGAACCTATATCACTACATAGTCTAAAACAAAGTCGCTTATTCTGTCCCTATTTCCCTATGTATGCTTAAATCATTAAAACTGCGCAACGGATTTCGATGCGGTTTTTTTTAATAGATAGAGTAATTCAAGAGGAAGATTTATATGTATAATACATGCATAATATAGCCGTGCGAAGCCGGGGCGGGTCGCTAGTAGTATTATAAAAAAGAGTAACTGATTGACTGACTGATCTATCATTGCACAGCTCATAATGGTTTGATCGGGCTGGATTGCCTTATGGAAAGAATTTGAAAAAAAAATCCATCCCTACACAGATGAAGTCGCGGATAAAAGCTTTTAGTTTAGGCACATCAGTAGGAAAATTAATCATGTGATTTAGGTATATAGAACAACAAAAGTGAAAAAGAAAACCCATTGGTGCTCGACCAGATTTAAAACTCACAATAATTGGAAGCTAAGATACTTCCCACCAGCCAATACCTACTGCTTTAGTTGCGAACTTGTGACATAAATAAACTTTAACTGAATTATCACAGAAGCGTAATTAGGGTAAAACAGTTAAATCTTGAATCTGCTAGAAACGGAAGATGCATAAAAAGCAGGAGGAAGTTGGTACGTCGAGACGTAACTGAGTTTCAACTTTACTAATTATTTACCGACCTCTCCTTACTAAAGCGATAAAATAAATACAAATAAGAAACCTCTACTTGACTTTCAATTGGCTAAGTTTATACTAGAACTAGTTGGAATACTGAGGAAAGAAAATCACAATGGGAAAAGGGAATCGAAAATATAAATAAATAAATATTGCAGGACAGTTTTTCCAGCGCCATTTAGCTCCAAGCTGATATTATTATGTGTTATGATAGTCGGAAAACGGATAGAATACTTGCATACTTATAATTTTATTTTGCAAATAAAAAAATAGAATTAGAAAATAATTTTGTATTAAATTAATAAATAATAAGTTAGAATATTCATAATAATAAATATATACATATACTTAAATTTTAAAATTGTTAAATCGAAACACCGCTTCTTTGTAAAAGCAGTGTTTTGACTACGTATTTTCTCTGACCAATCAGAACCGGCGCCACTGACTTTGATTGGGGAGAGGAGTATTAGCTCTTAGTTATTTTTAAAAGCAGTTGTGTGGTAATCTTCAAGCAATAAGGTTGTCTTGTGTAAAGTTTGTAAAAGTGTCAAGAGTGATAAATATAATAGTATCTAAACCGTAAGTATTCGTTTCTATTTTCTCCCATTTTATAATTAAGCTCTAGTTTAAGTACCCAGAAGTAGTGCAAAAAAACTAAGTACTGTTAGCAAAATCGATCAAGGTTAACAATTTATTCGAAGAAACACACGACCTTTATACACATGAAACAATAAGAGACAGCTAAATATTAATTACAATGAAAAGTAAATACACAGTGTATAAATAATAAGTATTTGAGAAGTCGTGTGTAAATACATACAGAAACACCTCAACCATAAAAATATACCGCGACACAAATGGTCGTCTACGGGGGGAAATGCTGTCTTATGCTCCATCCCACCGCTCTGGGGTGAGCGGCGGGGATGTGTGGGGTTCCCTGCTGGCCTGAGATGTTGGGCGGCCAGAGGTTTACCCACTAAAACCCCCCGGACTTCCGACACGCCGCCGCGATGCCAAAGCACACAGGAACCGTTACGGATAACATCTATGTGCTCTGGCGGCGGCCGGCCTCGTCAGGCCCCCTCTCGGTGACGCACCAGAGGCACGTCACAATCGCCCCGGGGACCAAGCGGATGGGCACCAGAGAGCCCCCATGTCTGAGTGCCCGTGGTCCCCTGCGATGGGTCAAAAGAGTGGCTCCATCGCCCACCACTACGGTCGCAGGGGATAGGAAAAGAGGCAACGATACACCAACTTCCCTTTCCTCTTCCCCTGCGATCCCACCATTGCGGCGCCAAGGATGCTACGTCCCACGCAGCAGCTCCAGCGCCAACCACTCCGGTCGCAGAGGATAGGGAAAGTGGCAACGACACACCAACAGTCCTCTTCCTCTGCAACCCCACCGCACCACTATCAAGGTGGCGACCCCATCAGATGCGGTTCCGCATAGGCTGCACCGCCTCGGTCGCAGTGCCGCGACCACCCGCGCAGCACTGCGACCCACCTTGGTACCGCTCACACCTACTTTGTCGCAAAGTCGGTGGAGCGGTCCCTCTCGGGTTCTTCTTGGCTTCACCGTGGGTGACCAACCCACTAGAGCCCCCCCCCGCCACGACAAGGCGGGAACCGTCCGGGGGGTCACTTTCTAGTCCCTATACTATAATATTTAAAATTCTCACCACCTTAACGGCTATGAATTTTTTTTGTGTATATTCGTTAGGTCTAAGAATCGAACACTATTCAAATTTTATTTCTTTTATTTTTTTTCCTTTTTTTTTTGGCAAAAAAATGTTTGCCGGGACCGCTGTATCTACTACAGATAGGGCTTACGGTCTGATTAAGCTCGCCGATATTTGACGGTCAGTTGTTGTTTCGAGTCTTTTAATGCTGGATTGACCATCCTTCGTTTCAGTTTCGAATGTCTATTGTTTCAATTTCGATCGCCCTTTGTTTCCGTTTGCTTAAACAGTCGATTCAAATAAAAATGTTCATAGATGTCAGAAAGAAAGTCTAAGAAACACATCAAAAAAGTAATGCGTAAGTTCAAAGCAATATCACTAAATACCCCTAAACGTTTTAAAACAAGCTTTCTAAAAATAATTTAGTAAAAGAAAAGAAATTAAACAAAAAGGCAGAAATTTTATTACTTTACACAGAGAAAGGAGAACAAAATCAAGGTATTTGCGCCGAAAAAGGATTGAACAAATAGTTAAGTTTAATAAGCAAAGTTTAGACCGAGCTAACAGCAAACACGGTGGAATTCCGATCTTAACTTTTATACCTTCAAATTGTTTTACTTACAGGTATTGCTATGTGTATTTTATGCAGTAAGTATAGTACATTGCGATACAAGTGTGGAAAGTTGATCATTCCATAGAGGCGGTTTATGACGCGCGAGCGGAACGCGAGCGTGGCAAAAGCCGAGATGGAATGTTCAATTCACACGTGTATCGTACGACGTTTTTTATCACAGTTGCGAATAAAAAAAAGACTTGTTAAAATTTTGATAATGAAAAGTTTTTAAGAATTTTAGGTTATGTTTACTATTTTTTGTTAATTACACTCCCGAAAGGCTAGGCAAAAGACTTTTAACCTATACAGCGTCTGATATACAATATTTTTTTAGGGTTTTTTTTCATTTGTTTTTGCGTCGGCGGTTAAAAACAGAATATAATGGTAAGGAAAAAATATATTTATGTACCTAAAGAAAAAACAAAATAAACACAAAACTCAATTTTTAATTATTTTCAAAGACGTCATCACGTAATATTATCGTTCGTTATCAGACTTTAGAGACAACCTTTTGAAAAGAAGAAAAAAGGTACCAACAAAGAGTTTTAAGCCAGCAAGGCTTAAAAACTCTTTGGATGGTACCTCTTTCTATACATCAAAACAGTATAACCACATGAGTAACTAGTATAACCCAGATAAAGGAGATCATTCATGTTTCTAACAAAAAATACCCACAAAAAAAAATGCCGGCCAGTAATAAAAATTGTTTCTATCTTGTAGAGAATAACATTTTAAACAATGTTTACTAAGGCAACAAAGAGCTACGATCAAAAATCGTTGAGTTATTTTACATTGAAAACCCTAAAAATGCATTTTATAGAGATCCGTTTGACCACTTTTAAGATCCCACTAAAACTTCTGAAAGGGTTATTGGATATACCTATGTATATAAATATAATAAAAACAGACAAAGCTTATCCATTTACTACTTATTTTTATATTTTTTCTGTAGTAATATCTTAAAAGTGGTCAAACGGATCTCTACAATATGCATTTTTTTGGGTTTTCAATGTAAAATAACTCAACGATGGTTGATCGTAGCTCTTTGTTGCCTTAGTAAACATTGTTTAAAATGTTATTCTTTACAAGATAGAAACATTTTTTTTTCTGGCCGGCACCTTAATTTTTGGGTACGATTTGAATGATGTCCTTTAGAATGTTTCATCTACTATATGTCATTAGCAGTAAGATACGTATTTGACATATCGGGATAACGTATTATTTTAGCACTAGTTGGATTTTTTTTATCGCACGCGTGTATAATACGTTGCATTATGAGCCTAAAAGCGGTTTAATAAGATCTACTTTATGAGCAACTGTGATAAAAAGTATATTACTAATCGACTTTTGAAAATCCGATTTTTTATTATTATTTAATTGATTGTGTTTCATTTCGGAATCTTCTCATTTAGACACTCATGGTATTGTTATTATTACCAGGTCATTGACTAAATTTGGTTTTTGTTTATTCAGGTAGTCAAGGTGGCTAAAAAACAAGACTGATAAGTATGGATGTAGAGGCTCAAGAAAAGATGGATGGATTGAGAGTGTGAAACAAAATATGAGAGAGATGGATGTGGACGGTGAGATGACGAATAGAAGTAAACGGAGGAAGAAGATATTCCAAATAAATTGTGATAAGAGCAGGCGGAAAAGATAAATTTATATTTATGAATATACTATGTCAGTCACATTTTCAATTAGCTGAATCCCACGTGACCTAGAGCTCACTCGTAAATCTGTAAGGTTGTAAATTCAAATTCAATTCAATACATTTATTTCAGATAATTAAAATCCATAAAATACACATAATCACACTAATAAAATCAATAAAATAAAAATAATCAAAATCAAAATATATAACAAAATAATAAAATTCAATGTCATCAAATTCAATGTAAAGTAATGTTACCTGATTCTGTTTTTTTTTAAACAATATACTATACTTACAATACAAAAAATATAAAAAATTACAAAAAAGGTATAAATACTACATTTTTACAGATTTGCGAGTGAACTCTAGGTCACGTGGGGTTCAGCTAATTGGTAATGTGACTGTACATCTATTTTCATCTAATTTTACACTATTATTATTATTTACGCGCTAGTGTTCTAGAATAAACGGAAAATACTAAGCAAGCATAATTCACCGTTCACCTAGCAGAAACACTATACCTAAAGCCGTACTAAAGAGTCCACTAAAACAGCGATGCTTTCAACTTATAACGTTTCATGGCCTCTTTGGGAGCACTCCGAACGGCCAAAGTACTGTTTTATTAAAACTTTTATATTGTCGCTTTGTTTACTTGTTAGTAGCTGAAAAAATACGAGTTCTTCTGGCTAACTGCTCATTGTTATTGTTCATTTAAATTGGTACCGACTTTCGACATGTTTTACGCAGAACTCGTCTAGAGTCGTCGTCGGTTTATGTTGTAATTTTTTTTTTCTGGAAAGTACTGTTTTGTTTTTTTAACAAACCATGACGTGTCAAGTACCTGTAAAAATTAAAACGTTATAATTGCTTTGGCGCGCGTTATCGAGGTAAAAATAAACTTTGAATGAGATCACTTCGTTAGAATCAGGTTAGAATGTGTCTTCTGTCTTCTTCTTATAATCTTCAATTCATTTAATATCCTACAATTATTATTGGTGATATTCTATTTAATCAAATTAATTTTTTAATGTATATTGTATAATAATAGTATTGTTTTGTTAAAAAATAAATAAATAACTATAAAATTGAGTATAATCTTAAAGTTAATGACCCCTCCGAGCAAGTAACTACTGATTTTCGGGTAAACATAACCTGATTTTTTTTGGAAAAATCATCGAATTTCAAAAAGTCATAGATCAAAAGTTGTTTGTTATCGTGCACTGAAGTAGCCCTCGGTCGCGTGCTAATGTAATTTTCAATATTCCGGTATAAAGAAGGTAGATGTAGAATAGATAGAAGATGGTCTAAGAGCGTAGAGTAAATTCCTAAAAGAATTTACAAAATTACAAATCACTCTGTGTAAATAGCTTCCACAATAGAAGTGCCACACAATCAGGGACCTTCTGAAAGTGATTAAAACTTATAGTAATTTATCCTTACTGTCGATATTGTAAACAAACGTGAGACAACAAAGTATAGTTTTTGCTAATCTCAGTTCCAATATAAGTTTTAATTGGTAAGGGGTGATGCGTTACGTAATGTGTTACATTTGTTAATTGCTTCGAAAAGGTATCGGGTTAAGTACTTAATAGTTTTTGTTTGGTATGTTGATTACTTTTTTTGGGATTGGTATTTAAATATTTATATAAAAAAATGGTCTGTAAAGTCGGTTTAAGGACGATAATTTTACGTCATAAGAAAACATTAATGGTAACCAGGGTTAGTCGCCGGTACTTTTTATACATATATTGTAGCATTCCCTTTGGTTTCAAATTTGATCCCCTTTTGTTTCCATTTTGATCCCCTTTTGTTTATATTTTGATCCTCTTTTGTTTCCATTTTGATACCCTTTTGTTTCCATTTCATGCAATTTTAATCATTCAATCATCACTTCACTATCACTATCATCATCATCACTATCACTATCACTACATAGTATAAAACAAAGTCGCTTTTTCTGTCCCTGTATCCCTATGTATGCTTAGATCTTTAAAATTACGCAACGGATTTTGATGCGGTTTTTTTAATAGATAGAGTGATTCAAGAGGAAGGTTTATATGTTTAATACATGCATAATATAGCCGTGCAAAGCCGGAGCGGGTCGGTAGTCAACAATATAAAACAAACACGAGACGCGTGATGTTTACCGGAACATGACGGCATCATTGTCATAATGTTACCATGATGCATGACGTCACACTTTTTTGTGAATGCAGGTGTTTCATGAATTTATTAGACGTTATCACTTCAAAAATATTCAGCCAATTGTTTATTAATTTATAATTGTTTTTTTTTTATTATTTTTGTGTTTGTTGCTGACGGGGATTTTGGGGTAGATTTGTGGAATAACCCCTAGGTGAACCACTTTTGTTCTTCGATTTTGCTGTTTTTTAATCATTAATCTTTGAGGTTATAGACCCCAAAAGTCTTTGGGGTTAACGTCAGCTGTTTTTCAAAATAACGATTATTCGTTATTTTACACACCCTCAAATTTTTCAATAAAAAGTTCTAAAACAACCTTCTTTCGTCCTAAAATACCTTCGTCAAAACGCATTGTAGATACTCGAATTTTCCGCGAACCTAAAAATAAAACAGTCAAAAGCACGATGAAAGCCACTCGGTACCGGGTCCCTCACAAGTGGCGAACACCTACATGGTGACGTCACGCGTAGCGTCCATCCAACCGTGAGTAGTCCGTTCAAGGGTCACATTGTCTATTCACATTATCTATCAAAGGTGAGTGAATGAATTTCGCCTGTGAATTTTAAGTTGTTTTGTCAGATCGCTTTTCCCGATCCCGCTTCACCTGCCCTCAAGCTTTTTACCTCCGTTTTCCGATGGTTTTATTCAGATTTTTTAATACTTATCGTTTCTAGAGTTTTTATCGTTTTTATATTGGGAATCTGTTAAGTTATGCGAGGTATTTGAATTTCTTTTAGAAGCGCTCGGTAGGATGTTATTTTACGTTGCTAATTGTTGGTTTTAACGGTTACATTAGCTTTTACAATTGTTTCGTTAATTGCTTAAGGGGGAATAAAAGTGTCGTATTAAAATAATAAAGCGGGATTACGATTCTATTCAAAGTATTTAACTTCGTAATATTTTTGCTTTATGAATGATATCTGGTCGTGTCGCGTATTTTGAAAAACTATACCAAACTCAGTACGTTCCCACTGGCTAAGACGAATTGAATTAGCGTTTTCAAATGGTCAACACTTGTAAATGAATACTGACTTAGAAATCCTTTTATGTAATTTAAAAATGGTGTTTACAATAAAGAATTTAAGTATATATCTGATAGCGACTATTGATTTTAATATTATTTTGTTAATAGAAAAACGCTATTTCAAGTTGCTAGATTGACTATGGCAGCAAATTGTTTACCAAATCAATTTGACTACTTTTATTTTACGTTTTAATATTTTAAATGTTTAAAAATTCATAAGTTCCTATCAAAATGATTGAAACAATTTACTATTAATTTTAAAGATTACTATTGAGCCCTTAATTACTTATTTAGATTTTAAAGATAGAAAAGTGACGTCACGTCTGTCAAACTTGTTGTGGACATTGCCAAACTCCACCACCGCCTATAAAAGCACGCGCTGAGGCGATCATGGGATCTTTTGCTGCTCAGTCTTCGGTCGGTAAGGTGGTTGGGTTCGACGATGCATAAAGTAAGACCATTCCATATTTTTGATACAGTGTATTATTGTCTAGTTTGTTGAAGTTAACAGTTGTTGCTAATATTCAAAATAGTTGTTGATTTAGTAATAAAAGGTGAAGTGTGGTTCGCTTGGCCGTCCACGACAGTGGTTTATGTTGGAACCGTTTTATCATGTTATTTACCCGTTGTTTGTGTTGTGTACCTATTACCATTAAACTAAACTACCAAAAGATCTAGCTTCTATTGTCAGAAGCACCTTTTCTCCAACATATCTATCCTTTTTCACCGTTCACCTAGCGAAAGTGACAGTGACCATGACGAAAAAGGATAGATCCTTTTTCGTCATGGTCACTGTCACTATCGAATGTTTAACATTTGGAAATACCTATACTTAATTTTTATTTTATTTGATACTAGCCCGAGACTTTGTCCGTGTGTTGTTGTTATAATAGTACGTCATAATAAAAATAGCCACCTGTAGTTATGCCAAATTTTAGTCCGATCCGTTCATTGGGTTTGAGTTGTTCGATGATATAATAATATCAGTCAGACAGTCAGGACAATTTTATGTATTTAAAATTTTTACTAAAAAAATATTTTAACGTATTTTTTTTGTATATATTGAACTTTAAATTTTCAATATTTTTCTATTCTTATTTTATTCAGTTGTAAAAAATTGGATTAGGTATGTAACATCTCAAATAAAAAAATTTAATTGAATTCAAACCAGTTCGTTTGAGCTTGCTAAGACGTATTAAATTAGCTTCTTTATCCACGCAACCAGACGCAATTTTAGTACGACTCCATGCAGTAGACGTAAGTACTCAACCCAACAAAGCCACACATATACCTACATTGTACTAATATTGTGAGATAAGGAAGAAAAGGAAACATTTACGTACTAACGTTAGTGCACTTAGACGTCCTAATACAGCCCCACATTCGGTTCGGTCGTAACATACAAACATACCTACACCTGGGACCGTTTATTATATTTGTACAATAAAATCTTCAATACAGAGTGAGATGAAAAAACTTTACGTCACAGAGTGATTCAAATTAAAGGATCACATATAAATGAAAATTTTTTGATTGAATTTTTGTTCCGGGCATATTGTTTTCATCTACATCTACAATTCTACACCTCCACACTAAATAATAGAGAGAAAATATTTTTTTGTTTGTTTGTAACGAATAAACTCTGAAACTACTGGACCGATTTTAATTTATTTATTTAATCGTATGACAATTGAAATAGGCCAAATATTCTTACACAATATCAATAATAAATTAAATTAGATAATAACATGTCAATATAAAAATTAAATTAAAAGGAAACACATTTTTATGATTTATATTTCAACATTCAGGTTGCGAAGCCAATCGACAAAATTGGGTGTGAGGTTGTCAGAGTGAGGTCCTGAGTACACATGGACAGGGCATCCGATTTTAATGAAACTTGGTATGAGGATACATTGATTCATTGGAAGTAATATAGGTCTGTATGTCTGCCACCAGGCTGTATTTCATGAACCGTGCTGCTAGAGAATAAAATAAAAGCTAGAGAGTTGAAATAGTCACATATTATGTATTTTCCGCTATCCTACTAATCACTATGCTTAAATCTTTAAAACTACGCAACGGATTTTGATGCGGTTTTTTAATAGATAGAGTGATTCAAGGGGAAGGTTTATATGTATAATACATGCATAATATAGCCGTGCGAAGCCAGGGCGGGTCGCTAGTCTTAATATATATAAATCTCGTGTCACAATGTTTGTCCTCAATGGACTCCTAAACCACTTAACCGATTATAATAAAATTCGCACACCATGTGCAGTTCGATCCAACTTGAGAGATAGGATAGCTTACATCCCGATATTCCCACGGGATCGGGAGTTACGCGGGTGAAACCGCATAGGGCAGCTAGTATTATATATGTAAAAGTTTATGTGTATGTGTGTTTGTTACTTATTTACGTTAAATCTACTGGACCGATTGCGACAAATACTTAAATACAGAAAAACGAAAATATAAAAGTAGGGCTCTCATACAATATAGTAAGAAACCCGTGAATCCGACTCGCACTTGGCCGATTTTTATTACAAGCCTTCCTTTATTTTTATTACTTTAGCTTTCGAATTATATCCAAGCCACCGACAGGTAGGTATACCTACTTTAATCAAATAATGTAAGACCAATTCCAGACTTCATAACAAACATAATAAACCCACATTACACAATTCCCCGTGTATCAAATTAAATTACAGTCACCTTAGTTATAGACCGCGGTATAACATTAAGGTAGGACGTAGATCACAGACTTTTTGTCGACCGATCGATATGCAAGTGAACGATTGTTTTCAAACGTGCCATCTGACGTTTATTTGAGAACGTTGTGTACGATTGCATCGATAGTGTAATTTTGGGAGACAACTTAACGGTTCAATAATTACAAAGCCACTGAGGTAGAGTGTACATAGTTTACTCATCTATACTTAATCTTAATTATTAAAATCCTTTTAATTTAATCTTATCTTTTATTCTATACTAATATTATAAAGTGGAAACATTTTTTTTTGTTTGTAACGAATAAGCTCCATAGGCATTTTTATCCCCATATTCCCATGGGATCGAGAGTAACACGGGTTTACGATAAAATATAAGACTGTGTCAACACCAGCGCTCTTCAAACAATAACTGTATTCATGAACTACCGTTGTTTTTCTTTTGTCGATACCAAAAACAAATTGTAATTTACGCAAATTGTAATTTACGCAAATTGTAATTTACGCAAATTAACGTTATTCTTTTATAATATAAAAATGAATCGCTGAATGTGTTGCTAAGCGCAAATCTCGGGAACAACCGAATTCGCTAATTATTTTTTTTGTTGTGTTTGTTATTGTCAGGAGAAGGTTCTTATGAAAGAAAAAAGTTTTACGTGACAACAACTGTGCTCGAGTGGAAGGGACGCGTGCCTTTCACTTTTTATGTCTGTCTCTCTCGCTCTTAGGCGGGCTAACCATGCCCGCGTGCCTCTCACTTGCTCTCATTGTGAGCGCATAACGTCAGCGGAGCGTAACGCAGTTTCTTGAAGTGTCACCCGGCAAACCAATTTATAAAACGTTGTCACGTCAAAAATAAGAAAATTGCGTAGAGAGAGAGAGAGATAGGTGCACAGCTAGTTTTATGTAGTTTTCGACCGATCTAAAGTTGTTCGGTCTGCAAGAACAACCAACCAAAATACCTCACGTGATGTAATGCTCAAAGTTCGGCCATAGAACTGGCGTAACGACCACGGAGTAAGCTATAGGTTATCAAACTGAAACTTTACTAATTTAATGTGAAACAACTATGTTAGCGATAGATATGAGTTGTTGCTTTAAAAATCATAGGTTTGATGCTTTTATTTGTTACCGGATGTTTTTGTTTACTTTCACAATTTTATGGTCGAAAACAATTATATATCAGGGTTCGATTCCAGCCTCAGACATGTATTTGTACTTAGAAAGTCTGTGGTCTGGTTGTTTCTATGCATTGTAAGGATATATTTACATAAGAAAAGTATATAAGTAATATATCCGTTGTCTAGCACCCATAACACAAGTCTAGTTACTTAGCTTGGGGCTAGATGGCGATGTGTAGAATGTCCTGCAATATTTATTTATTTTTTATTTATATACATCTATACCAACTACCAAGAGCTAAAATGACTTTTTTTTAGAGTTTTGCTAGATAAGATGTCAGAAAAATGTTATTTTATGATGAATAGTCTGCAGAGGCTTCTATATATTTTTTTTCTATAACAACTCTCTTGTCTGAATTCTAAAATTCTTGTCGGTATCTGAAATGATTTTTTTTTGCAATGACTTTTATATTGCAAATTTAAAAAAAATGACAGTTTAGTCCTTAGCAGCTAATAGACATATTTATCGATTTAAGCCGTAAGCTTCAAAACTAGGTACCTGCAATCAAAACTTTTTGTTTGGTTATTTGTGTGAATTATCATAACTTAGATCAAAATCTGTCTAAAATTCCAAAGATTACCTCTTTCATTTTATTTATTCATATTACCGCCTTCGTAAATAAAATTACTTCCCCAAATAAATTACGAATCCAGTCTCCTTTCAGTAAAGAATACAGAGTAGATAAGTACCTAGTGCTTTATTGGATGCATCAACAGATTGAATCACCAAGTCCTATTTATATGTTGGTATAAACCAGCGTTACATTACGATCTCGTAAATAGAAACATAGAAATAAGTCGACTCGTATATCTCGAACGGATGCATTTCAAAATAAGATTTGCAAATACATTGAAGATTTCTACTACACGGGAATACATTTTGTGGGTAAATATTTTTATTTCGAAGTACTGTGCTGGAAATTGTAGGGTAAATATTTTTAGAAAGACTTGAACTGGATCGGGTGAAATAGTAATTAATTAGTAGCAAAAACAAAGGGGTACCTTGGTTTTTGCTACTAATTTAGTGTGGAATCATCTTGGCAAACTTTTTTTCTAAGACTTTTAGAAATTCGAACACTTTTTATGAAAATTTTGAGGTTTTGTATGCTTGATTATCAGCTGTTTTTAGCAATGAAAACCATTAATGTAAATAAATGTTGTCATCTAAATCTAAGCAACAGCTGGTTTTTGAGTAAACATAACCTCAACATTTTTGAAAAGCTTCGAATTTTAAAAAGTTGTAAAACTAATGTTGTTTGCCTAAACGTCTATGGCGACCCTCTTACATAAAGAAGACCGTAGTGAAAACACATTGTAAAAAATGAAGTTAAAAATCTACTTTTTTTAATTCGACTAAAAAAGACCATTGTTACGAGTCATGAAATAATGTATCGCAAACATATCTACGAGTAAGCACAAGAGTATGATCTTTATATTATAACCTTGCGTATACGAAAAATATTTTGACGAACAGGCTCCCAATTTCAATACCACTTAAACCGAGAAAACATCACATTTTTAGACAAAACACGAACGCTCAGTAAACACGTGTGAATAAGCCATTCCTTTAGCGTCACGCGCAACCTTGTTTATCGCGATTATCCGGAACGTTACCCTGTTCCTCATGAGGTACGTAAAACGGAACGACATCTCCTTAATGTTATGTGTCTCATGGTTTTGTTTTTGAAGAGGTGAACTGGCGAACTCGGTTTTATGGTTGATCGTTTTAGTTTTTATTTAAGGGGTAACGTTTATTGTGTGGGCGGAATGTCGTTGTCAAATGTTGTGGCAGTGTTAGGTTTTTGCGTTTATTCGCTTTAAATAGAGAGGGTTAACTTGTTTGCTAAGGTTATTTTTGGTGCTTAGTGAATTCTCTGTTCCTTTTATCAGACTTTGAAAATGAGAGAGGTTCTTAATTCGAATGTTTCGATGTTGCTTTTTGGTCTAAAGCTCGCGTCCGCAGGAGTTACCTAACTATAACCCTGCTCGTGTCACCTATGATGCTAAATGAGTTTCAAACATAATAGAGGCATATATTGACAAACGATTAACATTTTATTGCACTATAAAAACAAAAAATCATCATCATCATCCGAGCGATGTCCCTTGTTGCATCTCTCTATGAGAACCCGAGGTCCGCTTTCCTATTTTCCGCCTCCACTTCGCACGATCTTTAACATCCTGGTTTGTAAAGCCATTTACACGCCTATCACCCTTTACGACGTCAAGCCAACACTTCTTGGTTCTACCCAGTCTGCCACGACCTGGCGGAGGCGCCATGGCAAGACATTTGTTGCCCACGTAACTAGCGTGACCGTACCAGCGTAGTACCAAAATACAAACAAACAATGATAACATATAAAACACTTACATGAAGCTTAAATATAGAAAAAGATTTTAAAAGTGACTCAAAAGCCGGCCGGCGATAAGGCCGGCTTTTGAGTCACTTTTAAAATCTTTTAAAGGTGATATTTTCTAGGCACCATTTTATTTTATACAAAATTACACAAATAATTCCTATAGGTAAGTATACCTTACGTAGACATACATAATAAATAAAAAATAAATAAATAGATGATTATAACATACTCTGGTTTTAACAACCTATGTTTCTTTTTTTTTTTACTTATTCGGATAACTGAACAGATTTTGATTTATTTATTTTATATATTTTTCCTAATATCAGTGCTTAGTTTTGGAATAACTTTTAGAAAATACCTAACAATATTGCTTGAGCTGTAGGTAAAGTTGGTACCACCTTCTCAATCCACCAGATTAACCGCCTCACAACCTCACAACCAACTCACAACAAATAATATATCAAATTCTTTGACGACAATTCCTTAAATATTTAAACAAGAGAATTTAAGGGATGTTACACAACATATGCCTTTGCGTCCTTCTCAATTAAATAAATATTTATATTGGGGTTGCTTATTAATTTTATTACGTTACCTTTATCTCGTCCGGTATGACAAGAATTTCATAAACCTACCTACCTAAATTTGCGTCATAATTTGATGATATCACCACAAAGTTTGTTGTTACAAAATAATTTCACTGTAAATAAAAAAAAGTAGGCAACGTTCTTTTATTTACAGTTAAATTAAGCGTGTTGAATAAAGTTAAATTAAGTAGTTATCGACTTTAATTGTTTAGATAGTTAAGTCTCATAATTATTGACCTGTAATAAATATATATTGACGACCTCTGTGGCGCGTCGGGCGAACACCCGACTGCGACGCAGAAGGTTGCGGGTTCGATTCCCGCCGGGAACAAGTATTTATGCTGACCATAAATTCTTGTTTCTGGTTCTGGGTGTTTCCTATATGTATAATATGTATATATTTACAAAAAAAAAAGTATATAAGTAGTTTATCCGTTATCTGGCACCCATAACACAAGCATTAAGTTGCTTAGCTTGGGGCTCGATGGCGATGTGTAATATGTCCTGAAATATTTATTTATTTATTTAAAAAATATATATATATATATATATATAGAAGAGGACTATTTACAGAGCGCCATCTAGCCCCAAACTAAGCAACTAAGCTTGTGTTATATAGTTAGACAACGGAGTGTTTCGTCTCAAGGTACGGCACTTATATGAAATGTATGTGGTTAGTTGTGCTGATGCAACGGGGTAAGCACCTATGTATTTATATTATTTCTGCGAATCCTTCTTGTCGTTGTGTGCGTTCTGAATTTATTTTGTTATATATCTAACTATCTATTTTTCGATACGCTGTATTTTGTATTTTTAGTATATTTCTATTTGTGATTGTCTGTAATTGGCTTTCTGTTTCTATTTCTTCTGTTTTATTATGTTAAACTTAGCTGTAGACTTTCTTTTAAAATAAATAAATAAATAGTAGAAGAGCCTATTTACTTTTAGCAAGTAAACTTTGTACCTGGAGATTGTTGTCTTTTTGGTCTAATAATACTGACAAAAGTCTATCAAATTAGTTAAAAATCAATTTTCTTTGAATAATTCAAACATAACATATAGTTCCATAATGTCTCTTTATAATATTTTTAGATATGTAGGTAAGTTTGTATGTTACAGCACCAATTTCCATTTACAGAAATATTCCTAAGGTACTACAAAATATGATTTTACGCGTTCGAAAAATTGGTTGTCTCTTTTCGTTGGCAGCATTCGATGTACTTCACTCGTACGTTTTGATAGTGAAGTGCTGCGTTGTTCATTTTATATTATTTTGTAATGTTTCACTTGAACGCTTGTGTGAGCAAAGTAGAAAAGACTTCGAAGTAAGCAATTACTTGTTAAGTGTTTTTTGGTACTTATTTCTTGGCTATTATTTTAACTATTAGGTCAGTATTTTTGTCTAGTATTTTAACACATTGACAGTATCAGGTACCACATGCGGGTCTCAGTAGACAAGCCGCTCAAGTCCGGGTTGCACATAAGCCCCTCACTCAGTTTTTTGGAAAATCCACAGTAATAGCGCCCCTTTGCGGTTTAACCCGCGTAACTCCCGATCCCGTGGGAATATTGGGATAAAAAAAAGTATGTTAAAAAATAGTAGGTCTAGTAGTTTCAGAGTCCTTTTATTACAAACATAAAAACAAACAAAATGGTGACGAGTGACGAGTTAGAATATTAGTGTATTGGGACTTCATGATACAATTTTAGCCTTTGTACGGTGACTGTCAAAGTGTTAAGAATACTTGGTCATGTCTGATGCATGTCAAATTAACTATGGGTCAAATTGGCTAACTTGCTGGAACCCTACAAACGGCAGACGTCAACGAGGTAAGTCTTAAAGATGGTGGAGGGATGATTTAGACTCTTTCACAGAAGAGTGGCACGGGGCCGTGATAGGTGGAAAGAGGCTGGGGAGACCTTTGCCCATGTGATTGGACACCACGTGCTTAGATACAATTTTGACTAATGGTATCTATATGCCGGTGTCATCTACGATGTAGCACGCTTCAGAATATTCACTCGTAGCTTGAAAACTGCCATTATGATTCCTATCATCATTTTAGTTTTTATTATCAATCAAATACCTTGATTTATATAGAAGAAATGTTACGTATTTCTTTGAATAATATCTTTTGACATGTTCCAATAACATAACTAATAAATATCTAAATACTTTTGCGATTTGGTAAAGATTTATACAGTATTATATTTTTTATTGACAAGCAGTAGCGTTTAAACATTCTTGATCCATTTATCGATAGAATAGTAAAATGACGCGCTTCACTACCACTGACCAATAACTTTTGCGTCCACAGCAGCGTCGTCGTCGAAAGCGGAAATTTGATTTCTTCGTTTGACATCGAGAATTCTTTCCGAATGATTGATTGAGTTTTATTAGACTGCGGTAGGTTTGGAATAACTCGTAGAAGTGGAAATAACTGGAATAACTGATATGGGTGAGTGAGAGGTCCGTTGAACAAGCCAAGAATAGAGTGACGTTTACAATTATTTGCCGCATCGTCTGACAGCGATAACTTTATGGAACAAGGATTTGGATGAAAAAGTTTTTCGTTTCAGTAAATTTTATGAATACTTTAATCTTTTCCAAGCTATTATTAGACTGATGTTTTGTAAATTATATTTCTCTAAGCTTAATCACACCCACACTTAAAGCGGAAGCAGACTACAAACTTTTTGATTGACTGATAGTTGACCACCATTCAATTTAGGGCGGAATTTTATTTATACGACCACACATGAATAAGTCTAACCTTCTTAGTTCTATCAGAGCGCGCACAATTGATAGAGGGGTTGGTAATGTAGACAATCAATTCCAAAAAGACAGACACTATCTCTGACTGACTAACTCACTGACACCTCTACTCATGTACTGACACTGGCTTTCTTTGTGAATAAATAAAATAAATTCGTACTTATCCAAAACCAAGTCACTATTCCATTGAGGCGCACGCTACACACGCGTGCTTAGGTTAGGTTGTAGCCTCAAAAGGTTAGGTTAGCGTGGTTCCGTAGTTCCGACACAGAATTGATAATAAGCGATGGAAAATCACGTTTATTAAGAGCAAAAGGTAAAAAGGAACCCTTATAAGATCACTCTCTAATCCGTCTGTATGTCCGTGTGTCACCACTGATTTTCTCAGGAACGGGTAGACCATGCAAGTTGAAATTTATACCAGATACTGAGTTCTATTCTATAGTCCCTAACCCCCTTATTCCAAAACGAGGTTTAAGGATAGTCCGAGATGTGGATTTAAACCTTAGATTTAGATACAGATTTACTCGTTAACTATAGTCTAAACACTATCCCTATATAATCTTTATGGATAGTGTTTAGACTATTGTTCCATAAATAATCTATAGGGATAGTGTTTAGACTATAGTTCACGAGTAAATCTGTGTCTGAATCTAAGGTTTAAATCCACATCTCGGACTATCCCTAAACCTCGTTTTGGAATAAGGGGGTATAAGTTTATTTTTTGTTTTATTTAAATCTACGGTCTACAAGCTATCGGCCAATCAAAGAGTTTATACTCAGCCTACTTTAGTTTTCTTTATATTTGATAAAAGGTCGCCCGCGTGGGTGATCTTCTATTTACCCAGAAATCTTAGTTCATCTAAGATCGTATTCGGCGATAATTAATTTATATAAGTTATTTGTTTCCTATTACTAAGATTAAATTAGAATGTCGAAAATTAATTACGTCACACTAAAATATTTAGTGGTTTATGCCTATACAATAGTAAATTCATAATGGAATTTCGTTGTTAGTCAAAATAATATATGATATTCATATCACGGTGCGTGCTTGTATGAATTACTTCCGTGGTTCTAAAATTATCTTTTAGGGCTCTACTCTCTAATATCGGATTATTTCATATCCAATTTCCTTCAAAGTTTTTACTCTTTTGAGGATTCTCTCTTCGCATGATTTGACTGAACCATGCCAGAATACTATTCGTTAATTTGTATAATAGTTATCGTTATTTATAGATAAATAATTGGTTATTACCATGCTCACATTATAATAAAAAATCAATAAAAATAACATCTATAACAACTTCACTACATAGTATAAAACAAAGTCGCTTTTTCTGTCCCTAATTCCCTTTGACTGCTTAAATCTTTAAAACTACGCAACGGATTTTGATGGGGTTTTTTTTATAGATAGAGTGATTCAAGAGGAAGGTTTATATGTATAATACATACATAATTTAGCCGTGCGAAGCCGGGGCGGGTCGCTAGTAACTTATATAATAATACACAATGGATCTATAAAAAATAAAACATCAATAAAATATACACAAAAAAAAATTACAAATAAAAACATCCTCAAACAAGTCTCAGGCTGGCAACATTTCCCGTTTGGATTGCCAGACTGACCCTCTGAGCGAAAAAGCCACCAGCCCTCCGATCACCAGACACCTTGACAAAACGCGCGATGAGCTCCTCCCTTGTTACATCACACAAATATATTATCTGCTTCGTGTAGTTTCTCTTCATCCGTCTTCTTGGTGGTTCAACACTTGGCTCCACACAAGACAGTACGTCTATTGAAAGTTAATAGTTTCTAAGTAACTAAAAATAAAGTGAATATACGAGAGAGTGAGTGTTAGTGAGTGAGTTTACTCTTTATAAATTGACATCTACTTTAATGTCATTTTATTCTATGCTATTCTATTCTAATATTCCTACAACTTAACTATTTTATACAGATGTAGTAATGCCTTGACTATGTGGAAACTAGAACATACTTTATTATAGGAGAAATAGAGACGACAAGAATGAATATCGACATCGATATGGGCAACATATACAGGCCTATTGGTAATTATACTAGCAAGCCGTTGAGGGCTACTTCTGTGCACCGTAACAAACAACTTTTGTTCTACGACTTTTGGAAAATTGAAAAAAAAATGATTAAATTTTGAGGTTATGTAAATTCGAAAAACAGCTGATTTTTTAAAACAAAGGTCATTCAGACTAAGAACAGTAGATAAAACTTAAAAAATAAGTAAAATATAAAGGTTAATGACATCTCCGTGTAAGGAACAGCTGATTTTCAGGTAAACCTAACCTCAAAATTTTCAAAACAATGTTCCAATTTCCAAAAGTCGTAGAACAAACGTTGTTTGTTTACGGCTTGCTTGTATAATTTCCAATAACCCTGTATACGACAAGTTGTAGTTTATTTTTATAATAATCACATGGGTCTAAAATAGCTACGTAGACCGGTGCAGTCACAAAAGGAGGATGGGTCAGTAAAGTTTCAGATCCACTGCTATCTTCCTATACCTTCACTTGCGTCTCTCGAAAGCCCTCAATTATTTGGAGGGATTTGAATCATGAGCGTGTGGGTGTCTTATTATAAAAATGCGTGCCACTTTTACCATCGTGTGAGTTAGTGGTGTAACGGTCAATAAATTTTTTTTTTTTTAAAATGTCATGGTTTCGATTAATTTTATCCAATTCGTAGGTCAAATCTGAATCGATTTTTTAAATGGATTTGCCTAGGGCGGTTCGTTTTAATTGTCCAGGTTCTATGGGAAATGGTAAAAAGGTTTAAAATATTCGAATTGCGTTAATGAAAAATGTTGGTAGGAAAGTAGCAGTAGTATTTTATGACAAATTCATGTCTGATTCATGATTGCAGCACGTATTTTCCGTCTGGCTGTCGAGACAGTTTTTCTTGAAAAAAATTGTGTTTGCATATTAGTCCATAAGTTCGTACTGATTTTGTATACTCTTTTGTTAAGTAACTGTGTAGTTTTACTTTTAAAATCTGAATCATTAGGAATTTTTAGTTTATTTAACTACCATACATAAGCGTAAGGACCATTAATTCACACCCAACATAAACCACTCCATGTATTTTTGGTTTATTCTACTATAAGGACCTGGGTGGACTACAGGAAACACTTTAGTGTCCATTATAATAATAATAATAAATCATTTATTTCAGGTAACAGCCTTATAAATAAGTACAGACCCATATAAAATATATACCTTACAGACTAACATACATACAGATAATATTATAATAAATTAGTTTTAGGGTTTTGAATCTTCGTTCTCGCCTCCCTATAGCGTCGGTATACAATGCCTGCGGGCCAGAAATCAGCCGAGAAGAACATGTCCTTCAGCGTTGCTGGAATCCGAAGCACGTAGGACTTAAAGTTAGTCTTCCTTTGGGATTCCAGTTCCACTAGTTCAAGGCTGATACCCAGCTTCTCCTGTTCCAGCCGTTTCCGACCGTTGGTCTTGATATACTCTTGTACATCGTTCGTAGTTGTAGTTTTACTGAACCGGGATATATACATAGGAATCACCGGTTCTACAGCCTTCAAGCTAGTTGTAGCTGCAGTACCACGGTGATTACGGTTCGGCAGATGACGGTTTTTCTTCTCCACAAGCGTGAAACCGTCACCGTCGATCTTTCGCCCATTGGATGTTTTCTTCACATTCTCTGAAACGTAAGCGGCCTGTGCGTAGGATTTTTTCGGGATAGAACAAGTTTCTTTCGTCCCTTTAAATGTAGGTCGGTCATTAACCTGCGCGCTCACCTTCGAGCTATTTGCGCCGGCAGGAGTGCTGAGTCGTGCAATATGACGATTGCCGCGGTCGCCTCGCTGCGTGTTTACGTTTTGTGCTGACGTCGGTGAAATATACAGCGCGGGCGCAACTGTATTATTGCGCAACGCTGAAACCTCGGCCCGCAGCTCAGCAACAGTACGTTCGGACGTTTCAAGTTTCATCCGAATGTCAGTGACGTCAGCCCTCAGCAACGTGATGTCCTTTAGGAGCCGGGTAACGTCGACATGATCGAACGTTACCGGCCATTGTGCACGTGAGAAAGTATCTTTCGATTTTCCACTTGCACTACATTTATATAATTCTGTAATAAATAAATATTGCAGGACATTCGACACGTCACCATCTAGCCCCAAGCTAAGTAACTAAACTTGTTTTATGGGTGCTAGACAACGGATATACTACTTATATGCTTCATTTTTGTAAATATAAACTTATAATACATAAAAACAACCAGACTACAGACAAATATCTCTATTAAAATACTTTCGTAAAACGTTATGTCGATATTAGTTTTTACCCCATCACTACGAAGCATTGAGATGCAAACCGCGAAATAGTTACAACATATTGCACTTTTGTACTTGTTCTCGGAAAATCGAACTTTTACTTGCCGTTCCTACTTCATTTGCAAGTTCTTTATTAAAAACGTTTCGTTGAAATAAAAATTAATAAAAAGAGACGGTTTTTCTTTCAAGTACATACCAAGGAGAAATAATTAAATCTTTGCTTGTGGTAGTCGGTCTAAAACATAACGTAAAACATAGATATCACTACATAGTATAAAACAAAGTCGCTTTCTCTATCCCTAGATTTTGATGCGGTTTTTTTTAATAGATAGAGTGATTCAAGAGGAAGGTTTATATGTATAACTAGCTGCGCCCCGCGGTTTCACCCGCGTAATAATTTTCTGCGTGACTTTCTTAACTTTTTCTTCCGTAAGATCCTTCCCTTGACAATAACAAACATAACAAAAAAAGAATTATCGAAATCGGTCCAGCCGTTCACGCGTGATGCCGTGACAACGGAAAACGGGTTTCATTTTTATATATATAACCGTGCGAAGTGCACAATATAGCCGTGCGAAGCCGGAGCGGGTCGCTAGTGTAGGGGAACCTCTCAGAATTCATCAAATTAAACAAGAAATATCATATTACAAACAGATATTATTCCAATACATCAATTACTAGCCAATTATACACAAATAATAACATATTCAATTTACAAACCTTCCACAATCTGGGCAACTCGTTATCTGAAGACAGACAGACATCACACCCGTCATATAAAAAAATATATAAGAATAGAGTATTTACTCAGCATTTCAAGGTTGGAACCTCTCAGAATTCATCAAATTAAACAAGAAATATCATATTACAAACAGATATTATTCCAATACATCAATTACTAGCCAATTATACACAAATAATAACATATTCAATTTACAAACCTTCCACAATCTGGGCAACTCGTTATCTGAAGACAGACAGACATCACACCCGTCATATAAAAAAATATATAAGAATAGAGTATTTACTCAGCATTTCAAGGTTCTGTTACAGTCGGCCATCCTCCAGAAAACGAGTCCCTTCGTTTTAGATTTATAATACAAAGTTGAAATTTAAATGTTTACTCTCAAAACAAATTAAGCTTCTTTAAATTACAACAATAAATTACTGGTATCAATCCAAATCAGTTAAAAAAAACAAATTTATTACAAAAAATAAAAAAAATCATCATTATGGCTATCATCGCCATTATCATCATCATTATCATCATCATCATCATCATCATCATGGCTATCATCGCCATTATCATCATCATTATCATCATCATCATCATGGCTATCATCGCCATTATCATCATCATCATCATGACGATTATAATCATTATAATCGCCATCGTCATCATCATCACCATTATACTCATCATCATCGTCATCATCATCATCATCATCGTAGTCGTCATCATCGTCATCATAATACAATAAAAAATAAACAAATAAAACAGGATTCTATTCCTCATTTTAACGAAATAAATAGTAGGTATTCTACCAAATTAAATAAATATTGTCTAATAATAAACTAAACGAAATTATAAATAAATAGGATAATATTCCTTATTCAAACGAAATAACTGGTGGGTATTCTATCAAATTAAATAAACATTGTCTAATAATAAAATAAACAAAATTATAAATAAATAGAATTCTATTTTTTTATTCAAACGAAATAACTAGTGGGTATTCTACCGAATTAAATCATTGTCTAGTAATAAACTAAACGAAATTATGAATAAATAGGATTTCCAAACTCCATATTAATAAGATATTATGCAAGATACTCTTTTTGCAAAAATTTTATTAATACATCATTAAGTTGTTATTTCATTGACGTGAATCGTTCATTCTCATAAACAATAAAATAACTCATCATTTTACAAAACAGTGTATTGATAAGTCTCACAAACCATCATTTCTTGCGAAAGGCTTATCAATACTTCATTCAAGTTTTATTATCTCATAGGCATGAACCATCCTTCTCACAACCCATGAAACAACTCATCAATTATCAATATTATGGATATTATGCAAACCTCATTTCTTGCATAAACCTTATTAAACCATATTCTTTGGAACGGAGATCCGTCAACCACGAGATCCCTTGATCGCTGGCAATACTCTGCGAACAACAATCACTAAATTAACTCAATTCACTATTATCACAGTGTCTAATTCCTTTCTGATCTAAGTTATTAAGTTTACAACTTTAATATCGAGGATATAATCTTTAAGTACGCAACAACAACTATAATCTTTTTTTGTTGTTTCTTTCTCTTTTTTTTTTTTATGTACAAATCAACTTCTACAAGTTCCGGTTGATCTTTTGCATCAACTAACCAGTGCAAAACTACTAGCCTAAAAAATCCCATAATGTATTTTATAGGTGCTTAAACATAGGTATCTTACTATATTAATATAAAAGTATCTCAGAATACTTTAAACAAATTATTTCCTTAAGAATAAAGCAATTTAAAACTCAAAGATGAACCATCATTATCTCTTACAAAGAAACCAATGTATTCATATCGAATAGTCATAACAGGTGCCATGTCTTACAATTGTTGATCTCGTATTTTAAAGACAGATAAATACTCATCTTATATTGTTGTCTATTCTCCAATTTCACCGCACTTTAGTGTAACTTCAACAACTCTTCAACTCGTCAGCGCAACAGAATGTTCATACCATCAGTGTCGATACTTGTTAAATCTACAAAATAGATATAATTAATCCGACAAATCATCTGTGATAACAATACTCTCAAAGAGAACCGGGTGTGAGTGGATGCTAATGAAACTCATTAGCTCTACCTGACTTTATTATTAAACTCTCTTTTTACAATGATATAATCTACAGTTCAATTTTTTCATGCTCTTAAAGCTCATAGAATACGACCACGTCAAGTTTCTTGCGAGTAGATTATGAATGTACGTTTGTACAATCATTATTATTTTTGCTAGTTATTGGTGAGACGCTCGCTCAGTCGGGAGAATTTCTACAACTGTCGTTTTATTGTACTTCTTGATATTGTTTTTTTTTTTAATTAATATACAAAAACCAAAATACATAAAATTTTATAATAAAGACGCCACATAAACTTATTAGAGTTTTACCGGACGTCAGTGCCATCGACTTAAGATAAATAAATAAAATACATTAGTCTAAAACTATGACATAACTTTTGCAGAAACGTTTAACCAGATACATAAATATACAAACTTAAATCAAGAAAAAAAATTACAAGAGAAATAATGTAAAATTATATAAACCATTAAATACCGGAATTGTCACAAATAGATTGTACTTATAATAAAAGATAGCACAATAATTAAATCTAACATGTAATGGTTTCAAAATATCTCAATAAACTTAGTTGTTACATGTGTCTAAGAATTTGATGGCATCGAAATTCAGAACACCTACCGAATGATAATTTATATTATTTGAGAATTACTTTTAATAATATTATCAATAATCACGATTAAAATAAAAGCAGTCATAAACCTAAATAACCAAAAGTTTTTGCCGTACGTCGGAGATTACATTGCAAAATCTCAGACAGGTACCGAAATGACAAATTCGGAAATAAATCATTGTTTATCTCAGAAATTTCACCTGTATAGTATTTATTGCATCGTAAAGTTAACTATACACCTTCTACCTAGAAAAAAATAATAAGAAAAGAACTGTATAGAAACGTACAGCACTACCGATTTCATCCGTGCCGTGTAAATTTTGCGTTTGGGAAATTCACTCAGTCGTTCGTATGTTTAGTATGTAAGTGTGTTTGTATATTGGCATGCAATAATTTTTTAATAGCAATAATAATTTCTGCAATAATTTTAGTACCGTTGCACTAATCTTCATGACTTTTGGTATACAAGTAGTTAAGGTCCATGGAATTTTTAAGTTTGTATATAAACGAGATCGGTTTGGGGACTACGGAGATATGGAAGTGAAAAAGTGAAGGGTATCTCTCTAACTCTAACGTTCACTTTTGTACCATACTCATTTGTATGAAAAATGGATAAACGCTAAAACCTTTTCTGATTTAAAAATGACATTGTCAGGTTTTCTTTCTGTCATTATCGAAAATATAATTGTCAGAAAAACTTCAAAATCTTCGTGATATTTTGATTAAAATGAACGATCCATATCTATTACATTAGGTTATCGTAAATTAAATTCAAATAATTTGTAAAATTTTGTAGTGCAAAGTCATACACCTTCAGTAATTTTACTTCTATAATCCATAAAAAAATTCTACTTCGGTGTTCGTTCGAATAGACTTCGAAGCAGCCGCTGGAACCACCTATTGATTATCTGAATGGAAACGAAGGCGATAACTGCTCAATCCCACCATGGTTGACGTCGTCTGGGTCACCGAGGAATGTACCTTGGGTGAAGACTGTGGTTTTCATGTCTATTCAACTTCCACCTAAATAAATAATTAAATATTTCATAATAATAGATTGTTCTACAATTAAATAGTGATGTATAATATTAAATAATAAGTTTGTTCGGTGCTATCCGAGAAACTCTATAAACTTGTGACTAATCTTTTTATTATTTTTAATAACTTGTTATACTTTTGGGACTTAGTACAGGACATAAAATTATCTATAGGTCTTAAACGTCTCTAATAAGTATAATGTGTATCGAGGGATAGAGCTTCTCTCCTCTTTTCCTCTTTCTTTACATTATGATGAATGATGAGGTACATAAAAAAAGGGTAGTCTGATGTTGAAGATCTGATGAGAGGCGACTAAAAGTACTTAAATTCTGAGTAAGATAGTAAATACCATAATTGCACTGATTTAAATCTCCTTGATAAGTAGAAAGGTATCCCAATTATTGAAAAATCAGCTGATATAACTGCAGTAAGGCTATCCCTTTGATCCCATTATACCAGATTCTGTTAATACCAAAAGTACAGTAATAAACAAAACCAAAAAAAATGCCATTTATTTTTCTTTCCTGGGAAATATCCTGTTCTCTTTGTTTTTTCCAGGCACAATAATATTTTTTTAAGTAACACAATAAATTGCAACAGTGTGGGTTTGGCAGGTATTTTTGTTAAAATCGCCTATGCCAACGTATCTTCTAGACAAGATAAACCTATCGTATTGGATTCGTTACAAGTTTCCTAGATAAGTAGGCACTCTAGCTAGGTATTAAAAAATCAACTGATACTTTAGGTCTGGTGATAGAGCCGGAAAACAGGCTATGGAACTCATCTCTATGCAAAATGGGCCCATCACGTTTAAACTGATTAAAATCGTTTTGATGAGTAGGTACGTTCAACAGCATTCCTTTTCCTTCAAGCTTCTTTTCTTAACTCCACTCTGTCATCATCTGGAATTCCTTGCCTTAACCTATTCGATCTGGCTAAGTTCCTACCCAATTTTAAAACTATGTTATTATGGTAACTGATCACTACCTCAGTACTGTCTGACTTCCGTATGCATTCCTGTATTATTTATGTTTATCTGTGTAAAGGAATTATTGGGTATGTATAATTTAATATTTTATAACCATAGTTGTATAGCTACTTTATTATTAAAAGTTTATTATAGTTTATTATTATATGTTATGTTTATTTACTATAACATCATGTTTGAATGAACTCACAACCTACCATTAGGTAAAGCTAAATCAGTTCGGGGTACTTGTTAAATTAATCAGTAGTACAAAATCTACAGGTTACTGAAAACCCTAAAACCGTTTTAATTTAAACCTTCTGTTATTCCTTCAGTATACAATAAATTGCATATTACATATTCGTAAACCTTTACATCTTCAAATTTATCTAATACTCCGTATACTCACTTTGCCTTCACATTCTCGATACTGAATTACGATACGATAAAGTATTTTGAATCTTACAGCATTGTCATCAATGGATGGGTCCATTTTATCTGTGTAATACTTAGCAAGATCACATTCACACACCATCCAAAGGATCACTGATTGCTGACAGTACTTTTATTTAAAAAATTATCCCAAATCGTTATTTGTCAAGAAATTAAAAATTGGGGACTCAAGGATCGGGTACCTCCTGTACTAACCCATAATAAGTGGGCATCAGAAGTGATATTGGCTTCAACATTAAATTAATAAATCGATTTCTTAAAAAAAAATTTTAAATAAGTTACCTCATATACCATAATTATTGCGCTGTGTAATTAGGTTCCAAATAGCACTGGTTTCCATGGGCCAACTTTAACAGTAACGGCAAACTGAGATAAAATGACTATGGTGCAACCTGACTGCGGCTTTGAAGTATCTTGGTGCGTCTGTAGATCACCTTGCTACGTCTGTACTGCGCCAGGCTACGGTGCAAGCTCTCTCTGCGTGTCTTTATTGTGCTCGCCTCTTCGGTCATATCCTTGAACTCATAATAGATTTGAATTATTATCTATTCACATACCTAATTTATCATATCACTACCACAAATACTATAAATTGTGCAAGTTGGTTGAAAAATTCTTAGTTTGATCTATAACCACCATTTGAAAATACTTTGCAATTTTGTATTATTAAATATGAGTAGTGATTACTAAGTCTACCCTGTAGAACAGTATTATTTCTAGGTCTGCTCCATTCAACGTTACAATATCTTTATTGGATTTTGATGAAAAAAAAAATACTTTTGGGTGAATCCTTCTCGTCATAATTTATCGTATTTTTATCATAAATCCATATAAAATAAGTTATAAACTGTTGTAAATATCAACATTTTATAACTATCAACGCACTTTTGTTAAATAATCAAAAATAAATAAATCTAAAGAATTCTCTAAAATTCTAATTATTACCTGATTATTACATATTTTGTCTAAAATGGCGATCGAGCTATGTGGACTAAAACAACTTTTTTGTTGTTTTTGAGTTATTCCACTTCTGAGATGTAGGGGAACCTCTCAGAATTCATCAAATTAAACAAGAAATATCATATTACAAACAGATATTATTCCAATACATCAATTACTAGCCAATTATACACAAATAATAACATATTCAATTTACAAACCTTCCACAATCTGGGCAACTCGTTATCTGAAGACAGACAGACATCACACCCGTCATATAAAAAAATATATAAGAATAGAGTATTTACTCAGCATTTCAAGGTTCTGTTACACTAGTTACATTATAAAATCAACCTATCAACTGCATTCGCAAATCGCGCGAAACGTTTGGTTAGAAATGTTTAGATTTTCCTCTATTTTGTAGTTCAAGTAAGTAGTTATTTTTAGATAAAAAAAAATTTCTAGATGTCTAGACGAACAACTTTTGTTTCAACTTTTGTTAGAGATTCAAAAGATTTTTTTTGTAAAATTTATGTGCTGTTGTTGGAAATAAAAACCAAGGGTTAAAATAATAGTCCAAATTCAATAAACAAATAAACCACTAAGGTCCTCTAACCTTAAGGATCATACATAAAAAAAATATACGCGTCGAACTGAGAAAATCCTCCGTTTCTTGCTGCTTGTTATCAGAAAAAATTAAATGAAATTTTTCCAAAATCGTAGAACAAAACCTTTTCGTCTTAAAATACCCTTACCAAAACACATTATACAAACCCATCCTTTTTGCATTGGGGTTCCATGACGCCAGGCCGTTATGAGATCGTTTAATCCAACAAATTATTGAGTAACTTACACGAAGTTGACAAAATAAGGGCTTAGTCTTACGTAGGTAAGTGGGTCAGAGGCATACGGCCGACTATGCAAAACATAGGGTCGTTATTACCTAACCCAGAGCCCCTTATAATAACTAATAACTTAGGTAGGTAACCTAACGTTACATTGAAATTGGGGTGCGTTATAACTCTGTTACGAAAAGGATTCCGATTTATCTGAAGCTTATTTTACACGTTCTTGTAGAATTTTTACACGTATGCTTTGATATTTTAACGCCAGCAGCTTTCATTCATGCTACTCAACGGGTTCGTTACTTACGCCTCCAGTTTATTCGACGCACTTGTGGTCGACGCCCCCGATTCTGATTTAATTTGTTTAGTAAAGTAAACAACAAAAGTGTTTCTTTAATTAAAAAAAGCGTTTCTTTCAAACACAAAAAAGTACATCGCACATGAAAAAAAAAGTAAACATTACAGTTAGTTTTTGAGAATGATTATTTAAATATCTTATTAGGTACTTTTTAAAATAAAATGATTCTCTTAGTAATCTAAAATTATTGCTGCTATTTTGAGTTCGACTTCGCTGGCTTGGCCACATCAAAATGAAGGAGCCATGGAGGAGCATCGAGCGGTCAAAAACACGTAGGTAGGTATTTGGGACGACCCCAGTGGAGATGACCCGCTGAAATACCTAGATATCGCTGGATTGACCAGGTCCGTCAAGACCTGGCAAGCCCTTCAAGCAGCTGACTGGCAGCAAGTGACACAGAATAAGGTACAATTGCGTCTTTTGATTTCAGAAGGCAAAATCCACTTCGGGTTTGCTGAGCCAGGGTAAGTAAGTGTTTAAATATTATTAATCACTAAGAGTTCGGTGTTTATTGTTTTCACACCCGCGACTAGAATTAACCTCCTCCGTAATTTAATCCAACAACTTCAAACTCTCGTTTCTCTCAGAGCCACAGAAGAACTCTATTTATGTGCAATAAAAGTCGTATAAGAAACTTGAACAGATAGTAAATTACGTAAAAACTACACAAAATGACAAAGGACTGCGAGATACACACAAGACTCAATAAGGGGAGAACCACACAAGTGATCTATCATTTTTATGAGCCACCCATAAAAGCACTAAGCTGGCAAGCCGAGTGTGTGTAACAGCCTATATAAAACCATTCTAGCGAGGAATTCACAAAACTTTTGTAATACCTAACGCTATTTTTTATAATGTGAAATGATTCTAGGTAAAATAAGAATAAATACTGTACCATTGTATGGTTTAAACATTTTAAAAGTTATCACAAAATGTATGGAGTTGCTTATGTATTTCATTGAAGGCAATTACTAAATAGATGCAGATTTAAATAAAAATCTATAGAAAACTGAGTACATTTCTTGTAACAAGAACTATAGATACTTTATGCTTACATTAGGCAAGTTTAACTTCTTTTAAATGCTCTTTTTATAACTTTTTATTCAAAATGTCAGAAACGAAGTGAATTAACCTAATTTTCTTACTTTAACTCTAATTTTAAAGACAACTGACCACCGTAGTTGAGCAACCCGTCGTTCCTTAGTAATTGGAACGGGTGGAAACGCTTTCTAAAAATATTAGCAAATGTTAATAACTTACGTAAACCGAAGTTTAACAACAGATATCAGCGAGTCGCACTCTCACGAGGGTTCCGTATACTTTAACTTTATTCAGCAATCATAAAAAATAATTTGTTTATTAAAATTTTCTAATAAACTATACTTATCTGTAAAAAATGTGAAATACTAGCAGCACTCCGCGGTTTTACACGCGTAATTCTTGATACTATGGGATTTTTTAGTTTCATCATTTATTACAAAAGTCAAAAAATTTATAAAAAAAAATTATTCATGCCTAATATTGGTTATTTTATAGATTTGTATAGATGTTATTTTAGTTAGTCGTTCAAAATAATATTCTTCTCCCAATTGCATAGTGCGAATCTGTTATTGGCTGTTGGTGCTATCTGTTTTTGTTAAATTAGACTTAAGAGCTGTTGATTCTATGAAAATAAAAAGAATAATAAAATAATAGATCAATTGGAGTGAGTCCACCAGGATTCTGTAGCCCGATCCCCAAGGGGAACATACCAGTTGGAGGAACGGATTTTCAAGGTTTTCTATATCTTTAGGATACTTCGGGACACCTTCAAGATCACTCGGCTGTCCGTCCGTCTATTTGTTTATTTACTTTTACTTATATAAATAGATTTATTATCTATCTTTCTTACTAAAAAACTGTAAATTTCTATAATGGAAAATATTCAATGTTCTATTCGGAAATTTTCACTTTTGTCAGATTTCGGCCCTTCCGAAATAACATTTCGTATTAAAAATTTTAAAATTTAATAAAAAAATAAGTAAATATTTTTAAGAACATGTTGCAATGTTTGCGTCAACTCGTTACTCGTATAATGTATCTTTCAAACTTTTTCAATAATGTTCAATACAAAACGCGTAAAGTGATTCTTTTTCAAGTAATATTGGAAAATTGGATTATACTGTCTCGAGAAAGTTTTTGTATGTACTTTTTAAACCCCGACGCAAAAACGACGGGCTGTTATAATAATTTTGACGTGTGTGTGTGTGTGCGTGTCTGTCTGGGGCATCGTAGAACCGATTTTGATTTTGTTTCTTTTGTTTGAAAGGTGAATTAGTCGGTAGTGTTCTTAGCTATGTTTGATCGAAATCTGATCAGCCGTCTGGAAGTTATGGGGGATAAAAGTCGGGGTTTTTTTAATTCTCATTAAGAATTTTTTATAAAATAAAAGAGAGACAAACATTATTACTTAAGTAAGGAATGTTTAGAGCTTGTTTGTTTAGAACAACAATGGTGTCAGACCAAAAGAGATTGAATGGAATAATCTTAAATGTAGCTAAGCTTACATAGATCGTCTATTCGTTATATGCCAAAGATGAAAAGCTCATCGCACGTCGCACGTTGATGTCACCTCCATGAAAAATACTTGTATGGAAATAGAGGCGCACGCATATGTATGCGATACATCGATGTAATCTTAAATATTTACATCGATAATTGGAAGAAAAACCTTTTTATTTCATCGTCAACCGCAGTGTTCATGGATGTGTTTAACGTCTAATAGGCCAAATCAAAGTCTAAGCACCCCGTTTCGCTCACACCACACTGCTTCATGTCTATTTGTTCAGAACATTTTTTGTTACGCGAGTGAGCCGACATATTCGATTGTCAAAGTGCGACGTGCGATGTGCTGTGCATCTTTGACATAGCCGTACTCTACGTTAGAAACGTATTATAGCTTGTTTGCACAGAGCAACGATCGTGTCAGAGCAAAAGTGAATGAACGGAACAATCTTATATGAAGCTTAGTTTACATAGATCGACAATAAGTAAGTACGTAGATACGTGGGTAAGTATGAAAAGACCGCTCGCGCGTTCGTGTTAAAAAGACGCAGCATGAAACGGAAAACGTACGAAATGTAGTCATTTCAAAAACGACTCATGGCACGGAATTTCTCTGAGATGTCTGAGTAGGAATTCTTTTCAATGCTTAACTGTTCTCGGTACGACTGTTTTATCTTTTGTTTACGAGCACGGAGCATTATATGTGGCAGTTCGGGAAAATTTAAGTCTCGTTTATGCTTACTTTACATTTTGCTTAAGTTAGAAGACTTTGCTAACTTCGAACGGTGTTTTGTCTTAATAATACGAATTATATGAGGGTGAATAATATAATATTGTTTGGAATATTGAAGCGTTTACGTTTTCTTAAGTAAAGAACGAAGAATTAGGGTTGTGGAATATTTCATTTTATATTAACTGAATGAATCATTTTGTAGTTTCTTTTGGCATTTTGTGTTGTTATTGAATACATTATGGTTTTACTATTGCTAATCACTACATAGTATAAAATAAAGTCACTTTTCGCCGTCCCTATGTCCCTATGTCCCTATATCCGTTTGTATGCTTAGATCTTTAAAACTACGCAACAGATTTTGATGCGGTTTTTTTAATAGATAGAGTGATTCAAGAGGAAGGTTTATATGTATAATACATGCATAATATAATAGCCGTGCGAAGCCGGAGCGGGTCGCTAGTGAATAATAAAATATTAAATAAGAGGTGACTTTATCTTTTGTTGCTTCTTCTTCTTTTCGTGTCAGGGTGGGGGCGTTTGAATTCTGTCTGAACAATATTGCGCCACAGTTGTAGCAACAACAATGGCCTCATTTAATTTTAGTCATCTAACTTGCAGGTTTTGGGAACATTAGAAGAGTTGATCAATCGATTGTGTTTGGGCCCTCTCTTTTACTTCACAGCGCTATTAGGGTTCCGTATCCAAAGGGTAATAACGGGACCCTTTTACTAAGACTTAGCTATTCGTCTGTCTGTCACCAGTCTGTCTGTTATAGCTAGAGAGAAGGAATTTTCACAGATGATGTATTTCTGTTGCCGCTATAATGACAAATACTAAACACAGAAAAAAAATTAAATGGGATTCCTATAAAACTCTACAACACTACAGAGCTACAAACTCAAAAAGTATTTTTAAATCCACTTCTTTGTTGAGAATAAATACAAATGTAGATGATAGTTCATATTTAAACGACAAAGAAACTCAAGTTGCAAAATTTTATTGGTATCCCACATGCAATTTTCTATCCATAGTTCTCAAGTGTCGACACATATCGAAAAATTTGCAAGTATATTGTATTTCTAGGAACGAGAATAAATAGCAGGACAGCATTAGATTTTGAACTTTGATCTTGCAGTTTAAGATCTAATTTTGAGTGTAAAATATTGAGAGAATTGTATGTCCTAAGTTGAATTATTTGAGTTTAAATTTTATTTCATCTTAATATTATAATAGTTAATAAAGAAAGTAATAAGTTAGTTTAGTTTATAATAAACTATTTAACGATCCCGTGGAAATATCGAAATAAAAAGTAACCTTTTTTCGATAAATGGAATATCCAATACAAAAATTACGCTTCAATTTGAACCAGTAGTTCCTTAGATTAGCTCTATACATTTAGTCCAGATCCGTCACTGCTCTGCTGGTGTTTGATTATCAAATGCACTTCTGGTGCTTATAGTCGATCTATGCAAGATTGATGGGCTGAAAACGTCGGAAATCTGATTTTATTCGTTACCTATGGACATTTAAAAATGGGAAATGGTGCAAGGCATCACTCAAATAATAATACGTAGGTATTAACTTTTTGATTACAAGGAAAATCTCTGAATTTACGTTAATATCCTTCTTCCTAAGTCTTAATCCATTAAATTTTAAGTTCTGACTGACTGACTCATGAGTCTGTTAGTAAGTCAACGCACAACTTAAACCGAGATACGTGAAATAAGGAGAGTATGTTCTTTGTGAAGTAGGTAAATGTAGGTATTCAATTAAAAGTTAAAAATAAATTCAGTCCTAATGGGTGAAATGGCATACGAAGCCGGGAGCAGATGCTTGTTTAACAATGAACAATATAAAAAAAAGGTATCCACGCCCATTATGAAAACACTATTGTTACTTTGAACCACTTGAACGATCAAGGCATGCCTTTCCCACGAGATTTAGTCCCAGTTCATAGAAGGTTCTCAAATTCAGCCTTAATAAAAACCTAAATAATGAAAATACCTACCTAAATTCAACGTCACATAAATTAAGATAAAGAATTAAGAAGTATTTGCTATCGCTTGTTACGCAAAATAAATAACTTGGTAGTTATTTGGCGTTGAATTTCACTTGGTTCCACAAAATAATTACGTTATGTCGCCAGGCGAGCAAATAATTAATAGCGTGAATAAATCTTAAACTTTTGTCGACTTTGCTTACTAACAGTATTTAGAATTTTACATAATCAAACAAGTTTTTATCTCTTGGAGACGGATTTTAATTAGAATTACACTTTGGAACTTTCTTAATTAGAAACGTAATCAGTTATTTTGTAGTTATAATATATTTCTTTATATTTTATACACACTTATCGATCGTCTTTTGTTTTTAATTTAGATCCATTGGGGGACGATCACACCTTGTCTCCGCAAGAGTTACTAACCCCTACCCTGCACGTGTCGTATGGGTAGTGTTAAACGAGCTCAAATTTATCGATAGAAATATCATACAATTAAATAGGTTTCGATCGTCTTTTATTTTCATTTCTTCATCCTTAATTATTATTAATAAACCAGTTGGTTTGATTGAATAAAATTCCCCTTATCCAGTTTCATTTTGCACAACTAGTTGGTCAATTCAAAAATAATCTGACCAACCAGATGATTCTATTGGAAAAATGTAGGATATTTTGTATATATAATTTTGAGATTTGCCTGTAATTTTTCCAAATCAAACGTCAAAATTCTTTATTCATTTGGAATCATACAATTGCATGAAATCATATTAAATCGTCTTAGAAATAAATAGGCGCCCACCAATGAGTAGATGGCACAAAAAACTCATGGAAGTAAACTCATAATTTTGGAACTCTGGATATTGAATACTTGCGCCACTTGCGCTTTGACCCACGCAAGGATTATCTACCGTCTTCTTTAATGTATTTATGTGTGGGCTTCAAATGTATTTTTATTACTCATACTCCGAAAGTAGGTCTAAAAATGCCTGAAGAGCGTGTAGAAAATAAAACTTCAAACCCTAGGGAAAATCGCTTTCATTGACAGCTGTCATGTCAAATTATGGCTTCGCACGACTTGTGCGAAGCCAATGCAATGTGCATACGATACACACGATACTGATACTGGCTATTGCCAGTATCAGTATCGTTATACATTATGAACTTCAAAACCTAAAAAAAAAACACTACATAATGTACAACCTCTTTTGTACCAACCTTGTAAGAGGATCAGGTAGTATGGAGTCTCTTATTCACTCTCGTTATTATGAAGAATTTTATGAATTATTCGTAATGAAAAGCTCAGTGTTTACCTCGGGTGAAAGACTCATTAAGTCCCTCGAACTATTAGCGCCCTCGCTACGCTTGGGCGCCAAACTCCGTCTCGGGACTTTTAATGAGTGACTTTCACACATAGGGTAACAATGTTTGCCTTGTATGTCTATGAAAACGCTAATTCTGTAAGTAGACACAAACAATAGTGGCAGTGTACAGTGAAGCCGTAAAGTGTCCAGGGAAGGGCTGTCACCGTTTTAAAATTTACGAGTTTGGGGCATCCATTCCGTTAAAATCCACTCCAGTGCAACATGCAAAAGCACTCGACTGTACTCGTGTTTAAACTACTCCACCGCGACATTCTGAACTCTCCGGAGTTTCATAATTAAATATTTTAATACCACGAAAATGTGCTTCGCGTCTAGTTTAAAGTTAATATTTCGTTCGTGCAAAAAACCTAGTAAACTCGTCCTAATTACTCGTACCTACGGCCCATTATAGTCCGAGTTTGAGATATCACTACATAGTATAAAACAAAGTCGCTTTCTCTGTCCCTATATCCCTTTCTACGCTTAAATCTTTAAAACTACGCAACGGATTTTGATGCGGTTTTTTTTAATAGATAGAGTGATTCAAGAGGAAGGTTTATATGTATAATACATGCATAATATAGCCGTGCGAAGCCGGGGCGGGTCGCTAGTGATTAATAAAAATAAACTACACTTTTAAATAATTTGAGCCTTACATCAAATTACGAGCTATTTATACGGCAAGCGTCCAGCTCTCCTGAAGATCGCGACTCGTATAAAGCCGCCAAACGTGCCACAAAAAGAGCAGTAGCCAGAGCCAGACAGAACCACTTACAGTCACTGTACGATAAGTTGGAAACGTCTGAGGGGCAGAAGCTTATTTACAAGTTGGCACGTTCGAGGGTAAAAGCGGCGCAGAATATATCCAAGTGCCGCTGTATAAAAGACCCCGATGGTAACCTGCTTTGCGAGGACCTCGCGGTGAAGGAGAGATGGCGCTCTTATTTCTACGAGCTGCTGAATAAGCAGTACAAAGAGGTGCAGCCGCCGGAACTCCCTCCGAATCAAGGACTTGTGCCACCGATTACGCCTGACGAAGTCCGCAAGGCTCTTCGCCGCATGAAGAATCGGAAAGCTGTCGGAGCCGATGGAGTCCCTATCGAAGTGTGGAAGGCGATGGGTCCTCGTGGTGTGGGCATCTTGACCAACCTCTTTAACCGCATACTCGAGACCGGCGAGATCCCTGCCCAATGGAGATTGAGTGTTATTATCCCAGTTTTCAAGGGCAAGGGATCGGTGCAGGAGTGTGGCAGTTATCGAGGTATAAAGGTCATGTCCCACACCATGAAGCTCAACGAGCGGATAGTGGACTCTCGGATCCGACAGGAGTGCACTGTCTCTGGGTGTCAATATGGTTTCCGCCCCGGGCATGGCACCATGGACCCTGTTTTCGCCCTAAGGATCGTTATGGAGAAATAGAGGACGAAGAATACGCCTCTGCATTTTCTATTCCTAGATTTGCCGAAGGCCTTCGACTGTGTTCCTCGCATGATGATCTGGTGGGCGCTACGGTCCAAAGGGGTTCCGGAAGCTTATGTTGAAATCATCAGAGACATGTACCGAAATTCTGATTCTGTGGTGCGAACTGCTGTTGGCGACACTAAGCCCTTCCCTGTTACCGTTGGAGTTCACCAGGGTTCCGTCCTAAGCCCGTTCCTGTTCAGCGTAATATTGGATGCACTGTCCGTTGCCATCAGGGATGCACGCGAGCAGCCTCCATGGCTGCTCATGTACGCTGATGATATTGCGCTGACGGATTCGGATAAGGGGCGGCTGGTCCAACGTGTACACGTGGAAGGAGTCGCTTGAGAACGGCGGTTTGCAACTGAATGTGGCGAAGATAGAGTACTTGGCTTGCAATACCACAGATCCCACACCTGTCTGCGTAGACGGTCATATGGTCGAGCGGACAGACCAGTTTAAGTACTTGGGATCTGTGCTTCACGCATCCGGCGACATCGATTGCGACGTCAAGTCACGCATTTCAGCGGCTTGGGCCAAGTGGCGTGAGGTGACTGGTGTCATTTGCGACCCCAAAATGCCGCTTAAACTAAAGGGACAGGTCTATAAAACCATCCATTTGTATGGTAGTGAGGCGTGGCCGGTACTTGAGCGACATAAGCAGGAGCTGCGTGTCACGGAGATGAAGATGTTGCGCTGGATGTGTGGAGTGACGCGAAAGAATCGCGTCAGGACCTTCCGCATCCGGGGCAGCCTTCATGTCCGAGACATTGCAGATAAATTGCAAGAATGTCGCCTACGCTGGTACGGTCACGTCTTGCGAAAACCGGCTAGTTACGTGGGGAACAAATGTCTTGCCATGGCGCCTCCGCCGGGCCGTGGCAGACTGGGTAGACACAAGAAGTGCTGGCTTGACGTCGTAAAGGGTGATATGCGTGCAAATGGCCTTACTAACCAGGATGCCGAAGATCGTGCGAAGTGGAGGCGTAAAAGTAGGAAAGCGGACCCCGGGCTCCCGAGAGGGATGCAACCGGGAACATCGCTCGGATGATGATGATCAAATTACGAGCTATGCCATGCGCTTTAAATATAAATATTACAGGACATTCCACACATCGCCATCTAGCCCAAAACTAATTAACTAAACTTGTGTCATGGGTGCTAGACAACGGATATACTACTTATATACTTTTCTTTTGTAAATATAATACTTATAATACATAGAAACAACCAGACCACAGACAAATATCTAAGCAAAAATATTTGTCTGGCGGAAATCGAACCCGCAATCCTGTGGTTTGCAGTCCGACATAGTGACCAATGTATCATTTTCAAAGTATCATTTTCTGGTACCTACCAGTGTGCAGAAAAACATGCATAAAACACATTTAAAATTACCTAAATGTATAAGATATTTCAAATCTGTAAAATGAACAAAGATTTTATTTTAATATATTACATAACTTTTGTGTTTTTAATAAATTGCTTTTAAAAATTTCTTGTTGAAAATATATTTTAATAGAAACAAAAATTGATCAGAAGCTTTTGGATTATGTTTCAATCTCGAAAGCCGATTTATTTAGGTGCTCGAGCGAGTTTTATGTACTTATATTAAAATTATTAAAAATGTTCATAATAATATATTTAACATGTTTCCCACCCCTTCACTTTTTTGAAGTCGATTAAAAATTGTGTAAGTATGATTCCATACACTATTTTTTCGTTGGTTGTTAAAAACGTTAGGCATAATAATAACCTATTCATATTATGTTTACAAATAAAGTGGATTGGTATAGATATATTCGATACGGTACCTGGTAACTGTTATCTGCTAATTCGTTCAATGCCTAACACAACGTGTATATTAATCCTTCCTGTATTGTACAAATAAAGTTATCTATCTATAAACTAACACTACTACAACATCACTATCACTTCACTATCACTATCACTATATCACTATCACTACATAGTATAAAACAAAGTCGCTTTCTCTGTCCCTATATCCCTATGTATGCTTAAATCTTTAAAACTACGCAACGGATTTTAATGCGGTTTTTTTTAATAGATAGAGTGATTCAAGAGAAAGGTTTATATGTATAATACAAGCATAATATAGCCGTGCGAAGTCGGGGCGGTTCGCTAGTATAATTATAAAACAGAGCCTATCAGAAGGCGAAAATATCAAAAATCATTGCTTTTCATACGATTTTCAGCAATGGACGGAGTAATTCATGAGTAAGTTGTACTTATCATGTGAATCAGCTGAAATAAGACAGAAACAAATGTAGCCATATATGCTCTGCTATACGTGCAAAGCTGGGGAAAGGTGCTAGTTTAATTGTCAGTAACAAAACGAAAACGACTGAAGGAAGTCAACAATACAGTGCTTCATTTGATAGATACGTCAGGGCGCCGCCATCTTGACTACTGTTTTGTGTCTATAAATAGGAATAAAATGACGGAACGTGGTTCATTCTGTCGGAGTAGCTTCATGATGTCCGAACCTTTTTATGTTCGTACCATTTATTTGAGTTAATTAGTTTAATACCTTTTAGTGAGTGGATTAAGCGTTGTGGTAAAATAATGCCGATGGGTATGTAATTTATATGATTAAAATATGTTCTGACGATAAGTGCCTTTATATTTACGTAACCTACACTCAGATTTGCCTAAAATACCTGGTCCTTTATATCAGAAGTGCGATAAAATAGTGAAAATCGAACTTTCACGTGGCACGTTTTCGGTCTTGCTGACAAGTGTTTTATGGTTTTAATCTAAATCTTTTTAAAAAAAAAGGAGCGTGTAAAATATTGTGAATTATTGTGATATGAAATATTGTGATTAAATATAAAAACGCAAATCTATTGTTGAAATTTGTGGGTAAGACAATAATTAAAATAACGGTTAAATAACCTAAATATTTTTATTGTGATAAAAATTATACGGTGAAAAACAATAAAACATACAGAGGCTTCATAAATTACTGTGTTCAATTCAAGTAGCGAAGAGGGAGACATATTACTCCTTCTTCATCTGTTTATTTGAAGATGCTTTTAGTAATTTTGCAGATTTAATGACGAGTGAATGTAGATGACTCGTAGATGGTGCAAAACGCAAAGACAGCACGTGGACAACACGTGTTTAGCAGAAATGTTTCGTAAGCATTTTGTATAAAATAATGAGCTAAAGATTTTTTATTTAATGTGTTCATTTTTGTTATATATAGTTGGACTATGGACAGGCGTAAATGATGGGCGCAAATGCTGGGCTCAAATGCAGCGTGAAAACAGCACGAGGATGTAGTAAAATGACTGTGGTGGAAAATGGTGAGCTGTATCGTTTATAATTTGTATAATGAGCTGAATACTTTCGTAAAAAAGTATAATTACAAAAATATCGCTAGGTTTGAAAAATTTAGAGCCAGGAGTGGCCGATGCAATCAATAAAGTGCTAAAATATCTTATCAAAATTGGTGATGCAAGTAGATTAAATCCAGATTTTTACATGGCTTTCTGAAATATTGTTTCTTATGAAAAGTTTTGAATTAGTAATGGTCGCTAGTATGGATATAACGAAGAAATATGCCATATAATTAGCGATGCAAATGGATTAAATTCAGATTTTTTAAAGCTGTATCGTTTATAATTTGTATAATGAGCTGAATATTTCTGTTGTAAAGTATAATTACATAAGGCTAGATTAAAAAAAAGTTTAGAGCCAGGAGAGGCCTATGAAGTCAATTAAGTTCTGAAATATTTTATCAAAATTGGTGATTCAAGTAGATTAAATCTAGACTTTTACATGGCTGTCTGAAATGTTGTTTTTATGAAAGTTTTAAATTAATAATGGTCGCTAGTATGGATATACCAAAGAAATATGCCATATAATTAGCGATGGAAATTGATAAAATTCAGATTTTTTTAGAGCTGTATCGTTTATAATTTGTGTAATGAGCTAAATATTTCTGTTGTAAAGTATAATTACAATAATAAGGCTAGATTAAAAAAGTTTAAAGCCAAGAAAGGCCTATGAAGTCAATTAAGTTCTGAAATATTTTATCAAAATTGGTGATGCAAGTAGATTAAATCTAGACTTTTACATGGTTGTCTGAAATATTGTTTCTGAAAAGTTTTGAATTAGTAATGGTCGCTAGTATGGATATAACAAAGAAATATGCCATATAATTAGCGATGCAAATGGATTAAATTCAGATTTTTTAAAGCTGTATCGTTTATAATTTGTATAATGAGCTGAATATTTCTGTTGTAAAGTATAATTACAATTAAGGCTAGATTAAAAAAAGTTAAGAGCCAGGAGAGGCCTATGAAGTCAATTAAGTTCTAAAATATTTTATCAAAATTGGTGATGCAAGTAGATCAAATCTAGACTTCTACATGGTTGTCTGAAATGTTGTTTTTTTATGAAAGTTTTGAATTAGTAATGGTCGCTAGTATGGATATACCAAGGAAATATACCATATTATAATTAGCGATGGAAATGGATTAAATTCAGATATTTTAGATGTTGCATAGAAATATTTTAGTTTTTGAACAGTTTTGGTCAGAGTAGATAATTGCCGCAAAAAGTGGATTCATGGGTAGATTCATATTTTTGACCAATTAGTCGAGAGTGTGAATTTGCAGATGAATTTATTTTAGTAAAGGTGTACATGCTATAAGATGTTGTGAAATAAACTCGATACGCTGTGAACGCAAGTCATTCTTAAACCGATAATATAAATCATTCAGATATGGGTGTCTCTCTCTCACAAGTGAAGCGAAATGTTCTTTGTGAGATGTGTAGCGAGAAATCTAGAATGAAGAGATCTGTAAATGTAAAAAAGAAATGGCGTTGCAATATGGGTTCTAATGGCAGGAAAAAGAAATAAAACTCAAATTAGAAATTCCCATGCAGTTGCAGTCACTTCAAACATTTTTCCAACAGAAGTAGAGTGACAGAATTGTGTATAGTAACAGATATCCATGGTGAACACTGGTACTTTAAATACATGGCGATACACAACTAAGCTGATATTGAACATCACTTGGTTTAAGCCATTTGGTTGAGTTGGTTGGCCGGCGATGGGATAGCTAGCTCTTCCAAGATTCTGTCCCTTTTGCTCTGGTGTGTGGATGTGGAAGTATTGCGAACTGTAGATGTCTTTTGGTTGAGTTAGTTGGCCGGCGATGGGATAGCTAGCTCTTCCAAGATTCTGTTCTTTTTGCTCTGGTGTATGAATGTAGAAGTATTGCAATCATTTGATGTCTTTTGGTTGGGTTGGTTGGCCGGCGATGGAATAGCCAACTCCTCCAAAACTCTGTTTGCTCTTCTATATCAAAACGATCAAACGTTGCAGAATCTGACCTTTTTTGTGTTGTTCTCAGCTTCCAAATTCGACTACAAGGGTGTTCGAGGGCGAACACAACCGCAGGACGGCCGTGTCAGTAACAAAACGAAAACGACTGAAGGAAGTCAACAATACAGTGCTTCATTTGATAGATACGTCAGGGCGCCGCCATCTTGACTACTGTTTTGTGTCTATAAATAGGAATAAAATGACGGAACGTGGTTCATTCTGTCGGAGTAGCTTCATGATGTCCGAACCTTTTTATGTTCGTACCATTTATTTGAGTTAATTAGTTTAATACCTTTTAGTGAGTGGATTAAGCGTTGTGGTAAAATAATGCCGATGGGTATGTAATTTATATGATTAAAATATGTTCTGACGATAAGTGCCTTTATATTTACGTAACCTACACTCAGATTTGCCTAAAATAGCTGTTCCTTTATATAATTTATAATCCGCTTATTTGCTGCGTATTTTCAATAAGTAAACAATTTTAATACCTATTTTTAAACCGTAATCATATAAATAAATAGAAATGCTTATTGTATCTAAATGAATAAAATTTATCAATGGCAATATATGATCGGATTAATTTATCAGAAAACGAAGGTAATCATTAGGTATTCATTTCATAATCACATTTGTAATATTTATAAACAAAAGTTAAAATATAAATTCAATACCAGAATCATAATTATTATTGTAAACATAAATATCTACACGTACTACTGTAACACTGTAATAATATGTAGGTAACATATTATTACATTATGAAAGGACTGGACGAATAGGCAAAATAAAGCTTACCAATCTAGTCCCGAATATTAGCTGGTATGAATCTTGGTCTGGATAGGCAGATCTATTTTTTTTTTACATATGATAGGTCAGCGTTTGAACACTATCACACCTGCCCGATGGTAGGTGACGATGCGGCCTAAGATGTAACACGCCTTCCTAGAAGATACCTATTCTTGATCTTGATCTTGATTTCTAATGGTTGACCTCTAGCCGATATATCGTTTCCAAGGGTAAAACATTTTTTTTAAAGTTCCGCTATACGAAAGATGTCAGAAATATTTCATTTTAACCCTTGCTAACCAATACATAGTTGATAGCTTTTGACTAGAAATCAATGATCAGATTAGAGTAGTCAAACCTTATTAGGTATTACACAATAATACGAACTTCGGAATTTTGGATTGCTCGCCGACAGATACTGTTAAAAGGGGATTTTTTTTAAATTATAGATGTGTTATCCACACGTCCATGGTTTAAAATGCTTCACTTACTTCTTCCTTTAAAATATTATGCATGTGCTGATCCATCCTTGACAAAACTATCAATAAAAAGCTGGTCTAAGTCTTATCGCCAAGTGGAATTGTCCGTGTTCCGATACATAAAGGTGGTGCTGCTATAGAAGAAATATAGTCAGTAAAATTTCTAGTGCCACTGCCAATAAACAAAACCTCAAAATTATCCAAAACATCTGCGAATTTCTAAAAATCGTAGAACAAAAGGTCAGACCAATAGCTTTCAATTGGTTTCATAATAATTACCAATAGCTGTATGCAAAGATATAAAAAAAAATCTTCAAATAAAACAGATACTTAATCATTTTGTAAAGTTGCATAAAAATAAAGAAAACATTACAAAACGATCAGCAGTGTCACTAGATTAAAATAAACCAAACCACGAAACCAGGTGCACGTAAACTTCGAAAATAAAGTATTTCAGTATTCCATTCACCCATTCAGGGTAAACGAACCGGGCAGTGGACAAAAACAAAATGCAGTTTGTCAAAATACAGTAGTACGTATGATATATCGGTTATTGCTCACAGATTCGGGTTTCGCGAACCGTAACATTCGGTTGTGAGAAATTTAAAACACAATTTTACGGTTGACGATTTTGTTTAGTTTGCTAGTGTGAGTTTTGTTTTATAAGCTTGTAGCTTTAATAAATAATGGGGCTTGGGTGCTATTTGTTTTAGTGAACAGAATATTTAAAAAAAGCTCAGGGTATTTGCGCACTGTTGTCTTATTATTTTAATTTTATTGTCATTTGATTACTGTTTTTTTTTGTCATTTCTATTTCTAGACTGTGTGATGATGCCTGTTATTAAACAATTTTATTTTATTTATTTTTATATCCGGGTTTTGTTGTTCTTCCTTCGTAGTTTTTATTTCTTTTGGATCTAAAATTATTATGGCTCGCAAAGAGTCAAGTCTTTTTGGTGCTTTTCAGTATCATGTCATACCTTGAGTTTTCTTCTTGTTCCATTGTTCTTATCTTTGTAACATTGGCGCCCAAACAAAATGGCGGAAATTAAATGACAATCGCTAGTCCAGCGTAATATTGGAGATAAGAAGTACAGTGATTTGTTAATACTTCATCCGGATTGTTAACACCATAATATCTATAATTTTAAGTCAAACTTACTTTTGTTTAATGAGTCGTGAAAATGATAGAAATGACACCAGAATGAGGTGTTAACTGATGGTTAAAATTAAAGGTGTTTTTTTTTACACAAATAAATACATAAAATTAGGCAAAATTAAATAAAATAAATGTCAAAAATCTAAAAACTATAAAAAATAATGTCAAGCAAGTCAAGTCGGTTACAATTATCTTGAAACAAAAGAAACACAGGCACATTAAATTTTTTAATTTAAAAGTCAATATCAAATTGAAAACCGGTTAATATTTCGTTTTCGATTTTCAAAATGATAGCCAAAAAACAAAATCGTCACCGAAGCGAGTTCTTGATCGTTCAATAGAACGGTCGATTGAATAAAAAAAGATTAAAGTAAAGATATACCTACTACCATCTGTTCACAAACAACATCTAAAATATTTCGTCAAAGTCAAACCCTTAAGGCAAATACAGACGACAACTTTTCTATCGGCTGTCAGCTCCAATCTTAAGTCAATAAAAAAAACCGGCCACGTGCAAGTCAAACTCGCACGCGTAGGGTTCAGTACCAATTATATTCTGTTTTTAGTATTTGCTGTAATAGCGGCAACAGAAATACATCATCTGTGAAAATTTCAACTGTCTACCTATCACGGTTCATGATATACAGCTCGGTGACAGACAGACGGACGGACAGTGGAGTCTTAGTAAAAGGGTCCCGTTTACCTTTTGAGTACGGAACCCTAAAAACTAATAAGTTCAAGTTCAAGTTTATTTATTGCTTAATTATGAGTTACAGATGGTGATACAAATAAATATGTTCATCATGATACCCGTTTGGGCATAGCAATGTGTTTATACAATAATAATGTTTTTAATAATGTTTGACTCTACTTCTTAGGTTATTGAACGTGTAGCAGGTCCAGGTTCGCGTATGCCTTCAAATAGTAGATTGCTATTTATATCGGCTGATCGATTTATATCTGTAGTCTGAGTTTCCCTTTAGGGATCTTAAATTCTGACCCTTTCGAGAGAGAATCAATCATTCACTAAAAATTGTTCTTTAGGACAACTTGTTAACATTTCGTTGGATGAGGACCCTTTTTAACAAATTCCTTTCCAATTTTACAGCGAAATGTCTTTTCAAAGTGAAAACTAAATGTGCTGAAATATTTAGATTATTTTGTTGATAGCATGCGTCCATTAATACATATACCCTTGAAGACTCAAATTTGACGACCCAGTTGGCACAATGGTCACCATGCCGGAATGCCAAACACCGGGTCGCGGGTTCGATTCCCGCCTCAGACATGTATTTATGCTTAGATATTTGTCTGTGGTCTGGTTGTTTCTATGTATTATAAGTATAGTAGGTATTTACAAAAGAAAAGTATATAAGTAGTATATCCGTTGTCTAGCACCCATAACACAAGTCTAGTTACTTAGCTTGGGGCTAGATGGCGATGTGTGGATTCTCCTGCAATATTTATTTATTATTTATTATTAAATTGCATTATAAGTACCTATGAAAAAAACTTACTGTCAGAATTTATACCATACCTTTGCATGATACCACCTGTTAGTACCTCACCCGGGTGTCATTTCTATCATTTTAAGTCAAGCTTACATGTTGTCATTGACGATATTGGCCTAGTGGTAGGTATCTCGATTTTCAATTCAAAGGTCGTATTTTGAATCCCGGCAGGCCATGCACCAATGGATTTTTCTTGGGAAATACTTATGTGTCCTTATTGACATAGGAAAACATCGTGATGAAATCTCCAGACATATTGACAAGTTATTTTTTATGGATACGGTTGTCTAAGCTGAGAAGGTTGTAAGTGCTAGGCAAGTCTTCTCCATCCTTATACAAAAACGACATTTTATTTATAACTAGCGACCCGCTCCGGCTTCGCACGGCTATATTATGCATGTATTATACATATAAACCTTCCTCTTGAATCACTATATCTATTAAAAAAAACCGCATCAAAATCCGTTGCGTAGTTTTAAAGATTTAAGCATACAAAGGGATATAGGGACATAGGGACAGAGAAAGCGACTTTGTTTTATACTATGTAGTGATGATTTTAGTAGAAAAAGTAGATGAAAGCAAGTACCTACTTTTACACCAACTTTTGATAATGCTGCACAAAAAAATGATAATTTAATGCGCGTTTAAGTAGCAACATGATCCAAACGATTCAGTTTGAATAATATTAAGAATATCGACAGTTTTGTCACGACTCCATTACGGATTCCGTCGTGGTACTGACTTAAGTACCTAACAGAAAGACTTTGCTACTTGATCCTTTAGTTTTAGTTTCACGTGTTGACGTGAAACGTTGAGCGTTTAAAAATGTACACCGCGTTTTATAACCAACCAATTTTATGTTTTAGAATGGTATTATGAAAGTCTTTTTACTCATGCTTTTGGCAACCTCAGTAGCCAACAAGTTTGCGGGTTTGATTATCGCTTGAAATAAAGATATTTGTTTGGCTGGATGCATCTGTGCAAAAAAAAAGTATGTAAGTATTTTATTTAATTAAGGCTTGATGACTCTGTCTAAAATGTTTTGCAATATTTTCTTTCCGTGGGATTTTACCTTGGTTTCCCGCATGTGACTCCTAGGTGGTGCTAAAACAGCAATCTCTTGGTGGGGAGGCTTCACCCGCAGCTTATATCACCCACCAACAAAGCTGCGTGTTACAATACGTAGGCTGGTATAGCTTCTAAAATGTTTCGTGCCATTACCGTCTTCCTAACTTCACTTCTGCCCCTCGAAAACCCCTACTTATTTGAGGGTCTCCAAGTCATGAGGGTAAACTCCTTGGTAAGCGTGTTATATCTTAGACCGCATGGTAACTTACCATCAAGTGAGATAGTGGACAAACGCAGACCCATCTATTATCTTAAGAAAGTGCGCTTTAAACTTCGGCAGAGTCTACGCAAAATCTGCACGCTTAAAACTTCCATCACACACCATAAAGAAGATTCTTTATGGCAACCCTTAGTGCAGAGGCTTTTGGAATCACAAGACTTGGAGCTTCAAAATGCAGTACGTTATAATTATCAGACACACATGAATTATTATTGATTAAATATCACTTGAAATTATAATATTAACACCGGTCCTCATCTCCGGCTTGACTTAGTTGGCTGGTCGGAGTGAACACTGACGAGGAAGCGGTCCCCCGGAGTCGCAAGGGTAGAAATACTCGAAGGATGGATGCCGAACGTCAGTGATGAGTTGGCCCGCTCGCTCGGACTACCAGCGATGACTTAAAATCCAGTGAGGCCTCTCCATCCTTCAAGCCACTCACGTTCCTGTTGCCCCCTTGCTGTAATTTACTCGGCTAATTAGGGTGGCCCAGTCTGAGAGTTGGCGAGTCTCCGCCTGCCATTTTTACGTGTTTATTGGACATTGTTACGGCAGGTGCCATAGTATCCATAGTTCCCCAGTATCTAGTCCACTACCATCCCATCACAATAGCTCAAGTAGTTTTGTCCTGTAGATTATCAATAGTTTTATCCAAACCGGAGGTTGTCCTTGGTTGCACTTTATAGTGTAGACAGGGATAATCGCCGGTTTAGAATCCACCCCATTGTTTGCTATTATACTTGTTATTGTAAAGGGCCTCTACGTGTTGGCTTCGGCTCCACGCACGCCTTCCAAAGGTCCGGGGCTCCATAGCCCCGTGATACAGGACGTATAACAGACAAATAATAATATAATACTCACTAACCTTCTAAAAAATTACTGCCAACTTACCAAACAACATTTTCTTCAATTATCTATGTAATGTTACAAGCCATATGACAAGTAGTTTTACCATTTTAATACTTATTCCAGGAATCATAAACATCCATAACATCTCTTTGACAGAAAACGGAACGAACTTGCCTTGGTGATAAAGGTGGTGTTTGTGTGGTTATATTTTATAAATACTACTAGCTGTGCCTCGCGGTTTCAGACGCGTTAATTTTAGGGAAAAATACTAAAATACAGTCCATGGTAGAAACACTTTTGCAATTATTGAATTATTTTAGAACAAAGATTATCGTAAAAAAGATTACAGTAAGTCAACCTCAAAACATAATATATTAGTCGCGATATAGTCGCGATTTTTTTTTCTAAAATTTAACGAGTAATAATTTCTTCGTATATGATTTTTGCGTAACTTTAATCTTTTTCCCATTTTTGCAAAATTTTCCATCTATGCTCCGCTTCTGTTTGTCGTAGCATGATGTAATGTATTATTCAACACAAAAACAATTTTCAATTCGAACCAGAACCTGAGATAGGGATTAGAAATTCAAACTTGCCGTTGATTCTTTTAAATCAAATTTTAATGTATATTTTGACAATAATATAGTGTAGAATACAAAGAAAAACTGAAGCAGCCACCTTACTTACTTACTTAACCTAGATTTGCAGTGATAGTGTCGTAGGAAAATGTAGGAAAATCTCGAAAGCTTCGATCGTTCTGAAGCCTAGAATGGTTCCAATCTGTGTGAGTGCTCAAGCGAGGCCATGCAGCCCCAATCATTGACTATATAGTTTTGAATTTCAATGCACTAGGGAATTTAGACCAATCTATACAAATGGTCTTTTCGTTGTTTTTATTAGTCGGTTCTTTCAGATTTATCGGATCTTAAGAATAATAATCAATATCTTCATAGCGTCCGGTATGAACATTTCATACATAGTAAAATCGACAGTTAACAAAAAGCTTTAGGTACGTAGGTATATTTTTTGATAGTTTTAGAAACTTTATAAAAGACATCCTACATCCTATTTTATTATTTATAATAATATTTACATAAGACACAGAAAAGAAAGAAAGACATTTTTTATGGACTGTGTACCCATACGCATATCAAATAAAAAAAACCGGTCAAGTGCGAGTCGGACTCGCACGAAGGGTTCCGTACCATTATCATCACATAAAAATCACGTCTGTTAGACGGACAGCTGACGCGGACGGCTGTGTTGTGGAGTAAAAAAAAAATTGATGGCGCTAGTGGTAAAAATACATGAATGAAGGGTAAATTGCGGTTTACGGTTTATGACGTATTCAAAAAAAACTACTTACCAGATCTCGTTCAAACCAATTTTGGGTGAAAGTTTGCATTGTAATGTATATCATATATATTTTTTTAGTTTCATCATTCTCTTATTTTAGAAGTTACAGGGGGGGACACACTTTTTAACACTTTGGAAGTGTCTCTCGCTTAAACTATTTACGAGAAACCTCAATATCATTTTTAAAGGCCTATCCATAGATACCCCACACGTATGGGTTTATGTTTTTTTTTTTTTTTAGTTTCAGTTCTAAGTATGGGGAACCCTAAAATTTATTGTTTTTTTTCTATTTTTGTGTAAAATCTTAATGCGGTTTACAGAATACATCTACTTACCAAGTTGCAACAGTATAGTTCTAATAGTTTCGGAAAAAAGTGACTGTGACATACGGCAGACAGACAGACATGACGAATCTATAAGGGTTCCGTTTTTTACCATTTGGCTACGGAACCCTAAAAAGGAAACAGTCCGAAAACTACAACCTTGAAGTCTTCAAGTCTAGAGTGAATAGGTACCTTCTGGGCAAGCATGCTAATCATCTTTAAGCTCATCTTCGCTTACCAGCCAAGTAATATGAGGTCAAATGCAAGGCTATTTTGTGGGAAAAAATATATATTTCTAGAAAAAATAGTACAATCGACATTAATTCAGTTTTCCACTTTCCAGCCAATTAGGAACAAAATGATAACTCTACAAACAATAAGCGAAATTACGAAATTTGTCAGAGTAAAATACAAAAATCACTTTGTTGCTCATTTCACTGTAAAATAAATGAAATAACATTTTCATTGCTTTTATGTTCGCACTCAATATAAAATTGATATAATTTAACTGGCTCGCTCATAATTGAAATTGTATAATGAACTGCGATTTTGAGTTTCGATATCGTGAAATTGAAGTTAATGTCCCAGGACACGAACAAGATAGTCAAATCACTTTAACGATGTAGTTTTAACAAGTTAATTGATACAAATGAAATACAAATACATATGCCATCTTCAAGTAATTTTTTTAACTCACACGATTTGTAGTCATAGTAACTATTTTCCCGAGTCTTAATCGCGTATTTTAACGCATAAATTAAGTACAACAAAGAAAAAACTAAAAAGTTAAAAAATTAATACAAAATTAAACTAAAAAGTTAAAAATAAATTACATAAAAAAGAAAAAGGTAAACTAAAAAGTTAAAAATCTAAAAAAATACGGATTATCAAAAAAACACTACAAAGTCAAATATAAATAGAGTTTAATTAATGGAAACATCGTCGTTTCGGAGGTAAAGCAAAGTTTCACTTCGTCGTATTACTGAGCCAGCGTATTATAAAACGTAGGTAAGTATTTGGAAGTCGGCTGGATGTAAGGTTTTCTTAAACAAACCCCTTGCCTTCTTTAAGTATTTTGTAGGTAAGCGTGCTACACAAACTACCTACAATGGTTATTTATATAACATCTCCTGCCTGATGGTAGGTAGGTAACGATGCGCTCTAAAATGTATCACGCGCCTGTAGAAGATTTAAAAGTTTACTTGCGTCTTGTGCCTCCAAATTCTACGCGTCAGGAACGACAGACGCAGGCAACTGATTCCAACTAAGAATTAAATGAGATAACGTTTTGCATTGTTTTATGCTTGATCGTGTCAGGATTCCTTTTCAACTAAATTTCTAGGAAGTATAAATGGTGAATTTTTATCAGGTCAAGTTAAATCGGCCATTACTGTGTGCCTTTACACGGAATGGGCGTGATCTTCAAGTTATTACGGTTTAAGCCAAGTAATGTCGACGGTAACTTGAATTAAATTACCCCGGGAAAGTATTCGATTTTCCACCTGTTTACCTATTACTAACAGTTATTTGATGTGCTAAGTCATTTAAATTCTAAATTTAAAATTTTATTTGTTGTATGTATGTATTGTTCAATGACATTTATAGTCGGAGATCCCTTTTAGAACGACCTTCATCGAGCTGTTTAATGGATGAAAACCCCTCTGTGTCTGTCTGTCTGTTTGAACAAAAACCAGTGAACGGAGTTTCATGCGGTTTTTTCATTATTGTTTTGTGTAAATTAAAAATGACAAAAAAAGAAAAAAAAAAAACAAACATAATGCCATGAACTCAACAATGTACGGATTTTTCTCTTCAACTCGTACAAAGCCAGAGCGGGTTGTTCGAAATACCTAAATAAACGAGTTTTTGCCAAATCTATCTGAATAAATAATAAATAATAAAACGTTTTTATCAGAAGCGAATGATTTTAACAAATTCGCTTCTATTTTTCGATCTGAAAGGTAAATTTTAATCCGGATTTCTACATTGTTCGTTCGATACGAGTATTATATCCCGTATATTTTAATTAAAAATAGTCTCCGTTTCCCAAAAACCTAAAACGCAAACCAAAACGCGAACGAAAACTAGCTTAGTGGACAAGTTTTTTTTTTACATATGATAGTTCAGCGTTTGACCACTATCACACCTGCCTGATGGTAGGTGATTGCAAGAATCAACTAAAGTGAAAACAATGTGTTTGTCAGTGCTGACGAGCGGCTTTTTGGACTGGAGTTTAGTCTTTATGTGCAAAATACACGATTTTAATAGATGTATATATAATATAATATAATCCAACTTCTTTGTTCAAAGATGAAGGCTACAAAAATCTACTAAAAGGTAGCGAAAGTAGTCACCGCTTTACTACAGCCCATGACTTGATGAATTATACCAGTTTTGAAACACTCTTGAAAACGGGTCAAAATTTGAAAAATATACTGGCGATATGCACAAACATTAAATAATTTAAAAAACATAATTAAACAGATTCTTATTTAATTTTATTTTATTATAAAAAAGTTTAATAAAGAAGAGAAGGTCACATGTCTTTTGGTCTGCCTTCAAATTGAATGGTCGGAAGCTATCGTAATTTTAAAGTCTGGTTTGCGTTCGCCCTTTCATCAAATTATAGGTTGTTTGATAGATTAAAACTTTTAATAGTAGCCTATTAGAACTAAATTAAGGAGTTGATTTTATTTAGCAGAGGGGTGTTTTGACTCTACGTCTGAGTGTATTATGTCAATTATATAAAATTTTAAAGTCCTTCAAAACTGACATAATATATCAACGCACAGCACAGCTCAAAGCAACAAACAGTTCGGGTTTAAAGTTACACAGATAGCTATTATAATGTATTTTGGAAAATGTAACTCCTACGTGGATGAAGTCGTGGATAAAAGCTAGTTAGAAAAAAAAACATTTGAAAAACATTAATTCGCAACAAAAACGTATAGTGAGCTTATGATATAACTAAGTAAGTTAGGTATTTAGGCACAGATTCTAGGTAAACTGCGGCTCCCAAATGGATGGTCCGATTTAACAAATGTTTTATGTCTTAAAGTTCAATTCCACGAATTATACTTTACTGAAAATCGGTAAAAGTTTTCAGTAAAGCAAAATCCAGAGTAAAGACTTTTAGATCGACTGATAGCTCGCCAACCATTCGATTTCAAGGCATATAATAAAACAAGAGAACTGAACATCTGTCATGAACATTGGGGATTAAAAAGTTTTTACAAGTGCTTCCGCTGTTAAATATTTTTACATTGTCTGAGTATGAATCACTATTATTTTTTATAACTCGGAATGATTTGTGCTTAAAAGCATTAAAAAGATCTGAATTAGATCAAGAAGTTCCAAACAAACAAAAAAAATATCTTTACGTTCAGAATGTCTATTTCAATTCGCCTACGAATCAAAATGCCTAAAATGAATGTCTACACACACAGCAAATTACCTAAACTGTAAATCGCCAACAGATCAACATGATCTTCAAGTAAGCATTTCTGACCTTTTTGTGAGCATGCCAAAGAAACCAATAAGTTTCTTGCGTCTTATTGGAGGGCGCGTTTCGAAGACAAAACTTAGTTTTTAAGACTTACTTAAGTACTAATTGATAAGTAAAATGTAATATCAAGGAAATAATATCAACTGAAGAAAGAAAATTTTACTTTGACTTATATTACATTTTTACACATCAATAAACAAAATTGCATAAAGTTTCACAAAAATTACACAATTCAACGTGAATCACTGTTAAAAAATAATGACAGAACGTCGAACAAAATTACTTTTTTGCAAAGAAGTTAGTACTAGAAGTTCCTATATTATTATGTGTAAAGGCCAGATGCTAGTGCTAGAGACGTTCCGCCAATAACCCATAACACTAACATCACGGAGTTAAAACAGTGTAGGTATCTCCGTCATATTTACTTCGTATTCTTGTTAAAACTCTTTAATATTGTTTGTAAGCTACACTGAGATCAGGCACCAACATCTGTCTAATGAATTCGTGTAATTACACTCTCGCGTTGGGAAAAAATCCGACTTTGTAACAAGATAGGTACCAACTCGTACCTAACATTCACTACCATCTGTTCATTTCTTTTTTTTTAAATATTTCTGCGTAGTTAAGTTCTGTGTTTTAAAATTGTAGTTTTAGATTTATAAAAATTAATATGATTTTTTTAAAAATACATAGTGTAACAAAAACTAGCTAATTAACATTGCTCTTACTGTGAAGGAAAACATAGTGGAAAATAAAAGGTTAGGTGAAATGGATTTTTTAAGATTTTTCTTGAAATATCCTAAGATGGTTGTCACAAATGAAAAACTATCCAAACTCTTGAAACCCTTAAAAAAATCGACTTTATTTTCGAAAAAAATTTTAAAGATTCTAGATTATATGGTTTTTTACACTGTAGGTACAACTTTTAATATTTTTTTCCTTTAATTGATTTTAATAGGCTGTAATTACGCATACTCTAATTAGATACGTATCAGTAATCGTTCTTCAGTATAATTAGTGGAGAAATAGTTCGTTTAATTTGGATTGAACAAAGGTACCTAATTTTACCTATACCTAAGTTTAAAAAAATCTATTTATTACAAACAGGAATAGACTCTTCAACAAATTTCTGAAACATAAAAAGCTAAGAATCTGAAGGTTAATGAATTCTCCGTGTAAGTAACAGCTAATTTTAAACAGAACCTCAAAATTTTCGAAAAAATATTTGTAGTCCAAAAGTTGATTGTTAAGATGCACAGAAGTGACCCTATTTTTTGAGGCATGAGATACAATGTGTTATAAAAATATGATCAAATTTGGAATCATAAGATCAACCCCTATTTTGTCAACCGGTTTTTTTAAATAAAAATGTAAAATGCACTGCATTTTGTTCCAACGAGCTGTTTTTCAGTGTCTACGGAAAATTCGTCTAAAACAATTCGACTAAGTAATTATTATTTTTACAATTCGTCTAATAACAATTCGTCTAAAACGGAAAACCACAAAAAAATAAAAAAAAGTAATATTTTAGACCTCTCTAACAACCTCATTTAGCATTAGAAACCGCATTAGAAACCCTGAATAATTATAACTTCTGCGCAAAGGTTGTTCACTTTTCTGTAACGTTTCTAGACTTTAGAAACGTTACAGTAAAATACACACAAGTAACAACGTTCTCGTAGGTAATTGTTTATTCAATTAAGGGAAAATGTTTGAGAACGTTAAGTAGATAATTGGATCAAAATTACAGGCTTTCTTGTGTTAGTTATATCATATAGACAAGTTAGGTTTGTGTAGGAAATCAAATTATGTTAGGAGAAAATTAAATGATTGCTAGTCTCTAATCGCTTAAAAGCATCGGTTAGTAGGTATGGTCAGAGTTCATTATAATAATAGAAAACTCCTTTTATAAGAATGTTTTCAACTAAAGCAAGATTCTAAGGTCTTGCTCGAGTTAAATTTTCAAATCTTTCAACCCATGAATTTAGTAGATAAATGTTATTAGAATAAAAGCTTTTCAATAATAGCCATTTTAGATTTCTACGGTGGGTCTTCAATAATTCTAACTCCGACCGTACATGATAAATTAACTGTTTATACTTACAAAAATAATTTAAATAGCTAAAATCAATTTAAGTTTGATGGGGGCGGAGTTGGCGAATACAAACTTTATTAAAATTTTAAAGTCTCTGTTGCAAGAATGACAGTGTGATTGGCCTTATTGAAATCTATGTTAAATGCTTATTTCTAATAAAACTAACCTTTTCTTGTTTTTGGTAGACAACAAAAGTTACTTAAGTAATTATTACTAGATCTTTGTTTATGTTCAGAAAAGTTTCTGAAAAATCATTGATGTTGGTACTTATTTGTTAAAGATAACGAATCTTATGTCAACAAGTTTGTCCTGATGTCGATTATTTAATTATAGAGGCAGGGATTGTCAATTTCAAGTCATCGCTAAATAATTTATCGTAGCGCAACTAAGTAGCTAAGTAATAATAGTAGAAGTAGTACGGTTTGTACTTAAATCTACAGGGTTTTTTTCTTTTGCATCGTGCCTAGCCTTTTTCTGGGTGCTGCATACACAGTTTTCTTTTTATTTATCTTTTTTATTTCCTTTAATGTGTTTATACAGTCCAAAAAATTAAATCACTACATAGTATAAAACAAAGTCGTTTTCTCTGTCCCTGTCCCTATATCCCTATGTATGCTTAAATCTTGAAAACTACGCAACGGATTGATGCGTTTTTTTTAATAGATAGAGTGATTCAAAAGGAAGGTTTATATGTATAATACTTACATAATATAGCCGTGCGAAGCCGGGGCAGGTCTCTAGTATTATTATATAATAAAAATAAAGTATTTTCTAAGGTTTTAGCGACTACTATTTTCATATTTGATACAATAATTTTGTTTTGTTTTGTCTGCCTGTGACCATTAGATGTGCAAAGTTCTCAAAACGTCAAGTTTTACAAAAAATCAAATGAAACGCAAAGACGTTAAAAATATTTTCAATATACATATTTTTTATTTCAAGCAAGTGGGTTAGCTGTGATAGGGCACGACTAACTTCATATAAAAATCCTACAATAAAAATATTAACTTGATAAGTACAACAAATATCGAACGTTACCGAAACGAGATATCACTTGATTATACAAAATTTTCATTGACAGCGAGTAAAATCAACACGACACGGCATTTCCATATTCTCCATAGGTAGGTACCTACAATAATATCTTAAACAAATATGAATGGAAATTCAGAGGATTTCGACAAAACCTACCAGGAAGGTGAACAGAACAGGTAAGCAATGAACTTTTAGTCGAATTGGTATCGAAAATAAGCATTATCAAAATTGGTCCACGGTTTTGGCCCTGAGAACACAAAGAAACATACATACATAGATTTATAAAAATAGAACCCCCTTTCGCGTTGTGTAGTGGAATAAAAAAGTCACTGTCATAAAATTTTGAGATTTTGACTTAGTATTATTTTGTCACTTGGATTGACAATTATTAAATTAAATTTCAATAAAAGAGAAAAATAAACAAAAATATAATAATAACACAGTAGGTACCTATCCAAACTGTAAAACAAAGGAAAGTAATTATGAACTCTATAAAACGCTTGGTAGGTGTCGAAATACGGAAATCTCTACTAATAATTACTTAGAACTTAAAATACTAAAAACCAGATACGAGGTAGATATTCAGACAAAAAAGGCATACAAAAAATAATACAAATAACAAAAATAAGATTCAAAAATTAGCTAATTTCAGCTAGTTATTGTCACGTTAAGTCTCAGGCGCATATTAGCGTTTCGAAAAAAAGTCTACAAGTTCCTTGTTCGCCCCGCAGGCCGTTCGTTCATCCCTAGAGGTGCGTCGTTTATATTCTTTCTGAGCTTGAAATTGGGTATTATAATGTCTCATTTCACAGTATGACAGAAAATTTGCAGTTCATAAGCGTTAAAATTGGTCATTAGGGCCCCGCGTTGAATAAAGGGGGCGATAAAGTCGAGATATATTTACGACTATTATTATATCTAGGGTATTATTAACATGGAAACTGTTGATAACATTGTCGGGTTTCTTTTTTGGTGTTTTATAAAAACATTGTTCTGTCGTCTCTGCTGTGTAATCATAATAATTTCTCGTTCTGAATCTTTGTCTCTCGAAATCTTTGTTGTTGTTATATACAAAGATATAAGTAGTAATTTAGGGGCAAAATCTCAGAAAAACTGGGTAGGTTTCTTGAGTGACGGGCCACAGGAAGGGTATCATAATGTGACGTATGATTGACGGTTGAACGAAATCCCTGTACGCCCACGCTATAGCTTACCTATATCAACATACACAAGTGAATGATTTTTCATTTCAAAGTTAGCATGAAAGTTCTACCTACATAGTTACGAACCTATATTTATCTGCTTTCAAAATTCACACTTTCCAAATGTAGCGTTTACTCACAAACGTACATACATTAAGAGATTAATCTTTACAAATCCAATGTAAAATCAAAAAGCGTATCATATTCCAACCCTCAAATATTTACCAACAGAGATAACTTCAAACCATCATGAACTGCATTTGTTTGAGACAGAGAAAAAACATATCTTTGCCAGGCTATGAAAGGCCAATCAAAAAGCGCACTTTGTTACTCAATCCTCTTTCCTTTCAGAGAAAAAAAAGTCTGGAAATCTCTGAAGCGCCTTTTAAAAGGCAAGAACGTTTATATCAACGAAATAGGGTGTATGTTGCGTCTACAAGCAAACATCGCAAGACGCACTCATTCAAATTGTACACTCCACTTTGCTGTCACTGGGATAGTAATAAGGGGTAAAAAACGGGGGCAATGACATAAATTGTTTTATCAGTAAAACATTTCTTTTAATACTGTTAAAAACCTACGTGGACATTAATAATTATTTTCATAAAAATGTATTTCCCTACATACTTTTTAAACAATATTTATTTTGTTAAATTTTTTTCTTTAAAAAATACTTGGGTTTGCCTTACACATGGCACTCTGTTACTATTTTTTTTAAGAACTTATTAGTATTTCAAGGAAATGTGAATATCTAATAACCTGAAAAAAAGTAAATCACAAATGCATAATAAGTAAGGGTACAACCCTTGGTTTTATTAAAAAAAAATGATTGTCTGTAAAGTCGGTTTACGGACGATAATTTAACGTCATAAGAAAACATGATTGGTAACCATAACAACGATAATACGTTGCTATTGTTACCTTGCCAATAACGCTCACTCACGTTCCCGTAAGATAACACTTTTTGCAAGTGCAGTACGGTGTTCACCAACATATACCTAAGACGTTATCTTGTCAAAGAAAATGATTGCGAAATGGAGAAAATGTATGGAGAAAACGCCGCGCCGTTACGACACTACCTATCTACTTGACCGCTGTCACGCCAAATGTTTACGACACATCATCAAAATATATTTGGCAGACTTTTCTAAAAGATAAATACGTAGGTAACATAATTTAATTTAGGCAATGATCTCGAGATTGTATTTTTAGCATATTTTTACGCATATTTTTAGATGAGATAAAATCTCTGAACTCGCGACACCGTTACGAGACGCAGCTACAGTGTGGCATGTAGTACATATATTTTGTAGTTGTTTATTACCTATAAATATAAGTTTTTTTTAATAAGTTTTCACTTCTGTCGGCACTCCCGAAGTTCAACCTTTTTTTATACAGTAGCCTTAGCAATAGTTGCATGTATTAATTTTTGTTCTTAAATTCAACTTGATTCTAAAAACGGTTTTCTATTTACAAAAAAAAATCGCGTATTTACCTACATTTTTTACCATACGGGAAAAACGAACGCTAATAATTTGTTCCGGGGGCTAGAACCCCTTCCGGCTTTCCCTTAATACAAATAAAACTGTCGTTTTCTTGCATCGTTCGCATAATCGGGAGCAATCTTGCTTTCTCTCGTACGAAGCGAGTGGGACTTGTAGATTTTAGCAGATATGGAAAAAATATGGCTTAATGTTAAGATGGGATATTGAAATGTGGTTCGCATGACGATGCTGTTATTGGATAACTTGCTTTATCTTTATGTTTATGAGTGTTTATATTGAAAGTACTTTGCTGATTATGTTAACAGATTTTAAGTTTTTAATATTTTCATGATATTTAACACACATTACTATATAATATTAACATACAGGTTAGAGGCTCTGATTTTCCGCACTTAGGCATAGGTCAGCCCATTTTGCGTGAATAATAATAATACATATAATTATGTATAAATACCGGTTGTACTGACACATACCCATAATTAGATCAATGCATTGAATCTATAAATGATGTGTAAATGTTTTTTTAATTTTTTATATATTTTTAATTTATAAATGTGTAAATGTTTTTTAATTTTTTTTTTATTTTTTTTTATGTTTTTACAAATAAATAAAGTATTTCTATCTATCTATATAATAGGTTAAGACTATAGAAGAAATCAGCACTTCCATTCAAAAACACTATAATATAGTACCTACCTAAGTGAAGATGATGAAATGAGAAAGGTATATTATCTATCTACTTTATGAGGTAGGTAGATAGATATTATCGTAGAACAACAAAACAAACTATACAAACAAATTAAATAAAAAAAATCATAGCAGCTATGCGACTTAATAGGACTAACCTTTCTCTTTACGGTCAAAAGTATTTCTATCATTGCACTGAACGTAAAACAAAACTACTCTTAGCAGCACTTACAAACGAGAAGAATGCTCTTTTCGAAATGAAAAGAAAACACTACTCCGTTTCAGCATAAAATTCTTGGCACTCGGCAAAATTGAAAAGTCCACTCGAAAGCAGCTGTTAGTACTATAGGGTACAATCACAAATTGTTTACGCTCTCATACCCCTTAAGATAAGAATGGCTCGCGTTAAGAAAATGCGAATCATTAAAGTGTTTGAACCGGAACTTTAATTCAATCGTATTACGATATGAGCTTTCATAAAGGTACTAGTTAAGCGCCGAGTTTAAACTCACTTAAGTCCTGATCCTGTGGAAATATTGGGATGAAAAGTAACATATTTGTTATTTCAGGATTTTTACTAACTTCAATCAAATTCTCGTCAAAATGATGCTTTGAGCAGCATTCACCGATTCTAAATTAAAATTGTTTAGAATACAAAGCTGTGCCTATCTACCTGTAATCTTCATCTTATGTCTTATCGTACAATATGAATCATAATAGCATTATTGTTTACATTTCATTTATGATAATTTCACGAAAGCAAGTTATGAAAATATAACCAAATCAGTAATATAATTTAGCTCACATACTTAATGAAATATTCCCAATTCGACATTCTCATAATAATACTATTGATCTAACGCATTGGTGGGCAACTCCTGGCTCGCGGGCCAAATTCGGCCCGATATTTATATTTAAATTGGGTGCGTAAAACTTTTTAGTAGGATTTTAGTTTTTATTAGTAACCTAAAATATAGTAATCGCTTGCTCGCTTACTCTCGTTTATTTAGATTTTTTTTTTCAAGTTTGTTAAATGTCCGTTGAATTATACTTTATAACATAAACATTTCTACCATAGATATAGAAATAAATCTATTTTCTGTAAATTGTACCCAAATAATTATGTAAGACAATTAAATACAACATAAAATAGAATAATGATTGTTTTAGAAAAATACAATATCAATAGTAAAGAAACTGTCCTATGCTATATTATTAAGAGCCTGTAGTGTCTCACTGCAGGGCAAAGGCCTCTCTACTCCCCTTCCACTGATCGCGATCTTGTGCGACGGATTACCAATCTGCCAGAAATTTGTCCAAGTCGTCACTCCACCTTCGGCGTGGTCTACCGGGTTGTCGTTTTCCGTTGGTTGGGGCCCAAAAAGTTGTTGTTTTAGCCCAAAGTTCATTCATGACATCAGACATGGCCGGCCCAGTTCCATTTTAATGTGGCGGCTTTTTCGGTGACGTCGGCACTTGTTGCACTCTTACCTAATATAATCGTTGTTTTTTAAAGTAATCTAATCGATCTAATCGTAATCTAATAAAATATCTAATCTCCTGTAAAAACTATTCCATTAATATCCATAATTATATTTTTCAAAAGTAGGCGCCCTATTCCACGGCCCATGGCATCAATATCAACCTAAAATTCGGCCCGGATCCCAAATGTTTCCCATACCTGGTTTACATAAATAAATGCTGTAACCTTATGAAAATATTTTTTTCTCCGATACCGCAGATCAAAAGCTGAAACTCCTTGACATTGGAATCTCTCAATAAAATCAGAGAGGCTCTTGTCAGACAATATCGATTGATGAAACTGGTTGCCGTCCTAACCAGTCGTTTTATTGATGTTACAAGGCAAGATTTATATACGTACAAATGTTATTTGAATATCACAAGCTTTTAAAATCGGAACTTTTACTTACTACATGACGTCGACATAATACTTTGCTATTAAACTTGTTATTGTAAAGGACCTCTACGTGTTGGCTTCGACTCCACGCATGCCTTCCAAATTTCCGTGGCTCCATAGCACCGTGATATGGGACACATAACAGACAAAATCTACTTATACCTTGCGAATATTTATTTAATTTTGAATTAACAATAAAGTAATTAAAGTTGAAATTAGTTATATAAACTATCTACTAACATTAATTAATTAAAATTAAAAGTTTAAATGGAATTAAAAACCTAAGAAAAGTATGCCCAAAAGGCTGGTTATGTTACCTCGTTGGATGGCGATGCTTATCTATTGTTCGAGGTAGTAATTTTGAAAACCTCCTTTTTTTTCATTTTCTCCAAATAACGATACTATTCAGCTATAATAATTCAAAGTATAAATTTTAACACGTTCACAGCACCTACATCCAGATTTGAGTAGGTAAAGATTCATGAGCAAAGTTGTGAAGCGAGTGAGATTCCATCGATCATTTGTTGGTGCTCGTTTACAACGGCGATTTTGACTCGCGTTATTATCACGCCCGGCCAATAAGTAATCAGCCTCCTCCTGCTATGCAGAAGTTTGTTGATTCGATTCGCGCCGTCTCACAAAAATACTTTTGTGTACATATATTTATTTCTGTAAACAAATATTTGTTATGGTCTGGCTGTTTATGTACGTAGCAAAGTAATTATTAATAACAAAGGAATATAAGTAATTATTTTATTTTATCTGGTCACCATGACACAAGCGTGGTTTCAATGGTTTTTATAGTGTGAAGCTTGTGCTGCACTCTCGGTTATAATTTTTAAAGACACATTTTTCCATCAAAAATGTTTTCAGACAATCCTAGTTGATTAGCCAAAATAATTTAAGTATTTTATTCGTTGTCTGACCTCCACATAACACAAGCCTAACTGTATAGCTTGAGGCTAGAAGGCGCTGAGTGAAACGTCCTGCAATAATTATTATAATTAATTAAATTAAATTATGTTATCACCGTGTGCCAACGAACTGTACGAAGCTAATTGGCTAATTTCGACGCATAAGACCAAAAACGCGAAAGGCCAATATACGTAAAAGACCAAAAACGCATAATCCCTTAAACGCATTTGCCCAAATTTTTATTACGCGTTAGACCAAAAACTCATTTAGTCAAATTTTATTGGCTGCGTGTGGATAAGTATCGCGCGAATCGAAATCCCCGTTGTGGACGAGGCCTTTTAAGCTCCAGAATTAAAATGATAAATGATTGTTAACGGCTAACCTTTTATTTTTTATTGATTTTTATTTTCATAGTGCGTGAACCTGCATTGGGCTTTATGGGCTTTCAAAGGGTTGCAAACTTTGCTTGCAAATTTTCGGAGTCACATTTTTCCTTGAAAAAATTTTACATAAAAATAAAACAATTTTACATGAACCATTTTTTTCGGTTAATCTAACTTGTAGTTTGTAAAAAAATACGAGTTTATAACATTATTTCATCAAAAACATAAATGTACCAGAAGGACAAGTCTCTCAACGCAATTCTTATAAAAACTTGTAAAGTCTTATGAAAGCCAAGTTAGTTATTTAAGATAGTATTGAAGCACAATATTAGACATAACTAAAAACGCTTTCCAAGAATTCCATGCTTCGTTAGTTTAACGATATTTGCCTTCACAGCTATAAATTAAAAAATAATGACTTAACTGCAATGTAAAACGAAAAATACAGCTCTTGCAAAAAGTCTACAACATTTTAACAATAAATACACCGCAGGCCAAGTAACCTTGTAAATGTACAAACACGTTCATCTGCGAGCAAACAGAACGTATTTAACTGAATTGATAACCGGATGATCGAGAAATATATAGAAAAAATTACTTTGTCGTGACATTTACTACACATAGTTACATTTACTATTTAAAAATAGAAATGTAATGATTTTTTTAGTCTTTAAATGACCCTTTCGCTGAAAGACAGTTTCAGTTGATGACAATAAAATCATTTTGGTAAACTACTAACCTTTTTTTATAAATTCAAATGTTCCTAAATTGAAAGCAGAATGCAATGTAATTAACGGTCATTCCATAACGATACCTAACATTAAAAGTAAAACATTTTTTACTAATTTTGACATGTTAAATAATTTGAAACAGACAGAGGTACTTACTTATTTACAAGTTATAAAACATTACAATGTTACAACTTAAAACTTTATATGAAATGTTTTATTTTTGTTTTTATTTCAAGTTTTTATAATTTTTAATTATGAGTATTAAAAAATTATTCTCTGGTTTTTTGTTTGACTTCAAATGTCAATGGATGCAGTTGGTCGACCTTATGGTAAAAAAATAAAATAAAGCGTTACCTGCAGCAAAATTGGAAAATTTAACAAATCTATATTTAGTTCATGCAATATTTGAAGGCTATTTTGTAACAATTCTAGCTAAAACTAAAGTTTATAGGATATTCAAAATTTTCTGTATGCAATAAAAATTTCGCGCGACGTAGGTTCACGATCCCGTTAAAAAGGTTACAAGAGCAAATCCCCAGTTTATTTTGCGGGTTCGAGTGATCTTATTGCGGATCCCGGCTAAGTTCCATCTCGATTAGTCTCTGATAAAAGGGTACGATCTCATTTCCGTCCGACTCGTGTCGGATCTCTGAAGGAAATGACGTTACTAGCCCACTCGAGTTCTTTGAATTTATAAACGAGCGTCTGGTTACCAGTTCGAATTAAAGCATTTCCTCAAAACCCATTTCGGTATCTTTTTTATAAATAACCCCGAAATGGAAAGATAGATGTTTCGGAGATACGTTACCAGGTACCGAGACATGGACTCTGTAGTCTGGGTCTAATAGAATAAGGCTACGGTAGCCCCTGACCGTTGAAAATGAGACAAGAAAGGGTTCTGGTCCGTTCAGCGACCAGAACGGAGGCTTTGATCGTTCGAAGAAGCAGACCTTGGACTGGCTGCGGTATGATTCCTTGTTACATTTTGAGGAACGCGGTGCAGGGAGGTTTCGGAGAGTTCGAACCCTGGGCCTCCAATCTGCACCAAGAACGGTCACTGAAGATTTTCAGTCGGACGTCAATAAGGAACCGATACATACAAACGACTGATGAAAAGTTCAACACCGAAATGTCATCATATATTCAAGGGTAAAAATTGATGAAATAATAATGATGATCACTTTTTCTTTGACCATTCTCGTAACACAATATAAATCAGTGGCATCCGTTTTTATTCCATAATAGTTTGATAATTGATTAACCCCCGACGCAAAAACGACGGGGTGTTATAAGTTTGACGTGTCTGTGTGTGTGTGTGTCTGTCTGTCTGTGGCATCGTAGCTCCCAAACTGATGAACCGATTTTGATTTAGTTTTTTTTGTTTGAAAGATAAGTTAGTCGGGAGTGTTCTTAGCTATGTTTGATCAAAATCGGTTCAGCCGTCTTAAAGTTATGGGGGATGAAAGTCAGGATAAAAAACCGAATGTAAGTAGATATACTCGAGTGGATATCAAATGAAAGGGCATGACTCGTACATCTATGTTTGATCTAAATCGGTCCAGCCGTCTGAAAGTTATGGGGGATAATACTCAGGATTAACAACCGAATGTTAGCAGATATGCTCGAGTATCAAGTTAATTTGAGTTTTTTGACTTCGTTTTTTGATGTTTGATTGATGATTTTTATAGTTGAGGTTTTCATATTTTTATCCTTTACTTCCTACTGGATCGGGACTAACATGAGTGAATCCTTGGGCCGTAGCCACTAAACAGGAAAATAGTAAAAAAAGTATTTCATACTTAATCTCTTCAATTACGGCACCGACAGCGAGGTCAACGAAGACCATAAAACTAAGTATTCGCATCCTAAGCCGATTACTGCTTGTAATCTTTGTACGTTTGGACACATCAAAGTCTACGAGACTTCAATTAGCTTTCTCTGTCATTGGTGAAGCTTTAAGAGAAAACTAGTATTTTTGTTTGTTTATTTTTTATTTGCACACAGACCTTAAGGACCAAAATAATATAAAATATTGAAAATTAGATATTTTTTTATTTGAAAAATACTTTAATTTTTTCAAAATTTTGAGAAATTTTTATAGGTGTCCAGAAACAATTTTTTAAATTTATTTTTATTTTGTTTTTTGGAATGTTTTTGGGGGTTAGTACCCAAGAGACATTACAGGTTTTTGTTACACACTTTAATATAAGGTCCTAAGTCAAGATAACCCCCATGATTTGAAAACCTTCAAATCGTTTCCGTAAAGAAATGAGGACTCAGACAAGTACTGATTATTATGATACTTTATATAAAACATTTACAATAAAATAATCGTGTATAAATTTTATGATACTTTTTTCGTCTCCATATCCTCAACTCTCAAGCCCTATCTCGAAGAAATATCGATGTAAAAAAACTTATATGATAATCAAGGGAATTGGAATTCAAAGAATTCTGTTGTCAAACATAAAATAAAATTTCAAAATATTACTCGTTTACAAAACAAACTTTACCTCTTTTATCTTATGTACTAGTTGTGTTCAGCGGTTTCACTCTTGTAAGTAGACACTTAAAGAGACCTTTAAACACAAAAAAATACCTACAATATTTTTACCTATATTAGGAGACCGAGGTCATAAAAAATTAATTTTTAGTGTTCATTCTCCCCTTCGTCGTCCTAAAATGGTGGTTCCCTTATGCAAAGTTTCAGACGCGTAGCTCATGTAGTTTAAAATATTTTTCTTGATGAGACTTTTTCTCTTTATATATGGACTAGCGACCCGCCCCGGCTTCGCACGGCTATATTATGCATGTATTATACATATAAACCTTCCTCTTGAATTACTCTATCTATTAAAAAAACCGCATCAAAATCCGTTGCGTAGTTTTAAAGATTTAAGCGGTCAAAGGGGAATAGGGACAGAAAAAGCGACTTTGTTTTATACTATGTAGTGAAGTGAAGTGCTCCATTACGTCTTAAAACGAACCCCCATATCAGACTCGTAGCTGTTTTAGTTTAAGAGATTTCTTGATAAGTTTTTTTCTCTTTATATATGGAAGAGAAAAGTCCTTTAAAATTGAGCTTTTCTCATACATACGCAGTCAACGTTATGGCACATAGGTGCCCCTATATATACAGCAGGGCAGCCGCAACGCAGCCTGCGAGAGCTCATCATTTTAAATTGGAAACATAATATTGTAGACACTCCATCGGATGTTATATTTATGAGTGAGAAAGTCGTAAAAGGGAATGGCATTTTCAAATTACGACTTTCGTGTAAGTAATTACTTAGTACTCCCTTCGATATTGTAGGTACCCGTAATTTTTTTACGTTTGATTTTAAAAATATCATAATCTATTTGGGCCAGGTAAGCACTTACCTACTCAAAAGGAGCAGTTTTATTTTTAAAGGATTTTTATAGAGTTTTAGAAACCATGTTACACCTCTTAGGTTTATATAGGTAATACTACACGAACCTTACCCAAAAAATAATGAATCTAGGTACTTGAAAATTAAAAAAAAAGGATAACTTTTTTTACATTTATCTTTTTTTCAAAATGTGACAACATCATTATTTATATAATGACGCACACCAATTATTATTATGATGCTGCCAAGACATTCTTTAATTTTCAGTAAATTAGGATTTATTTTCATTCAAAAATATATATAGTTTTGGTAATCGTAACAAGTAACTAATGGGGATTACAAGTATACTTTTTCTAAAGCCTTTTCTTAAAAAATTGAGCGAAAGAAGAGGCATTTTAAAGAGAAAGCTTTAGAAAGACTAAGGTAGGTACTTGTAATTCTAAAAGTTACTTTTTAGGATTCCGTACCCAAATGGTATAAACGGGACCATTTTACTAAGACTTCACAGTCCATCCGTTGTATCTCATGAACCGATATTGCTAGTGGAATTTTTCACAGATTATTTATTATACAGATGATAATAAATAAATAATAATAAATAAATAATAAATATTGCAGGACATTCCACACATCGCCATCTAGCCCCAAAATAAGTAACTAGACTTGTGTTATGGGTGCTAGACAACGGATATACTACTTATATAATTTTCTTTTGTAAATATATACTTATAATACATAGAAAGAACCAGACCACAGACAAATACTTATCTAAGCATAAATACTTGTCTGAGGCGGGAATCGAACCCGCAATCCTGTGTTTGGCAGTCCGGCATGGTGACCATTGTGCCAATTGGGTCGTCAAATTTATGATGTATTTCTCTACCCTATAACGACATTCTTTAACAACTAATACTAAAACACAATTTATATTGCCACAAAAGCCTTCGTGCGCGGGTCCGACTCGCACTTGGGCGGATTAATCTCGGTTTTTTTTTAATTTTAAAGTCATTTTATAGATAAATATATGACGGAGGAGGTGTTCCATGGACTTAAAGAATATCGGTGACATCAGCAAAGCTGACGTCACCAATCTCATCGTCCACTTGACGACTCTTCGGTTAGTAGTTTTTGTAAGTGGTTTTTAGTTAGAAATATTAATGACGTCAGTGAAGCCGACGTCATCAGGTAGACCAATCTTCGATTAGGAGCTTCGTCTTCAAATAGTAGCTTCGATGGTGCTGAGTAGAAACCGCAGGTTGTAGGGAGGTCCGCTCGGTCTGAAGTCTGGCGCTGGAATGGCTTTCCTACTGTTTTGCGGCTGTATTTATAGTGATTTTGTGTTTAAGTCAATTGAATGTTTTTCAAACACTAGAATCTTGTTTTTAATAGTTAAATTCAATGTAAATCGATCTATCAATTAAATTCTTAACTGTTTATTATTGTAGTTTAAATTAACCGTTAGTTTCAAGAATTATTACAACGAAATGAAAACATGTTATTGCAAAACAACAATATTGTTTTGAATAATCAATAATTTCATGAATTCTAGATGAAAGTTAGTTTTACCAGTCAAAGTTTAGGTCAATAATCATAATTGCGCCGATACGGCCATTCTGACAGGCGGTGCGCGCTCTGCACCAGCCTGGTAAGAAAAGTTGTTGTTTTGGAAGGTTATTTTAGCAAAAATTGTTATTGGGTCTTCGAAGGGTTTCATAGGTTCTGAAAGAAATGTTTATTAGATTCTCGAAGATTTTTGTAGGTTCTCGAAGATTTTTTTAGGTTCTCGAAGATTTATGCAGGTTCTCGAAGATTTATGCAGGTTCTCGAAGATTTATGCAGGTTCTCGGCGAGTCTAAAGTTTTAGTACTGAGTTTGAAAAGTTGTTGTTCATACTCACTGAGTCTGAACAGTTCTATTGGGTTGTCGCAGATGCTTGAAGAGTCTGAAAAATTTAAGTAGTTCCTCGTAGATTCTTGGAGCTGTGGAGTTTGTCTAACATCTGCCGATACGGTTTCCTAATTACCAAATTGTGGAGCAAAACAATGTTAGTGGTCGGGAAAATGCCAGTGATTCGATGAACTGTGCAACTATAAGTATTGCAAGTTGTAGTTCATTACATCAAGTGTGTTATGCCACAGCTTGATTTCGTATAGTTCTTAATCATTATAAAATAAAACGAAACGCAAAGCGAAGTTAGTAGTCGTGAAACTGCCAGTGATTTGATGAACTGTGCAACTATACGTATTGCAAGTTGTAGTTCATTACATCAAGTGTGATATGCCACATCTTGATTTCGTATGGAAAAAGCTATGCTCGAGATTTTCAAGTAAGAAGAATACTTCAGATCAAAGATCACAGTTAGGGACATAGTTAACGTGATTGTTAAGCGTAAGGAGATATTGCACAATGAGCTACGAAAGGTGGACGCTAAGGGCCACTTGCGCGAAAACAGTCAAAGTATTTAGTTAGCCTGAGTTAGTTAGTCCGGGCTAATTAACTAACTAATTAAATAAAAGACTAGTCTTGCACAGCGCTATTTCAAGGGCGGGCTAGTTAGCCTGGGTTAACTATTTATTTAGTCCGGTGGATTAACCACAGACATGAAATCCGTCATTTTTCCAAGGTCAAAACGCATTTAGTTAAGTATCTGTCAAACGTAAGTGTCAATAGTGTTAATCTGCTGTCATTAGCATAGCAAAAAAAATGCAATGTGCATTGTGCAACTAATATTATCTCTTTCACGGTTTCTTCTAGGATAAATTTATTTGTTAATTTAAGATGTCTATTCAAAACAAACGTTTGAGGGCATACCCAATTTTACAATTGGTGAAGGCCTTCAACTACGCTTTATTATTGAGCGCTAAAAAAGCATCATTGAAAATAAGACCACGTATGGTGCTTCGCTTCAACAAAAACAAGAAGGTTGGGTCAAGATTGCCAATGAATATAATGCATCCGACCCAACCTACCTATCTTAGACCGGTTGAAAGCCTTCAAAACTTTTTTATTAAATTAAAACACAAACACAATGCTTATTTCTTAGAAGAAATAGTATTATTTGGTTTATTCACCAAACGTTGTTGTTAAATAACACGTTTTAGGTTAGAATATCAATGTTTTGTTAGTTTAGCCCGAGTTTAGCCCGCCGTTTTGGAGCGGCTAGTGAAATAACTGTTTAGCCCAGGGCTAACTGCAGTTTTGTGTCAGTGCAAGACAAATCTCGAGATTTGTAAAGTTAGCACTGGGCTAACCCACTAGCCCAGAGCTAACTGTAGCAGCGCAAGTGGCCCTAAGACTGCTTAAGTAGCTCCACGAGCAAATTATTGGGATAGACCACCAATGACTTTAAAAGACTCTAACAAACCTTGATTTGTATAACAAGCAAGATAATTGGATATCCTAAATTTCGGTCTGTAGCGTTACTTGGCCGCGTAGCGCAGTGGTTATTACACCCACACTGTAAGCAGGAGGTAATGAGTTCAAATCTCGCCGCGGTCATAAATTTTGGCGATGCCCTTTTTTTTTTTATTTCTAGATAAAAAGAAGATACTAAAAGACTGCAGGCTATGATTGAACGTCAATGGTTCAAGACGGTTGGTAGTGGAAAAAGATGATGGAGACCTACGTCCCAGATTAAACAAGGAAAGGCTGATAAAGTGAGATGGATGAAGTTTTTCAGTCTGCGCATTCGCTCGGCTTATTCCTGATATTATGCAATTTTGAGGTTTCTGTAATTCAATTTGAAATTAGCGAACGTTGCCTTCTAAAAAGTATATTGAATGTGTGCTGGTTTCAAATTTTCTGCAAGTAATAGTGACTTTTAGAGTCTTTTTAGTTTCTGTAGGTTTAAACCATAAGGGGTTCTTCTGTGGTAATATGATACCTAGGTGTAGATGACTTGCTCTGAAATAAATACCTTTAGCGTTTAGATATTGTAGAATTCGTATTTAAGTGGGTATGCTTTATTCGAACTGATGACGCATGTTTTTCATGGTCTCGAGTTCATCCTTATTATCCAAGCTGTCCTTGGTGCATATTTTTATTTTTTATAAAACCTAGTCGTGTGGAAAATACTCAGCAATATTCGTAGATGAGTAACAGACGTCTTTTCTAAATATCTTTACATTATCATGACTCACGAGGATATCTATTCTCAGATTTGAATGTGGCGATGAGATTGTTCGATGAAATTTAGAATACTCTCAGTCAGCGCAGCTGTATGAAGGCACGAGCAAATTCAACGACCTTGGACTGCTTCTATAATTTACGGTTTTTTTTAACTAAGTAGGTACCCAAAACTTTCTCAACCCAATAAGGTGAGATTACCGTAGATAAAGGGCATAGCGGATCCAATCGATGACGTCACAGATGAATTCACTAGAAGGAAATCGAGCACCATGCCTACATGACTCGCCCAATATTATCACTATTCCGCATAATATTTTCTGAGCTTGAACATGGTAAGCGGAAGCGCAGTGGCCAGTTCCTTCGCTATAAAGATGTTCAGAAAAGACAAATGAAGAATTACGACATAGACCCTTGTGCTTGGGTGTTATTTGCTTCAAGGCGTCCGGAATGGAGGCGGTGAGTGCAGACTCAGATGTCTAAGTTTGAGGACGCGCAAAGGTCTGCTTTAGACGACAAGCGTGATCAGCTGAAGAGTAAGCCACCTTCTGCCATTGATTACAACTATGTAAACGGAGTTCTGACGTGTGCTTGCTGAGGATGAACCTTTGTAAACAAAATAAGTTACAAAAGTTACCTAAGGACGGAACATTCGAACCACAAGGGTTTTTTTTTTTATTTTATTTTTTCTAACAAATACCAGTCACTGAAGTCGAAATCCACTAGGAGGATGATGGTGATGGGGTGATGATGACATTATTCCCTTCTGCGGGTAATGGCATAGCTATGGTCGCGCAACTTGATAAACAAACGATGAAAGTTGTAGACAATTAAGCAAAGCCTTACTTGCAAACCAAGCCGAATGCTACACTGTCTAAAAAGGCGTGACCTACATACAGCGACAGGTACATTGACATGACCACATCACTTCATCTTAATGTCTTAGGTATCACCACAAATAACTAAATTCTTCTAAATCAAGTCTATGTACTAATTGGATTTGAACAGAACCTTGTTTTCTTTTGAATGTTAAGGTCATGGCAAAATACAGTGACTATAGACAGTCGACATAATTGATACCTCAACATCTCATTTCACCATAATATTCGTTCTATGAAGACATCGCTGGTAAACAGAACTCAAGTTTTATGACCCCTAAGTATCAAAGTAAGATTGGGTCCATGTTAAGAAAACAAAAGTAGAATAATAGATAGGAACGTTGGAGTACACCATTCACTATCAGTGTACCGGCGTGGCGTCTATAAAATGAAATTTATCTACGGTAGCTCTGTGAACAGATGAAACGAACGATCGCTATTAAGCACCCTAGCAGCTGTCAAGAATCGCAGATTTAAAACCCGTGATAACTAGTCATTTAACTATACTGGGACAAAACGACCGAAGAAAGTTGTTTGCATAAGAATCATTTAGTAGATGACAGGAATTTTTACTCACGAATCGTATGTGAAGCGGGTGAAATGAATAAACAACAATTTTAACGAAAAAAAGGTTTAAACTTTCATTTAACCTTCATTCCAAAGTTGTTTCTGACGTGCCTTAACAACTCTTTACCCATTGTTCCGTAGAGTGGACATTGCTTAGTTATTTCTGTCAACTTCATTGGCATGACGCAGTGGGGTGAGTGTTGGCATATGACTCAGAACCTGACTCCACGTCACTCATTATTTTGAAGCAAAATAAGGACGCAGTTAGTCTTCTCGATATTTAATTTTGTCTAATCAATAATCTGATTCACAAAATCTCAAAGGATCCGCGTGATTTAATTAGATTTAAATCTCAAAAATACAGTGGAAGCGGAACGTGAACAGTTCTGTCTGTGGTCGAACAAAAAGTGAAGCTGTTGCTAACTTGTTTTTTAACACAAGATTGCCCTCTGTTTAAATCAAACCCAAGTATCGAAACGACAATATTACTTCGTACATCAGCAACACTGAATTTACGAAGTTTCCATGCACGATAACAGATGGCGCTTCTAACTCTGCGACAGGCATATTAACATTTGCGGGTAGTTTTCAATATCAACATAGATATCGTGAATCTTGGAACATTTTCATCACCTTGTCCCACGGTTTGCTGTGGAAGTCTCACATACACGACGGTGGAGGCCTCTCTAAAACGAGTAAAGTCTGGATTCGAGGTTAGTGAAGCATTCACATTGAAGTGCGTTATCCTACACCTAATCAACGAAGAAGAACCTTCGCTTCTCAAGTTGTGATTACTGCTGATGTAACTCGGCTGAAACTCATAATTCTCGGCGAATTGTTGGGCAAAACTAATTAATCGTCACTGCGAGAACGTGGCGCATACCGGGTCGACCTCCTTCTGCGAGCTTACTTCCGGTAGGAGCTGGTTGACTGAAGTGACACAATCGATGATGATGAAAGTGTTAATATAAGACCCTCTAAGTAAGAAGAATCGGAGCTTTCTACCTGTAACAGATGAAATGGTCAATGTGGATCAGGATTGGATGATTGTAGCTTGACGTTCTTATTATTAAATTCAGCTGGTGAAACAACAATGGTTTAACATTTCCTGTACCACTTTCATTATTACTGATGATTGTGGTGAAAGCCCATCCATAAATAGATCAACTACCGATGCCGGTGGTGATGCTGGAAGTTATTGGTGCCATAGGTTATGAAGCAGAACCCAGGCGGGAGCAGCAGCATGGTTACCTTGGATGCAACAGATGCCCCAGTGGTTACAGAGTTTGTTGGTTGATATCAGGTGGTATACGAGCTGATGAGGAAGTGGTTTAGGATCGGATTCCGTTCCGATCCCACTTCTGATGACGGAGGAGGTGTTCCATGGACTTAAAGAATATCGGTGACATCAGCAAAGCTGACGTCACCAATCTCATCGTCCACTTGACGACTCTTCGGTTAGTAGTTTTTGTAAGTGGTTTTTAGTTAGAAATATTAATGACGTCAGTGAAGCCGACGTCATCAGGTAGACCAATCTTCGATTAGGAGCTTCGTCTTCAAATAGTAGCTTCGATGGTGCTGAGTAGAAACCGCAGGTTGTAGGGAGGTCCGCTCGGTCTGAAGTCTGGCGCTGGAATGGCTTTCCTACTGTTTTGCGGCTGTATTTATAGTGATTTTGTGTTTAAGTCAATTGAATGTTTTTCAAACACTAGAATCTTGTTTTTAATAGTTAAATTCAATGTAAATCGATCTATCAATTAAATTCTTAACTGTTTATTATTGTAGTTTAAATTAACCGTTAGTTTCAAGAATTATTACAACGAAATGAAAACATGTTATTGCAAAACAACAATATTGTTTTGAATAATCAATAATTTCATGAATTCTAGATGAAAGTTAGTTTTACCAGTCAAAGTTTAGGTCAATAATCATAACGACGGCCCAGACGAATAAAGCGGTTAAATGAAAAATCAAATTTTACAGGAGAGCCAAAAAACGTTAAAATTGATCTGGACACGAGTGGCTGTGGGAATTATGTATAATTTTTATATCAGTGGATGCGTAAAAAAAAGAGCTTTCGAATGATATAGGTATGTTATATATAATATTGCGTAATTTACTTAAAATACCCTAAAAACCAAGTAACATTTATATTCGCCTACGACGAGGTGGATCTAAGTTTTTTAATATCACTTTACGCCTTTGTTCGTTTCAAAGTGCCGGACGTATCTTTAAGTAATAAACGATTACATACCTTTTTGGCTATCTATATGCTAGGATGTGTGCCGCGCGCTTGGTGATTACGCTATTTTTCGCCTGAGAATTGGACTATACTGTTTAAGCGAATCTATTTTACCTACTAATTTTCATTTTATTTGAAATGGTAAGGAGTAACGTAGTTATAAGTTTGTATAGGAAAAGTTTAAAAAACAATATTTCATATTATTTTTTATTTATAATTAGTGGTAAATAGTGGTAAACGTTTTAATTATTAATAAAATAATAGTTAAATAATAGGAACTAGTTTGTTAGTCACATTAACTACCCTCCCCTTTGGCTTCGCCGTAGTCGGGTAAAATAAACAAGTTTTACTTTTTTTATAAATAAACTATACTATTGTTATTTTTATCTGTCTGTACTATGTCTTGAGAGAAATGTTGTGAACAATGCGCATGGAGGAAGGTTAGATGTAGTGCTGACTCAGGAGAGTGATAACGGACATAATGGACTTGAAGTCTCAGTAGCAGCCACTGAAGGACTGGTTCGGATCGACTTTTTCCACCCACCACTTGACATAGAGGTGAAGCTGGGATCAGCTAGTCATCTGAGTAAGTTGGAACATAGTAACATTAACCAATCCAAAGATTTGAATTTTAAAAGATGCGTAAGTAAGATTGTTAGAGCTGCAATCGGAACTATGTGATTCCCTGGGGCCTATCTTTTAGATAGCTCGGAGAGCTCTCTTTTGCAATATAAAAATAACGTCAATATCTGCAGCATATCCCCACAGCAGAATGTCATACGACATGACACTGCGGAAGTAGCTAAATAGACTAGGGGAGCAGACTCAATGTCCATCTTTCAACTTTCAACTTTGTGCTCCATTATGTCATATTTATAACCTGGTACTTGAGTCTGGAGTATACCCGAAGCCTTGGAAAGTTTCCAGAGTGATACCTATACCGAAAACAACTGACAAGGCGCGAGTTGAGGAGTATCATTCTATCTGTATAATGTCAGGCCATCAAAAGTCTTTGAACGCATTCTGTATATATAAGATCAAGTTAATAAATACTTATGTAGCGAACAGCATGACTTTAGGAAAAAACGGCATGCTTAGACCGAAGGTGGTCTTCAAGTGGATGCCTTCTGCTTTGACTTCCAGAAAGCTTTTGATCGGGTAAATAACGATATACTTTTGGCAAAGTTGACCGCAATAGGTTTCACTCCCAAATTCCTCAATTTGCTCGCCGACTGCCTGCGCGACCGTCATCAGTACGTTAGACTGAGGTTTATATGAGTCCCAACCTTTTCATACGTGATCTGGAGTAAGTCAGGGTTCATTACTTGGGCCTCTCTTGTCCTTAATTATGATAAATGACATCCCTTAAGTTATCAGTGCTGCCAGATACCTACTGTATGCAGATGACTTATAACTCTATACAGAGATAGATACGGTAAACTAAAGGGACAGGTCTATAAAACCATCATTAGACCTGTCCTTTTGTATGGTAGTGAGGCGTGGCTAGTGCTTGAGTGACATAAGCAGGAGCTGCGTGTCACGGAGATGAAGATGTTGCGCTGGATGTGTGGAGTGACGCGAAAGGATCGCTTCAGGAACTCCCGCATCCGGGGCAGCCTTCATGTCTGACACATTGCAGATAAATTGCAAGAATGTCGCCTACGCTGGCACGGTCACGTCTTGCGAAAACCGGCTAGTTACGTGGGGAACAAATGTCTTGCCATGGCGCCTCCGCCGGGTCGTGGCAAACTGTGTAGACCCAAGAAGTACTGGCTTGACGTCGTAAAGGGTGATATGCCTGCAAATGGCCTTACAAACCAGGATGCCGAAGACCGTGCGAAGTGGAGGCGTAAAAGTAGGAAAGCGGACCCCGGGCTCCCAAGAGGGATGCAACCGGGAACATCGCTCGGATGATGATGATGACAGAGATAGATACGGTCAAAAGCAGATGGCGATGTGCTTCAACGTGATGTTGATTCTATTGTATTTGTTTAAGATTTTAACATAGTAAAATGCTGTATTATGACCTTTCCAATCGTTTCGTCCAATCGTTTTTGACTATAGCCTAAATAATTGCATACTTTTGAGGAAATCCAGTGTAAAGAACCTGGCGTGGCCTTCGAGAGTCGGCTCACTTTCAATCCTCACGTAAATGTTCCGGCGTAAGAGTCAATTAGACGCCTAGGTTTCATCATCAGGAGTGCTCGCGATTTTGCTGACACTGAGGTCTCATCTTTAGTGCCTTAGTGCGTAGTAAACTCGAAACTGGTGCCTGTATTGAAAGTAGAATAAGTCAACTTATGCCCTCTTTCTTGAAAAGGTGCAAAAAGCCTGAAGAATTTTGTACAAAATACTCTATGGTTACTACCCTTATTTGTATTCAATAAAGTACCTGTTGGGATCCTTAGGGTATAATTCCTTGAAAGTCCGGCGGGCTCTTATCAAAACCAGCACAGCGCTGAAAGTCCTGAGAGGAACTATCGCCTCGTCGGACCTGCATGATATCTTATGTAGACTGTTTGTCCCTGACAATTATTTATGGGGCCGAAAGCAAAAACTGCTAGCGTTGCCGTCGTCGTCCAGAACAGTGTCACAAGTGCAGTCCCCTTCATCTTGTGCTCTCAAGTTCCTTAGCGCTCTGCTAGTCGCCTTTCCTGAATGTGATTTGTTTGCGGACGGAATGGAAAGATGTAATGTATGTTTGAGGTTTTGCAAGGGATAGATAATAATGTATGATTTGTCGTCCTTAGTTATAGTAATTGGTTTGTAACCATTCTATGTAAAGTAAAAAAACACGCTTTAATAAAAAATCCAACTAAAAAAATAGAAAATAAAATTTTAAAAGAAAACTAATGAAGGTGTAGGATCACAATGTAAAACGCTTACTATTTACAATATTCTTAATCCAAATTTATTACATTTTATTTTATATTTTTTTTTGTTGGATTTTTTATTAAAGCGTGTTTTTTTAGTTTTTTTAAACTATTAATTTATTTTATACTTTTTGGTCTTTATTACCGAAATATGTTAGATCAGACCCTGGTTACCATTGAAAGACAAACTACTCATCAAGCCGATTCTAACGAGCCCAAACTCGATGGGGTTGTGTCGTTTCATTGCGAAGTTCCTATGACCACCTTCCAGCTCCATCATCAGACCCTGGTTACCACTGAAAGACAAACTACTCGTCAAGACGATTCTAACGAGCCCAAACTCGATAGGGTTGTGTCGTTTCATTGCGAAGTTCCTATGACCACCTTCCAGTTTAATCATCAGACCCTGGTCACCATTGAAAGCCAAACTACTCGTCAAGACGATTCTAACGAGCCCAAACTCGATAGAGTTTCGTCGTTTCATTACAGAGTTCCTATGACCACCTTCCAGCTCCATCATCAGATCAGCACCATGTTATCATAATATTGCATTGTCATCGGTCTTTGACAAGTGTGCAAAGTTTGAATTAAATCTGATCATTCTAAGTAGGGCAAAATCGTGCCCAAAGGAGTCGGTTACATACATACAAACATACAGGTGAAACTAATAAAAGCGTGTTAAAAAAAATTTAATCAAACCGACGTTTTTGACCTCTTACGACAAATTTGTACTGAAAAGAACAAACTCAATATGCCTTTACGTTCGAATCATCTACTTCAAATAAACATTAACTTTGTTTACATATTAATAACGTTCGAAAGTCTAGTTGTATAGAAGGTAACGTTAATTATATAAAGCATTTAAAAAAATATTCAGTTAGTGCATCAATATTTTATCAACGAATTATACAGAAACCTATATTACGTTGAATATTTGCATTTATCCTATTTGTAAAATCACTTGCGTTGTAGTCAAGACATTGTTTTTGGGAGAACAATAGAGCGTTAACTCAATAACACTAGCTAATTTTTATTTTTCAGACGAAGAAAGGCGTAAGAGTTTGTACCTTATTTTTCCTTAGGGCGAAATATAGAGCGTTAACTCAATACCACTAGTTAGCTTTTATTTTTCAAACGAAGAAAGGCGTAAGATTTTGTAACTTGTTTTTTCGCCTATGTTTTTACTTTTTGATTGCCGGTATGATGTTAAGATGACTTTATTCGCCTGATAATCAGCGGAATATGTCAAACGAACAAAGACGTCTATTTGAATATCTCAGTTATTTATGGGTTTAAATTTCTGAAAAAAAATTAGCGTATAGATTTGTATGTATAGAATCCGAAAATGCAATAAAAAAAATTCTACGTAAAGTGACTTTGCGCCTTTTTTCGTCTGGGCCGTCGATAATTGCGCCGATATATACATATCTTGCTCTCCAGTTGGTCCATTTCCTGTAAAAAACTAGATATTTACCCCACTACTGCCTGCCTAGCATGAAGACCAAAACACGATACGATAAAGCGATATCACGCGATATAACTACATCAACTCTCAAAATATGATAGATAAAGCCGCCATGTTGAATTTTTATCATAATTTTTATCGCAATTTATAATAAAAATTTAACACGGCGGCTTTATCTATCATATTTTGAGAGTTGATGTAGTTATATCGCGGCAACGCTAATAATATAATAAATTTCATTTATTTGACATCAAAGGTCCAATTGTTAGTAAAACAAACACAACAAAAAATAATAATAATAAAAGTTAGTACACTTACAAGAAAAGAAAAATTAATAGAAAAACAAAACTCAAAAAAAAACTAGCCAGCACGTTTTTGATACACCAATACAGAGACAAAGTGCCTTATGCATTGGAGTATCAAACTTATTAGCTAAAAGTGAGGATTATGTATTGTTGGTGGTCACAATTTATAAATCTTAAGACTTTTTTTTTTAATTCTAGTATTGAAATTTCTCCATACCTTATTAATTAAAACAAGCGCGACGGTGGTGTGGGAAGGGTAAGTGGCGAAGCGTAACAACTCACGATATTCCACAGGTAATGAATGTGGAATGATATTTCCGTTAATTATGTACCAAGGTAGACGTCTGCGTGCGAATTAGATAATATACAGACTACAAATTTTCAATCAAATTCAATTTTTGGGTTCCGTGCCTCAAAAAGTAAAAAGGAACCCTTGTAAGATCACTATCTTGTCCGTCTGTCCATCTGTCTGCCTGTGTGTTACCACCGATTTTTTTAAGGAATGGGTAGCAAGTTGAAATGTATACCAAATACTGAGGTCAAAGTCATATTAGGTGTATAAAAATCAAGGTCCTTAGTAAAAACGATAAAAAGATATAGGCAAATTTAGATTTTCGAGAAAACTTGTAAGTATTTTTTTACTTTTAAAGGTTACATTTTTGTTTGTATATTTGTTTATTTCCTCTTTAAGGTTAAACGACTGGACCGATTTGGGTGAACATCAGATAGATAGATAACTTTATTTGTACAACACAGAAAGAAACAGAACACGATAAACACAAAGTAAAGTAAAAAGCTAGAAAGAACAAGTTGCACAAATGGGCGGCCTTATCGCTGAAAGCGATTTCTTCCAGGCAACCTTCAGCATAGTTTACTGGACATAAATTATGATATTTTTGATCCCCAAAATCCCGCGAGATCGGAACTTACGCGGGTGAAACCGCAGGGCGCAGCTACTTAATGTTAATTCTATTTGAAGACAAGACTATTTAAAGGAATACGATCTAAGAAACAAGGAACCGAACTTCTTTATTTAAGCTTTATATAAAATTGGTGTTGGTTCCATAAAATAATATTATTTTTATCGTAATAAATTCGTATTCACCACTCTCTAAGAAAAGTACAGACAGCAAACAAAATATAGATTTAGAAAAATATATTGCACAATAATGATATAAAAAAAAGAGGATCGAAGTCTTAAGTCTACATTGGCCCTTATAAAAGTTAAAATTACTTTGCGCGACAATGATAGGTACCTTTGTATTGACTAACACCCACGTATAGTTTGCATAAACCCTTATACTTTTTATTTAGCTTCATTGACTGTTAAATTATCGTAGAAACTACTGAATTCAGCAGCAGAAATTGCAGATTTTTTGGCTGTAGCAGAGTCAGCAAAATGATCTAAACTTTGTAAAATAATTAAGTTATTTAAAAACAAAAATTTAAGTTCACATATTAAAATAATTCTAATTAATTTAATATACAAAATATTATTAAAAGAATAAGTCAAAGTCCATTTTCTTTATTAATTTCGACTCATTAACAAAATATAAGACCATTAAAAAGTAAAATAGGTTTTAATGAGTAAAATACACAAGCGTTATATTATTATGTTTCAATACAATTTATGTAAAAAACTTCTTTAAATACAAAACCTATACCAGACCTAGATATTTTATAACAGTGGTTCTCAATTGATCATTACTTGGCAGAATCATGGTATATTTTTTTATAATTTTACTGGTTTCTCTCAGATAATCTAAAGGAAAATAAGTAGTGAAATAGGTCAATGGTATTACGTTTTTACTTATTCAATAGATGCCTTCTTCAGAGTTAAGAAGTTAATCTCCTTAGAGCTTAATGTTTTATTTTTAGTTATGTTTTTATTCAGTAAGCTTCTTGACGAGGTTAATTAATAATGCTACTAATTTCATCCTTAATTTAATTTTTCAATTTTTACATAATTTTATTATTCGACGCAAATACGATTTTCATTTGCACTTTTCGATTTAACCTGTATCACTACATAGTATAAAACAAAGTCGCTTTCTCTGTCCCTATATCCCTATGTATGCTTAAATCTTTAAAACTACGCAACGGATTTTGATGCGGTTTTTTTTAATAGATAGAGTGATTCAAGAGAAAGGTTTATATGTATAATACAAGCATAATATAGCCGTGCGAAGCCGGGGCGGGTCGCTAGTAATGTATAAATGACTTGTAAGTGTTTTGCAGTTTTACGCGTATAAGTTCCAATTTTACTGGAATTTCGGACTTCCAATGAATCATTGTATCCCCAATTTCTAATACCACATTTCATTATAATCGGTCAATGACTTCCAAAGCCTATTCTTTACAAAAAATATATATCCTTTTCGTACTCCTTATTAGACGTTTTGCACTATAAAAATAGCAGCATAAATAAAAACAGCATAAATAGAGGTAGCTAGTTTCTTTTCATCTCGATCTTTGTAAGATATACTGCATAGGAAGGCGATGGCGTGGGTAAACAATACAAATTTAACAAAGGAATTAAAAAAAAATTGTTTCAGTTTTAATAGAAGATCTCGTATTTCTAAAACTTCGTTCTGAGCAATAATATCGCCTACGAATACGAGCTATCTCTCAATTAGTTTCTAGTAAATTAAGCTTTTATTAAAAACTAAATTTACTTTGCCTTTGAAAGTTGATTCTTTTCATTACCTGACTGCGGAGGATGGTAACGTATTTGCTTTCTATGAATTTATATTTTGTATTTAATTATATTTGTATTATAAAACTCCGGGTATCCAGCTGTTGACATAATGTCAAGTTTCATCGTAATCAGTTCAGTAATAAGTATTTTTTCTTGGTTTTCCAGTAACTTTGCCGACTAATTTTCAAACAACAAAGCACGTTTTTTTACTTTTACTTTATTTATAAAGATGGAAATATAAGTCTATATTTAGTGCCAAGCAAGTGCTATACGTGAAATATTCAATATTGTTTACTCAAATCCTGACCCCAGCAAATACGCAAGTTCTTTTTGGTGATGTGTATTGAAGTAGAAACGGGACAAAAGGCCTTCGGTTCAATTCAAAGGATAATCAAATAGTTGACGGTAGAAACATTTGGTTTCGTAAAACGGAGTAGAGTTGCTACGTAGAATCTGCGTGGCTATATTTTGTGACACTATTTTCTTCAAAGTCTGTCCTTAATTTAAGGTCCTGACTGATAGGTAGTTCAAAGGGCGGTGTTGGCCTAGTGATACCTTGACTTTTATTTCGAGAGTCGTGGGTTCGAGTCCCGACCGGCCGTCCACCAATGAATTTTTCAAACGAAAAATGTGTGTGCGATAATTGAATATTTCTCTTACGGTGGGTGTTCATTAAGATTCAAGTAAACTATATTAAAATTGGTTTATCCAAACTGTGATAACTTGTGAGATTACAAATACAAATACAAAATACAAAAATATTAATTCAGAACGTAAATTGAAATATAAGTGTACATAATCGTTAAAGATCAGCCTTAGTTATAAACAGTGTCGCTGTCTTTAACGCTCTTCCCAAGAGGTTGAGATTGATTAAGTTATTTGGATTATCCTTTGTGAGTATGATCCCAAAAAAACCCAAGAGTTTCATGTGTCTAAAAATCATGGCGCGTTCTGAAAGCACACGTCCGAACTTGGTTCTAAAGATGTTTCAATGTGAATTTATGCGAATTCCAAACGAAAAAAGAATCTTTGTCTTTAACTATTTCACAGTAATTTCAGAGGACAGTGTTCTCAATAGATCGCCGATTGCTTACCAACTGTGCAATTTGAAGTAAAACTAACGAAATGAACGTCTGCCTTCAAATCTGGTACGAAAATACTGAAGTCGTTTGTGTGCACCAAGTCATATATTGTATTTATGTTAAGCGAGGTGAACAGCGTCGCGCGTCTTAGTAATATAGTCGAACTATATTCTCCGTTCCCGGATGGTTCACGGGCTTATTTATTCACAATAGCTTTCGGCTGGGTTTTCTTCTTTGACAGATCATTTGTGGAGAATGAAATGTGTCGCAAAGAAGGTCTTGCCGCAAGCAAAAGTTTCATATTACATTCTTAACGCCAAATGTAGGTAGTGTAGGCCAAAACAAACTTTCTTTACAATCCTACTAATATTATAAATGTGAAAATTTGTGTGTGTGTTTGTTACTCCTACACGCAAAAAGTACTGAACCGATGGCAATGAAACTTGGTATGTAAATAGTTGGAGACTTAAATTAACAAATAGGCTACTTATTATTCCGATATTTTTACGAAATCGGGACTTACGCGGGTGAAACCGCGGGGCGCAGCTAGTTACTGATATTGTAAAGAAAGTTTGTTTTGTTAGTTTCGTCCTCACGGACAAAGGGTTCAACAGATTTTAATGAAAACAAAATGGTAGTCTATTAATTGGCAAAAAACACACAATATTTTTAATCCTGCAATAATCGCAAGATCTGGACGTATGTGGGTATTTAAACACATTGTTTCGAGTCTTATTTTTTTTCGTTTTTGTAACGTTTTTATACCAAATTTATTTAGGACCTATGTTATGACACTTATACCTATATTACTAGCTGAGCTCCGCGGTTATAGCTTCATTATCACTAGGTACATAGTACGAGTATAAAACAAAGTCGCTTTTTCTGTTTCTATGTCCCTATATCCCTATGTAGGTATGCTTAAATCTTTAAAACTACGCAATGGATTTTGATGCGGTTTTTTTTAATAGATAGAGTGATTCAAGAGGAAGGTTTATATGTATAATACATGCATAATATAGCCGTGCGAAGCCGGGGCGGGTCGCTAGTAGTTTCTATAAGAGTGATATTAATTTCCTACTAACACAGAATATATAACAGTTATTACAAACTACAAAAATCAGCCCCTTACTCTTTTAGAGGTCGAATTTCCAAAAATCCTTCCTTAGTGCACCCCTACGTCCTAAAAGAAGCCACGATGCGAAATTTGAGACTCGTAACTTCTCAAGATGAGTCTTTTATTTATAAGTTACTAGCGACCCGTCCCGGCTTCGCACGTCTATATTATGCATGTATTATACATATAAACCTTCCTCTTGAATCACTCTATCTATTAAAAAAACCGCATCAAAATGCGTTGCGTAGTTTTAAAGATTTAAGCATATATAGGGAAATAGAGATATAGGGACAGAGAAAGCGACTTTGTTTTATATTATGTAGTGATAGTGATGTATAATGTTAAATAATACACAGATCATTTTAAAATCTTTAGTAAAAATACCACAAGAAACTCAAATAATAGATTGGTATCTACTGAATAACTTATAAACAACCATAACAACGAAAATCAGAATATAAATATCAGAAGATATTAAAAAAACTCTAGTGTAAAATAAATCCAATATGAACAATGAAAATATCTATAAAAACATTAATTTATTCGATACTGTCCGCAAAGTTAGTATTGAAGAAAGTTCGACGGTTCGTTTCAACTTTATCCCAGTATGCTCCACTGGGAGTGAAAACTGACAAGAACTCAATATCCTCTGATTGGTTCACCATTACTATGTATTTCTTTGGAATTTTATTATCGCGTTTGACCGGGAGCTCATATTCTTCTATAATCTATCTATACACTTCTTTTGTGGATAAGCTGTTGGCCGTGACTTCGTACGTGTGGTAAATTTGTTTTATACAGGGTTATTGGAAATTATACTAGCAAGCCGTTGAGCAACTTTTGTTCTACGACTTTTGGAAATTCGAACATTTTTCGAAAATTTTATGGTAAGATTTACTTGAAAATCAGCTGTTCCATACACGGAGAGGTCATTAACCTTAAAATTTTACTTATTTTTTAAGTTTTATCTACTGTTCTTAGTCTGAATGACCTTTGTTTTAAAGAAATATGCTGTTTTTCTAATTTACATAACCTCAAAATTTTCATTTTTTTTTTTTCGAAGTTCCAAAAGTCGTGCACAGAAGTAGCCCTCAACGGCTTGCTAGTATAATTTCCAATAACCCTGTATACTCAACCTTTCTCGAGAACAACTCTATCCGTTGTTGGTGAAAACAGCATGAAAATCGTTGGAGTAGTTTTTGAGTTTATAGCAAACAGACAGACAGACGCGCCGGAGGACTTTGTTTTAATTTATGTAGAAGTGATGATAAAATTCAAATTCTTGTAAGTCAAGAATTTGAATTTTATCATCACTTCTAGACTGATACTTTACTTATAATAAAGAAACAAAGGACAGAAACTTTGTACTCGGAAGCAAATTAAAAAAATCAAAATTGATGAATGCTGCAGACGACTCTGATAAATATTTGACGATTGATGGTTTTCCGTCATTGATAACAAGTTGATAGGCCGGAACCACCACGGTGGACGAACCCCCCGGGTTGTGTAATGAAAACTTCACGTAAGTCTTACTGCCAAAAGCTAACAGTTTACTTAACATTTTAGTCACGCACTAAAAGCTTAACCAGTTTTAACGGTTTCTACTTAATGTTCTTTATCTTTCACAAAATTAACTTGATTTTATTTAATACTTTTTAAAATTCCGTAAATAAATAAAATAGCCTTTATTTTTCCGTTCACAGATCAGGACCCGTTTTGATAGGGTAAAAACCTCCTGCAATCTTATTCATTGTTTAATATTTTCAATTATTTCATCGTTCGCTTTTAGCAATAAGGCCGCCTATTTGTGCAACTTTAACTTTCTAGCTTTCTTTGCTTTGTGTATATCATGTTGTAAAAATAAAATTATCTATCTATCTATTTTGTACTAGCAACCAGACCACCGTTTCTGTCATCGACCTTATACTCTCCTGCTATGTGAACTAGACCATCTTGTCACCGCTTGGGGCCATCTACCATCATTTCTCGGCGTGATCATTTTCATTTCACATTTGTATTAAGTCCATAATCTTGCACATATAAATTTCGTAAATCGTAATGCAAAGCCCAGCGTCGTTTGTTGAAATTCAAGATACCACAGTTTAAAAAAAAGCAAACGTGACGGAACTGAGCAATCGATTCATGCAAACATGTTTGATCTCTTTGCTTTTGCTGAAAAATAAATGATCGTACTGAAACCAAGAGTTTTAACGTTTGATCTCTGTATCTTTAATTATATCTTGGTAACATGACACAACAATTTATACTCTTGATTTTATTTTGTTTATTCCCTCAGTACTTGTTAAAGATTTTCCTGGAATGATTTAAAGACAAACAGAACCTGTGTTCTGTTTGTCTTTAAAGAATTCTAGGAAAATCTTTTTAGGTTAATATTACACTGACTAGATAGACTCGATAGTACCTTGAGTACATCATAGAGATTTAATATAGATCAGTAGGTATTTGGTGTGACTTTGACGATTTTATTTTGTCTTGTCTTGTATGTGTGTGTGTCTGTCTGTGGCATCGTAGCTCCCGAACGGCTAAATCGATTTTGATTTCGTTTCTTTTGTTTGAAAGGTGAATTAAAATAACAAAAACTTGCTGAATCGGTGTTTCGTTGCAGGAACAGATATATTGATATATCATCAATTTCACCGTCTCAGCTTAGTTGACTTACAACTCCATCTTATTTGTAATTGGTGGCGTCCTTAATACTATAGATATAAATAAATAATTTGTTGACTTATTGGTCTGAGAACAATATGATTAATACTAGGGACACTTTAAGATGTTACCAGTTTAAGTCCTGATAGAATATTAAAAAAACCGGTCAAGTGCGAGGCGGACTTGCGCACGAAAGGTTCTGTACCATTATCATCACATAAAAATCACGTCTGTTAAATGTGAGTCATAAAAAATAGATGGCGCTAGTGGTCAAAATACATGAATGAAGGGTAAATGGCGGTTTACGGTTTATAACGATTTAAAAAAAACTACTTATCAGATCTCGTTCAAACAAATTTTGGGTAGAAGTTTGCATGGTAATGTATATCATATATTTTTTTAGTTTCATCATTCTCTTGTTTTAGAAGTTACACACTTTTTACCACTTTGGAAGTGTCTCTCGCGTAAACTATTCAGATTAGAAAAAAAATGATTTTAGAAACCTCAGTATCATTTTTGAAGACCTATTCATAGATACCCCACACGTATGGGTTTGAAGAATTTTTTTATTTGAGTTTCGGTTCTAAGTAACCCTAAAATTAACTGTTTTTTTTTTCTATTTTTGTATGAAAATCTTAATGCGGTTTACAGAATACATCTACCTACCAAGTTTCAACGGTATTAGTTCTGATAGTTTCGGAAAAAAGTGTCTCTGAAATACGGCAGACAGACAGACATGACGAATCTATAAGTGTTCCGTTTTTTGCCATTTGGCTACGGAACCCTAAAAAGAAGCCTGAAAAGCAATGTATCGTTATGCCAAATTTTATCGAAACCAGTTATTTCGATTCAGAAAAACTACGAATACAAATAACATCAAATGCCTAAGTGCAACAGATTCACTGAAAAACATAGACTCAGATTTGAACAATACAAACATAGGCTTTGTCTAGGACGTGTAGTTACACATTGTTCAGCCAGTATTACCATCTTTATTAGCTGGATGTCCGTGTAATTTGTACGGAAGCTCTCATATTTCCTGTCTGGCTTTATTTAGGCGCTATTAGCATAATACTGCATTACTACTTCCATTTGCTGCGTGAACAATGTTTGGGTTTATTCAACAATCACACCACTGTTCTCGCTCTTTTTGCTTATTTATAACTGTTTTAATCTCTATTCTATTTTAATAAGGGAACCAGTCGGAAGCCGGCAAAGAAATCATTACAGCAGTGAAAAAATTGCAGAGATTTATTTCGTATTTCATTTGTGAACGGTGTTGGCATAGTGGTAGATACTTTAACTTTCATTCTGAAGTTTGTAGGTTTTCATGTCGGTCAGCCTTGCCAATGGATTTCATCATCATCATTATATCAGCCCATACACGTCCACTGCTGGACATAAGCCACACTACGGCACAAACACGGCACAAACACAAAGACGGTCCTGAGCCGCCTCCATCCATCGACTACCTGCGACCGCCACAATGTTCGCCGGGCAGCTGGTCTCCCAACACTCCATTTCTGCGAGCTATATGACCTGCCCATTGCCACTTAAGCTTACCAATACTGATTTATTCCTTTGATTTGATCCTGATTAATTGCCAATGGATTTATTTTACGAAAAATTTATGTCCGCTAATTAGCATTGCTCTTACGGTGAAAGTGAGGGACGAGTTCTTTCCTCTGAATACGAGTGAGTGAGAGAATACCAAGAGTGACGTAAAGGTGCTGGGCACTATGTCGCCCTGAATACCATGAATTAAAGTGGCTTTCGCTTTATAGTAAACTAGCGACCCGCCCCGGCTTCGCACGGCTATATTATGCATGTATTATACATATAAACCTTCCTCTTGAATCACTCTATCTATTAAAAAAACCGCATCAAAATCCGTTGCGTAGTTTTAAAGATTTAAGCGGTCAAAGGGAAATAGGGACAGAAAAAGCGACTTTGTTTTATACTATGTAGTGAGTAGTGATTAAAGGCCAAATATTATTATTATATGAACAAACTAGCGACCCGCCCCGGCTTCGCACGGCTATATTATGCATGTATTATACATATAAACCTGCCTCTTGAATCACTTTATCTATTAAAAAAAACCCCATCAAAATCCGTTGCGTAGTTTTAAAGATTTAAGCAGTCAAAGGGAAATAGGGACAGAAAAAGCGACTTTGTTTTATACTATGTAGTGATACAGTATAGCAACTTAAGGTCTGTCAATTTCATATAACGCGTTGATATTGTAACATGTGGTAAATATACCACAATTCTCAGGGAACATTCACGTACACATAACTTAAACGTAAGAGAATTCCGGCACTTAATATTATATTACTCAACGTCCTCAATTCCCAAAACTCAATGGTTTCCTTACAAAATTTGGTTTCACTTAAATTGAAACCGGACATTTGATTCAATTTCCAACTAGACAAGTTGGTGAACCAATAATTGTTCTCGAAGTGACCCAAAAACCACAAACCTTTCCGGCGCGCTACAATCTGGCTTCTTGATAGGATAGCAAGGAAATTCGGAACTAGGAATTCATTATACTAGTGTCTAGAAATTCTCAAAATTCTCAATACTACGACAACAAACCTATTGTGTGATGGAAATGATTCGTCTGTAGGCAAATTCAAAGAGGTATCCCCTTTCTAACTTGAAAATAATCATCTCAATCGATTGACCCGTCTTCGAGTAATCGGAAAACATGCATTAAAAAAAATTATAAACGCGAAGAGTTGAGGCCGTCCTACCTTTTTTTTTAAGTCGGTCTAAAATATGAGTCACCTCGATCAATATCAAATCCAGAACAAAAGCTCCAAGAAAATAAAAATGACGAGCAAACATTCATATCTTCTCTTCAAATAGAATCACGTGAAAAGGCAATAAACGAGGTAAATAATCCGCTTTCAACTTTTGCAATATCGGCTCTTACGGGATTAATTTATAACCTGATATATTTAATATAAAGTTACAAGCTTGCATGAAAACTTTTATCCGTTCTGACATAATGTAGTTCGCTTTAATAATCATGATATTAGTTTATTGACGAAGTGAGCAATACAATTCATCTCCTCAAAAGAGTCGAACAGTTTGCACGCGTATTATTATTATAATACCTAGTATCCACATTGCTAGGGAGACTAATTCTAAAGTATGATTTTCAAGGTGAAGCATAACAAAAACATTTAAGCTAACGTCGTGTTTTACTTAGAAGCTAGAATAATAATAATGAATTTCTAGATAGATTATTACTAGATTAATATTTGGGAACTTTGACAGCATAATTTATTTTTAGGTATTAGTAATAATTATATTATGTTTAATTCAGTGATCTAGTATTGAACAGCTCGTCCGTGTTTGAGGAAGTGTTTCGAATGGCTACATATCCGAATAAGTGGAGAACCCTTTACTACCCTTACAGCTGGGTGAAGCAGAAAAAAATAGCTTCCTTCAGTCATGAAGGATCAACTTCAGAGAAAGTTAGCGAATAAGTATATAACTCATGACCTCTAATATATTTCTGTGCTCATAACGCAATTTAAACTATAAAAGAATAAGCAGGTGATAAAGAAGTCCATGTGTAACACTTGCCTACTTCTGCATTCTACAGCTGAAGAAGTAGCTAAACCGTAACTAACGCAGCGCTAGGGCTAAGCCGTGACGAAGTTGCAACTAATGAACTTAATTGTGCTGGAAGAATTCCTATTTCCTATTATTCTGGTAGGTTTTCTTGCCAACGTTTGAATTGCAGTGGTTCGGCGGAATGTCTTTGTGATGTTTTCATTCGTGATTCGGAAATTGGTCTATTTGCTGTTAAGGTGTTGTTGTGACTTTTTGAGAAGATATTTCAACAATGAAACACTGATGCTGGAATCGCTGGTTTGGTTAGTGTGGTATAGTTATTATTTAGAGGCGATTGAGGATATAAACGCAAATGACAGGTCTTTGTATTTACTCTACCTTTAGAATCAAGCAATCAATAATTGTATTATAAACATATACATATAAAAAACATAACATTTGACATCTCTTGCGTCGATTCCTCGTAAATGTTAAAGTGGTCAAAACCTTTAACAACGCTTTTCACAGTACATCATATTATTTGCTTTATTTTTTTAAATAAATAAGCAAACGTTCAACGTTTTCACGGAATTAAATTTTAAAAGTTGTAAATTTTATTTTATTAGAGCAACTTTTGTTGATATTGTGATTTTTCACATCCATATTTTATTACTAGCAAGTTGTAGTAAGGTTTCCTTGAATTCCTTTTAGATTGCCCGAGTTCTAACAATTTCTGTCCATTCAGGTAGTCGTGATATTGTTTCTTAGCTCCCGTGACGACCTTTATTGTCTCGAAGGTCACTTATTCTTACGTAGTGACCTCAAATCTTTAGATGGAAATAATTTCCAGAACAAATTAAGTTACTGGCTTATCGAGCACTGTTTTTATTAATTACTAGCAACCCGCTCCGACTTCGCACGGCTATATTACGCATGTTTTGTGCATATAAACCTTCCTTTTGAATCACTCTATCTATTTAAAACAATAAAATCCGTTGCGTAGTTTTAAGAATCTAAGCATACATATAGACAGACAGCCGGGAAGCGACTTTGTTTTATACTATATAATGATTATGATAACTGTAGATAGATGGCAGTAATGTATATGACATTCAAATCTGTCAAAGACCTTTTTTACAAATGGTAGGTCGGCGTTTGACTACTATCACACCTGCCTGATGGTGGGTGACGATGCGGCCTAAGATATTATAGCACGTTTTCTTAGAAGACGCGACTTGAAGACCCTCAAATTTTACACGTTAGTACTTTAGACAACGTGTTCTGGCGAATAAATGATCTTATTATTGGATACATTTATTATGGTGTTAGTCGCTTGCATTTAGATAGAGAATGGAGCACTATTCTCTATTACCTAATCCTAACAAAGTAGTTCTCGCTGGAACAGAGCGGCGTCGAAATTTCTAGCATCAATGATCACGATTCAAGTCTACATTCACAGCTCTATTTAACCAGCGGGCCTAATTACCATAATGCAACATAGCGACGCTGGCGACGATTTTGATTACATTGCCGCCTGACGTTGTGAATGCTAATACACTGAACATACAGAACCGTGATACTATTCGGAATAATACGAATTTGTCGAGGACCTCACGTATTGTTCCGCCTTACGTCAGTTCCTTAATTTGTGGGTACGTAACCTACTTCATCAATATGTTATGTAACGGATGTGTTACAATTATTTGGTACAATAGGGAAATTGATTAGTAGGTATTCTCTTCGAGGGAGATAGGTATCTACAATTGTATTGAAGGAGGTTGGATGGGAATAGATTTGTATCGAAACCTGTCATCTGAAAATAGATATCATTGTTATCACAGAATAATAACTAACATAATATCGATACTATACTTGTACTAAACGGGTCTTAAACATCGAGTCTTAAACTTTCGAAGACGAAACCTTCCAATCTGAAACGCAATACAAATCGGATTTTTATTTTGAGTGTGATTAATGGACATCAAAAAAGGAAAAGGTTGTCAATTGATTCCGTATTATTTATTTAAATTTTTGTTTTATTTTGATATGTTTAATATTTATTTAATAAATGGTCATACAAATCGCGATGTTTGCAACGCAGTTCAAATTCGACTATGAAAATGGTGTCAAATACGAGTATTGAAAGACGCTGCTCTAGATTAGCGTCATTAAACTCTGCCTTAAGACCTCATTTTCCATAGGAACTTTTCAAAATGGCGACCGGTCGTGACCATCTTAATTTGTATTAGCCAATCCCATACAATTTGACGTTCCTGGCCAATCCGCATACAAATCGCGATGGTCGCGGTGAATTGTAATGTCATAAAAATCGCGATGGACACGACACGATTCGGTTTTCATACAAAATCACACACAAAATAGGTGACATCTAATGATTCGGATAGGATTAGATATATTACATCCTAAGTTTGAATATAGCGTTACTTAATTTACTTAAAGCAACTTAGAAGGTAAGTATTTGCACATTAATTATTAAGTTAGTACAACGATGACTATGGTATTAAAAATGTATTCAAAGTTTGCTTCCCGGTGCACACTTCAGAGGAAAGGGTACCGGGCACTCTCTCCATACAAACGTAGTCGACTGTTTTCTCCCTGGATAATGACACTAGAGCAAATATTATTGTTGCAAAAAACTTATAACTGTCATGGCCATGACCCCATGTCTAGTTTTTTATTTTTTAAATCTTAATTTCTATGATAATTACAAAAAGAAAAAACCAAGACATAGGGGCATAGTCATGGCAGTTATAGGTTTTATTCAACAAAAATATTTGCTCTAGGTACGTTTATGGAGAGAGCGCCGGTACCCTTTCACCTTAAGGTATTAAAAAAACAAGACTACGTTAGGAGTCGAATAATAAATACAGTTAATTAGTGCAAACTAGTGCAAAACCCAGGTAGCTTCCTTAAGATAGAGAAGTGTAAACTGACCACAATAAAAGGGGTTCTTCAATTAGATTGTTCATTATTCACTTTATTTTTTATAATACTGTTATAAGTCTTAAGAGGCGAGTCCCTAAAAACGTCATTTACTATTTTAAAAATATTGAAGAACTCCCTGCATTGTAAGACACTAAAAAGAATTCTCGATAGCTTATTAGATGAGTCTACAGTTTCACTGTCAGATATTTTGAAAATAATCCATAGTTTTTGAAAAAAACAATTATTAACTTTGATGAAAAACATCGAAATCGACCTTTTCTATTTTAAGTATCTGTGCTACTTCGTTGTTATATTTGAAAATATTTTTGGTTAAATTGTGAGACAAAAGTATAGAGAATGCATTCATCATTGCAGTTTTTTACTTATTGAAACCAAATAATAATAATCAATGCCGAAACATAGATATTTTTTTTGGTTAAAATAATTCCTCGCTGCCCATACATTTTAGTATGAAGCCGTAGCTCGTGACATTTCGCTTTATATTAGATGTCGCGGCGCGCAAAAGTGACAGTGTCATCTCAGTATTCAAGGTGAGAGCACGTCCATTTGTTTCCCGACATTTATTGTTTGACCTGGCATAAGGGTGGGGTGCGAGTGTTGCACACGACAACTTATTTGTAATTGTACCTATTCTTCGAGCAAGGAGTCGAAACTAGGTATAATCCGCGCACAATGAGAATAGGATGGAACCTTGTCAAAGTAAATCGAAAATGACAGTTTATAAATACATATATAAATAAATATTGCAGGACATTCCACACATCGCCATCTAGCCCCAAGCTAAGTAACTAGACTTGTGTTATGCGTGCTAGCCAACGGATATACTACATATACTGGGTTATTGGAAATTATACTAGCAAGCCGTTGAGGGCTACTTCTGTGCACCCAAACCAACAACTTTTGTTCTACGACTTTTAGAAATTCGAACTTTTTTTCGAAAATTTTGAGGTTAGGTTTACCTGAAAATCAGCTGTTCCTTACACGGAGAGGTCAGTAACCTTAAAATTTGACTTATTTTTTAAGTTTCATGTACTGTTTTTGGTCTGAATGACCTTTGTTTTATAAAATCAGCAAATACCTACCTACTTATAAAAATTTGTAAATATATACTTATAATACATAGAAATAACCAGACCACAGACAAATATTTAAGCATAAATACTTGTCTGAGGCGGGAATCGTACCTGTGTGGCAGTCCGGCATGGTGACCATTGTGCCAACTGGGTCGTCTTCAAGTAGCGTTAGCATAAAAGTTCTGAATAATGGGTAATTCGTTTTGTTGTAATTAGTTATTTTTTATTTATTCATATTTAGTGTAGCTACATATTATATAGTATTAGGCATTTCTACTGTATGTGAAGACTTCACGGACAAACATACATACTGACACATATACGGGTCAAACTGAGAACCGCCTTTTTTTGAAGTCTGTTAAAAATACACAAAAATGTTTCATGGTTGCAATCCTTTCAATAATAATGTTTAGGAATATTTTTTTTAGTTATTCCAATTATTATTCCCCAATGCCACTCATATGTGCTTCATGGGAATCATCATCAGAGCTTTGAATTTCCTAAGAAGTATCGCTTTCTGAAAAAAATGAAGTTGATGCAGCCAAAGTTCTCTCACCTCGGATGCGTGACACCGTGTTTTAGATATGCTTGTTGCTCGTTCGGTTATTGAAGTGAAAACTTCTTATGGCGCGTTGGGCACTTTTGTGGGTGAGCATTTTCAGCCGTTCTCGCGACAGATGAGATTTTGACAAATGAGATTTTAACAGTTATTGTGCTTCTACTACTATGCAATATTGAAAACAGCGCCATCTCTGTGCAAACGGCTGAACTACGATACTCACTTCTGTACAACAGTGTTAACAGCGACATCTCTCTGTGGATGGTGCAGATTCGCAGCGAGCTGCCGTACGCGGTTCGCGTCGCACGCTACCGCCATCACTGATACACGAGTGAGCATTTTCAGCCGTTCTCGCGACAGATGAGATTTCGACAGATGAGATTTTACACAGATATACAGTTTTCACTTCTGCCTGCACTCCCGGAGTGCGCTGTTTTTTTTTTGTATTTTTGAACAAACCCATAGGTTCGTCAAAAAGATCTCTTGACAATGTAATTCCCGAATTACTAGATTCGTGATCCACAGCCAACTATGTCATCATTTTCAATGCGTTAGAAAAACCGACTTCGTTCCTGATCGAAATATCTATCGACTGCCAGAACTATTTGAGGTGGTTGACTATTCAAAGTTTTACCCCATTTTCCACTCATTATCACTAAATCACTAAAATAATCACACAATAATTAATTACATAAATCTAGCATTTATAATAAAACAAACCACAATTTATAACAACACAAACCACGGTCGGAATTTATTATTTGTTTATTTAATCACTTTAATAAGCACAGTCCTTATGTGCTCGTTTTATTTATAATTTTGGAGAAAACATTTTTTTAAATGAAATCGCCATTGCTCCATAGACAATCTACCACAGACAATAATAATTTTTCTTTAAATCAATGGGTCTGTTTCAAATCCGCGACACTATGACCGTGCAAATAACTAATTTATACCTAATTATTATTCAGAACTTTTTTTCTAACGCTACTTTTCTGTCATTTTCGATTTACTTTGACAAGGTTCCATCCCATTCTCATTGCGCGCGGGTTATAATGTGATATTGATTATTTATTTTAACCTAAGAAATAACTGTTTCTATATTTCATTTTAATTTTTGACATAATTATGACAGGCAAACATAGACAAAAAATTAAATACTTCATGGACTGTGGTTTTTTACCTTTCGATAAAGGGCATTACAACAAACAAATAATGCCTTCACACCAAACCTCTAAAGCGTCTCGGAAATGGGATATTTGAAGAAACGTTTATCCTACGATTTTATAAAAGTTCGCGGTGCACTTTGAGACCCATACCCTTCGATAGAGGGCATTACAGCGAAAAAATTATGCCTACACAACAAACCTCAAAAGTGTCACGGAAAAGGACGCGGTGATACGTCTTGTAGAAATACTTGGTCACAATGCTTTTATTTGAATATCCCGTTTCTGAGCTGTTTTAGTGGTTTGGTATAAAGACATTATTTTTTTATTGTAATGCCTTTTATCAATAGGTATGGGTATCAAACTGCACAGCGGCATTTTAAATTACTATGCCGGTTGTGTCCAAAGATCTTTACATTTCGATCTCTAATTGGATATGTTTTACAAACAATTTGCGGGAAAGAAAAACTCAACTAGTATTTGACGTTCCTGCCTTTTGCAGGACTTTTTTTTTTTTTTTTTGTTTTCTCTAAAGAAATTAAAATAGGAATTTATTGAGCTGTCAAAAATTAAATAAAAATATGGAAAAGGTATGATTTAGGTAGGTAGGATGTATTAAAATTGTAGCTTATTTTTATATTTTAATCCTATATATCGTAACTTATTTTTATTCAAGTTTAATAATAATGGGAAAAGTAAAAGGAAATTACTATAAATCCCAAAAAAATAAAGGAATATTTAAGACAAACCAGTAACTATAATGTACTCATCTTTTTACCCAACTATATCGAATATTATAAAGATTGGTAGGTGTTTTGCCTGAATATTTATATAATAATATATGATGCCGATACCGACACGTTTTAACCTGTTTCTTAGTAGGGCACATAGGTACATACGAACGTTTATGTGTGAATTTTCAATATATAGAGACGGATGTAATAATTATTTCGCATAATTATTATTATAAAAATATATAAATATAAAATTTATTATAGTACAGAACATTTACTTATTGACAATTTCGTTATCAAACAAAATACCCAAAAAACGTACACTCTGACCCCACCCTTTCCCGCCAGCTACTTACTACCGGACTGCAGTTTTGCGATGTGACAAGTTAAATACTACATACATTGCGTGTTTTCTATGATATTCATAAACATCCTACAAAGACGAACGCTTGATGAATATGTAACTTGTACAAAATGTACGATGCATCGAAAGTAGATTTATTTGTTTCCAGGGTGCGTAATTTTAATACTGCGTTGCACCTGTGTGGCTAGAAAATATCAATGTGTGTGTTCTATCAGAAGTTCCCACGGTCAAGGATTACAGGCTTAAGAGTTTTTAAACGACTAGTGACGTTACGTCTGTTATCAAAGCTGCTGTTGGCATCGCCGATCCCCACCACCGCCTATAAAGCGAGTGCTTTAGTTGAGAGCGGGTTCATTCTCTGCTTGTTCGTCAGTCGGTAAGGTGTTTGGGTTCGACGCTGCATACAGTAAGACCATTCCTTATTATGTCATAGGGTTCTCTTGTATTCTATAGGAAAGGTAACAACGTTCGCTTAATAATAAAATGTGAAGTGTGGTTCGCTTCGCTATCCACGTCAGTGGTTTATGTTGGAACCGTTTCATAGTTTCAACCCTTCATTTATATTCCTAACTACCTATTACTTTCATACTTAACTAGGCTAGATATTTAGTAGGTGTTGTTTCTATTCCTAAAAAGGCCTAAACTCCTGATTTACAATAATACTCTATCCGCTCCTTTTACAAATTCAGAGGTGCAATTTAAAAAAAAACATTCTTAGTGTTTCCCTATATCTTAAAAGGAAGTCTCATGTAAAGTTTCAGACTCTTCAGACTCATCAAGAAAGCTCTAAAACTACAAGAGTTTCAGAGCTTTTTTGATGAGTCTGTTACTTTTGTATACAGATAGTAGTTTAATGGAATTTTACAAACACTGTGTAGATTTTGAGAACAAAAGCATTTTTTTCGCATCTACACCACCCTCTATGCTTAGTTGACCGTGTTCAGAGGAATGAACTCGTCAATACTTCTGAAGGGTTGCCGATCTATCGCTAGTTTTACTATAGATAGTTTCCATTCAGCCGTTTTTATAAGGGTTGCCGAACTATCGCTAGTTTTACTATAGATAGTTTCCATTCAGCCGTTTTTATAAGGGTTGCCGAACTATCGCTAGTTTTACTATCGATAGTTTCCATTCAGCCGTTTTCATAAGGGTTGTCAAACTATCGCTAGTTTTACTATAGATAGTTTCCATTCAGCCGTTTTCATAAGGGTTGCCGAACTATCGCTAGTTTTACTATCGATAGTTTCCATTCAGCCGCCTTCATCTGAAAATGCTCATACTATCGATTGGCCTATCGATAGTATCATTAGTGTTGCCAGTATCGATCGTTTTTTTATTGACGAGCAACAATACTATCGATAGTATTGTCAAATTTTGTGCTATCGATACTATCGATTATATTGATACTATCGGTTTGAATGGACTATCGATTATTCAGCGATAGTCGACTATCGATCGGCAACACTAACTAAGCCCTAACCTAAGATATTTCCTTCGCCGTAAGAGCAATTTTAATATAATAAACACATAAAGTAATAAAAATCCATTTGTTTACGATTCCAGAATTTGAACCTACGAACTTTAGAAAGAAAGTCAAGTATCCACCACCAGGCCCATACTGCTCTCAATAGGTATGCAATACCGTGAGTGTTGTTCAGGTGCAGTAATGAATCGACAGAGGAAGTGCAAATGAGGTCGAAAGTTCCGTGTGATGAGTCCAACACCAACTAAGCTTAACTGTTGCGTTTATAGAGTTAAAGTCTCTGGAAGCCCACATCGTAATAAACAGCTTCAATATTGATTTATTCAGATTAAAATCTATTAAAATATGCAATAAAGTAGTATAGTACTGTCGCAGCTTTAAATATTTATTAAAGTGATTAACAAAACAATATTTTTCAGAAAGTAGTCTAATTAAATAAGCTTTTCTTTCCTCTGGATAAGGTCGACTAATCTGAGAAGGTATTATAGGTAGGTACTGGGTAAGTCTACTCCATCTTATACATAACCAAACGCCACCTTATATAATATGGATTAATGTTGCTGGCGCTATTTTCATTATTCAGATTAGAATTAGTCCATAACAAAAACGTAACATAATAATAACCAAGATCTCAGAAAACGTGTAGAAGCGTTTGAAATGTGGGCATACAGGCGGATGCTTGCTATTAGCTGAACCGTAAACTTTTGCAGACCGTCAAGCAAAGAAAAGTTGCCTACCTAGGACATGTATTGAGACATGATAGGTACGAGTTACTGCAACTAATTATTATGATGGGAAAAGTTGCGGGCAAAAGACGTGTCGGTCGGAGGAAAAAATCTTGTCTGCGTAACATCCGGGAGTGGACGGGGATAGCGAGTGCAGCCGAACTCTTTCGCCTCGCTAGAAATAGAGAAGAATATTCCAAATTGACTGCCAACCTTCGTTAGTCGGAGAGGCACCTTAAGAAGAAGAATAATAACCAGTCATTATTGCTGGGCAAAGTCTTCACTTTCGTTCCTCCACAGTCAACACACCATAGTCAATATACGAAACGTAAAAATATTAAAACACAAAGCAAAGAACACAAGCCGCCGCAGTCGGGTATTAAAAAAATAAAAAGGTACCAGCAGTACCACATCCCGTGCTTGAGAGTTCAAAATCCTTGACAATGTTGCAAGTCTAGCTAGGTTAGCAAGCGAACTAGCTGCAGCAGTAGGCTAATTCCATTTACTCTATTTCCCAACGACAGACGTACGTCACTGTCGGTAATTAAATGACTCGGACGGACAACCCTGACGGAACTTCCTGTATTCTAGCTTATTCATGTTCTGTAGTATTCCCTCTATATCTTGTTGATCTCGACTTTGTTTTGCATAGTTTTTGAGTTTTAATTACGGTGTTTGAAATGTTGGAGTAGAGTAGGTAAGTCGGAGTTTAATTTGTAAAAGTTTTCTGTACATTATACAGGTTTTACCCGCTACTTTGTCCGTGTTTAGTACCAGCGAAATTTTAAAATCCGTTATAGCCGGATCGCAACGTTTTAACGCGCAAAAGACGTGTCGGTTGGAGGAAAAAATCTTGGCTGCGTTACATCGGATAGTGGACGGGGACAGCGAGTGCAGCCGAACTCTTTCGCCTCGCTAGAAATAGAGAAGAATATTCCAAATTGACTGCTAACCTTCGTTAGTCGAAGAGGCACCTTAGAAGAAGAACAATTTAACAACTCTGTGCGAGTAATTTTAGCTCCATTCGTTTGTAACTACTAGGTATTTATTTTAATATTTGCTCCGATCATGGTCGTCGTACATTCGAGCGCACTTTACCTACCCCGAGGACCTACTCAGAAGAGTTAACCAAACAGTTTTTACAGCAACTGTAACATAAAATTAACAAAAAAACATTGCTAAAAGTAAAACAAAGATGAGCATCAACAAAACAAATGAAATTCGAAAACAAAAATAAGCATCAGAAAGACAATTAATGAATATCGGGAAAAACAGTTGAATAGTAACTGAGAAAAATAAAGAGGGACCTACATTAGCAGATTAAATATGATCCCCGGATCAAACAGAATGAGTGCATAAGCCCCATTAATCTTTGACCTGTCTATAAACCTTAGAACCTTAGAACATTATAAATGTACTTATAGATAGATATGCATTTTTTTTATTTTTTTTTATTATAATAAAGACTGTGTAACAAACTATTAAGCGACACTTTAGTGTAATTTTAGGACCTGAGAATACAAGCACCCTGGTCCTTAAAGGCAACTCATAACCTCAACCGTGTTACGTATCAATTTTCCTAATGTAAAAACACTTAACGAATGATGTCGTTAGCTTCTACGAATATGTGTTAAACCATTAAATTATGAGTCAAAATCGCTCTGTGAATTTCAAGGTGCGCTCAACTGTATCTAATCAATTACATTGATTGGTCTGCCATTTTGTTGAGTGCCTGTTAATATATCAGTATGTGACGTGTTTAGGGTTCCGCAAGTCAGGAGCCTTGAAGCTTCTACTGCTTGAATATATTGTAACCATGTATTCTTGTATGACGACACTTGTTCTGAGTTATATCCGTGTCTGATTTGTCAAGTATCTGATCAATTCAGATTGCTTATCCTAGACGCCAATCTTCTCGCAACCATGATCGGTGCCACCTGATCGAGACCTTTTTGACGCATAACACCAAATAGGTACGCGAAACACCACCTTTAGGGCGCGTTCAGATGACAGGCGTTGACCACGCGCCCACCACGCGCATCACACGCGTTGACCATGCGTTGAACACGCGTTGAAATTTGTTCTATACCTAATTTGAGTCTTATGACACATCAATAGATCTCAAATTGCATTTCTGCAAGCAGGCGCGGGGCGTGCGCGGGGCGGGCGCGAGGCGGGCGCAGAGCGTGCGCGTGACGGGCGCGGGGAGCGCGTGGCGTGAGCGGGTGGACTTGATAAATGCAATTTGAGATCTATTGATTTGTCATAAGACTCAAATTACATATAGAACAAATATCAACGAGTGCATCCCATCGACCCCGGTGGTCCCGCCCCGGTAACGGGACCGTTGGGAAAAATTGTTTCATCGACCCCGGTAGTGCCGACCCCGTCGTTTAACGGGGTGGATGGCACAAATCAAGTGTCATCTACCCCGGTGTGTATTTAAATGAAAAGCGCTTTTTAAAACGTAGTAATGTTTAAAGCGGGAAGAATAGAGTATTATTGTGTGACCAAAAAATACTATTTATAATTAAAAAAGGTATTCAACGTGAAAATGTCTTATTACCAAACCGATAACAACGTGAGCAAAGCTAACGTAATAATAAAAAATAAAAATGTTTTCATTAGTTCGTCCATCGCTCAATATTTATGGCTAACATATCAAACAACAATAGGCACTTAGACAAGTCAAGTTTGAAACGGTACCTAACGAACAAAATAAAATAGTCTATCCATAACTATCTTTCAACCAATAGAAAGCGATTCACAAATGCATTGTCCAGTGACGTTAGGCAGTCAGTCGCTTTAAAGCGATCAAAGTCGTGTGGTGTCTTAATGTGACTATGTAAGTGAAGTGATTTAAATACTATTCTTATCAAATGTGAGACAATGTATTTGGAACACGATTTTATTAGTTTCACCTGTATATTTGCTTGCTTGTATGTAACCGACTCTTTCAGGCTCGACTTTGCCCTACTTAGAACGATCAGATTTTATTCAAACTTTGCACACCTGTCAAAGACCGATGACAATTTAATGCAATTATTCGATTAAACAATCCGATTATCCTGATTAGTTTCGCCAGGATTCATCAATTTCTTTCCGTATCCTTTGCATACGCATGCGCGGAGTTCCAGACTCAGGCGCGGAACAAACAGAAGAGGCGAGGTGCGCGCTCGTACAGACAATTGGAAACCGTAAATCCATTGGGATAGAGTCTATATTTGTATACGCCCGCGTCACATTTTGTATGAAACGGCGATGCGCGGGTCCCGCTTGCGCACCGCTACAAATAGCGGTGCGCAAGCGGGACCCTCTAGAGGATAGACTCTATCACAATGTTCTTACGGTTCGACGATTTTGTACTAAAAAGCGAAAAATAAATTATACTTTAAAAACTAAAACACGATTTTATAGAAAATTCAACTAAAAAATGAAAAATAAATAATAGTTAAAAAATAGAAAAAAAGAAATTGAGAATAGTGTAAATTAGAAATAAATGTATATTATTGTAAAAAAAAAGCGTAGGTGCATAGTGTCAATAGTTATAAATGTTTTATTGACAGATATGAGTAAAAGACTTATCATTTTGATAATATATTTAAGAGCACCCCACGCTTTTTTTTTACAATAATATACATTTATTTCTAATTTACACTATTCTCAATTCAAATTTATTAAATTTTATTTTCTATTTTTTAGTTTTTTATAAAAGCGTGTTTTTTTAGTTTTTTTAAACTATTATTTTATTATTAGTAGATGTAAGTGATTCTAAACATGTGTAGGAATTCTAAATTTTTGAGTTGCAGGATAAAAAATGGATGAAGAAATCCAAGTTGCTCTACCGGCCTACCATCTTTAACATTTATAATGATAGTTATCCCATTTCAAACATAAAAATAATTTTCTAAATCGGTCCAGGTGTTTTCGAGTAATCGGCGAACATACCATAAAATATACATATATTATGCTTGTATACGCGACGAATTGAGAACCTCCTCCTTTTTGAAGTCGGTTAAAAAGAAACGGTGGCACTGTTCTGTTACGTACTGGGCACCAAAATACAATGTGTTTCAGCGAAGGGGTTTTAATACCAAAGGGGGATGTTCTAGACGTCTAGGTGAACAACTTTTGTTCTACGACTATTGGAAATTCGAATCTTTTTTTCGATAATTCTGATTGAATTTTTACTCAGCTGTTTCATACAAAAACTTCGAACGAAATGTCCAAAAGTCGTAGAACAAAAGTTTTTCGCCTAGACTTGTAAAACAACCCCCTTTTGTATTAGAACCCCTTCGCTGAAACACATTACCTATATATTAAAGTAAAAATATAAAAATGGAATGGCTGCATGGGAATGTATTAACAGAAGGAAACAGTATTATAGTTATTTATTATTGACCCTTCCTCAATGCGCATGTGAATTGAACGGACTATTACAATTTTGTACATACTAAAACAGGCGAGAGTTCCAAATGTATGTTTTCGTAAATATGTTGAGTGTTAAACTTAAGAATTTCATCATTCTTAAATACCTCTAGTATTATTATTATTTAAATTTTAATCAATAAATAACATTATACAGTGATTTGTAAATTAAATTGAAATACTGAAATTACTAGTTACTTTTCCACCTCATTTCTGTTTTCTTCTGTTAATACCCTTCTGTTGTTCCCATGCTGCTATTCCATTTTCATATTTTTCCTTTAATGTATATTGGTGCCCAATACGTAACAAAACAGTGCCACCGTTTCTTTATATAAATAAATGTCAAAAATGGTAGGCCGGTAGAGCAACTTGGGATTTTATAATCTATATTTTATCCTGGAACGTGAAATCACTCACATCTACTAACAATAAAAATACATTGTCTCACATTTAAGCCGAAGTGGTAAGACCAGCAGCGCGATAGAGGTGTCTTAGAAACAGTTTTTGGGTATTAACCTCTAAAATCCATAAAATGATATTCTGTCGTAAAGATGAAAAAATGCTTTGTATTGTCATACACTTCGAAACACGATTAGAGTGATTTGCTTCGATAGAAAAAAATCGTGAAATTCCTAAAAAATCGTCATTTTATTAGCTTTTTCAATTTTACGGAGATTTAAAAAAAAACAAGAACAAAATTTATATTTTCATAATCTTTACATCCAATCCCATAAGGTAGTACAGATGGGTTTTGCACTAAAATAGATGTGAATCTTTTAATTACTTAAAACAGTTAAGACGGTCATTACGCGGCGCGCGGGGGAATGGGATAGAGTCATCAGGCGGCGCGCGCGTGGGAAAAGGATAGGGGTTTTCAGGTCCTACTTCACCTTAATAAGAATAATATTTAAATCACTTCACTTACCTAGTCACATTAAATTAAGACACCACACGACTTTGACTGCTTTAAAGCGACTGACTGCATGACGTCACTGGACAATGCATTTGTGAATCGCTTTCTATTGGTTGAAAGATAGTTAATTATAGACTATTTTATTTTGTTCGTTAGGTACCGTTTCAAACTTGACTCGTCTAAGTGCCTATTGTTGTTTGATATGTTAGCCATAAATATTGAACGATGGACGAACTAATAAAAATGTTTTGTTTTTTATTATTACGTTAGCTTTGCTTACGTTGTTATCGGTCTGGTAATAAGACATTTTCACGTCGAATACCTTTTTTAATTATAAAACGTATTTTTTGGTCACACAATAATACTCTATTCTTCCCGCTTTGAACATTACTACGTTTTAAAAAGCGCTTTTCATTTAAAAACACACCGGGGTAGATGACACTTGATTTGTGCCATCCACCCCGTTAAACGACGGGGTCGGCACTACCGGGGTCGATGAAACAATTTTTCCCAACGGTCCCGTTACCGGGGCGGGACCACCGGGGTCGATGGGATGCACCCATATCAACGCGTGTTCAACGCGTGGTCAACGCGTGCGATGCGCGTGGTGGGCGCGTGGTCAACGCGTGTCATCTGAACGCGCCCTTACGCAAAACGCCGAACTTGGAAAATACAACTTCCGCAATATACCAACTAAGTCTAACACCAACTTTGATTTAGAAACAAACAAAATTTGTTTTATCCGACGTTATCATTTTCTTATTTTGTTTCTATTAATTATAAACAATAGACGGTCAAAATGATAATCGAAACTAAAACAAAAGCCGATAAAAATGATGATAGAAATAAAAACGTCGGATTAACATTAAAATAACTAGTAGTTTTTTGCGATCGCGACGAGTTAAAACAAAATACTGATTAACTATTTTTTTTTAAATTGAACATACTTTCCAAACAGTTGTAACCATATGGTTTGGAAAAACTTTTCGGAGCCTTTTTTGGAGTAAGTTCAATTCACACTTGGCTGTACTTTTTTAATCTAGCAAATTGAATTCAGCAATTTTTTTCGTATGCGGCAGGTGTGAGCAACGCGAGGGACGAGTGACGGTAACCTTTTATTTTGTCAGCAGTGGGAAGGGAGTAATTTTTTTGCTCTTTTTTCATGCATAAAATTGAAGATTTTGCAATCAAATTTTGGTCGGTATCGGTGAAATATTTATTAAAAAAATAACATCCTTTTTGTTCATTTCAATCAGCTAGTCCAATTTAGGATATTTTATATACCTACGGTATTTTGTGTTATAGGCAATTTTAATTTTCATATGGAATTCATTTTATTTTATCGTGTAAAAATAAAAAGAAATACTTAACAAATAAACTCTTGCATTGAACACTAAAATAATATACCATCTAATACTCAAATAATATAGGTAAAGATTAGTACCTACCTTTAAGATTAGTATATTCCTGTTTTATTTTTATTTCCCTTACCTACGATTTTCGACTATGTTGCAATAGTCATGGTCTCGATAGGACACGGGAAAAAAAATACGTACAACCGAATTGAGAACCTCCTCCTTTTTTTGAAGTCGGTTACAAATAATTACTATGAATACATTAATCGTGTGAGGTTTAATAAAATGATTCTTTAATTAAGAGGGTTAATTACCGCATACTTATTCAGAAACAAAAGCATTTTGTTTTAATAAGTACCCAAAAACACATAGAAATCTATATGTGTTTTTGGGTAGGTACTTAATTAATTTATTGTAATCCGGGCTTATATTTTTTAACATTTATAAGTAGATAAGTAATAGTTTTTCTCGTTTTTTGAAAATATAAAACATTTAAGCATAAATTATAACTATTCAAGCTATTTACATCAAATAACACAACCGTTTATTGCAATCAAAAATGCTGCGGTACGGAAATCCCATCAAAAAATTCAATGGTATATAATCCTGTGTAAAAATATTAAATTTTCCAAGATTGACAGAATGTTGAAGCTCTCTAGATAAAAATGATTCATCACTTTAAACTTCAAAGTTTTATTAAAGCTTAAGGCTTCACGTTGAGGCAGTGAAACATAGCACATGTATTACTACAATAAATCGTGCGAGCACGTTGCGAGAGTGGTATCTAGTACCCTGCGTACTGTAGTCAGATGTTAAAATGCGACTCGTGAATTTTTGTTGTCACATTTTATTTATGTAAATATATTTATAGTACCTACTCATTCAGTCTAAGTTTCACTTCAAGCTACTTCTCAAAAATTTTAAAATGTTATTAATCTTCTTTTTCCTTACCTTTTCGTGTCATGTCGTCCTTCTCCACCAAATCTCTTCTCCGTTAAGTCCATTATGTGCTCATAAATTGTAAAATAAGCCCGAAGTATAGAATACGGCAACTTTGTAGTACCTCGGTTTCATTGAAAATATTAATAAACTAAATTGGGCACACGATAACGATAATCTAATTAATATAAAATTCAATATATTAAAGAAGTTACGGCATTTTTCCTTTTGCATTTCTCCTTTTTGTCTTTCAAGCACCTCAGTCGCTAGATGATACATCTTTTGAGACCTCAATCACTTTCGTAGCCCTAGGACTTACGACACCAGAGCCATATCGCACTTTTAGCGAAAATAGGAGGCTATACAGAAGCGATCAAAAAAAAACATTTCCAATGTAAAAATCTTTAAATTTCTGTGTAATACCATAGATCCCAATATTCCTATGGAATCGGGATTGCACGGCACTGCTGGTTCGTTATAATTCGGTAACATGATTGATTAGACTTTAAGTAGCTTGAACAGACCCCTGGGAGCTGGAAATAGAGGAAGGAAAAGCCACTCACCACGGTACGCCGCCGCGAGGCCAGGACACAGTTTTTCTTTAATTTCACCAAATTTTATAATATCCACAGTATCCACAGCACACACGCACCCCGGGGTTAATTTTGGACTGTATATTGTTCGGTTTTGTCTTAGTTTTCACAATATCTTTAAAGAAAGCACACACGCGCACGTTGCATTCTTCGTTCAAACTTTTTCCAATGTTCCTTTTTTCTCCACGCGCGGAGCTAGTGTCGCTCGCGTGATGTGACGTCAATGACGTTTATTGCAGTGGCTTGCGCGGGAAGGATTTGAATATTGGAATAGGGAAATTAGGTTAGGAAAGTTTAGGAAGTCTGTTCAATGATTATTCCCGAGCCGCATTCTTTACATCTTAGTAGGTATGTATCGCCGGCTCTGCTCCGGCTTACCAAAATGCATTAAGCTCTCGGATTTCAGTAAACGCTGCTCAGATAGGTAATGTGGATAATTTCTGGTATTTAACTTAGTTTACTTACCTATGGTTTCACTGGGTTTGATGGTTCAAGTTACCTAGTATTATTATACTTTGAATTCCGATTATTATGATCGGCCTGCATAACAATTTAAGCTAAATTCTAGCGAAACGCATGTATTCTAAAGTATAACTATTGTTCTATTTCAATAACCACAAGGGGGGGTTTGATGCGCGTTCAGGGGCATTTCTGGTGCAAAGGCTGTCGATGGCGGTTCAGCGGGGTAACGCTGCTTGCATATTGTCCAGCTTTGCACTGGGAACGCTGGGGAGGTTTAGTTTTAATTTTTTTATTTTGTCATGGTTTTATGTAGGTACTTACCTATTTCTTCCCTCTAGACAGGGACGACTAAGCTAAGAAACTAGATAGGTCCTGGGACTGCAAGCTTGCTCAAAAAGGACCCAACTAAGGAAATCTAAGTGCGGAAAAACATCCCGAATACAAGTATAGAATGTTAATAATGCTATTTACCTACATGCTATTTAGAATAGAATAGATATTTATTAGAAAAGCACACGGACAAGAAAAAAATATAAAAAAGGTACCTAGACATAATAACAAAGCAAAAAATAAATAAAAATGAGAATAGAACAGACAGAACTAGAAAACAATGTATTGAATTAAATAATAGGCACATTGTACGGAAAACGGTAGTACGGTAATATTTATATTAACACTTTGATATACAACTCTCCCAGCCACTAAACAACTAAACTATCAACCGATTATAAATTTTGTACACCTAAAGCTAACACTTAGTAATCAACTGGGGTAAGTCAATTAATAACACCGGTTTGGAACTTAGTATCGATTTCCTAACTTTGTCTAATTACTTACTTCACCCATTTTGAGAGGTACCTATATTTAGACGAAATAAAACTATAAGAAAGTAGTGGGAAATTCTCTATATTCTTAACTAGCTACGTCCCACGGTTTCACCCGCGTTAGTAACGATCCCGCAGAAACTTTCATCCTAGATAGATAGATAAACTCTTTATTGTACCACATTAAACCATAATTCTAACATACATTCTGCTACAAAAACAATAATACCTTACAACATGGCACAATGGGCGGCCTTATCGCTGAAAGCGATCTCTTCCAGGCAACCTTTGGATGGACAAGAATTAAAGAAGGGGATCCTATGTCGTTCTCTATCCTGTATTCTACCACTATTCCGATTTTTATCCAAATCAGTTTCGTTTGACTGTAAAGAGGAAACAAACTAACTAATAAATAAACACACCTTCGAATTTATACCTACTATTACATATTTAGGATTAAGTACTACTTACTTACTGTGCTGGCTCAGCGACCCAAAGTGGATCTTGGTCTCCGAAACGAGAGTCTTCCATCGCTCCCTGTCCTGCGCTATTTCTTGCCAATTGTTGACTTGAAGTTCACGCAGGTCAGCTTCCGCCGTGTCCTTCCAGCGATACCTGGGCCGCCCCACCGGCCTTCGACCGGTTGGGCGACGCACATATGCTCTCTTAGCACTGCGATCCTCTCCCATTCGCTCCAGGTGGCTAAGCCAGCGAAGACGCTGCGCCTTGATCTCGCCGATGATATTCGGCTCCGCCACCAGTTCCTCGATTTCGGCATTCTTCGGAACTTCTAGTGGCGGAGCGCAAAATCCTCCGAAAGATATTGGGGAGGACGAGGAGAGAAGACGGGTCTTGGAGGACTAGGATTAAGTACTATTATTTTATTACTATTTTTTCTTTTTTGTGTGACACAATGAAATCGATATTAATTAACTGAAATGACTAATAATAATTATTTATAATTACTATTGTTTTCTATCCGATATCTGTGACGACCTCTGTGGCGCGTCGGGCGAACACCCGACTGCGACGCAGAAGGTTGCGGGTTCGATTCCCGCCGGGAACAAGTATTTATGCTGACCATAAATTCTTGTTTCTGGTTCTGGGTGTTTCCTATATGTATAATATGTATATATTTACAAAAAAAAAAAGTATATAAGTAGTTTATCCGTTATCTGGCACCCATAACACAAGCATTAAGTTGCTTAGCTTGGGGCTGGATGGCGATGTGTAATATGTCTTGAAATGAAATACTTTATTGCATGTTAAATTTAGGTACATATTTTAGCAGATCATTTTGCTTATTTTATTTCCGACTAAATTTTATCTTTTCAGGTGTACATACATTTTTGTCCAATTTATTATAACGTTAGCAAATACAGTCCATCAAACATAGAAATAAAATTTAGAATAAGAATCAACATTACTAAACACAACACAATACAATAATAATTAAATAATACAAGTCAAAACAAGTTAAATATGTCAATAAGATAATTGTTAATAGTCCAGTACATATAATAAACGCAAGTGAGAATTAAATAACAAGTAAATTCAATTATTATGATCATAACATTTGTCCAAACAATAAGATTTTCTAGATTTTTTTTTGCAAAAATTCATTTATATTGTAAAAACACTTATCCACAAGCCATTTATTTAATTTTAGTTTAAAATCTTAGTTTAAAGTCTTGAAATATTTATTTATTTATTTTATTTATCTGTCTTAATAAACAAATAAAGCTGAGGTCGAATCGTCTTAAACCCTTTAATTTAGAAATAATTTCATCTTAATCTCTGATTTTTGCTATCATGAGCAATTCGTTCCCTAATTTATAAGTATCACTCTTCATTTCAAATGTCCGATTAAACTTAAGTAATTGATGAACTTTTAGTAATTCAACTTATTGTTTTGTGTCAAGTTAAAACAATTAAGTCAAGAGTTTGGTTACAGACCAAATTAATTTCGATTTAATAATTAATTTCGACAGGTTTAATTTAGAAATGATACGAAAGTTAATTTATTATAACGTTAAGAGGAAAGGGTACCGGAGGCTCTTTCCATACAAACTATTACAAACGTAGTCGGCTGTTTTCTCCCTGGATAATGACACTAGAGCAAATATTTTTGGTGCATAAAACTTATAATTGCCATGACCATGCCCCTATTTTTTGATTTTTTTAATTTTTATAATTTTTATTTCTCTGATAATTTGAAAATAAAAAAAAAAAACAAAACATAGGGGCATAGTCATGGCAGTTTTAGGTTTTATGGCAAAAAAACATTTGTGCTAGTGTCATTACCTATGAAGGAAACAGTCGACTACGTTTGTATGGAGAACGCGCAGGTACCCTTTCACCTTAAGTGAGACGCTTGAAATGAATATAATTATTTTATTTAACCCTATTTTTATTTATTTTAAGGTCCTGTATGTAGGTACACACTGGACCTTAAAATAAATAAAAACTGGGGTCTTGGGTGAATTATTCCGATGGTGTGGTCCCAAGACCCCAGATGCTCGGCGATGTCGAGGTTAGCCGCGAAAACGTTGGCGAGATGATCTTGACCGTTTTTAGCTAACCTGGGCGGAAAGAGACAATCCAGGTTAATTGGCAAAAAATTGGCCATTCCGTTCCACTGCAGGGAGACAGTCTTTCTTCCTCTTTCCACTGTACCCTGTCTGGTACCAGCTGGGTTCAGTCCCTACGATGCAAGTCCAACTCGTCCCGTCATTGACTTCAGGGCCTGCTGCGAGGTCACCTGCTGTTGGGTACCCAGACTACCCAGTCCATGGTGGCTCTTCTATAATGCTTTTTATATTAACGTTCGAGATGTATCATCTCCAAAAATAAACCTAAAAAACATAATCATCACAATCGGTTGCGCCGTCTTCGAGTAATCGGTAATCAAACAAAAAAAGTCTATAGTTTATTATAATATTATAAAACTGATGTTTTTGTTTGTTTGTATGAACGCGCTAATTTAAGGAACTATTGGTTCGAATGAAAAAATCTTGTTGTGTTGAATAGTTCATGTGTTGAGGAAGGCTATAGGCTACTTGTACTTGTACTTGTATTCCGCGATTATACCCTTTTTTTAATTGGGTCCTTTTTGCGTGAAGATGGTGTAGGCTTGCCCAGCACCTACTACCCACTCAGCTTAGTCGACCACGTCCAGAGGAGAGAACTTGTCAATACTTCTGGAGCCAACTAAGCCGCGGGTTTCATCACAATGTTTTCCTTCACCGTAAGAGCAATGAGCAACGTAAAATCCATTGGTGCACGGCAGGCCTGGATTTGAACCCACGACCTTCAGAATGAAAGTCGAGGTATCTACCACTAAACCAACACCGCTCTAGGCTATAGGCTATTTTATATTTCGATATTCTCACGGGATCGGCAGTTACGCGGGTGAAACTGCGGAGCGCTACTAGTAATAAAATATACGCGTTGAAATGAGAACTTCCTCCGATTTTTTTACTCCTCCGATTTTTTATCGTCGGTTTAAAAATAACAAATGTTTAAACTGTTAATCAAAGCTATTCACGAGGGAGTAGTTTGTACATTGAACAGATAACTACAAATTGTATCGTCTATTTTACTGTGCAAAATAAAATAGTCCAATCCTAAAGGGTAGGAATGGTATCGCCAAATTCTGATTGAATCTGTTCCGTTATTTGTTTTGTCAAACCGAATCGGTCAGTTTTAAATTCAATTCCTTTTGTAAATAAAGTATTATTATAAACCCATATAATTGGTATCACCTCACCTCGCGGGTTTACTCTCGTAAGTCCCGATCCCGTAAGAATATCCCGTAATCCAGTGAAACAATGTATTCTTATACTAAAGTGCCCCCGAGACGATCAATCACGATTGTCAATCGCGTTACGTTATTGACAATCGCGATTGAAGTCTGATTGTTTGAGCTTCAATCAGTTCTTCAATTATTTCAGCTAGATCGGACATGTTTCCTATTCAGTTTTCGAAGCACGAATGTCCGAACGATTGTCAATCACACAGGAAGACGATCAATCGATTGCATCAATCGGCGCTTCAATTAAATTTTCTTTCAATCGACTTCAATCACGTAGTACCGATTGACAATCGCTCAATCACACTGGTAGATGATCAATCAGCTGTATCAATCACGTAGAATTGGCAATCGCGATTGATCGTCTCGGGGGCACTTACCTAAGTGTCATTTGAATCGGTCAAGTAGTTTCGGAGCCTACTCAATGCAAAAAATAAAGAACCTAATTTTTTTTCTTAATATTAAGTACTCCACGGTTTTACCTACATAAGTCCCGATCCCGTAAGAATATCGGAATAAAAAGTAGCCTATGTTATTTGCATTGAATCAATGTATCCTCATACCAAGGTTCAATAAAATCGGTCGAGTAGTTTCGGAGGCTATTCAATGCAAACACACAAACACTCAAATCTTTTCTTTTGTATATATAAAATAATAACATTTAATGACCTGTCGGTGGGCAAACATCCGTAAAGCTGCTGGACAAAAAAATTTAACGATCTCTGTAACGTGGTGGAACAACTCCCGCGACGCAGAAGGTTGTGGGTTCGATTCCTCCGTCCAAACCAATATTTGTTCATGTAAACAAATATTTATTATGGTCTGGGCGTTTCTGTTTGTGTAGGTACATACTCGTTTAACAAGTATTTATGTATTTTCTAAAATAAGTTTGTTGAGCAGTAATTTATTCGTTATCTGGCTACCATAATACAAGCCTAGATGCCTAACTTATCTATTAATTTTAAAACTAGATGGTGCTGTTTGCATTGTCTTCAATACAGTTACCTATTTTTGGAAGTTTTAAAATAATTTTTAAAATTCCACAGAAACAATTTCAAGCTGGTAGAACTACAAGTGAAAATAGAAAATTTATTCATATTTCTATTAATTAATTAATTTAAAGCAACTATATATAAAATAATTAGTCCATCTATTAAACAGTGATTACGATAATAATTATCAAATACGTTCATGGAAACTAACCACACACAATAACCAAAATGGTAACACAACAATACTAATGAAATCAAATAACAATAACAATTCATTTAATCAAGTTATATGTCGCTCTAAACGATTGTACCTAATAGGTATTCATCTAGACAGTTGAGACACATATAGATAAATATATATTTTTTTTTAAAGTGTCTTGACAGACTGACAGATCTCATTAGGGTCCCGTTTTTTCCTCTTGAGGTACGAAACCCAAAAAAATAATCAATTATAATCTTCTATAATATAAAAATCAATTGCTGTTCGTTAGTCTGGCTAAAACTCGAGAACGGCTGGACCGATTTGGCCAATTCTTTTTTTGTTGTGTTTTTCGTAGTCCAGGGAAGGTTTAAACGGTGAGAATTTAAAGATCGGACTTACGCGGGTGAAACCGCGGGGCGCAGCTAGTCTATAATATAAAAATCAATTGCTGTTCGTTAGTCTGGCTAAAACTCGAGAACGGCTGGACCGATTTGGCCAATTCTTTTTTTGTTGTGTTTGTTGTAGTCCAGGGAAGGTTTAAACGGTGAGAATTTAAAGATCGGACTTACGCGGGTGAAACCGCGGGGCGCCTCTAGTTATAATTAAATATCTTGTCAATATACGAAGCGATAGACATATGAATGTACGGTCAGCAGCATATTTGCAGACCCACCGTAGCGTAGGTTTCTAAAATTACTATTTGGAATGTTTTCATTCTAATAATTTTTGTTTCATAAATTCATGAGTTCAAATACTTAAAACTTCAACTAGAGCAGGTGCCTAGAAACTTGCTTGTGTTGATTTTGGAGCTCTACGGTGGGGCTGCAATTATGCTGCCGACCGGACATATAATACGAGCATACTCACTCACCTATTGCATAACTTTATATTTAAATCAATGTATGAAGCTTATTTATTTATAGTTAACTAGCGACCCGCTCCGGCTTCGCACGGCTATATTATGCATGTATTATAAACTAGCTGCGCCCCGCGGTTTCACCCGCGTAATAATTTTATGCGCAACTTTCAAATTTTTTTCTTTCATAAGAACCTTCTCTTGACAAAAACAAACACAACAAAAAAAGAATTAGCGAAATTGCTCCAGCCATTCACGCGTGATGCCGTGATCAATGTTAAATTGGGATTTTTATATATTTAGATACTTTCATGTAGCTTTGTTTTAACTTCGCTGGAAGCAGGTTTTCCGCTGAAGAGTTTGTTTGTTTGTTTGAACGCGCTAATCTCAGAAAGTACTGGTTCGAATTTAAAAATTCTTTTGGTCATGGATTTATCGAGGAAGGCTTTAGTTAGGCTATATAACCACAATATAACATCACATACTGCGACCAATAGGAGCGAAGAATCAATGGGAAATGTGGAAAATACGGGGAAAATTATTCATCTTTAAGGCTTCCATTGTTTGTTTGATTGAACGCTCTGATCTCAGGAAATGCTAGATGGAATTTAAAACATTATTTTGTAAAATTAATATGCAGAAAAGAACAGATTGTGATAGAATCGCACAGTCGATTACGGTGTGCACACCGTACACACTACTGCTTAAAGACATGTATATATATACCATCATATAGCGTGGCGACGCGTGCGTGCCACGACATGCGTCGCCACGCCAGAAATCTGTTTTACGTGCGGCTATAGTGAGCTCTAACGATCTGCATCGAAAAACAGCCCTATGTTCATCATTTGCAGTTTCGACCCACTGTGCGTCGCCACGGCATACTTCGCCACGCCAAAAATCGGTTTTACGTGCGGCTATAGTGAGCTCTAACGATCTGCATCGAAAAACAGCCCTATGTTCATCATTTGCAGTTTCGACCCACTGTGCGTCGCCACGGCATGCGTGGCCACGCCAGAAATCGGTTTTACGTGCGGCTATAGTGAGCTCTAACGATCTGCATCGAAAAACAGCCCTATGTCCATCATTTGCAGTTTCGACCCACAGTGCGTCGCCACGGCATGCATCGCCACGCCAGAAATCGGTTTTACGTGCGGCTATAGTGAGCTCTAACGATCTGCACCGAAAAACAGCCCCATGTTCATCATTTACAGTTTCGACCCACTGTGCGTCGCCACGGCATGCGTCGCCACGCCAGAAATCGGTTTTACGTGCGGCTATAGTGAGCTTTAACGATCTGCATCGAAAAACAGCCCTATGTCCATCATTTGCAGTTTCGACCCACTGTGCGTCGCCACGGCATGCGTCGCCACGCCAGATATCGGTTTTACGTGCGGCTATAGTGAGCTCTAACGATCTGCATCGAAAAACAGCCCTATGTCCATCATTTGCAGTTTCGACCCACTGTGCGTCGCCACGGCAGAAATCGGTTTTAGGTGCGGCTATAGATGTTTCACATCAATACGAGATTGTGACTTACGCGGGTGAAACCGCGGGGCGCAGCTAGTTTTATAAATCAGTAAAAATAACAAATCAAGGCAAATTTTTAGCTTTGCCGTATTTTTTTTATTTATATCATCCGTGCCGAAAGGCAAACGCATCTATAGCTATAAAGCCACGAGAACGCATTTCGTACTAAGCAAAGAGACTTTGGTACCTATTTCCATCCTATTTCCTACTCATGTGCCTATACTTCGTTAAAAGAGATCCAATCAAAGAGTATTTAAGTATATAATAATCCCAGCACGCCGCTTCATTGCTGGAGCGTAATAATGTTCTAAATTCGAAAAACGCTCATGCAATAGATTTAATTTTCTTTGACCGTAAAACTCAACACTGGCTTTATGCACGAAAATGCCAAGCCATAATTTTAAATAAAAAAGAAGATAAAAAAGATGCTTCTTTCTATATGTCGAAATGACAATTTTGACATCATCCCTACGTTCTGTACGTTTTCATGCAAAAATATTATGGTTTATTTTTTACGCCAAGAAATATCAAATTTTAATTAGTAACATAAATCTACTTGAAATACCTAAACCTCTTCTGATATTTTCTGAACACATTCGTGAAGATTATGTTAAAATCTGTTTCCTAGTTCCCGAAATTAGACTGCACAAACAAAGGTAAACAAATAAAATCAACATTTTCTGAGATGAATGGTAGTTTCGCGAAAACGAAGAGATGGCGCTAGTTACTTGAAATTTAAAAAAAATATCTTATTAAATTAATTACTATATTTTTTAGTTATAAAATGTGGACATTGCTATATGTATTCTTAAAATACATAAGTCTACAAAAATTTTCAGCGTAACAAAAAGAATATTAAATTAATTTGTGTCTTTATAAATTTAAGAAAACCTGAATCGCGCATGCAAGATTTTTTTCTACCGGAGCTATATCAGGTTAGCGAATTCTATAGTGCTAAGATCATTATGGACGTAGAACGCTTACTTCCAAAACTTCGAATTTATTATATGTAGAGATATAAACCTTCCTCTTGAATCACTCTATCTATTAAAAAAAACCCATCAAAATCCGTTGCGTAGTTTTAAAGATTTAAGCGGTCAAAGGGAAATAGGGACAGAAAAAGCGACTTTGTTTTATACTATGTAGTGATAGTGATTTTAAATTATAGTTAGGGAGTTCCCGTTGTATTTGAGGGACTGTGTTACCTATTGAAATCTAGTTTTCTCTACATCTCTAAATTATATTGAACCTATTAATTTTAACTTCTAGTAGCTCTAAATTCTAAAACGAGTATGCGATACTTTATGAACAACCCGAAATAACAAATATGGCTAACGTAAGTAAAAATAAAGTTCTAATTTTATACAATTCTAAAATTTTAATTAGGGGTCGCCTAAAATAGCAAGGAAATAATTCGAAATACTTGGAATAATTTTATCTCTCTCTTATTTTCGAGTATAAATCAGAGAGACAACGAAATCACGACTAAATGTATAAATTATGGGTAACGATTTGTTAGACGGAGGTATTTGTGACACAGCTTTCATTCATCTGTTCATACTTTTCGCAATTTCTGTTGATTTGTCACTGATTGTGAAAAAATAAAAGTTACTAGTAATTTTTACATTTCGGGGAAGATGCAACAGAACTATACGCCCTAATTTTGCCGTTTTATTGAATGGTGAGTCGTCATAGTTATAATGTAACAAGTGAAAACATGTTTCAATGTGGCGTAGTGAACCTACGCCACATACGAGTACAGGCTTGCCTTACACTTTAATAATGTTAATAGCTTAGTTAGATCAAAAGACTAATCGTTGGCATATAACATATTTATTCATTTTGTATTACCTACCCTCTACCCGTAATCCAACTTTGTCGCACTTATCGCGAGGCACTAGCTGGCCGATGCCATCTTGGACATTGGGCCCTGAGATAGCGACAAGTATAGATTTAAGAAATCGAGATTTAGCAATTTTACTGCAAGTGTCCATAAGATGTAAGCTCATTGGAACGGTTAATGTTACAGGAAGAGTAGAGGGTCAGCGTTCTCGCAGACGATCAACCACAAGATGGACAGATCTCATTAAATCTTGTAAGAGGAGTTCACTCAGTGAATGTACACGCAATGCCGCAAAAGATGGAGAAGCCTCACAAAAGCTGCTATCAATGTATAAGACGATCCATGACCAAGAACTCTTTGCAAGGAGGGTATGATTAAGAACAATAAAAGCCCTTCAATTTTTATAAATTATTTTAATGGATTTTGTAAACACATGACTATACATATCTCATGGTCACAGGCAGACTACGATAACATTACTTTACAACAAAACCGCCAATTCTGTGTATATAGGAAACGTTTGAATTAAATTTAATTGGACGGTAATTCAAAGTGCAAGGGTACCGGCGCTCTCTCCAAACCAACGTAGTCGACTGTTTCCTTCCTGGATGATGACACTAGCACAAATATTTTTGTTGCATAAACCCTTTAACAGACATGACTATGTCTTGGTTTTTTTTTATATTTTAATTATCATAGATTATGATTAAAAAACAAAAAAACTTATGGGCATGATCATGGCAGTTATAAGTTTTATGCAAAAAAAATATTTGCTCTAGTGTCATTATCCAGGGAGGAAACAGTTGACTACGTTTGTGTGGACAGAGCGCCCGGTTCCCTTTTCTCCTAACAACATTTCAAATATCCGTTAAAATATTTTCATTTTGAAGCTTTTACGTTCAGAAAACTACAAAGAAAAAAATTGAAATTATATAATGAGAATATCCTATATAACATACGCGCTTGGTACATTCACGTTATCATTACTTAGAAAATCTGGGAATGAACGACTATTGAAAATGTTGAGTGCCAATTTGTTCGTCAGGGATTTTTTTCTATTCCAGTTGCTAGCCACTACGTACCAAACGTACCCAACGTTGCTACGTAGGACAGGCAACAAGCGTTTACTATTATTAGATGGCTGAACCGATTATTTAATGAAACATAGCTAACCACAGTTGCAGAGTTTAAGTCGTGAAAACCTTCATAAATAGCTTTGCTTATTTTGGCTTGCAGTTGGTAGTTGCGGTTAGCTTGCATTTCATGTTGCGGAGATGGTTTGATCTTCTTGTTTGTTCTAATTTTCATTAATTTTCCCTCGAATTTGATTCGTTTTTTTACACTCATATTCTGTTATTTTGGTATTAATGCAGCAAAATGTGTACCTATATGGCAATCTGTACTTGTCATATTATGGTAGGTATTGATTTTAAACTATTTTTGGAGTCATAAACAGAATTAGATAATTTTGATTAATCCAAAGGTTGCCTGGAAGAGATCGCTTTTAGCGATAAGGCCGCCAATTGTGCCATATTGTAAGGTATTATTGTTTTTGTAGCAGAATGTATGTTAGAATTAAGGTTTAATGTGGTACAATAAAGAGTATATCTATCTATTTATTAACTTAAATTGATGTTAATTATTTATTTAATTTATTATTTATATTTTGCGAATGGTGTTTTGTAACTGAGCTATTTGAACAATATTGAACATGAAAAACAAAATCCCCACACGAGCAAATTGGATCTCATTGATTTAAACAAACTTAAAATCAATTCTACAATGTGAATTCTATAGCGAAATCTCCCTACCTATTTCTCGTAACTCAAATAACGGCAATCGATTATCTACCCAGCTTCATTAAATGAAACATTGTCGGTAAAGGTGAAATTTTCAGGAGTTACCCGGGGAAGACATCAATTATTCAGTGAGAGAATCTCCGACAGTATACCGGCGTATCTTGCTAACAAGATTACCTTGTGTGGTTAAATTATTGCTTTACTGGTCATCTTAGTTCACTTAATATTAAAAGGGCAGTTGATGTCTTATCTGGCTAGAGAAGCCAATTGGCGCGGAAAGGAGTGCCTTCCTTGAATCCACGCAATCATTGAGTTTTTATCCACACTAACATTTTTTTTGTTTGTTTGTAATGAATAGGCTCCGAAGCTACTGGATCGATTTTGATAAAACTTGGAATGAGGATATATTGATTCATTAGGAGTACGATAAGCTACTTTCTATCCCGATATTTTTATGGAATCGGTTTTAACGCAGGCAAAACTGCGTTTGTTAATGTCTTCATGAAGATTGAGTGTACAATATAATAATTAAAAATACAAAACTAAGTAATAAATTAATTCTGTCAGCCAAAAACGAAAAAGTAGTAACTGTTTCAAGTTAATTGCACCAGTACAACGTTTTCCATTAAGGCAGCGGCATACTCTGACCTGTTAATAATTCAGTGCGCCCGTGTGGCCCAGACTTTATGCCATCTATCTTGTCTAAGTAATCAAGTTAGCTGCTTTAAGTAAGGAACATAGGCTTGGAGTAAGTTATTTGCAAAATGTACTTAGATCAATGCAAGGTGCTTAGTCCATTCACGTACGTAGAGTGAGTTCTTTCGAGAATTTTAGTTTTACCATCTATATACCTAACTTGTTTCTATTGGCTTTGGACCGGCCTAAATATGAATATAATACCTACTAACAATAATTTAAATAAATAAATTATGCAGGACATTGCACACAGCGCCATCTAGCCCCAAGCTAAGCAATTAGACTTGTGTTATGGTGACAACATAAAAAATAAATAAAAATTTAAAAAACCGACATCAAAAAAACCTAAAAAGAAAAACTAACAAAACCAAAAAGTGAAAAATAATCCATTTCGGGTCACTAAGACAGCAGATAACTTAAACATAAGTACTTACTTGGAAGTCTGACTGGGTTAGATTGAATGTTGAGAGGTATAAAGAAAACATGGTGTCACCCAGTCCGACTTCCATGTAAGTACTTATGTTTAAGTTATCTGCTGTCTTAGTGACCCGAAATGGATTATTTTTCACTTTTTGGTTTTTTTTTTCAGGTTTTGTTAGTTTTTCTTTTCAGGTTTCTTTGATGTCGGTTTTTTAAATTTTTATTTATTTTTTATTTAACCATTTTTAGTGCCACTGTCACTGAAAATTCTACTCCATGAGGCGAAAGCGACTGTTTCTTCAAATTGCAACCTGTACCTAATCGTAACCCATTGAAGAGTTTGGTGATAAGAAGGTGTTTTCGGATGCCCCATTCATCCTTTTTGTGTATGGGCCACTTCTATTAGTGGAAATGGAAACCTGAGCAATTTGTTGAATCTCGCTGTGCAGATCTGTTCATCACTCCGAAGATCCTCATCAGATCTTCATTTAGGATAGGGTTTTCTATCAAAATTCATTCAAACCCAGTCCGGCAAGGCAAAAGCGAATATTTTATTCAAATTGTAACCTGTAATCGTAACCGATTGAAGAGTTTTCTAATGAGAAGGTGGTTCCAGATATTCCATTTATCGGTAACTATTAGTTTATGGGCCAATTCTACTGGTGGAAATCGAAAAATGAGCAATTTGCTGCACTCTCGAGGTGCAATTCTGTTCATCACTTCGAAGATCCTCATCAGAACTTCATTTAAGATAGGGTTCTCTATCAACATTAATTCAAACCCAGTCCCGCGACTAAATTCGACTAAATTCTTCAAATTGTAACCTGTAATCGTAACCGATTGAAGAGTTTTCTGATGAGAAGGTGGTTTCAGATATTCCATTTATCGGTAACTATTCGTTTATGGGCCAATTCTACTGATGGAAGTCGAAAAATGAGCAATTTGCTGCACTCTCGAGGTGCATTTCTGTTCATCACTTCGAAGATCCTCATCAGAACTTCATTTAAGATAGGGTTCTCTATCAACATTCATTCAAACCCAGTCCGGCGACTAAATTCGACTAAAATCTTCAAATTGTAACCTGTAATCGTAACTGATTGAAGAGTTTTCTGATGAGAAGGTGGTTTCAGATATTCCATTTATCGGTAACTATTCGTTTATGGGCCAAATCTACTGGTGGAAATCGAAAACTGAGCAATTTGCTGCACTCTCGAGGTGCAATTCTGTTCATCACTCCGAAGATTCTCATCAGATCCTCACCAAATTTTTATGGGACCACCCCTGAGGTATCACTTTTCGAACACAAAAAGAATCATCTCAATCGGTTGAGCCGTCTTCGAATGATCGCGTAACATACACACAAAAAAAAAAAAACATACAGACGAATTGAGAACCTCCTCCTTTTTTGAAGTCGGTTAAAAACAGATAGAATACTTACGTTCATTATTTTTGTAAATTCATAATTATTGCAACCGTGCCACAGAGCTCTGAAGGCCAATTCTCGTAAATACCATTGTTCAAATTACATTTCAATATCATTTCGATTGCATTTCGATCACAAATAACACCCTCAAAGTAGCTCAAAATACCCTTAAAGTTAGCTTTTGTAAAAAAAAACTGACTTTGAAGGTATCTTTTGCAATCGAAATGCAATCGGGATGATATTGAAATGTAATTTAAACATTATTATTTACGAGAATTGGCCTTCAGATAGTGATATTTGCACTAATGCCTTTGATATTGCACAAAATCATTCAAAGAAAAGTTAATATTATCGTTTTCATAGAAATTCGATTCGAAATGTTTGTGAGAGGTGTCGCCGCCGAAGGCGTTTGGCAGAAAAGCTTGCCACTCCAAGCAAAAAGGTTTAACACTTGTTTTGAGGTTGTGTGAGAGTTTTTATTTGTTACGTAGGTATCTTGTAGGTATCAAGTAATACATACAAAGGAAAGACAGCGAAATTGTGAAAAAATATTTTCTTTTTATTTATAACTAGCGACCCGGTCCGGCTTCGCACGGTTATATTATGCATGTATTATACATATAAAACTTCCTCTTGAATCACTCTATCTATTAAAAAAACCGCATCAAAATCCGTTGCGTAGTTTTAAAGATCTAAGCATACAAAGGGATATAGGGACATAGGGACGGCGAAAATTGACTTTATTTTATACTATGTAGTAATATCATGTATGAATATCTTCGAGAAATTCAAAACTCATATTATTAATATTTATAAGTACTTTAAAATTAAACTTCTTGACCGTTCTACATAAAATTTTACTAAGGTATCCGGATAAAAAGAAGTCAATATGTTAATCCCAGTTCCAAGCTAACTCTACAATAAATTTCATTGAAGTCAGATTATTACTTTCTAGAAACTATGGATTCGAAAAATTATTGTGAAAATTTTAGGTTGTGTTAAATAAAAAATCTGCAGATTTTTATTTAAATAAAGATTATTCAGACTTAAAACAGTTGATAAAACTTAAAACAAAAGTAAAATTTTAAGGTTAATAACCTCTCCGTGTAGCAGCTGATTTCCGGTTAAACATAACCTCAAAATTTATAAAAAAATATAATATATTGGAATTTGCAAAAGTTGATTGATTGATTGTAAAATTGAATGTAAAAGCCCTCAACCACTTTCTTACTAGCAGCGCTCCGCGGTTTTACTCGCGTAACTCCCGATCCCGTGGGAATATCGAAATATAAAATAGCCTATAGCCTTCCTCGACAAATGGAATTCCAACACAAAAATTAAATCAAAAAAATCAATTCGAACTAGTCGTTCCTGAGATTAGCGCGTTCAAACAAACAAACTCTTCAGCTTTATAACATCATCACTACATAGTAAAAAACAAAGTCGCTTTCTTTGTCCCTATTTCCCTTTGACCGCTTAAATCTTTAAAACTACGCAACGGATTTTGATGCGGTTTTTTTTATTAGATAGAGTGATTCAAGAGGAAGGTTTATATGTATAATACATGCATAATATAGCCGTGCGAAGCCGGGGCGGGTCGCTAGTTAAGTATAAATTACGAATAATCCAGTGAGTATATCATTAAAGAGGGATAAGATAAGATGCATAGATTCATGGAATCGGGGTTTATGAAGGTAGAATTACAAAGCGCAACTAGTATTGGAATAAATTACTTGAAAGCTACCTACAATAACTTCCTAGAAGGGAGTTGAGTCAGATTGCAATCGGAATAACCGATGTTATGATGGATTTTACTAGTTGTTTCATTGATGTAGGTGTGTAGGTAGATATAGTTCGTAGATATAAAGCGATTGCACTTAGAAATGGTAGACAACAAACTGTTATTGCAAGCAACAATCCTGTTATCATATTTTGACGACCCAGTTAACACAATGGTCACCGTGCCGGACCGCCAAACGCAGGTTTGCGGGCTCACTTCCCGCCTCAGTTATGTATTTATGCTTAGATATTTGTCTGTGGTCTGTTTGTCTTTAAGTATTATAAGTATATATTTACAAAATAAAAGTATTACGTGTATATCCGTTGTCTAGCACCAATAATACAAGTCTAGTTACTTAGCTTTAGGCTAGATGGCGATGTGTGGAATGTGCGGCAATTTTCATTTTATTTTGTTTTATATAATAAATAAGTCGGCTTTTGATTACTATCTCACACGTCGGTAAGTTTCCTTGAGTGCTGCTGGAATCCGGAGCTAAGGTTAGTCTTCCTTTAGAACTCCAGTTCCACTAGCTCGAGACAGCCACTTCTCCAGATTTTCCAGTTGCTGCCGTTTCTGGCCACATCCTTAACCATATCATATCATGGTTTTATACTTTCTGACTTATTAAACTACCTTTTTTTACGTCGTCATCTTCTCCAATGCTATCAAACTATCACCCTTCATTCAAATGCGTCATAGCTTTTTCCATCATTACATAACTCTATCGATCGATTAAAAGTTTCTAGTCCAAGTAGTTTGGTCTAATTACTGATTGCAATCGGTGTTCCGTTGAAAACCCTTTTATGTCCGTATTTCGGTTCAAAAGAAATCTGGCGACCCAAAGAAAATCTACTTAGTTTATGGAGTTTCATTAGATTTGTTTTAGCTTTTCTGAATTCAGGTAAAATAATAGTTCTGGTAAAGTAGTTTAGGCTCTCGACAAAACGACAAGACTAGTCGCTCGACCTTGGGAAATAAATAGCTTGGTATAATGTATTTTCAATTAATACTGATTGGCTTATTTGTTTCTAAACTAGTTTCAAATCACCTAATCTTTGTTTATTTTTTTATTTTACACGGTCAGGGAAGGCAGAGACTATTTAGTGAGACCATGTCATCCTCGTCTTTACGAACATAGACATCATGTTTAAGCTAGTTCAAAATCGCTAGTTTTTTTTTTTTTTTTTTTCTTTTATCATCAATGTAAAAAAAACTTAAATAACATTTATTATGTGTAGCATAATAAACCACAGAGGTTTGTTGTAATGCTAGTTAGTAGGCGGGCTTTATAACCACCGTCTTCTTTGGTGAAGGGAATGATTATAATTTTTTCTTAATTTTACTTGGTCAGGTTAGGCAAAGACTACTGAGTAAGGCCATAGAGTATCGTCATTACAACTTAGTAAATTTTTACTGGTTGTAGACCTTTTGTTTTTAGGTATGGTTTTAGGTATCGCTTTAAGCGATAAGGTTGCCTGTTTGTACAATTTCGTAGTTAATAAGCCTTCTCGTCATTTTTGTTATTTTTAATGTTTTGTGTGTTGTACAAATAAAGTGTTTATCTATCTATCTATTAAATAAAAATAAAAAACTGCCATCGCGGCATCGGGAATTAGTCCGTTTTTCAGTAAACCTAATTTCACGTACGTTTTTCGCCTGTTTCGCGCGTGCTTTACTTCACTTTGTGAACTTTTACCTCAGTTAGCAAAACTTTAAGGCTACTAGCTGCACTTGGCGGTTTTACCCGCATAAGTGTCTTTTGAAACGTGACTAGCAACGCTTTACGGTTTCACTCGTGTAACTCCCGATTCCGTAGGATTATCAAAAAATAAAATAATAAATATAAATAAATAAATAAATATTTCAGGACATATTACACATCGCCATCCAGCCCCAAGCTAAGCAACTTAATGCTTGTGTTATGGGTGCCAGATAACGGATAAACTACATATATACTTTTTTTTTTTTTTTTGTAAATATATATACATATTATACATATAGGAAACACCCAGAACCAGAAACAAGAATTTATGGTCAGCATAAATACTTGTTCCCGGCGGGAATCGAACCCGCAACCTTCTGCGTCGCAGTCGGGTGTTCGCCCGACGCGCCACAGAGGTCGTCCAAAATAGTATTTAACCTTCCTCGATAAATGGACTATCCAACACAATAAGAGTTTTTTCATATTGAACCAGTAAATCCTGAAAATAGCGCGTTCAAACAAACATACAAACAAACAAACTCTTTAAATATATTTATAATATATTTTACTAGCGAACCGTCCCGGCTTCGCACGGCTATATTGTGCATGTATTATACATATAAACCTTCCTCTTGAATCACTCTATCTATTAAAAAAACCACATCAGAATCCGTTGCGTAGTTTTAAAGATTTAAGCATACATAGGGAAATAGGGATATAGGGACAGAGAAAGCGACTTTGTTTTATACTATGTAGCGATTTATATTATAGATACTGATTTCCTACAAACACAGAATACATATTTACTCGAAACTACATACTTTATCAGCCTTTAAGGGGTCGAAATTCCAAAAATCCCTTCTCTGTACCCGCCTACATCCTAAAAAAAAATCCCATACGGAGTTTTAGACTTGCTCCTCTTGTAGTTTAAGATTCCATGATGAATCTTTTTCTGTTTAATATAAGATTTGATGAATGGTGGACTTATATTGGATTATTTAAACAATTTGACACTGGGTACCTATACGTCAGCACAGCTTGACTGTACCCAAATAAGTAAGCCACATTATAATCCTCCCGTTTATATATACCTACGACCAAAACACATGAGACAAATAGAGATTATACACTTTTTGATCGGACGATACCTCGCTGGAAGTTCAATATTAGAGCAAACGTCGTCCTTTTAATCGTTCAGAACAGAGGGTTACTTACTATTTTATAAGTGACTAGTTGTAAAGTAATATTTTTTGCGTAACTTTCTTAATTTTTTTCTTTCATAACAACCTTGTCCTGACAATAATGAAGACAATAAAAAGAAATAACGAAGTCGCTCCAGCCGTTCATGCGTGATGCCGTGACCAAGGAAAATAGGGATTCATTTTTTAAAATTAGATAACAAGTAGTTTATGTTATTCCCAATTAATCAATGTATTGTTTTTTAAACAAAATAGGTTTGTATTTGACCTCATCTCACCTGATGTAAAGCGAAGAAGAGGTCGAAGATTTACAGCCCATTCGTTACAAACAAAAAAATATATTTCCTCTTTATTATATTAGTGTAGATAGGTATGTTTTGACCACTATTACACTTGCCTGATGGTATAATCCGCGCGCAATGAGAATGGGATGGAACCTTGTCGAAAATGACAGAAAAGTAGCGTTAGCAAAAAAGTTCTGAATAATAATTACTACATAGTATAAAACAAAGTTGCTTTCTCTGTCCCTATATCCCTATGTATGCTTAAATCTTTAAAACTACGCAACGGATTTTGATGCGGTTTTTTTTAATAGATAGAGTGTTTTAAAAGAAAGGTTTATAGGTATAATACATGCATAATATAGCCATGCGAAGCCGGGACGGGTCGCTAGTTAGGTATAAATTAGTTGTTTGCACGGTCATAGTATCGCGGATTTGAAACGGACCTATTGATTTAAAGAAAAAATATTATTGTCTGTGGTAGATCGTCTATGGAGCAATGGCAATTTCATTTAAAAAATGTTGTTTCTCTAAAATTATAAATAAAACGAGCACATAAGGACCGTATATGTGTCAGTATGTATGTTTGTCCGTGAAGTCTTCAGATACAGTAGAAATACCTATACCATATACCTACACTAAAGATGAATAAATAAATAAAAAACAGAACTAATTACCTATTATTCAGAACTTTTATGCTAACGCTACGTGAAAACTGTCATTTTTTATTTACTTTGACAAGGTTCCATCCCATTCTTATTGCGCGCGGATTATAAGTGATGTTATTTACCACCAGACAAGTGTAATTAGCTTGCCCTGTCATATTAGTTATTTAAATGTCATCCCCTTTCTGTTGACAGACTTATCTGAAATTTGGTACACACCATTTGGTTTAGTTATGATGACGATACAATTTCGAACATTTCATTTCAACTTTCGTAAGGTCAGCAATCTATAGACCGATCGAAAAGTCTCAAGTTTGCGTTCACTTAAAATTTAATCCACAGTAACTATAGTTGTAAACAATTCGTGAAAGTGCTCACAGTTTGCATTCAAAACGTCGGTTTTGTGGCCTTTATGGCAGACAATAAGTTTGAATTATTAGTGTTAGAGAACCGTTGAACAAATCGAATCCATTTGCAAGACTGGCAATGGAAAGGTAGCAAGCGGCTACCCCGTTAACAAAATAAACGAAGTTAAGGTGTGATTTTGTGATCTGTTTGAATAGATTTTAAAGAATTTATACTTATAATAGAAGAACAGAGGGCAAAAAGTCTGTACTTGGAAGAAAAGTTTTAAAAAAATAGGGGAGTTATGCCCGAATACTCAAACGAATAAAATAATAGCAAAACGGCCATTTCCTAGCTTCCTCAAAAAATCAAAAAATCTTAGAATTTTGACAAAAACAAAAATGCATCAAAAGATTTTTGGACAAATCAATACCTACCTGACCTAGCCAGGAATCAAACCAGGTTTTTTTTTAATCAATAGATAGTGTCGAAGATAGATATCATTTCCTGGAAACCAACATAGTATGGCAAATCAAAGGATTTTTATAGTCCTACGTAATTTTCATACTACTATCTCCTGTGTGATTGTTTAAATAAAAACAAACATGCTATAAACCAAACAGGTGAAGGATTAAAAGGTTTTTAAGTGGAGGATTTTAAGGTGTTTACCTTAAAAATTTTCGTTACAAATAGTATTTTTACTCACCCTTTTCGACAATATAAATAGAGGGCCAAAACATAAATTACCTTCATAACGAAATCGCTTATAATTTCGTTGTAAGTTTGACATTGTACATTTAGTGATTATACCTCGGCTTGACCTAGCTTTGGACTCATAATATCTAGGTTAAAAGCAAGAACCGAGAACTTTGTTAATTAAACGGTAGGTAAATACTACGTTGTAAATTATTTGGCTTGCTGCAAAGATGTTTAGAGTACAGTTGAATAGAGACAACATCTGAACAACTTTAAAGTTATTAAAAGATATTAGTTACTTTCGCCATACGTCATCCAATGTCTTTAGAGGCAAGGTCTACTAATTAAATTCTGTGAAAGTTGAGATATTTTTTTTAAATTTCCTTTATAACTTTATTGTTGTTCAATTCAGCTCTAAGTAAGGTCATGGCATGATTGGAAAGTCCATTCGCTCAGTTCTTTTTGAAGTAAAATATGTGTATTATAATTTATTTACCTATAAAATTTTGATTCAATGTAGGTACAAATCTTACTTAATATTATAAAGCTGAAGTATTTGTTTGTTTCTGTGAACGCGCGAGGAACTACTGATTCGAATTGAAAAAATATTTTTATGTTTGATAGGCCATTTATCGAGGAAGGTAATAAGTCAAAGTCAAATTTCTTTATTGATTTCGATGCTTATGTATATTATATACATTGATCACTTAGAATCGTCTTAAAAAAAGTATTTTTTTCTGTATTGAAAAGGTTGCAAAACTGAAACATTTAGAAATTATTGAGGAATCTGTCTATTTTTTTTTTAGATAAATCTCTTGGAATTATTATAACTTGACATCCTGTTGGAGTTGTTACAATTTATTATTATTTATTTATTGTAAATTAATCGCTAGCTGACAAAGGTATAAAAGAAAGTTTGCTTATTGAATTAAAATTAATTAATTAATATTAAAGGTATTGGTTGTCGGATTAAATTGGGAAAATATAAAGCGTAATTTATTGCACCAGATGTAAATAATTTCAGCCAATATCAAAATGTAGAATTTGAAACTAACATGGTTATTTTTACTACTTACTAAAGTAACCTCTGACGACCTCTGTGGCGCGTCGGGCGAACACCCGACTGCGACGCAGAAGGTTGCGGGTTCGATTCCCGCCGGGAACAAGTATTTATGCTGACCATAAATTCTTGTTTCTGGTTCTGGGTGTTTCCTATATGTATAATATGTATATATTTACAAAAAAAAAAGTATATAAGTAGTTTATCCGTTATCTGGCACCCATAACACAAGCATTAAGTTGGCGATGTGTAATATGTCCTGAAATATTAATTTATTTTATTTATTTATTTAAGTTATTGAAATCTCACTCACAGGGCAGAGAACTCTTCACAGGGTTAGACTCATCTCAAGTATTAAGTTTATAATGTATTTCTATTTTGTTTGTTTCTTGTGTACTGAATATATTAAATTAATAAATAAATAAATCTGACCAAGTGGAAGTCGGAAACGCGCACGAAGTTTTTCGAACCATGTTGTATGGAAACCCCACTTATTACCTTTCTGCCTTATTACCTATTTGTTGTTATAGCGGCAACAGAAATATATAATCCATCATATAATCACTTGTAAAAATTTCAACTCTCTAACTATCATTGTTCATGAGATACAGCCTAGTGACAGACAGACAGACGGACGGACAGACGGACGGACGGACAGCTAAGTCTGAGTAATAGGGGCCCGTTCTTACCCTTTGGACCTACGGAACCCTAAAAAGAAAACTGACGAGAAAAAGGCGTCTAATGTAATTCGTAGTCTAACTTTATCTTCTTCTTTAGGTACTTAATTATTAGAATGAAGTACTTAGTTATTTTATAAAAAAAATTTAAGCTTACAAAATAGTGTAAGTATTACTTTTCCTGAAAATAAGATTTTTTTTAAATATTTATGAGTTGTTGATAAAACATTTTTTTAATAATAAATAATATCACTACATAGTATAAAACAAAGTCGCTTTCTCTGTCCCTATATCCCTTTGTATGCTTAAATCTTTAAAACTACGCAACGGATTTAATGCGGTTTTTTTTAATAGATAAAGTGATTTAAGAGAAAGGTTTTTAGATATAATACATGCATAATATATCGCTACAAGCAAAATATATCGCTGCATAATATATCAGGTCGCCAGTTTCTATATAAACTTATTATTTATATTTATTATATGAATAGAAAATAATAGTTTCAGACTTTCTTGGCTTATGTGGCAATATCTCTTAACTCGACACTAAAATTACTAAAGTATAAGTGTAAAAGTCCCGACTTAATTAATGACAAAATAATCTATGTTTCTCTACTTCTTGTTCCGAGTGAAATGCCACTTAATCTCTTAAAACGATACTGCCAAAAAGAGAACATTTAAAACCCAAACGTACATCCCTACAACGTGATTAGAAAATTTAAGGCAATTATAAAGGAGCCTACATACTGTGGTGGAACGCGGTTTTGTAACTTTTGCTATTATACGGATCGTTTATCTGCATTTAGCTTCAACTTAATAAATAAATAGTGCAGGACATTCCACACATCGGCATCTAGCTCCAAGGACAACGGATATACTACTTATACATATACTTTTCTGTTGTAAATATATACTTATAATACAAAGACACAACCAGACCACAGACAAATATCTAAGCATCTGAGGCGGGAATCGAGCCCACGCTCGGAATGTGTTTGGCAGTCCGGCATGGTGACCATTTTGCCAATTGGGTCGTCATTCATCATTAGTGTGTTGGTAAAATATGCTAAAATAAATAAATAATAAGAAAGAATAAGAATACGGTAGGCATTGGCCGGCGGCTCCTTATCACCCTCTCAGCTCAGCTCACCGACCGATTGATCTGAGAGGGTGTTATAGGTTCTGTACAAAAAAATAAACATTCTACGACACACATCACCATATTATATCCTCAAACAAGACATCTAAGCTACGTATATATAAATGGGTCAAATACTTTTCTTTAGTAAATACATACTTATTATACAAAAGAAACGCCCAGGCCAGGAACAAATAATAAATAAATAATGCGTCGCAGGCGGGTTTTGTTCACCGCGCCACGGAGGTCGTCAAATAACAATTTAATGAGCTTTGAGAGCGATATATGAGGTACGTGCCACGTGGCAAAGTATAGGTTAATAATAAAAAGTTGCCATTAAATTAACAAACAGGTATAATATTATGCTACAATATAATATGATTATGTAGTTGAATAATCGAAAAATGCGCTATAACTAACACTAGCAGCGCTCCGTGGTTTCACTCTCGTAACTCCTGATCCCTTGGGAATATCGGAATAAAAAATAAAAGTTTTAACCAAAATCGGTCTAGTAGTTTCGGACCCTATTCGTTATCTTCTCTTCTTCCGTGCCTTATCCCACTTTAAGTAGAGTCGGCTCTCCTTATCTAACGGCGCCAAGACATTCTGTCAAGGGTTGTCGGGTTGGGTAATTGCTCCTTAAGGAATTTTGTCACACTGGTCTGCCATGTCATGTCATGTCACATACATTTTTCCTAAAAAAATCCATTGGTTAACCGCCGACTGGAATTCGAACCCACGACCATCGTCGGTGTTGACCTCGTGGTAGGTAGACTTTCGATAAGAGTAAATGAATCAGAACGAAGTCATCATTCACAAAAGCACTTGTAGAGCCGAAAATTCCTGACAAGTATTTCATTTGAAATAAGTACCTGCACAAAACTATTATTGTTGATCGAGAGACGACGTTTTTCCCTTCCCTTCCATTGAGTTTAAGTGACTTGTAAGTAAAGATAAGCCCAAATCTCGATAGGGACACCTTTCCCAAAAATGTGAACAGCATTAGAGAATATTTTCCTTTGTATTTGAAGCACATTCCGTCTATAATAGTCTATAAAATAAAATGTATTGCATTTAATTTGACCGGAACATAAAAAAGGGATATCTTGGGATATTATTATGACTCTTGCAATATTGTGTGTATTTTTGTAGAAATTTACCAACTTGTTCATAAAAGAAAAGATAATTTTGAGATAATTTATACCTGCTAAAAAAAAAATCTGATTTATTTAAGCGGTTCTAATCTTTATTAATACTATGGAGAGGAAAGATTTTTTGTTTTTTGGAACGAATAGGCTTTGAAACTACAAGACCGATTTTTATTAAACTTGGTATGAGGATATATTGATTCATTGCCAAAAATGTAGGCTACTTTTTATCCCTAAAATCCCAAGGGATCGGGAGTTACACGAGTGAAATCGCGGAGTTCTGTTGTTAATAAAGCTGAAGTAGAATCGTTTGATTTGGAACTAACTTTATCTTAAAGTAACGTTGACGTGAAATTAGTCTGAAGGGTTCTTTAGATTGGGTTTACTTCTAAGCCAGGTTTTTTGCGTTTCTATTGAATATTCAGTACCTTCAACTTTACGGATTAATTTAGTGTATCTTATAATCGGGGTTTAGAAGTTCGGTTTTAAATGTATTTTTAATGTGACTGTCGATTCTTTTTTATAATAAATCTTTATTTTAGACATCGATAAGTACCTATAAATTATTTTTAACCCACTTATCTCCCCCATTTAAAAAGAAGTAGTGTTATTAGTTTGACCCCAAGTTATAATAGACTGACTCACAGCGCTCCGTGGTTTCACCTGCGTATCTCTATATATTGGCCTATGTTACTTCCAATGAATCCATGTAGGATACATTAATTTGCGAACTTTAATTAAAAACGGTCTAGTAGTTGGTGCTTATTCTTTACAAAGAAACAAAATAATATTTCTTCTTTATAATATTAGTATAGATATAGTTAGATATCTGCCTGTGTGTACAATCAGGGATAAAAAGTACAGCCGCCTAATTGCCGTAACTTATGACGCATTAGTCGAGTGCACGTCCAGTTGACGCATACGTCAAGTGCACGCAAACAATAATCGGTATTGGCGTAAAATAAAGCTACGCGTAACCGTTACTTTAACTGTACGTCTACTTCACCTACGCGCATCCTACGCGTGAAACAAGCTGTTGCGGTACGAAGTTTTTGATTAACTTCCTAGGTGACAATTAATTTGACATTTATGTCACGTCAAAATTTAGCGCGACGTTTAGGTTTGCGTCACGTGTACGTCTTAAGAAATTAGGACAATACGAAATCTATAGTTATGGCGCAAACGCAGCCAAGACGCGCTGCATAAAAATACGGCAATAGGCCCGCAGGTCCACTGTCAGAGCTTCTAAATTGCAATAAATTAGTAAAATGTTTTCAACTCGAGAAAGACTCTATTATGGTCCTGAGTTAAAGTCCTTCAAGTCACTTCATAAGACAACATACATATTTTTTAATGGTAAGAGTTTTAGAACTTTATGTTGGTTCTACAATTTTGTTGCTGACTTTATTTTTGTTTGTAACGAATAGGCTCTGAAACTACTTAGCCGATTTTGATAAAACTTGGCATGTATCATACATTGAATGCGATATTTTCACAAAATAGAGAATTGCAAGGATAAAAAGGGTGCTATTACTAGTTAAATACATATAATTGAAACAAATTACTGAATCAAACTTAATTATTCATTTAAGAACACAATTTACGATCATTTCCCAAACATTCCCAAAGTTACAGACGCAACTGAATATTTGAAAACTCATGAGAATCCAGCATTCATAAGTGAGTTTAAACTTAAAAATGAATTCGGAAAGTTTCTGATCCACTGAAATTTTCACGCCGCCTTTCGCGAGCATTCAGTTTTCGCCTCGAACTTTTTAAATGATCATGTAACGTAGTTTTAGGTTATTTTATTGAGTTAGTTTGTTATTCATTTTGTTTTATTTCGTTACTTGTATGCAATTTTTACAACTAGATCTAAACCGGAGATGTTGAAATTTTAGTAGAGATGCCATTAGAACATTTTAATAAAAAAAATGTCGTTGTTCTTATTTTCTGCGCAGAAAACAAACGTCAGACTAAACTCACTTAGTTTAATTTGTACTTGTAAGTAGGTCCAACATTTTGCGAAACCTATTATTATATTTAAAGTCTTTGACATACACACTAATAAATACCACTCAAATAAGATTATCTCCACGCGGCATCGTCCCCAAAAGGCTGACGGCCTCTCTGGACAGCCAGGCTCACTTTTTAAGTGAAGAAGCCGCCAGCCCTTTGGTCGCCCGATGCCGCATCAAGACTCCATGCCAGGTCCTTCAATAAGTCTTTGACTATAACTCGCTAGATCAGTTTCTTAACTTCAGATTTACTAAAAACAATGGCGAGAAAGCAAACACTAAAGACAATAATTATAACTTACCCTTCAACACATTTGAAAGCCAAAAAAATAAACATGTAAACGATCGATTTCTAAACCCCACATTACTTTGTAATGGACTTCAAGTTATTTTGTTGATTATACTGGAACCATTTCGGAACGAATGATCAAAGCTCACCTACCATCAAAATAAAACATTAGAACGAAAAGCCAATCCACCACAATATCCGAAAAGGGATCATAAGCCTCGAATAACAGCGTGTACCACAGTGTTACCCATTAGCCGATAACGGGCCCACATGAAAAATGCCTTAGAGCCGATTTGACGCGTCTGACACGTTATGATTAATTCAAGCCACGGTAAATACGTTTGATTCGTTAGCAGTGGCGTTGACAAAGCATCGTACGTGATCAAATTGGACGCACGTCCGCATCCGACGGTTTCTGGCGAGCGAATAAATCGCTTACGTGAAAATTTAACGGCTTTTAACCGATGTTTAACTCGTGCGGAGCGCGCGATGCCGGTATCGACTGAGGTATGAATTACATTAAGTAACAAAATATTATATAGTTAGTTAAATTGACACAAATTCTCGTCGACCCTAATATATTCAAATTCCTATATTATTACATAGTATAAAACAAAGTTGCTTCCCGCTGTCTGTCCCTATGTATGCTTAGATCTTTAAAAATATAGATAGAGTGATTCAAGAGGAAAGTTTAAATATATAAAACAAAACTACCACGCGTACGAAGTCGCGGGAAACAGCTAGTTATGCAGGGTGTCCGGTAATGAATAGATAAGCAGACACCTACGGATAGAGAACTCTGTGCCGGTTCAGAAAAATTAAAGTTATGTTTTATGAAAGTCTCTTGGTTTTCGAGATATCCGCCATTATAAAAAAAATGAAAATTTTACTCCTTTCTCTATGCTTTTTGATGCCAAAACTGCAAATGAAAGAATTATTCGAATCTGTTTTTTGGATAGTATACCAGAATAAAAATGCTATCGAATGCAAACTATTTTTTTAGACACATTGGAAGTTTGTTATTAAACTAAGATTTAACTCAAACTTTTTGATTTTTTCATTGTTTTACCTGAACTTTAACCTTTTCCTGTGTAACATAAATGTATGGTCACCCTGGTGCCAAATTTAAAAAAAAAGTTGCGTATTTTATTGAGATTCTGAGAAGGTATAATACGTGGCATTCCCAGCATACGAAATTGTCCCAAATTATTGTGTTTATTAGTTTACCTCTGGTAGCGTAGGTAAATTAATCCTGATCGTTTAGTAATTGGTACTTGGTTTGTATAATGAAACTTAATAGGAGTACAGTCACATTACCAATTAGCTGAACCCCACGTGACCCAGAGCTCATTCGCATATCTGTAAAAAATATAGTATTTACCTATTTTGTTATTTTTGTATATTTTATTGTATAGTATATTGTTTAAAAAACAAAATCAGGTAACATTACTTTAAACCTTACAGATTTGCGAGTAAGCTCTAGGTTACGTGGGGTTCAGCTAATTGGTAATATGACTGTACATCTCAAAGAAGTATTATTAAGTGCCATTATACCAACCTAAACTTATTCTTGACTGAAGTTTGTATCTTGGTAATGAGTTTTACACATATCGATGCAAATATCTAAAATGAAATGAATTATACACGAGATTGGAGTCTGTCAATGATTTAGTTAACAGTTAAGGCAGGTACCCAATAATATATTAACGAAATAGGTATTTAGTTGAGTAGCGCCCCTTTTGTGTTAGGTTTAAGTACTACTTCTATAGGGGCTGTTTTTTGAAACTAAATCTCTTTAATTGGTTTCTTTTTGCGTGAGGATGGAGTAGGCTTGCCCAACACCTACTACTGCTACCAACATAGTCAACTATGTCCAAAGGAAAAAACTTGTCAAAACGTTTGGAGCCTCTATGGATTAAAGTTGCCTGTTGAATCACTCTATCACTTCACTATCACTACATAGTATAAAATAAAGTACCTAACTTTTCGACGTCCCTATATCCCTATGTCCCTTTGTATGCTTAGATCTTTAAAACTGCGCAACGGATTTTGATGCGTTTTTTTTATTAGATAGAGTGGTTCAAGATGTAGGTTTATATGTATAATACATACATAATATAGCCGTGCGAAGCCGTGGCGGGTCGCTAGTATAAAATAAAGTCACTTTTCGCCGTCCCTATGTCCCTATGTATGCTTAGATCTTTAAAACTACGCAACGGATTTTGATGCGGTTTTTTTAAATAGATAGAGTGATTCAAGATAAAGGTTTATATGTATAATACATGCATAATATAGCCGTGCGAAGCCGGAGCGGTCGCTAGTCTAAAATAAAATGCAGCATCAAAATTCGTTGCGCAGTTTTAAAGATCTAAGCATACATAGGGACAGACAGAAAAAGCAACTTTGTTTTATACTACGTAAATATTTTTATTAAGGACTGAGATCTCGCTCATTTTCTTGATGTTGTTGACATTTACAATAAAAAAACCTAATCACCAACTCTTAGAAATCTACCAACTTACTTACCTAATAATGTCTGCAAAAAATACCTAATCTCGAAGAAAACATCCAATACCACAAAAATCACGGAGAATACTCGACATTATTATAAAAACCACATTGTGCCCGAAATATCTCGGATACCGTCTCTTATTACCTTATATTCTAATGAAAAAAAATCCTCATCGTAACAGAAAATGTCCCTAAAGGTCTCGGGCAGACAATGACCAACAAAAATGATTCACTTTGCTTCATCAAAGGTACTGGGGAAGTATCAAATTGAATTTTCTAGTGTACGTACGTAACGCGAATTGGGGCGGTGGATAAAGGTACTTATATACCTAAGTAGGTACCTACTCAGGTACTTGTGTTTCTAGACGGGCTGTTTTCCGCTACTAAACGCTGCAAAAAGTACATATATGATTAATTAGCAACTAAATTTTTTTGTTTGTTTTAACAGTTTTACTGGCTTGTTTAAGAGACAAATTCCATACCAATAGAAAGTATGAAGCCTAAAGAATATGCAAACTTTAGGTAGCTTATTTTTCCCATCAGAACTCGTAGGTAGGCAGGTAAATCGATACTAGTCATTTGCCCTGGTCTGGTTAATGAATAAAGGTTAAGTTAAATAGAGATTCTGTATTTTATTCGTACGGAGTTTGTCTATTGACCAAACCAGTGAAAAATCTAATAACAAAAAAAAATACATGAATCATACTGGACTGAATTTTTTTAGGCAACCCATTTTCAATATATTTATTGGCCTATTTAATATGATATGAAATACTTCTTATCCATTAAACAGCTTGATGAAGGTTGTCCTTAAAGGGATCCCGTACTATTAAGAATAATCCATTGGTGCATTGGTTCAAATTCCGGTCGGTGGACCGAAATTTGTACCCATGACCTTCGGATTGAAAGTTGAGATATCTACTACAAATCTAACACTGATCATACACCTTCGTTGTCTCAAGTTCATTCCCGACGATACAAATATTTTGTTGATCTCTAAAATGAGAAAATATATAAGTGTACGAATAGCCAAGACCTTTATTTACAGAAAACTACAAAAAATATATTGAAAACACAAACCGAAAATAATAAGGAATATTAAACGCGCAATCAGCACGATCCCTCCAATTTAATATATCGAATTACATAGCACTTGTTGATTCGACGGTTTCAGTACCTTCTAGGTACCGATGTTGAGGATACGAAGGACGTAACAAGGGTCGTGGAAGGACAGCTGACGTGACCACACAGCCAATAACAGACGATTTTGTACAGGCACGGACTTAGGACCACGTATATTTCATTAAAAAAGATTTACCTACGTCGCGTCGCGTCGTTAGAACCGATGTATAAGAGTGAACTTAATTTATTGTATTGATTATACTAATAAACGGAAACACAAATAAAGAGTAGTGATCTTTCAAAGCAAGAATGCTCAGTTATTTCCATGCATTCCAAATTAATTTGTCAATTTTTCAATACATTGGTTCCTATGGGCTCCAAAAAAATTTGAAGCTAACTAGTCTTTTAACACGGGCTATGATGCAAAAAAAAATATTTGAAAATAATATTTAATTTAAATCACATGCCAAGAACTCCAAAATATTAAAGTAACGTTAGCAAAACAATTGTTTACCCGACTTACGGCGAAGCCATAAGGGTGGGTTATTTTTTTTCTTATTTGAAAGCCCACTCCATTTTGTACTTTTACCGACTTCTAAAAAGGAAGAGGTTCTCAATTAGATGCGTTTCTAACGTAAGTAATATAATAGTTTTAAGATGATCTGTGGGTAAAGCTGTAAAAGTTAAATATTCTACAGGTTAAACGCTTTTCTTTGCCATAAACTAATTTTAATAAATCATTGCTCTTAGTATTATTAAGATTATAACGATTTCAATTTGAAATGTATCTGAGCACCAGGTGTCTGTTTTAGTATATTGTTTGAAACACGCGTTATCATCTGTCTGATCAATTTCAACAATGGTACAGCGAGTAATTAATCTAAACTAGAATGTTCTATTGAATGCCAGAATCTGTGCCCGAACTTACTTTATCAAAATCAAGAAACTTCATAAGCCAAAGTTTGTAGGTATCCGTAAAGTTAAGATATTTGACATTGGTCGTAGTAGGTTGATTGAAGTCTTACTCCAAATTAATACAATAACAGGATATCGGACACTCCTTGATGGAAATTGTATAATGACAATGGCATAAAGAGGTTTGCTTTAAAAAAAAAACATCATTATGCCTCAAAAGATTGCACCACTTTACTCAGGATAATACAAAACTGAACGATGTCTTCGACTAGTAAAATAAATTAAAAATAATTGGTTTATAGTAGGTAAAGACTGTATTGGCTGTATTGGCTAATCACGTTTTGCTTTCCCTTAAAAGGCAATAAAGAATGTATAGTTTTGGAATTAGATCTTAGCGCGGCCTATCGAACAAATTCGAAATTATATATATATATTTTTTTTTTTATAAAAAATATAAAAAGTGCGTCTACTATCCTTCAACGGATATTTCTAAAAGCTTTAAATCTTTATTTGAAAGTTAATAAAGTTTAAAAGTTTGATTAATAGTTTCGTTTAGGTCGTTTGTTTGGTTTAATAATGTCATCAAACTTTTTAAGGTCAGTTTTCATATATTAACTGACAAAATCAGTGCTGTTCAATATTCAAATTAACTAGAAGTAATTTTAGTTATTAGGAAATTGGGAGTTCAATGTTGTTTTTCCCCTTGAGGTTCGAACTGTAACAATTACTTCGAACTCCATAGGCCCAAACCAATGAGATAAAAAATACGAACTACAATAGTGAAGAACATTTTTGAACAGGTACCTAAGGTAGGTGTCTTGCAATCAGTTTGATAGATCATGTAACGGTTTTTGTACACATTAACAAAAATACAATAAAAATTCCCATAACCGTATCCCCTTAAAATAAAAATTTAACCTAAAGTGTCTCTATAGGTGGTTTCATTGTTGAAAGCGCGTTTTTTCAGGCATGAAAAGGATTTATGAAAAATGAAATTGCATTATCACCGTCACGTCAGTAACTTAAAATGTGAATAATTTCACAGAAAATTCGTTTAATGCAATTTTGTTTGGATAGTACATCGTAAATATAAATAAATAAATATTGCAAGACATTCCACACATCGCCATCTAGCCCCAAGCTAAGTAACTAGACTTGTGTTATGGGTGCTAGACAACGGATATAATATAATATTTTTTTGAAAATATATACTTATAATACATAGAAACAACCAGACCCCAGACAAATATCTAAGCATAAATACATGTCTGAGGCGGGAATCGAATCCGGACTGCCAAACACAGGGTTGCCCTGTGTTTGGCAGTCCGGCATGGTGACCATTGTGCCAACAGGGTCGTCCAAAATAAGATATGAACGAAAAATTTTCAAAGGAAAAATATTGAATTATATGTCCTCCTCTATTGTAGTACAAAATATATTTTTATCTCTGTCGCCCAAACCCTAGCTACGACCCCGAAACCAAACTTGATATGGGACTTTTAATATTATACCGACAATGTCAAACGTTTACCAGACTAAACGTAATTTGGTAGCCGGTAGGACACTTTCTTGTTATGATATTAGCAGAATAGCAATAAATGTCGGGTGATTTTCACGCGAAATTTCATTAAGCTTTTCGTATTGATGTTATTTCCTTTCAACCTACAAATGTTTGCCTGTTTTAAGCATTGTTGTTTGAATTTTCAATTTTATTGCAGACCGTGTCGGTTGGACTTGGTTATTGCTATAAATTTGGGCTGGGATTTGGTCGACTAATTTCATTTCGTCGTCTGCTATTAGGATGCGTGGGTCACTATCAGAATATCCATATTGCAAACTGCCGATTTCGTCTTAAAACGTCTTGATATAAAAGGCTATAGTGCTAAATAAACATAAACGCTTTGGATTTTCAAATGTCGTATTTCAAAATACTCCAGTAGCTACATTTTAATTGCAATCGGTTCAGTAGTTTTGCGTGAAGGAGTAACAAACACACAGACACATAACAAAAACTTTCACATTTATAATAATGTTAGTAGGAAGTAGTATGAACTTGATGGCTATTCAAAAAAACTTAGCAGATATCGCATTTCGGAATGGTTGCAATGTCTCAATATAGTACGGAATCCCTTTAGGAACGACCTTTATCGAGCTGTATGATAATTTTTTTTAAGCTATTGCATAGCTTTTATCGCGGGCTTTGAGCGCGGCGACCGAATCAAGAAATTCCGTAACGAAAATAAAACCTAACACCCCCCACTCCACCTACCATGTAGCTCGGCCGATGTTTTTTTATTTTTGTTTTAATGCTTTTCACTGGTAGGTATGATCAATAGACAAATTTCGTATCAAAGAAATACATAATCTTTATTTTAACTTAACTTTAATTCATTAACTAGACGAGTGCAAATGAGTAGTATCGATTTACCTGCCTACCTAAGATTTGTGACGGGAACTTTCGATTGGTGTGGAGTGGAGAGGCCTTTGCCCTGCAGTGGGACACTACAGGCTCATAATAATAATAAAAATAAAAACAACCCAGTGAAATGTTTAAAAAACGAAACAAAAAATTAAATTGTTGAGTAATCATTTTCTGGACTGAATTTTTTTAGACAACACATTTGCAATATATTTATTGACCTATTTAATTTGATATAAATTACTTTTTGTCCATTAAACAGCTCGATGAAGGTCGGTCTTGAAGGGATCTCCGACTATAAAATTTTAGTAGCTTAAAAACTATGTTCTTATGTTTCTAAAATAACAGTTGTTTGTTTCTATGATATTATCATAGAAACAAACAATTTCGCTGGCATTTGGCTTGCATTCCTCTTAACTCCAACATCAAAGTAAACGGGCTACATTATAAGGAAAAAGTTTAAAAGACACGACTGGATCGTTTAGCTCTGAGGACATACGACACTAAAAGCCTTTGATGCTCATACTAGTAATTGAATACACGACGAAGCATAAGGATTTGATGCACGACAGATTATGTTGGCGAATGAAAGAATTTAGTTGTTTTTAATATGTTTTTTGTTTGTTCGTCACGATTAGAGGATGGTGAAGGATCGTAAGGTTCCATCGGTTATTTTTTACATAATATCAGCCAGTCAGGTCAGCGTTTGGCCACACCTACCTGATGGCAGGTGACGATGCAGCTTAAGCCGAAGTGGTAAGACCAGAAGCGCGATAGAGGTGTCTTAGAAACAGTTTTTGGGTATCATCCACTAAAATCCATTGAATAATATTCCTACTGTCGTAAAGGTGAATAAATGCTTTGTATTGTCATACACTTCGAAACACGATTAGATTGATATGCCTCGATAGCAAAAAAAACGTAAAAATCCTAAAAAATCGTCATCTTTTGAGCTTTTTTTAAATTTTACGGCGTTTGTAAAGAAAAGACGAGTCAAGTATTTTCATAAACTTTACATTAAATCCCATAATGTAGGACAGATGGTTTTTCACTAAAATATATGTTTGTGTTTTAATTAGATAAAACAGTTAAAACGACCATTCGCGGCGCGCGGGGGAAAAGGATAGAATCATCGCGCACTGCGCGCGTCAGAAAGGGATAGGGGTTTTCATCTCCTACTTCACCTTAAGATGTAGAACGCTTTCCTAGAAGATGCCTATTCGTATAGAATACTAGCGACCCGCCCGGCTTCGCACGGCTGTATTATGCATGTATTATATCTAAAAACCTTCCTCTTTAATCACTCTATCTATTAAAAAAAAGCATCAAAATCCGTTGCGTAGTTTTAAAGATCTAAGCATACATAGAGACATAGGGACGGCGAAAAGTGACTTTAATTTATACTATGTAGTGATAGTGATACCTATTCGGTATCGGGACTTACGCGGGTGGGACGCAGCTAGATATCAATAACTCCGTATTTCGATAGCGCCTATAGTGTCATATTTTGTAGCACTAAATACCGGTTATTGTAAGTTAGATCGAATGAAATACAATCTACAACGTGTATGAGTTTGGAAGGCTTCCAAGGATGTGTTCCGATATTAGAACAACTTTGTATCAAACTTTAATGGCGAAACGGACTGTCATCTTTTCTATCGGCCGATAACTCAACGATTATTATCATATACCTAAATAATTGGAAACACTGGAGTTCCGAAGACATACATCCTAAATTCGTTTTTATATAAGACTAATCAGTGTGATGTCATATAAATTATTCCAACAGAATAAAAGTTATTTGACCATTCACTTTAAAGGAAAACGAAAAACACTTACTATTAAATAAATAAATATTGTAAATAAATATTGTAGGACATTCCACACATCGCCATCTAGCCCCAAGCTAAGTAACTAGACTTGTGTTATGGGTGCTAGACAACGGATATACTACTTATATACTTTTCTTTTGTAAATATATACTTATAATACATAGAAACAACCAGACCACAGAAATATATCTAAGCATAAATACTTGTCTATGGCGGGAATCGAACCCGCAACCCTGTGTTTGGCAGTCCGGCAAACTGGGTCGGTAAATTAGTACTTACCTTAAATTTTTAGCGGATATGTAAATGAATATTGCATAATATTGTCAAAATGCGGAAATCGAACCAGTAAGTTTTGCTTCGCCTTCGAGCATTAGCCCACATCACATCAAAAACAAAATACGTAATAATTACTACGCAAAAGGAACCCCCATGAAATGTTTCAGACTCGTTAGCTCTTTAAGTTTTAGAGATTTCTTGATGAGACTTTTTTCTTTTTATAACACATATTTAGACTATACGTGACGAACCTCCTTTTTTGTTAAAGGCGGTTATAAAAATCTAATTTGCAGCGAGTTTTTGTCGTTCGATATAAATTTTCAGTATGACTTCCCTGTAAACTGTATTGTATGCGAACCGCAGGTTTGTGTGAATAACGGAGTTCTCTAATTCACACAAAGGTTTGAAGTTCATTCCAGAAGTTTATAAATTCAACTTTCCAAGTATTTTATAACGATCTCGATTAAACTTTATTGTTAACCGTTGTTGTAACACACAGTAACATTAATTTATTATCGTTAAATTATCTTTATTTTGCTACTAGCTGAGCGACGCGGTTTTACCTACGTAAGTCCTGATAAACTCAGTCTGTTTTCAAAAAAAGAGCTCACTTTGATAAATAAATATCAAATTCAAAGTAGTGTTGCAGCGATGTTGAATTTTGGATCAACGTAGGTACAGCTGAAACTAATGGACAGAATTTTTCCACTAATATAGCTGTTATATCATAGGCCTCCGCTAAGTAAGAATTTTGGAGAAAAAAGCTAGTTCTAAATAATTGTGCCAAAGTTGCAGAAAAAGGTGTAAAACACAAAATAGACTAGAATAAAAAATATTAGGCTTAAAATCGGCCGATAGAGTCGATAGTTTGTTCCAATTGTTTTTTAAGGTTTATTTGTTTTTTGTGTGACAGTCGGCGAGTTAGGCAGCCTGTCCATGACCCCTACTGCGTGAGGTTCTAAGTTTTGTGAACGATGGTCTATAGAGACCACAGACTCGCGAGGTAGCGGAGCGGCGTTTCCACCAGAGTAGCACAAACTCCGCGTGCGGAGATTTTATGAAATTCTATTGGTGGAAACCGCTCCACTCTGGTTCTGTGGAGAGGCAGCCTTATTGAGCGACTGTATGTCTGTGGACTCTATGGACCTTTAATGTTACAATATTGTTCACAAAACACCCCACACAATAGGGGTAGGTGCTACGCAATAAAATATTAACAGTATGAGAATCGACCACCGGATTTATGCGTTCATTTGATATTACGTAATGCAATATTAATGGACGTTTATAAGTGAATAAATATTATACGATAATACTCACAGCAATTCTTTGCCTAGATATCGCTGGATTGACCATGACCAACAATACTTGCAAGCCCTTCAGGCAGCCAACTGGCAGCAAGTGATACAGAACAGGGTGCAATGGCGTCTCTTAGAGAAGATCCAAAGATACGCTTTTCGTAGCAACCCAAAGTGGATCTTCGGCTCTTCTCATGACCTCATCTCACCTGATAGGAAGGGTTAGGGTACATCTCGTCCACAGAAAAACGGGTCTCCGGGCCAAACATCCACTTTTAAAAATTTGTATGGGTAGATTCTCCCGAACCAGTTTAGAGTAGCTGGCCAGATGTCTTCTATTAAAAGCTCAAAGGGATATTTCGGCACAATTATTTATTTTTTAATACAAAGTTAAAAAAAAAAGTGAAACGGGCTTTCTTCCCATACCAAACTACTGGGTCAAAGCTTAGAAGGTACCTATTCACTCTAGACTGGAAGAATCCAAGGTTGTAGTTATGGGGGAACAGGGTCGCGGGTAAAGAGTTCCACTACTAATTTAGCCCCAAACGAAGCAACTTGGCGTATAATATACTAAAAACGCACTGCGGTTTTACTCACGTAGCTCATTCCGTGGGAATATCGGAATAAAAAGCCTATCTCACTTCCAATATATCAATGTATCATCATACCAAGTTTCACAGAAAACGGTCCAGTAGTTTGGTATCAGTATTAAATTTGAACATACAAAGAAACAAACAAACAATCAAATATTTCCTTAAAATTACTTATAATATAGTAAAAGAGATATAGATTATGCCAGATAACGGATAGGTTTATACTTTTCTTTTGTAGATCATACAAACTGTTAAACTGTTGGTTTTGATATTCAAAACTTAATATTCTCTATTTTGCTGCCACGTAGGTACAGATTTTTATAATATTTCTTCCATTATTATAACTATAGATTCTCCAGATAAAGTAAAAGGTTATGTTACACCCATTTACTTCTAAAACATCTTACAAAATCACATCTTATCTTATCCAAAGTTCAACTGTTAGTCTACCAACTCTCTGTTTCAACAAATAAGTGATACAAAACGGTAGATCTTTATTATAAGATAAAATCTTGAAACAGATCAATGGTTCATTTCTATACAAAAGATCTTTAGTTCGAGCACTTAAATGTAGTATAGTCTATTTTAAAACATAGAGAAATAATGTAAACTTATTTTTCGTTTAGATATTTTTAAAATATAAAATATATTTTCAAAGGAACCTAAAAACATATAGTTTTACTAGCTGCCCTCCGCGGTTTCACCCGCGTAACTCCCGATCCCGTGGGAATATCGGGATGTAAGCTATCCTATCTCTCAAGTTGGATCAAACTGCACATGGTGTGCGAATTTTATTATAATCGGTTAAGTGGTTTAGGAGTCCATTGAGGACAAACATTGTGACACGAGATTTATATATATTAAGATAGGTTTCTTTTTTACCTTTTGAGGTACGGAATCCTATTAAATAGTCCTAATAGGGACTATAGACCTCAGTATCTGGTATTTTCAACTTGCGTCCACCCGTTCCTGAGAAAATTGGTGGTGACATTCGGACTATTTTATATGGTTCCGTACCACAAATGGTAAAAAGAAACCCTTATAAGATCACTTCCTTTTTAATACAAGATACTGAGGTCTATAGTCCCTATTAGGTGTGTAAAAATCATTTATTACCGAACATAAACAGATTCCAGAAACCCAGATCTACTTCCCAAGTCACCAGCCTTAATTAAACATTATTAGATCATATTTTTGGGTCGTAAACAAGACAAACTTCTCACATTACTCTGTCTTGTACACTGCAACGAATGTTTACCAGAAGTTTCCGTTGCCACAAAACATTTTACCACGCTTTAATTTAACGTTGAAACTTTGTAGTCTGTATTTTATTTGTTTACGTACAAGTGCAGATCAGAAGTGTTTCAAAAGCCAAAAGCAGAAAAAAAACTCGGCTGAAATCTGTTCAGCGCATCCACAACAGGATAGCAAAAACGGCTTTGCTTCAGATTCGTTGTAAAAGCGCTTTTCTTTTGATTCAATGTAGTTTATTTTCCTTTTACATTTTCTTTTAACAAGATTGTAATTATTATTTGATCAGACACAAACATATTACATAATAGGTATCTAAAGCCTCACTATCACTATATAGTATAAAACAAAGTCGCTTTCTCTGTCCCTATATCCCTATGTATGCATAAATCTTTAAAACTATGCAACGGATTTTAATGCGCTTTTTTTAATAGATAGAGTGATTCAAGAGGAAGGTTTATATGTTTAATACATGCATAATATAGCCGTGCGAAGCCGAGGCGGGTCGCTAGTAAAACTATATAGGCGAAACACCAACTCGAGGTTTTGTGGTGTTTGACGGATTAGTAGAAATCTTTACGTAAAATACCCAATTTGTACAATTCCACAAACGCAAAAAACCACCTTGAAATTTTTTACTACTAGAGTAGAGTGGAAACGCTAAACACAGCCTTCGAAAATTCTAAATCCCATAGTCCAAAGAAAACAAAAACAAAAGACGATCGAGAAGACGATCGAAATGGAATCTATTTTACATCAAAGATTTTCTAAACTACACCGAAATTACAATTTTCAATACATTTTTAAATGTCGTTTATCGTATCGTATTAAACCTTTGCTTAGTAGAACTAGGTACTTAACAGTCAACAGACAAATCAAATCAAATCAAAAAAAAATATTTCTTTGGATGCATAATACCTTAAAAGTATAATAGACCACTTGATATCATCACTACATAGTATAAAACAAAGTCGCTTTCTCTGTTCCTATATAGCTATATCCCTATATCCTTATGTATGCTTAAATCTTTAAAACTACGCAACAGATTTTAATGCCGTTTTCTTTAATAGATAGAGTGATTAAAGAGGAAGGTTTATATGTATAATACATGCATAATATAGCCGTGTGAAGCCGGGGCGGGTCGCTAGTTATAAATATATAATTTCAAGTACCTAAGTCTGCTAACACAATTGTGTTTCAATAGAGTGTCGATATAATCGTATTAGAAATTTAATGTCAAAAATATGACATTACATGTGCAAAATAGCAGAATAAAGCCCCTGAATGATTACCTGACTGATAAAAGATTAAATTAAAGAACAGATCGGGCTCTATCATACAGATATTATAGCTATTATGCCGTAACCATTTGCTAAGAAATGATTATGGAAAATTCAACTAATACACCGCCGAAGTCATGGAATTAAGCTAGTTTTCTATAGAGAATATACCTTATAGAATGAAGATAAAAAAATATAGTTCTGTATGTTGTTCCTATCTGTCAACGAAACTTAATACGTACCGTAAACTACATACTAAATTTTAAGAAACTAAAAGACGTTGAAAGTTTAGTTTCCTTCTGAGTTTAAACCTAAGCTCTACCCGCAACCTCTGACCTAGATATCTAGATAACTACTTGTGGTTTTGCTAACAAGTAACATTTTCTGGCGTAGGTAGTACCTACTTGGAAACTTCGCCTTTTAGTCCACTTTCAACGAAAATATACTGGAAATTGAGCCTTTCAACTTACACCTGCTCATCTTAGATACATAATTAAGTAGATATACGTACTTACCGGTGTATGTCTTGAAGGCTTAGAACTTATGCTTAGAAACGTTTCTAAATGAAACATTAGTTAAGCGATGCCTTATCACAGTTTCGCTGACGGTGAATCTCTCTCACTCGAGAGTATGCACATCTTTTAGCCACTTACGATGCAACCTAAAGAAAGAGGTGGGCTATAATTGAAATGCAAAATATACGTAGCCGCGCGCTGCTCCGTTAATCTGATTTTGAAGTATTATTTTTATTATTTTATAGGAACATGTATTAGTATTTTTCTTTAAATCTGGAGTCATTAGTTAGACCATTGCAACAGTCAAATCTTAAATACAAAAATACTTACTACCTGGTCTCTAAATTGGCTAGAAGATATTAGGTCTAAAATCAGTGGCCTCTTGAGTGAGAGGTCACTTAAGTTTGGGCGGTTTATTTCTAAGTCTTGAGTACAGTTTGCGGTATCTCTCTAATAAAATCAAGATGTTAGAACTAGTTTTTTTATTTTACAGTCAAACAAAACAGCCATAACCAATCCTAAAAAAACCTGGAAGAAATCGCCTATTTGAACTTTTTTTTGGTTTTATGTTTCTTTTCTATATTTTGATTGTTACCCGTCACAATAGCTAACTTTTCAACGCTGATCACCAAAAAAATCAGAACTAAACAAATCGGCCAGAACACCGTATTCAAATTCAATCTAAAACAGTGTGAAACAACCACTAGTTCCATAGTGAAACCGCAGACAATTCTGTACAAATACGCGTCCCTCCCGGTTCGTTAGCGTACTCGCTGAATCACGAACCGCGGCGCTCGCTAAAATAAAGTTTCCCTGTAAAATAAGCTTTTATATTTATATTTTGCAAGAAAGTGTATTACCTGCTCGGATGGATTTTGTATAAAGGTTCTATTTCGTTTCAAACGTGTGGTTTTCTTTAGTTTTTGTTCAGATTAGTCAAGTCATTCAGTGGCATTGATTCGTCAGCCAATAATTGGTAAACGGTTTAGATTCGTCAATTTATTCATTACCGGATCTTATGTTTTTATGTCTTAAAAGAATTTGTCGAGATTGAATGGATTTTGTATAGAATTTATCGGGTCCTATAAAGTTTGTATTTAGTTTCAAACGTGTTATTTTCCCTAATTTTTCTTCAAATTCATCATCAATTACATGGATTCGTCAGCCAATTGGTAAACGGTTTAGATTCGTGTATTGCTTGAATACAGGATATATATTTTTATATTAAAAATACCTTACACATTATGTAACTAATTATGTATTTGTTCCACGGCGAGAATCGAACTTCGAAAATCCATCCACAACACCACTGAGGTCGTTTTATTTTTATGTTTATATTTTGCAAGAAAGTGTATTACGTGCTCGGATGTGTTGTTAGTTATTTAGCGATATAAAGTCGTGTTGTTACGTCTTTTATGTGTTTACCTTGGTACCTGTGGTTTATAGATGGTAACTTTATTAAACCGTTGATACCTTTTTTCTGAGTAATGACTTTATAAAAATTTGCTGCACTCCGTGGTTTCACCCGTGTAACTCCCGATCCTGTGCCTATGTTCGTTATAAAAAGTAACCTATATAACTCTTAATGAATCAATGTATCCTCATTCTAAGTTTCATCAATTTGGGTAGTTTCGGAGCCTATTCGTTACAAACATAAAAACAAACAAAAAATAGAAGATTGTATCACAAGGTATTAAAATTTTATTTTTAATAAAACGACCCGCCCCGGCTTCGCACGGCTATATTGTGCATGTTTTATACATATAAACCTTCCTCGTGAATCACTCTATCTATTGAAAAAAACCGCATCAAAATCCGTTGCGTAGTTTTAAAGATCTAAGCATACAAAGGGACATAGGGATATAGGGACGGCGAAAAGTGACGTTATTTTATACTATGTAATTTTATACTATTTAGTGATTATTTTATTTTTATTAAAAAAAGTATATGGGTACCAATAACGGATAGAATTTACTTTAACGTATTAGGAAAGGACAGGGGATGATAAAACATTGTCCATTAACATCCCCATCCAACATAATTCTATCGTATATTTCCATTCGGTGAACGTAAGTAAATTAGCTCCATTATTCCCGCTTTTAACTCCTGTCATAAATCCTATTATTTTATAAAAGGTCCGTACTAATATTATCTCATTTTTCTTCAACATTAGAACATATACATCAGGAGCATTAGCGGGGCCCGGGTTACCAGGAATATTACAGTCTACGTGACTTTAACGTTGTCACGTCTATGTGATTATCGTCTGCGCTGTTATTGTAACTGTTACGAACATTACCTCTAAAGCCTTCGAGTTAAAGATTGCCTGTTTTTGGTCGTAGTGTGTTCTAATGGAGCATTTCTTATAGTACTTAATGCTATATCAAAAACACGTAGGTTTTATAGTACCTATTTTGTTTAGGTACATTTTGAATCTTACCCCGCGGCTTAAATGGTAATATTTATTGACATGAAATATCTTTTTTGGCTAGTATAGTGGGAAGGTCCCTTGAAAAAACTTAATGTAAGTATATAAAATATGTTGTGATTAGATAGTTTAAATCTTTAATGGTATAGTACCTAAGAGCGGTGTTGGCCTAGTGGTAGATACCTCAACTTTTATTCTGAAGGTCTAAGGTTCAGTCTGTCAGTGGACCAATAGACTTTTCTCCAGAAAAGTTATATATACTCGTATTATATGCTTATTAACATTGCTTGTACGATAAAGAAAAACATCGTGAAATTTGTTAATTAAGTTAGTTAGTTTAAGTAGTATTGATAAGTTCTTTCCTCTGGACACTGTCGACTAAGCTGAGAGGGTAGTACCTAGGTGCTTGGCAAGCCTACGCCAGGTCAGTAGTGGAAAACAATCATTATACAAATACAAGTAGTATTAGTACCTTTGGGCATTATTTTATTACCATTATTGACATCGAAGCCACTACTTGGTAGTGCTTATGTCGATGGCGTTAATGCAACTGTAATCGCGTGTAGCTTAGTTGGACACACAATACGTTTCACGTCCTCCATTGCGGCTGCATCTCCGACTACATTTGCTATCGACAAAAGAAAAACATCAGAATACAGTGGATATAGGTTGTATACGTCAGAGTGCTGGTTCTGGCACCATCGTGTGTGTTACTCCGTGGTTCATTCTGTCGCAGTGGTTTTATAATACTAGAACCGTTAAGAACTCCCAATTTATTTGTTTCTACTATTAGTTAGACACGAATTTTTCTATATTCGATATTGAACTTTTATAGTTTTTTTCACTATTGAAGTTATTAAAACCGAGAAACAAAAAAATATATAATGAAAATTATGTTTGTAACAACTTCGAGCTCTACAAAATAAAAAGTTTAAAATATCTTTTCAATACTAAAATATCGACATTGTGTGTCATAAAAATCATTCATTACCTACTTGTGAACTGAAATGGTCGACGAAATTATTCATCTCACCATCGTAAACAAGTTTCGTAATCTACATAAAATAATATTTGAGGCGTAACAGTCTTACTCTGGATTCTACAACTTCCAATCGAGATCAAAACGAAGTTACTTCGGTGTCTTTAGCCTTTATAATTTAATAACTAACAATTGATTAAATTAAACTTTAATTTTTAGAACTTTATGGCGAATATCTGAGAAATAATATTATTATACTATGGAAATTGAAAACTAAATATTAGTTTTAAGTTTTAAATTTTAGACCAAAGAAAACTTAAAGGGTTATAACATTCTGGCATATTAAACAGTCGGCCAATTGTTATTAACCCCCGACGCAAAAACGACGGGGTGTTATAAGTTTGACGTGTCTGTGTGTGTGTGTGTATGTGTGTGTGTGTGTGTCTGTCTGTGGCATCGTAGCTCCCAAACGGATGAACCGATTTTGATTTAGTTTTTTTTGTTTGAAAGATAAGTTAGTCGGGAGTGTTCTTAGCTATGTTTGATCAAAATCGGTTCAGCCGTCTTAAAGTTATGGGGGATGAAAGTCAGGATCAAAAACCGAATGTAAGTAGATATATTCGAGTGGGGTATCAAATGAAAGGGCATGACTCGTACATTACAAATATCTATGTTTGATCAAAATCGGTCCAGCCGTCTAAAAGTTATGGGGGATAATACTCAGGATTAACAACCGAATGTTAGTAGATATGCCCGAGTATCAAGTTAATTTGAGTTTTTTGGCTTCGTGTGGATCTTTTTTACTTTTCTTTCCATTTTTTTTATTTTAGTTGCCATCTTTCAAACATATGGCAATGTATACAGGACATTATTACAAACAACAAGATATTTAACCTGACATTTTACGAGATTTTGTTTCATGGCATCTAATGTTTGTATTAAAATGTTCTTTATACATTTTCATAGTTAGCTGCGTAACTAAAAAAAAATGTTGATTGTTAACTTTAAAATAAAATAACACACAGCGCCATCTGGACCCAAACTAAGCAACTAGGCTCGCGTTATGGATGCCAGATAACGGATAGAATAGATAGTTTTTCTTTTGTAAATATATAGGGTTATTGGTAATTATACTAGCAAGCCGTTCAGGGCTACTTCTGTGCACCTTAACGATCAATTTTTGTTCTACGACTTTTGTAAATCCGAACATTTTTTTGAAAATTTTGAGGTTAGGTTTACCTGAAAATCAGCTGTTCCATACACGGAGAGGTCATTAACCTTGAAATTTGACTTATTTTTTAAGTTTTATCTAATGTTCTTAGTCTGAATGACCTTTGTTTTAAAAAATCAGCTGTTTTTCGAATTTACATAACCTCAAAATTCATATTTTTTTTCGAATATCCAAAAGTCGTAGAACAAAAGTTGATGGTTAAGGTGCACAGAAGTAGCCTTCAACGGCTTGCTAGTATAATTTCCAATAACCCTGTATAACTAACTAGCTTTGGCCCGCGACTTTGTCCGCGTAGAAGTCGAAAATGGTTCTAATAGAATTGGACCAAGTAATCACGTTGTCCCATACTAACTTTTCCCCCTTTACCCCCTAAGGGGTAGAATTTCGTAAAATCCTTTCTTATCGGATGCCTACGTCATACAAAGAACACACCCTCCAAGTTTCAGGTCTCTACGATCAGCGACTTAGGCTGTGCGTTGATCCGTCAGTCAGTCAGTCAGTCAGAACAAAGCATTTTATATGTATAGATATACAGACACACGAAGACCAGAAACGAATAGCAGGACTTTGCCTAAATGTTACAACTCCTTTCCAGTTTTTATTTCAGTTTACAATGTCCAAAATGTCTATAGCTAAAAATATGCAATGAGGCAATGCGATTCATGTTAGTAACACTCATATGCTATTCAAAACGTGTTCAGTGTATACACGACGCACCATCACGAAAGTAGAACCCCTACCGCATCTGATGGCCGACAAGTGCTTAGTTATTAGTTGACGCGCGACGTAGATATCTCTTGGAGATTTTGACTTGACTCTGTGAAAAAGGTTGTGGGTTTGATTCCCGTTGTCGAATAAGTATTTGTTTCTGTTAAAAAAGTTTTTGGGGGTTTCTTTATTTTTAAAAGTTAGTTTAAGTTATTTACAAAAAAAAAAGTATGTAAGTATTTTATTTGTTTTCTGGCTATCATAATAAAAGCCTAGTTACTTTTTTTGGGGCTAGATGGCGCTCTGTGCAATGTTTTATATTAATTTTTTAATAACAATATTGTAATTGTTCAGTAATTTATATATTTTCAAGCGCCCCACCTCGGCATTCTCAAACTGTTACCGTCTTTTGTTATTTTTTTTTTAACTTTTTAACTACCATTTCATATAACCAAACCCAAACTGACAAAGTAGATTTGGGTGCAGTCAGTTACCGGTACCCTTATGGCGAAGGGTTAAGTTAGACTAAAATAAAGCGCAATAATTTTAGAGCCATAAATCACAACCAATAATCTCGAATAATCCCCCAGAAAATTATAGGAACAAAACAGCCGAACAGTGAATGGAACCCGCCGAGCGCAAAATTGATTGAATTTTAAACTTTCGCAGCCGACCTGTTGGCTTGAAAGAACATTTTAGTTAATTACCTAACTCTCTCGCTCCGAAGCTTCGAAAGCTACAGAAGCTTCGAACCAGTATCCTGAACTGTTTAAATCTTTCAAGTGAAACTTTTGTACCTATCGTTTGCTTTAATCTTTACCTGCCTGTTAAATTATTGTAAGTAGTTCTGAGAAGCTAGCTGTAGAAGGCTAATTATTATTAAAATATTCTAAGCATCTTTATAGGGTCAATGCAGACTTATAATAAACAGTCCGCTGATAGCTTGTCGATCGTTCAAGGCAAACAAAAAAAAACAAGAAAAAAATCTCACCAATCGGGTAATTTTAATAAAGGTCTATTATTAAGATCATTTGTTTTAGTATAGGCTCTGAAATTATTTATATTTGATTATTTTGAATCCTTAATACTTTTCATCAAGATATTCCTACAGAATCAGACTCATTCATGTGAAACCACGGACCGCTAATACTAGGTCATAAATTCTCTTGTATGAAAAATTATAATCATATTCTCTATACCTACAAGAAGCTTAAGGTTTACACATACTAACTAAGTAGGAAGTAAGCTAAGTAGTTTCAAAAGTCACCCTTTGAAGGGAATACCAGGACGAAAAAGTAGTAATTATACAAAGGAACTACTGAGTACAAACTGTTTCAGTAAGTAGTTCCTATGCCCTTTAGAGGAAAAACCAAATACCAAAAGTATCAGTTACTGAAAACCAACTCAAAGTTTCACATTGAATAAACCGAACGAGGAATAAGAAATCAAATATCACAACATTTTTCGTACAGAAACCAATACAACGATGTAAACACTCATATCAATATTATAACAAGGCTTACATAATCATAAACTCTTGTTCCTTAAAAAAGTCACGAAGTGCGAGCAATGAAAACGAGCCTTAAGGTCCTGAATTATTCTCACTAACTTGAAACATCTCGACTCTCTTGGGAGTCCAGATTTCGCGAGCGCGAATAGTCCATTAGCAGATCTTTTACGTTTTTTCTTCTGTTTTTATTTTTATATTTTAAGCTCAACTTTTGAATTTATTTTTAGTTTTTAATTTATTTAGTGTTCAGTTCCAGAGCGAGTAAGTGCACATTTTCTAGTAAAATAATGTACCGAAGCTGTAATTCATATTATATTATTAATAGTTAGTAAAAAATAAATTTATTTTAAAAAGTGTACGTACTCATATTCAATTATTTAGGTATATAGAAATTTTATGTCAGATATAATGTATTTTTTTTAATTTGTGTATTTTTAAATCACAGGTATTAAAATAATAAGAAAGGTATTGAAAAGAAGCATTATCAATATTTCAGATCAATTATTATTTACAATGTTTGTGCAGTGACTTATTATGTGATTTGTATTAGTTAAACATACTAATATAACTACTAATGTAGTCACAGTCAAACAAAACTTAAAAATGAACTATCATTTACTTAAGTTTTGTTTAATTGTGACTATAAACAAGGCAGTCCCGCTTTCGAAAACCTGAAAAATTCCTTTAGTGCTTGGAACGCACGCGCTTATTCACATTCTAACCTGACCTTACCAACTTTCCTGTAAGTTATAAGTAACGTTATTTTCTGCAATAAATTGGCGTAGGTAAATTTTTGATCCCACAGATATCTAAACATTTGATCAAAGAAACTTGCATTAAAATTCAAACCAAAACTTGTTTAATAACATTTTGCAATACCGTAAAAGTTTCTGCTCTATTAGACCTTCTAAGGCATTTACAGTTACCAAACATTGGGCTTAAAAAGCTTTAAAACATGAGTCAAATCACTCACTCAAACAAAAGAAGAAGAAGACGATAATAAAGTTGAATATTTTTGTTAGGTAATTTTAAATCAGGTAGAGATAGGATCGGAGAGAGTGGGGACAAAACCAAGAAAATAACTACACAACATAATACAAAATAATCATTATATACCTACCTTAGTATAAGAACCAAATGTAATAAATATAAGTACGCTAAGCGACAAAAACCCGTCTACAACAGTAATTTCTACTTAAATGATACAGCCAATTGAGCTTTTTATATTTCCTGAGCCATTTTACGGGTCCTTTTGCAATAAAGCTAAGAATTCAGCACACATCATGAGGCAGATGATTTTATAAATATCTTAGAACCCGCATATTAGGTACAAATTTTTAGTCAACCAATAGTTTGGTACAGGTCTTGTTATGAGCACGTGGGCACATTTTTAATTGGTCAATTTTCTAGACGCGTCACGCGATTGGTTCGTCCAAAACTGGTCGTCTTTTTGAATTAGAGACGACCAACTTTAGCTTTTACGTTAGTTTTTGATTTCGGACATATCCGTCAAATTTTAATGTTGGTTCAATTTTGTCATGCTAATGACTAAACTTGACGAAACTGAACAAATCTGTCACATTCCGCTTTAATCATTATAAGATTTGTTGACTATTTTGGTTCCGTTCGGTCAAGAATGACTAAAGTGGAAAATCGACGTCATATTTACCTTTCTTCATGTCACTGTTTTTTCCGCATTCAACACATAGAATGCTTAAACCTACTTTTTAACACTACTTGAATACCAAACTATCGGATGGTAAAACATCTGAAGTCTACGGCAACCTTTACAGTTTGCGAATGTCACTTGCCGTATTTCATAACAACGTGAGGTCTCTTAGGCAAAAAGGAAATGAGTCAAGCTTTGTGCAAGGACAGGATCTTTATTGGGTCGATTATTCGCATACAAAAATATTTATGACCTAAATTCACAAGGTCTGCCATTATATAGATGAGCGCACTCTTATGTGGGGTTTGCCAGTCCAGGAGCACGTTACGCTAGATCGAACCTCATTAGATCCAAGTCCACTGTACCGAATGTCACTAGATCAAAATTTTTCAGCTCGAAATCAATCGGACTGTATCCTATTATACTTTGGGAATAAGAAGGATTGAGAGTCGATAAGTGTAATGTAATTTTGACAGCTGTCAAATGTAATTCAATTTCAATGAAGTGTGTCGTTTATTAGGTTTTCTTGGGTGCTGAATTTACAGGATTGTATGTACGATTTACGACTGAAGTTAATTAAAACTTGATATTTAGGTACCATGATTTTGTTTTATATTAATTTATTTTTATAACCTATATTCGTAATTGAGAAATATAATAACCTTATTTGTATCCTAACCTAAAACAAAAGGAAGCTTTCGGCGACACCCCCTTGAGGCATTTTTTTTAATGTTGTTTGTGTTTTTATAGCAATTTTAGTTTATAACCCTAAATTAAATTTGTTTAATCGGCTTACATTGAATAAGAAACACATAAATCCTGGGTTTCAATATTTATCTCTTTTAAGAGGAAATGGTAGCGGGGGCTTTCTCCATACAAACGTAGTCGACTGTTTTCTCCCTGGATAATGACACTAGAGCAAATATTTTTGGTGCATAAAACTTAGAACTGCCATGACCATGCCCCTATTTTTTGTTTTTTTTTTTAATTTTTTTAATTTTAATTTTTATGATAATTAGAAAATTAAAAAAACCAAAACATAGGGGCATAGTCATGGCAGTTATAGGTTTTATGGCACAAAAATATTTGTGCTAGTGTCATTATCCAGGGAGGAAACAGTCGACTACGTTTGTATGGGGAGAGCGCAGGTACCCTTTCACCTTAAACACAGCTTCTTTAAAATAAATATGTTTAAAACGTTTTAATTTTTAGTTTTTAAGAATATAATATGAGTAAATACAAGCTCGACGTAACAAAGTGCCATCCATTAGCTCAAAAAGTAGTACAGAGAAAATGTCGCAAAACAATAAGCAAAGAAACAAGTCTTCAAGAAAATCCTTTGATTGCTTCTGGCACTGGTTGGGGTAACTTTTTAGGTGTGGTGTTAAATAAAAGCTGAAGCGTAAGTTCAACGGAGAAAACGAGGCGACAATGTTAACAAAATACCTTCATACTGACCTCGAAGCGAAGTATACTCGTCAACAATTAATTCAATAATAAGTGGTTGTCTAGTGGTGGTTGTATTGTTTTAGACAAATTCCCTGAGATATTGGTATGAAGAAATACATATGTGGTGTAACCTGCTCGTCAACAATTATTTAAAAGATAAATGGTTGTCAAGAAAACAAATTGTTTATCAGACAAATAAGCTGCGACAATGCTTTGACAAAATACGTACTTTGATATAACCGCCAACAATTTATTAAATGATAAATGGTTGTAAAGAAAATCAATTGGTTTTCTGACAAATTCGCTTCGACAATGCTATAACGAAGTACATACTTTAAAGATACCTAACCGCAGAAAGTATCCGAAATGAGCATATAGCCGCGCGTATCACTGTAGTATTTTTAGCATGGTTACGCTAGTTACAACTGTAAGTGCTGTTCATCCAATTTGAACCGCTCATAAGGTGGAATGGAAATGACAGAAAAATAGGTATATCGACTACTACCTGGAATAATATAAAAAGTTATTCAGCTGTGGCAATAGTGGTCAAACTTATAAAACTCTTCAGCTTCCACACTAAAAAATCATCATTACATATTTACAAAAAGTAACTGTAACTTTCACTGTCACTTCCATACTTCGTTTTAAATCCCAGTAAAAACAATCTCAGATTGTAAATAAATAATTACAAACAAACCAACAAACATCACCGTTACCCAGCTAATCTGAGATTTAAAGTGTTAAGTAGTAAACCACTCGTCCCTCATCACTTAATCCGGGATTCCTTTAGTTTGTGCGCAACGTCCGAAGAGGCGGCTAAGTTGACAACACGCTACAAATATGTCGAGACAAGATACCAACTTTATAAACTTAGTTTTTGGCCCGCAACAGTGTGTGGCAACTTTTTAATTGGCTTTTGTTGTATCAGTTTTATTGTTGTCAAAACAATTTTTTATCGGTGATACGAGGTTTATTGATGGGCAATGTTTTGAGCACAATTGTGCCTATGTTAGTACTGTATGCTTGGTTTGGCGTATTTCCGGGTTTTTATATTGTGTTTTTTATACATAGTAGTTATTTTCCCGGGTCTTAATCGCGTATTTTTTGTTTTTTATTTCTCTTACCTCGACGTTTCGACTATGTTACAATAGTCATGGTCGCGAGGAGGGGTCTCCTCGCGACCATGACTATTGAAATAAAAAATAAAAAATACGCGATTAAGACCCGGGATAATTAATTACTATGAATACAAATCGTGTGAGTTTAAAAAGTTTAGTGTTTCTTATGTTTTTATATTATTTAGAAACACGCTAACAGTCAAATTCCTGTTGCGTATCACTAAATTGTTAAATTCTATATTAAATACTAGCTTTCAAAAAGCACCTTGGTCCGTGTAAGGGTTGATTTTCGAAAATATTTTCTTATGCCTACGTCATAGTTATTTTTGTCAAATTTTAGCCCGTTCTATATAGGTTGAGCTGTGCGTTGATATTATATTAGTCAGTTAGTCAGGATTTTAGTTATATTTTTAATAGATTTTTTATTTTAACGGAGAGTTCTAAATTGAAACCTTTTTTCATGGAACGGTACTTAGGTAATCAGCACACACAAACACAAAATTAATTAAATTAGTATTTAATATTGTATAAAATTTCACACAGAAGCATCTAGCCCCAAACGAACTAACTAGCCTAAATAGGTAAATTAGTTTTCAAAGTACGTTGTGAAGCGGCGAGCCAGATCCTACTATAGTGGGCCTGTAAGTAGTTAATGTATTTAAGAACTTCTAAATTTAAACAACAAATAGTACCCAAAAGTCAATTCCGTAACAAATATCGTTAACATTCCTTCGAAAATTTCATTTCATTTGAGAAAATATTCAAAAATAATAGAAGTGTGAAATTCTGGAACGTTTGAACGACCGAGACCGAACGAACGGAGAGTTTTGCTCTCCATTCCGATGTTATTCGGGTCAGTAAATTCAAACGGATCTGTAAAGTTTCTTTGAGAGGCATTCTCGGTGAAATTGAAATAGGAATACAATGTAAACATGAAAGCGAATATTATAATCGGAAGAACCGACGGCAAGGTTTGGAAAACATGTGTAAAAACCGAATAAACTTGATGTTATTTCAAAAATACCAATAGGGCTAGCCATGGTACGGTGCTCGCCGATCTTTGACGATCGTGCTTGTAAAGCAACGCCTAGCAAAATTTTCCATGCTTCAAAAGGCATTTCAAGCCTTTGTTTCCGGTTGCTATCCAGAAGATACTGGTAGCAGTCGTTAGAACAAATTCATTTTTTTAATTCAATAGGAGTCATTTAGTAATGCACTAAATGACTCCTATTGAATTAAAAAAATGAATTTGTTCTAACATCACTTTGAAGCGTCTTAAAGATTAAATTAGGATTTGTGCCTTCGGAACGCGCCCAACAATGAGAAGAAGGTACAAGAAACTCATGGGTTTTTTTCTTTTTTGTGATCATGCTCACAAAGGTCTAAATAACAAATATTACAAGTCGTTAAGCCTTTGTATTCAATCTATATATTTATACAGCGCCAGCGACTTTAATTCATGAAAGACAGGGCAGTGCTTGGGATATGTATTAAAATGTAGTTAGCTTATTTAGCAGTGACCATGCCCAAAAGAAAGAACTCATCAGTTAGGAGAGAGCTAAGTCAAGACTTTCGACTTCCAATATTAAAGCTGTCATAAAAACTTTCAAACTTGAGAATTCCTTTCATAATTTGAGACTAAGACGATTATTCACTATTGAAAAGTAAAACACCGTATTCATCTAAAAGAGCGATCGAAAGGTATATTTTTTTGAAAAGCGAGCCCTTATCCAAACATAGTGATACGGTCCTCTCTAAAACATACATGATTTCAAGTCGAAAGATAAAATATTCTATGAATAATTCACGCGTCATACATTGAGAGCTGAGTAAGATCCTATTCTACATGTCAACGGGAAAAAGTACCGAATGAATACTCTTGCAATACCTACCGGTTTCAAGGGGTTTTAAATTTGTACAGTGAAATAGTAAAATCATTTGTTTTTAAAGAGAATCCTACTTCCTATCCTACTAATATTATAAATGTGAAAGTTTGTATGTGGGTATGTATAAATAAAAAAATAAAAAAAAAATAAAGAAAAAAAAATTATTCAAAAACCATTTTACAAATGTAAACTATGAACTAAAAAAATACAAAAACACAATAAAACACATTTGCCTGAACTAGGATGTTCCTGTGTTTCAGGCGAATAAGGACTTAGTTATTAGCTTATAAAATAAAATAAATTACTAGCAAAGTGATTATTAAAATAAAACCAATACATTCTTAAGCAAACAAAGACAATTCAGTGTAAAAATAAAAGAAAAATAAATTGTTACTTCTTCACGCAAAAACAACTGGACAGATTGCAATGAAACTCGGAAAAACTGTTAGCTGGAGACCTGGATTGACACATAGAATACTTTTTATTCCGATATTCTCACAGGATCGGGACTTACGCCGGTGAAACCGCGGGGAGCAGCTAGTTATAAATATTGCAGAAAATTCCACACATCGCCATCTAGCCTCAAGCTTAGTAACTAGACTTGTGTTATGGGTGATAATAATTATTTTTGCAGAAAATCTTTGGGTATGAAATAGACACTAGCTTTTCACCCTTATCATTATCATCATATCAGCTACAGGGTTTTAAATTTTGAACAGTGAAATAGTAAAGTCGTTTTGTTTTGATAAAACTCGTTACGACGAAATAGAGATACCTAATTTAAAGATAATAATAAATATTGCAAGCATTTCCACACATTCCCATCTAAGTAATCTAAGCTAAGTAACTAGACTTGTGTTATGTAATAATGTTTTCGCAGAAAATCTCTGAATATGAAATGGACAATAGCTTTCATCCTTATCATAATCATCATATTATCGGCTACATGGTTTTAAATTTGTACAGTGAAACAGTAAAATTGTTTTATTTTGACCAAAACTCGTTACGACAAAATAGCCTTAATTTAAAGATACCTTAATTTAAAGAGAATAATAAATATTGCAGGAAATTCCACACATCGCCATCTAGCCTCAAGTTAAGTAACAAGACTTGTGTTATGTAATAATTGTGTGTCCGACGACTTCCCGCGACCTTAATTAGGTCGTCCGTCTATCTAGTCAGGGGCAGTCCTACACTGCGCTCTCCGGTACGTGGTCTCCATTACGATTTTTTTACTTTAACCATCAATCAATATCGGCCATTTCCAATTAAAGTCTTGTTACGTGTGGTTTTGATGTAAAGACAAACACATAGAATTTACCAAAACCTAATATATTAAATAGGAAAGCGAGGGAGTTACCAAATTTCTTAATAAACAAAAACTTAATTAAACTACTTAATACTAATTTAAGAATAACTAAATCTAAAACCCGAAAGTCTATATTGTCCACAAAGTTAGATCCTTGTTATCAACATCCATAAATCACAATAGGTACACACAAACGTAAGGATTTTAGCAAACGAACTCAAAGTATTCCTGTCAATCCAAACCAGGCTAGCTCAGGCCTCGGGTCGTTGATTAGGATTCAATATTGTAGGTATTATTTCCTTAATTACAAAAAGGGCGTTTCCATAGGCTAAAACAAAATAATGAATGACCCGTTAAATAACAAATTATGCACTAGGTACTTACATACATGTCCGGAAATCACACAACACACTCACCCCTTATTTCAACATGCCAATTGTATTAAGTATCTACTATTTCATTTCAAAATTAAACAAATAAATAAACGGATCTGAACGCAACTATTATAGCCGGCGACGTACGAAAGAGTGAACGAGTATTCTTTGTCGACCTACCCGCGCGGCGTAGCAATAATCCCTAACAGTCTCTTCATTTCTAAAAAAAGATTGAGCAGAATTTAATTATCAGTCATATTACAGACAGAAAAAAGCAAATATAATTTTCCGTCCGTATATACCTAATTGAAAATTATATTATTATACCTAATAGGAGAATCGTTAATCCTTCTTGACCTTTGTTTATTTGAGTATTCAATATAATTGGCTCTCCTTGAAGTTATTTTTGTTTCAAGTATGCAGTAACACTCAGGGTGAACGATCGTAACTTTTGGTTGCGTGAAATAGAACGTTTGCTCTCAAATTGAACACAATTTAAGAGCAATGACGTTCTCTTTTTGAATGGTTTACAGCTGTCAGTCGATCGAAACATTCCTAGGCTCAAATTTAATGCGTTCATTATTGCAGCCGTAGTGGCGATCTACATATTTGCAAAAGTGATCGCGTACAGATATGAATATCTTAGCAGCTACGAATATCGTAGTAGCTACGAATATCGTAGTATCTACGAATATCGTAGTAGCTACGAATGTCGTAGCATCTACGAATGTCTTAGCAGCTACAAATATCTTAGCAGCTACGAGTATCTTAGCATCTACGAACATCGTAGCATATACGAACATATTATTATTAATATATTAGCAGCTATGAATATCGTAGCAGCTACGAATATCGTAGCATCTACGAATGTCTTAGCAGCTTCGAATATCGTAGAATCTACGAACATCTTAGCAGCTACAGCTTAGCAGCTACGAATATCGTAGCTTCTACGAATATCATGGCAGCTACAAATATCGTAGCATCTACGAATGTCTTAGCAGCTTCGAATATCGTAGAATCTACGAACATCTTAGCAGCTACAGCTTAGCAGCTACGAATATCGTAGCTTCTACGAATATCATGGCAGTTACAAATATCGTAGCATCTACGAATATCGTAGCAGCTACGAATGTAATAGCAAAAGTCTCAAGCAAAGAGGTTGCATCAACCAGACCTCAACTAACTAAATAGACCTTAACTAATTCAAATAAACACTGTTAAAACCTAAACAATATTTATTTCACAATTAACACACTTATACTACTACCACGATAAGTTGAAGGGGCTGTGCAATTACTTGCAGTTTGTTAATTCCAGATTTTTGAGATCAAAAGTGTTATTAACTTTCATACTGGGTTCATAAAAATGCCAGCAAGCAGACTTGATTTTTTTTTGGTTATTGTCAAAATGTTTTTACTCGGTGCATGAGTTTTTTTAACAATAATAATAAAAGAGGTTCTACACAATATGATAAGTAAAATCGGTAATTCAATGTTGTTTAAAAATGTATATATTAAGTTTAATTGAATTGATATATTGACATTTATTGATAATTGGACTCTGTAAACGTATAATTTAATTTTTAACCGACTCCAAAAAAGGAGAAAGTTCTCAATATATATGTTACGCGATTATTCGAAGACGGCTCAACCGATTGAGATGATTCTTTTTTGTGTTCGAAAGGTTAAAAAGCTTAGAAAGCTTTGATTGAATGTTGATAGGTCTGTCTATACCTATCAACATTCAATCAAAGCTTTCTAAGCTTTTTAACCGTTTTTTTAAGCGTTTTATGTATACCTATAGTTACATAAAACGCTTAAAAAAAAACGTAGTTAGTACTTAGGTATGTTGAAGTTATCTGCTGTCTTAGTGACCCGAAATAATTATTTTTCATTTTTCAGTTTTTTTAGTCTTTGTTTTAAGGTTTTTTTTTAGTTGTTATTGTTTTCAGGTTTTTTGTAGTCGATTTTTTTAATTTTTTTTTTTAAATCTAATTAACATTTGCACTCTGATAAAGCAATAACATGTACTTATACTTAATTATAAACATTTTAATATCATTTTGTACGCAAATAAATGATTGAATCTGAATCTGATGTTGGACCCGAATAAATTATCAAATAGTTTTAAACAAAGTCGAAATACGAGCATGAGTAACTATGGATAATTTTATTTATTTATGTACTACTATTTATTTATTCAATCTAACCCAGACCTAGGAAAAATATTGAGTTTTATTTTAATTGTATTATTGTTTGTATAATAGGGTAATTATTGTTCTCTGTTGTTTGTGTATTTGGTTGGTTTATATTTAGATTTTAGTTTTTTAACTATAAGTTATTATTTTTAATAGACATAAGCGCTACATCAGCGAACTTACTTGCTAAAAAAAACGTAATATTATATTATTAAGTTTAAAATAAAAAGTTTTTTAAGGATTCATAATAAATGTCCTTTAAAAACTATGTTAGATTAAATGTTTCTTGGAGAGTACCTTTAAATAAGAAGAAATCAGTATGGCTCAGTATGGCTACCTTGCAAGCGAATAGTTAAAATCCCGTATGAAAATCGAGACGCCTATGTAACTCTCATAGGACAAGGATCAAAGTAAGATTAAACATCTAGCCATATTAACACGGTGAGGCTATACCAGCCTTGATACCCTGATACTTGGTACATTAATCTCGGCAGCTTTACACGTATATTTATCACACGGCCGAACAAAAGGATAGCACACCTTAACGGATTCCAGGGTAGCCTTCGTAATGAAGAGTAATTGTTGGAATGAAGTCAAGCTCGAAGATACGCGGTTATACAGTTCACAAGAACATGTCTTGTGTTAAGTAGGTAGGTGCTTCTGAGAGTGATGGTACGGTTCAACCCCGTCGTAAAAAAAAATCCCATGTCCCGACGGTTCCACTGTCAAATTCATTTTTTTTTATTTAATAGGAGTTTTTTATTCAATAGGATGTTTTTTTATTCAATAGGATGGTTTTTTTCAAAGGAGTTTTTTTTATTTAATACGAGTTTTTTTATTAAATCGGAGTTTTTTTATTCAATAAGATGTTTTTTTTTCAATGGGATATTTTTTTTTCAATAGGATGTTTCCCGCATGTCAGATAAACGATGGGCTAAAATAACAACAGAATGGGATACGACCACGCGGCAGACCAAGGCGACGATGGCGAGATGATTTTGACTCCTATAGGAATGATTGGTGTGCAATGGCGACGGATCGTGATCAATGGAAGAAAGGTAGAGAGTCCTTTGCCGTGCAGTGGGACAGTGTAGGCTCTTTATCAAATCAAATCAAATCAAATCAAATTTTTTTATTTCTTTGGATGTATAATACCACTTGAAAACGTCTTAAAAACTAAGTTAGGATGTGTGCCTTCGGAACGCGCCCACCAATGAGAAGAAGGCACAAGAAACTCATGGGGTTTTTTTTTTTTTTCATGTGATCACGCTCACAATGGTCAATTATATATAGTAATAATAGGAGTTATGCATTACATTACTTTGAAGCGTCTTAAAAATTAAGTTAGGATGTGTGCCTTTGGAACGCGCCCACCAATGAAAAGAAGGCACAAGAAACTCATTGGGTTTTTTTCTTTTTTATGATGATGCTTACAAAGGTCAAGATAACAAATATTTTTGAAGATATATTTGAAATATTGCAATTTAAGTTATGTCCATGGGTTCTTATTATTAAGGTACGACGAAGTATCACAATACGCCTTAACTAGAACTTTTTCACGCCCCGTCGGACCTGGACTAGGGGAGACGATGGGCGCTTATTCAAAACAAGATCTGAGCGCCTACGATGGCAGCTGTACTGCTATGCCTAATATAATCGCACATCCCACTTGTACGTCACATAGCAATGTCACCTCTATGTAAAACAAATGTATGAAAGTAGATGCGAACGCACAAGTTGAAAAAAAACCAAAAACAAACTTTTGAGTTTCTTGTGCCTTCTTCTCATTGGTGGCCGCGTTCCGAAGGCACACATCCTAACTTAGTTTTTAAGACGTTTCATGTGATCTCGTACAAACTGTATGATTCCAAATGAATAAAGTATTTTGAGTATGGAGTATTGAAAAATTCATCCCTGCGATACATCGATTAAGTTTATCGTCATGCTCTGGGTCATAAATGATCGTTGCTCGCGTTGCACAGCTTCGTAACCAGTTGTGCGATGTCGATGTGAAATGCATCTTCGGCATTGCTGTACCCTGAGTGATGATTTAGACGAAATAGCTCATCGATCATTAAATTTTATGGCAGACCATTGATGTAGAATAACCTCAAGACGCTTTAAAGTGATGTAATAAATAAATAAATACTGCAGGACATTCCACACATCGCCATCTAGCCCCAAGCTAAGTAACGAGATTTGTGTTATGGGTGCTAGACAACGGATAGACTACTTATATAATTTTATTTTGTAAATATATACTTATCATACATAGAATCAACCAGACCACAGACAAATATCTAAGCATAAATACTTGTCTGAGGCAGGAATCTAGCCCGCAACCCTGTGTTTGGTAGTCCAGCATGGTGACCGTAGTGCCAACCGGGTCGTCAAATGAGAACTTGTTGCTTATAAATGGCACCGCCAATGAACTTAAGTCCTTTTTAATTAAAAAATAATAAACGTTGTACCTACCTAGCCCGAATAACAGAAACTAGAAATTAAAAGAACATTAACAATATTATCATAAAAATGAATTATGCATTTTCTACTGAAATATAGCTTTGAAAGAGGTTTAATTAAATGTAATGACCACAATTATTATTAACGCTTAACTGCAAAGTAAAGTTAGCCCATTAATATGTTCCATTTTAGGGCAAGAGCCTCCTCTCGAAGTTAGACAGTAAGAAGCCACGGGTGCTCACACTGGATTGGTTAATATCCTTTCTTTCTGAACGTCTAAGGCTACGTGGTTCAACCGGCTTCATCCCGACTCTACCCGATTTTAAAATAACAAAAAACAAAAAACTTAACAAAAAATCCCAACTCTACTAGATTTCATTTTTGAATATAGATAAAAGTAAGAATACAGTTAACATGAAAAGTTGTAAACATTTTAGTTCGATAAATCAAAAGATAGATAGATTGATAAACACTTTATTGCACCATTAAAACAAAACACAAAATTATTTCTAACAAAGTACAAAACTTACATGACATTAAAACAAAAAAATAATTTAAATAAAAATTAGAATATTATTTAAAAAAAAACTAAAAATGAAAAAAGACGATGGTAAGTAAAACAAATGACGAATTTGAATAAAAAACCGGCCAAGCGTGAGTTGGACTCGTGCACAAAGAGTTTCGTACTATGTTGTACGGAATCCCTACTTATTTCTAATTCTTTCTTGTAGCGGCAAAAGGAATACATAATCGGTGAAAATTTCAACTCTCTAGCTACCACGGTTCATGAGATACAGCCTGGTGATAGACAAACAGATAAACAGACAGAGAGTAAAGTCTCAGTAATAGGGTATCGTTTTTTCCCTTTAAGTACAATACCCTAAAAACGATCGATACAGAAGCAAAAGACGATCGAAACAAAATCAATAGGCACTCGAAATAGTGGGGTAAGCTAGTATATGTTGATATAAATAAATAAAATAAATAAATAAATATTGCAGGACATTCCACACATCGCCATCTAGCCCCAAGCTAAGTAACTAGACTTGTGTTATGGGAACTAGACAACGGATATACTACTTATATACTTTTCTTTTTTATAATACATAGAAACAACCAGACAAATATCTAATCATAAATACTTGTCTGTGGCGGGAATCGAACCCGCAACCCTGTGTTTGGCAGTCCGGTATGGTGACCATTGTGCCAACTGGGTCGTCGATATCCTTACAATGTTTCGATTACCATAAGAGTGAATGTTTAAAATACACATAATGTAGTTAATATTTTACGTAATTATTTCTACTATTCCGCAAAACATCACAAAACCTCGAGTTGGTGTTTTGCGTATTTAGTTTTATGCGTCGAAAGGATTCATTTACAATCGGAGTCAGAATCACATACCCACCGTAGAGTTACAAAATTACTATTGTGTTATTATTTTAATAATATTTATTTCATAAATTTATGAGTTGAATTTAAATATTTTAATCTTGAGCTCGAGCAAGACGTTAGAAACTTGTTTGAGTTGAAAACATTCTAATTTATCTAATTATTTTATTTATTTAATAATAGCAGTTTTGAAATTCTACGGTAGGTCTGCAATTCTGACTGGTTGGAGTCAAAATTGCAGACCTACCGTAGAATTTCAAAACGTCCAACATCGGCATTCGAACCTATTAGTTGGCTCTCTTTCTTTTTTTCGTTGCTGAAAAAAATATGTTCTTAACGCTGACGTAATGTCAATGGCATGACCAAAACTATCATAGGGATTTATGCACAAACATAATATGAACTCAAAATACTATAGACGTGTACTTAATAATTAACTTTGTAAAATCTATTAAAGTTGTCTTCAGTATTTTGATCGTGGCCAAAACGTTTAACGTTTCAGTACTAAAAGGCATTACCGGTAAGCAAATTGACTCATAGCATCTAAATTGCTGCAGGATATTATTAGAGTTTGTTTTTAGTCACTAAATATTCACGAAGCACGAACAACAGATAGCAATCGGAGCGCAAAACTACTCAGAATTCTGAAGTTGCCAAAGTTAGGTCCGACGTTTCGTGCTGCCCAGAAATTCGTCATAAATAATTTGAGAGGGCACATGAAACTGGGACGGTGCCAATTAGACCGAAGCACACCGGTGGACCGATGTCCAATTTTATGAAGAGCCGTCGAGATTTTGAAGAAAGTAAAAAATTTGGGAAGTTGAATTTTACTTTGAAGATTTAGGATGGAATTTGCAAAATTATGTCATGTCGACTTGAGTGGGATTAAATGGATAATTTGGTTTATTTCTTCAAATATACAGCATTTTAAATTTTTTTTTATGGTAATTTTATTGCATGGTAATAATAATTTAAATGCAAGCCTTAGTCGCTCTTGACATTTTTTAATCATACCACTTATGACGTCAACGTTAAGTTAGTGGTAAAATGAGAATAAATAAATAATGCAGGACAATCCACACCGCGCCGTCTAGCCCCAAGCTAAGCTAGACAACAAATACAATACATTATATACTTTTTTGTAAATATATAAGTACTTAAGAGGAAAGGGTAACGGGGGCTCTTTCCATACAAACTATTACAAACGTAGTCGACTGTTTTCTCCCTAGATAATGACACTAGCACAAATATTTTTGGGCCACAAAACCTATAACTACCATGACCATACCCCCTATGTTTTGGTTTTTTTAATTTTTTAAATCTTAATATCTATGATAATTAAAAAATGAAATAAACCAAAACATAGCCATGGCAGTTATATGTTTTATGGCACAATAATATGTGTGCTAGTGTCATTAACCAGGGAGGAAACAGTCGACTACGTTTGTATGGAGAGAGCGCAGGTACCCTTTCACTTTAAATACATAAAAAACAACCAGACCAGACTCAAATATCTGTACACAAATATTCGAACAAATATAGAATCGAACTTGCATCCCTACCGCGTCGCAGGCGCGTGTTCGCATGACGCGCCAGAGAGGTCGGAAATTACCACTGTTGTGGGAATTCTATTACTAATAATATTATAAATGGGACAGTTTGTGGGTTAGTAGATATTTGGATGTTTCTTACTCCTTTACGCAAAAACTACTGAAACTTGGTATGTGGTTTTGCACTCCAGAATGACACATAAACGACTTTTTATCCCGTTCCGGATTCGACTTTGGTATAAAATAAGTTTATCTACTGGATACAGTTCGACATAACGACGCTCACAAAATTTTAGATGCATAAAAAGTTGAGTTCTAACAGTAAAATACTCTGTTTTTATATTTCTGCTTATTCTCCGGACTTTATTATAAAAAAGAGCTTGTAAAATAAAAAAAAGTGTTATATTTCACAATCATACTCGAGTACTCATAGGTATTCTTATCCGTCACCACTCATAAAATACGTAAGGATTACTTTTTACATTTCTTTGTACGGCGAAAAAAATAGAACATTTTCGCGAACAAGCCAATTTGGACTCTATGCCTACGCCGTAACAGAATAACATTGAAAAATCACCATGCAGTTATACAGCGGGTGATAAAAACTTGTGCGATTGTAAGTCGGGTGTCGTCGCCGGCAAACTGCTCTCGATACAACGAGAGATCCGATTCAAATAATGGTCCCCTTGGGCAGATCCGTCATCAATATTTCAACAGTATCACATCGTGTGCGGGTAACCGATTTGTTCCTTTTCGTGAGTGTCGGACTGATTGCTATTCGGTCACGGTCTCATTTGTGAGCAACTGGGCGAAAACCACTTTTCAGACATGTCAACTATTCACGTTATTGCCATCCAGGAAATAGGTTTTCTTTCTTCTTTTATGGCTCACTGATTTATGTAGTACAGTGTTTTATTGATAACTAGCTGCGCTCCGCGGTTTCACCCGCCTAAGACCCGATCCCATGGGATTATCGGGATAAAAATAATAAATATATAAATAAATATTGCAGGACATTCTACACATCGCCATCTAGCCCCAATATAAGTAACTAGACTTGTGTTATGGGTGCTAGACAACGGATTATATTACTTATATACTTTTCTTTTGTAAATATACACTTATTATACATAGAAACAACCAGACCATAGACAAATATCTAAGCATAAATAATTGTCTGACGCGGGAATCAAACCAACCACCCTGTGATTGGCAGTCCGGCATGGTGACCATTGTGCCAACTGGGTCGTGTAAAAGTAGCTTGTATGTTAATCAAGGCCTCCAGTTATCTTAATACCGAATCCAATTGCAATCGGTTGAGTAGATTTAGCGTGAAGGAGTAACAAAGGTACATACACACACACACAAACTTGCACATTTATAATATTAGTAGGACTAGCTACGTCCCGCGGGCTAACCCATATAGATTTTGGTCTTGAAAATCATTTTTAGTGGTCACTTACGAGACAGTGTTTTATTGTTAACTAGCGACCCGCTCCGGCTTTGCACGGCTATATTATGCATGTATTATACATATAAACCTTCCTCTTGAATCACTCTATCTATTAAAAAAACTGCATCAAAATCTGTTGCGTAGGTTTAAAGATCTAAGCATACAAAGGGACATAGGGACATAGGGACGGCGAAAAGTGATTTTATTTTATACTATGTAGTGATGACTAGCAATGTCCCGCGGACTAACCCATGTAAAACCTGGTCCAAAAAATATTTTTAGTGCTCACTTAAGACAAAACAATGAAAGACACTGTCTGTTTAGACAGTGTCTTTCATTGTTTTATTGATAACAAGTAATGTCCCGCGGGCCATCCCGTGGAAATCATTGTCCCAAAAATCGTTTCTAGTGCTCACTTACGAACCGTTGTTTAACCCTGTGCGTGATCATAAATCAGTCAACAGTCAGCGTTAAACTTTATATTCTTTAGATTCTAGTCAATCAATCTCCTTTGACCACAAAATTGCCAAAGATTAATTTTAGATGTCCAACAAGTCTTCTTTGATACGTGCATAGGTAATATTTGTTTTGATAGGTACCTACAGAGTCTAAACACAAGATTGAGATTGGAGTATTAACACAGTTCAAATTCTGTATTTCAGTCCAAAATGACCTTGGGAAAGGCAGGTAATTTTGTTTTAAAATTATATTGTTCAATTTGATATAATTTGTAACCGTTGTAACAAAATGTATGCAGCAAAACTAATAAACGAGGTATAATTAAATAATAGCACTCTAGGGGTTAATCCATATTATTGAGTAGAATAAATTATTATATTTTGAAAATTCAAACTTTCACCTAATATTTTTCAGTTTTATTCACTCGAAAATCTATATATACTTATATTTCATCATGAAATTTCTATTAGCAACTTATTTATTTAGAGGGTTTTTTTAATTAACAGGTTCTATTCTCGTCTAGAGGTTTTCAAAAATCTAATGTTGCACTTTTAGTTTTTGTCAAAATCGGGCACGCAACTACTTTCAGCACTTTTTAATGCTGAAAGTAGTTGATTTTTGGATAATATGTACCTTTAGAGCTCTAACAGCTCTAATAGTTAAAGCACTAAAGGCACATGTCAAAAAATTGCCCTGTATACACTTTTAATGTAAATTATAGTAGGTATATAGCTAACATTATAAAAAAGTGTTTGTTTTAAAAACTACAACAAATTTAAATGTTTTAAAATATTTTTTGGTAGAAAACAGTACAGTAGCGCTAAGACCGAAATGCTTAACCAAAATAATTACTGTAGTCTGCACAAGAGAAGATATTAATGTTAGTAATAAATTACTGGCTTTTGTCCAAGCTGTATGTTTGACTCTAGTTGTACAGAATAAAATACGTACTAATGTTTGTTTTTATTGTAATGTTTTTTAATGCATACAAAAATAAAGTTAGTACCTAGGTATATATTTAAGTAATATATAGTAAGTACTTGTACCTATATTTTTATCATTCTTATGATTCACGTAAGCAAGCGCTGCAGGTAAAATCATCACTATATAGTATAAAACAAAGTCGCTTCACTATCACTACATAGTATAAAACAAAGTCGCTTTTTCTGTCCCTATTTCCCTTTGACCGTTTTTTTAATAGATAGAGTAATTCAAGAGGAAGGTTTATATGTATAATACATGCATAATATACCCGTGCGAAGGCACGGGGCGGGGTCGCTATGCAATATAAAATAAATATATAAAATACTTTCTTCATTTAAAAAAGTTGTACCACGTAGTTCGATCAAAGCACGTGAACTTTTTCCCGTATTTGCGATCAATCGAACCACCAAAAGGTTAATATATGAGTCTTAGTACATTTTACATATTATCTTGTACCTACTCAATTCATCTTAATATCTAATACCCCTTTAGTCTGTTAAGTACTCCCTCTTAAATTAAATATTGGTTCGAGGTACACGTACTTAATCCAGAGTTCAACGTACTAAAGTAATATGAGAGCTAAAGTAATCCCGTTCCTATCTGCTGGATGCTCTTAATATAGATAGGTATCTAGTCAGATGGCTCCTTAGTACCTTGTTATGGAAGAACTAGATGCATCTCGCAGTTTTACCCGGGTTAGTATCTCTATATGATAACAGCATTCTTCGGTTTCTGCCGTGTAACTCCCGATTCCGTAAAAATATCAGGATTAAAAGTATACTGTGTTATTTCAAATTAATCAGTGTATCCTTATAGCAAGTTTTCATTAGAATCGGTCTAGTGATTTCGGAGACTATTCGTTACAAACATAAATTAAAAAAAAGTAAAAAATTTAAATCTAGACTTGTGTTACAGTTATGGGTGCTAGACAACGGATATACTACTTATATACCTTCCTTTTGTAAATATATACTTATAATACATAGAAACAACCAGACCACAGACAAATATCTAAGCATAAATACTTGTATGAGGCGGGAATCGAACCCGCAACCCTGTGTTTGGTAGTCCGGCATGGTGACCATTGTGCCAACTGGGTCGTCAAACTAATAATAACTAACTAACTAATAGCAAGATAATATTGTTTTACTACAAATACAGCATAAATAATCTATACTAATATTATAAAGCTGAAGAGTTTGTTTGTTTGAACGTGCTAATCTCAGAAACTACTGGTTCGAATTGAAAAATTCTTTTTGTTTTGAATAGTCCATTTATCGAGGAAGGCTATAGGCTAAATACTCAAATACTCATTTATTGGTAAGGTCATTACAGGTCAAATAAACAAAAATCATAGGTACATTACTTACTATTATGTAAGTTAAGGCGAGTTTAAAAATCCAAATTATAATAAAATAAAATAATTACAATTTTCATAAATTAATTGGGTCAAATAATAATAATTAATTAAGTGGCTACTTTACTTACTTACTATAAACTACAAACTTTTTCAGCCTTTTTTACCCCTTTAGAAGTCGATTTTCCAAAAATCCTTTGTTAGTGCTCGCGTTGTCCTAAAAGGACGACGCCGACGTTAGCAAAATTTTAGGATCGTAGCTCTTGTAATTTCAAAGATTTCGCAAAGAGTCTCTTTTATATACAAAGCTATTGGAAATAGCTATACCTACCTACCAACGGGTTCACTACGCTAGATCGAAACACGTTTCCACTTGTTACATTTTAACTATGACGACTCACCCTAAGCTAAATTGAACTAAGCTTCATTAAACCAACAAGCAGTAAATGGTCACTTCTGTTCACTTTATTAAAAGACTATTGGAAATTCGAAAAAAAAAAAAAAAAATATCTTAGTTTTCGAAAATGAGCTGAGATTTTTTAAATTAAAAATCATTAGCACTTAAAACAGTCAATAAAACTTGAAAAATAAGTCATTTGCTTCCACGATATAGACTCTACGTCCCTTACAATAAGTAGGTATAGTTATGGTATTCAAATAATCGTTATAGTAATTATAGATTAGGTATTTGTACCTACCTACTGACTATATACCTATTCTCCTAATAAATTATTTATCATTGTTGATGTGACTCAAAATGTAGAGCGTATTTAATTTAAATAATTATCAATAGCGCAATAACAACTAGTGTTTAGAGTCTATTCTCATTCGTCACAGTCTCTGCTTGACTAACAAAAAACTTATTCCTTTTCGTCAAAAAATTAAAAAATATTATTATTAGTATAGTCGTACCAATTCGTAACACTTTCCATAAGTTAATTGTAAGTAGGTATGTTTATAAACAATCAGAAAACAAACTACTTTCTTACTTATATTTCTTACAGTATGTACACAACTTATTAAAATAGGTACGTGATTTAATAAAAAATACCCAGTTCTGATTTTAAAAATAACTCCTTTAAATACGCACTTAAAATCCGTAAACATAAACAAAAAACGTAACCGTAATCAACGAAACGTAATCAAAACGTAATCAACGTAAACGTAACCGTAATCAACCGTTCGTAAACGTAATCATAATCAGTAAAGTTCTATTTATTTAATTAAAGTTCTAATCATTAAAGTTCTATTTATTTAATCAATGAACAAAAATGTCTAACTTTGAAATTGAAAACGGTTCAGATTCAATACGAAATCGGAATCGACAGATTTACGTATTTGCGTTTGTGCAGAGAGAATTAAATAGGTATTAGTGAAATAGAGATAATGTTGTTTTGAAAACCTAACAGAAAGAGGTGAGAGAAATTGTCCTCCAAGGCGAGACCTATGGAGGTTGACTCTCTTCGATGGAGTGGTTGCTCATAATACCACCTGCCCCGTTAGACAAGATCGCTTTCTATTAGCGATATCGCCAATCGACAAACTTTATTTTTTATTTATTTGTATGAAATTGACACAAGCCAACGAAAAGTCAAGTAGTCTTGCGTTAGAGAGAAAAATGGTGAATAAATTCCACCTTATGCTAATTTTATACAACGTTTTATGTCAATTTCATACAAATTTATCGATTGGCGACATCGCTAATAGAAAGCAATCTTGTCTAAGCAACTAGCTCGCAGACAAGAACTACGTCACCAACGTGCTGCTCTGCCCCTCATCTCCGGACATGCAATTTACATGCGACATTATATGGTAGGTGCTGTCGTCCCCCCATTTGCTGTGAATTCGCACAAATAAAATACAAACGCACGAATCATTTATGGTAAAAAACTGAACCGATTTTGACAACAACAAAATAAAATAAAGATTTTCTGTATGATAGAAGTAAATGTTTATTTTAATTATGCTTTTATCGTAAAAAAGTATTTAAATTAAACAGGACCAAATCAGTCGATTTGGTTGTACGTTTTACACAAATAAATATTGCAGACAACCCATACAGCCATAACTCATCCATAACCCATAACCCATCTTTCTCCGAGCTAAGCAACTAGGCTTGTGTTATGGTAGCTAGAGGACGTATCGCCTACTTAAATACCTTTTTTGTAAATACATACTTTTAATACATACAGAAACACATATACCAGAACACCTATATCAGAAACAAATAATAATATAATAATAAATATTTATTGATCAAACAAGTTTAAGTTAATATTAAAATTAAGTAAGTAGAGATGCCTACTTTATTTACTTTATAAATACATATTTAAGGGAATCGAACCCGCAACTTCGTCAAAATATCTATTATAGTATAGATATTAAACATCTTTGCATTCGCCCAATGATTTTGTTTCGAAAACAAAACGTAACCGTCCAGGTAACGTAAAAAGTATACAACAGAACGTAACAACTGTTTAATTTAGCCAGGAAATGTTTATTATCTTTAGGGAAATTTGTCCGGATCGTGACCGGAATGGCGAGTATAGAGTTTCGTCAAAAATGTTACCCGGTGTCGCGGCCAGGGAGACATTACCGCTTTTTTATTGTAATCGTCAAATAAAACTGCAGTTATTTAAACAGGTTGGAAAATTTGTTTTGTTTATGCTCGTAACTTTATTTTGTTGTAATATTCGCGTGTTGTTTTAATTGTTATTGCTTAGATAACGTTTTTATTAGTTGAAGTTGATTATTTTTTTCTTAAATCTTCTGCGTAATAGAAATCACACTAGATATTTGCCTTCATTCTTTTATTTAGGACTAGCAGCACCCTGCTATTTCACCCTCGTAACACCCGGATAGATCTAGCTAAAATTTGGGATCCAGATAGCTGTGTAAATCACTACATAGTATAAAACAAAGTCGCTTTCTCTGTCTCTATATCCCTTTGTATGCTTAAATCTTTAAAACTACGCAACGGATTTTGGATGCTTGAGTTGAAAACATTCTAATAGCAGTTTTAGAACACTACAGTTGCTCTGCAAAGCTGACTCTGACCGTAATTACCTCAATATAAAAATCTATTCTAACATACCGGAAGCGTAAAAAAATACCAGTATTTTTCGCCGTACCTTTTCTCTTATTAACAGGTGACGTTTTTACTTGGTGCATATCGGTGCCAAAACAATTATGTGGACGAAGACTGTTAAGTATCTCCCACAAAAAAAGTTTGATGCTGTTTTTTTAATAGATAGAGTGATTTAAGAGGAAGGTTTATATGTATAATACATGCATAATATAGCCGTGCGAAGCCGGGGCGGGTCGCTAGTGTACCTATAAACGTCAGAAAAGATTTTGGAAAATTCAAACGTTGGCAAAGTCACGGACAAAAACAAGTTAAACCATAAATAAGTAAACTTTAAAAGCCACTCATTCAAACAAACCGCAACATAATAAAAACCTAATTAACAATTTAACGAACACTTCATCCGAACAGTAGATTCAATACCCCTACCACTAGTTGCTCACGCATTCCATCAAACATTCCAGATTGAGTATTTATCGAAAAACTACGAGACTAGAATCGTCGAGAAGCCAAGATATAACTTAAATTATAGTATATAGCGACCCGCTCCGGCTTCGCACGGCTATATTATGCATGTATTATACATTTAAACCTTCCTCTTGAATCACTCTATCTATTAAAAGTCCCTATATCCCTATGTATGCTTAAATCTTTAAAACTACGCAACGGATTTTGATGCGGTTTTTTTAATGGATAGAGTGATTCAAGAAGAAGGTTTATATGTATAATACATGCATAATATGGCCATGCGAAGCCGGGGCGGGTCGCTAGTGTCCAATAAATGTTATTTCTATTGTAGATAATATTTTTGACGTATCTACCGATCTTTGTTTTAAAGTTTCGTGTTCAATACTAAATACTTTACGTTTGATCGAGTGCGTAAACAACCCGTGGTAAAGCCTCAAAGTAAACAGGCAATACCGTTGCGGTTAACAGAACAGTGTTGTTCGCAATCCATCACTACTTTAACTGGTGAGATTGTTTGTGATGGCTCACTGATGGATTGCAAAATAAATAATACCAGACACCTTTGTCGGTGCTATGAAGACTTGAAAAAAGGTCGTCTCTACTCTCAATAATAAACTAGATGTCCCGGCAAACGTTGTTTTTTTGCCATATTAAAAAAATGAAGAACCGCTCGACCGATTTTGTGCAAACTTCATATAAACCATCTATACTAAATAGTCCGAACAAAGCCTAAACATTTGGTTCGGATAGGTGAGCCCGTTCTTGAGTTATAAAATTACAACGAAAAGTGGCATTGATTTTTAAATATATAGATAATCAATCTTTACTTAAACTCTGAAATCAGATGACTTATACACACCGTTAGCACATTTTAATTCTTGCTTCAAGTTTATACAACAAGCTTCTGCCCATGTCTCCGTTTCACCACCTTAGGAGTAGAATTTGAGCAAAATCCGGTACGTACGGTACGGTACGGTCGCTGTCAGAGTTGCAGACCCACCGTAGAGTTCTAAAATTACTATTAATGGAATGTTTTTATTCTAATATTATTTTATCTAATAAATTCATGAGTTCAAAGACTTTAAACTTGAACTCGAGCAATACCTTAGAATCATGTTTGAGTTGAAAACATTCCAATAACAGTTTTAGAACTCTACATTGGGTCTAAAATTCTGACTCCGACCGTACCTATACCACTATAAAAATATTTTCTAACATACCGGAAGCATAAAAAATACCAGTATTTTTCGCCGTACCTTTTCTTTTTGTATTAACAGGTGACGTTTTTGCTTGGTGCAGATCGGTGCCAAAACAATTATGTGGACGAAGACTGTTATCTCCCACAAATAAAGTCCAATATAACCCATATAAAACGTGTGGTCACTCTACCCGACCCCGTTAACCCTTTATTTCCACATTTAATTTGAATAAATACCGATTAACATCTGCCCGTCCATATAAAAAATAAATCCTTCATAAAATTTCGGTAATTCTGGGGTATAATATTTTGTTGGTGTATTCTACGAACGTGATTTTATTTTACTGAAAAATATAATTAAATTTTTCTGCCCGCGCGTTCGTATATTAAGATTTTAAGATTAAAGGAGTCGCAAAAAAATCTAATTGTGCTTAATCCTATCTGAAAATCATGTTTTAGGTAGAGCAAAAATAACGTCTAGGTATATTATTCTATGTAAATAAATTTTAGATCAGCCTATCTAAACATACCTATTTAAGATCAGCCTAACTAAACAAATTTTAGACTAGTCAAACCAAAGGTCAGAATATCCAAACAAAATGATACAAAAAGTTCAGCCTATCTAAACAAATGTTTGTATTGTAATGTATAATTTATATTAACTTGATGATAATTTTATATAAATAAATTGTAAGATTTGCACGTCTCTTGGGCAGACTAAAGAGGACAATAAATTAATTTGTATTAACATCAAACTATGTACCTTTTTTATTCGCAAATAAATGATTGTTTGATTGAATGTTAGATCAGCTAAGTATTATAACAACAAAAATCAATTAAAAAGCAGTTAGGTTATGCCCGAACAATCGTTTACTCATCCTTTTTTTAGAAATCGGTTAAAAATAAATATTTAATATTTATTTAATATTCAAAAATAAATTTTTGAAGACGCATTTTTCCTTAAAAATCTTCTTCTTCTTCCTTGCTCTTTCCCACTTCATGTGGGGTCGGCTCTCCTAATTTTTTGTCGCCAGGACAATCTGTCCTGGGTTGTCGGGTCGGGCAATTCTTCCTCTGTGATGAGTTTCGTCATGCTGGTCCACCATGTAGCTGGAGGTCGTCCTCTATCTCTCTTGTGTTCAGGCAGTTGCAAAGCCTTCTTAACAACGTGTTGCTCGTCTCTTCGCATCACGTCGCATCTTCGCATTTTTCCTTAAAAATATTTTTAATAAATATTTAATTACACTTTTGAGGTTTATTGAACGGAAAATCAAAACAGACACATTGGTTAAACTCGGACCTCGGTTTTTATTTAAATGCTTGCCCATTCATAAAAATGCAAACAATTTAAGCAATATTTTGTACTGAAGTTACCCCGGTATGGTTTTCTGGTAACTGCGTAATGTTAGGAAATGGTACGTAATTACTTTGAGGTACTTACAGTAATTACATTTGCAATTAAGGTAAGAGCTCTGATATACATACTTACTTGTTAGTCTTAAACTGGAAATGGAGAACGCAGACTGGATAAAATCTTTCCGATTATAAACCGATATATTAATCTATACAGGAAAAGTATTTTTGTAGTGCACAAATTTCGGTATGTTTTAAGCACATTAAAATAAAAAATACTGTTTTTTTTATTTTGGAGCTAACTCAAAAACTCTCAGAGCTATAACCATTTAAGTGTTTCTAACAAAACGACGAAGTCCATGGACACAATACTAGCGCCAGCGAGTTTAATAGCGCGCTCTAAATGAAGGTAGGTACCTACGTGTCACTGTGTGTATCAATACTGAGATACCCAATAATTAAGAAATTGCAGGAAGTTTTTCACATTAAGTTTTGGTTTTTTTTTTATTTATTTTTTTTTGCGTAAATGTACTCCACTGCCGACATATATTCAGCAGAAAAAAAATGTGCACTACAAAAATACTTTTCCTGTATAACGGGGAAGGCTATTATCCTACTTTTTTATTTTGATATTCTCTACACGGGATCGGGTGAAACTATGGCGCGCAGCTATCACTATCACTATCATCACTATCACTATCACTACATAGTATAAAACAAAGTCGCTTTCTCTGTCCCTATGTCCCTATATCCCTTTGTATGCTAAAATCTTTAAAACTACGCAACGGATTTTGATGCGGTTTTTTTTAATAGATAGAGTGATTCGAGAGGAAGGTTTATATGTATAATACATGCATAATATAGCCGTGCGAAACCGGAGCGGGTCGCTAGTAAGTGTCTGATATTTGACGAGCTTTGTAGCGCGTCAAGCGAGCACCCGCACTGCGCATATGGTTACAAGTTCGATTCCTACCTCAAACGAATATTTATGGCTATCCGTCATCAAAATAATCATCAAAATCGGTTTATAAACAACAAAATCATGCCCGAATAATCATAAAAAATAAAACAAAGAAACTGTCGAATTGATACTTGAACCTCTACTTTTTGACAAACAAACAAAAAAATCTTCTTCCTTGACAGTAAACAGTCGGCGACCGATCGACCGACCTTAAAGTCGTAGTCTGCGTCCGCCTTAACATTTGCGAAGGTGTATGTTTCAAAAACCACGAAGTCGTTATGGTGATCAACTGGTCTAAGTGACGGAGCTCTAATTTTAACAACAAGGTTTAGCCAAAATACCGGAATACGGATAAATCTAGATTTAACCGGTTAAGGCGCATACAGGGGCCAAACGCAAAATGCCTGTCACCGATAACTATTTTTGATGTGATGAGGAGATATTAACACTCTGAATGTATATGGTTTACTAAATATTTATTGAGTAAATACGGGGGTTTTTATACTAATTTAATTATGTACATACTACGTCACATGACCTTCTAATACAAAATTGATTCCTGTGTAACCTTGCCCTCGGCACATCTTCATATCGGTGCAGGTACGATGCAGTATCAAATTACTATGTTTACATTATAGTTTTTCTATAACTTTTACCACTGGTTTCGATTGCCTGCATTCTTACACCACAATTTTTTGCACAATTGATGAAACTGTTGATGTGTGAACCGTTTCTAGGTGAGTTATTTTCCTACATTTAAATATGAGAAGATCTTGTCGTTTCTAAGCCTATCCTATAACTAAAGAAAACCCTATGCCTTATTTACTAATCCAACTAAACATTTCGCAAAAATAAAAATTGAGTCTCGTGTTTGTTTTATATTGCTGCGTGCTGGGTGACGTCATTGTCACTGGAACGTGACAATGACGTCACACTTTTTTGTGAATGGAAGTGTTTATCAATTAATTAGACATTATTACGTCAAAAATAAATTAGGTATTTAAATTTTTTGGTCCGTTGTACGGGATTGCATGGTTCTCTTTTTAATCTCCAACAGCCTCGCTCTTCGAAAATGATAAAAACAGAGTCACCAAAACAACTAGTAACTAACTAATTAAACTTCGTAACAAACAAATATCTTTAGTCCCAACATAAACCGCTGATACGATCAATCGATACCCAAAATTGAACTCAAACACCTAATAGCCAATAATAGTTGAAAGTGCTTGCTCATCTGAAGGTACGGTAAGGCAGCTACTGGAGAATATTAACTTTGTATTCAGCACAATAGCTGGGGTCCACTAAATTAATTTTACTGAGTTAGTTTCAGAGGAAATTCTAACTAAAGGACCAATTTTGTCTCGAGTTTCGTACTTTGGTAGGAAGCGCCTTGAAACGAACTGACGATTTGCTGATATAAATTAAGTTATTCTACGTTATGAATATGAAATTAACAAATTTTGTTTGAACTCTGAAATAATGGTGTTTTTACGTCATTGTCACAGAGTTAATTTTATTACGAATCGATTTTCTGTGGAAGAAAATTCAATTAGGGATCACATTGTTTTTCATAGTAGATTAAAGGTTATTCTTAGTTTTGTTACGGCCTTCCGCAAAAACTACTAAACCGATCGCGATCAATGTTTGTCAATTTCTGGAATCCTTGAATAACACTTTGGCTACTTTTTATCTCATAGTATTGGACTTACACAGGTGAACCGCAAAGCGAAGCTAGTTTTCCGTATAAAAGAATAAAATTAAAATAAGTCAGCTAAAAAAATAGTTTTAATGCCTCGGTAAATATCATCTTCAAATTCAAATTAAAAATTTCATAATCACTTATTGTGAACACAGGTATAAAAAGTTGTTACATAGCATACATATCTTAAGTAAATAATAACTTTAACCAGCTTTGTGAGCTTTAAAAAATAAATTGAAGAGGTCACCTGCGTAAATACAATGCGGATAAACCGTCACATTATAACGTCATAATTTGTAACGGATTAGTAAATAAAGAGTATGTAGCCAATCCAATATCTTAGTTCAAAAGGTACTTAAGGTGCTAAGTGATGCTGTGTTTCTTATGTAACCTTCAAAGAGGTTAAATTAGCTACATATTTCTCAGAATTGTGTTGACTTGCCCTAAAAAGGGAGTTGAAACGTTTTCCAAATAGAGGCTTATTTAAATATTTTCAGCAACTAAAAACCCTGCGTGGGTCGTAACTTATAAAATATTATCAGACTATCGAATCCATTTCAAGATTTATGTCTCGATTCATACTTGAATATCCACAAAACAAATAATAATATCGGCCCTTTTCAAGAATACTCGAAAATTCTTTACGTTTAGGTAGGTACCTAATAATATGGTTCAATTTCTATTTGTAGATTTATTCCGGCGAAACGAAAGCCGTTCAGACTGAAGCTAGTGTTGTTAATGGCCCACTATCGACAAAATTCAATCGATTGTCATGAGGAAACCAATGGTATCGAAAAGGCTATCGTTTTTTTTTTAAATCCTGCTATAAAATAATAGATTCCACCCGCAACTTGACTCTTAATTTTTTTTTAAATCATTTGTTACTAGCCTACCTTATTTAAATTAGCTAAATATAAATAGCACTAAAGTAGCTGTATTTATGGCAAATTTTAGACCGTTCCCTTCATTATTATTCGTCAGTCAGTCAGGAGTTTCATTTTTAAATTTATAGATATCCTCGTACGTTCTGTTATGCAATTTAGCGAGTTGTGACAATTGCATAATCGAATTGTGTCGATATAGTTAAATTAATCGATAGCATTAAATACATACCTATCGATAGCACTTCACGTCTCGATGGTTCAATAATTTCGTTGTTTTGTATTTATTTTATACAGTCATTTTTTTTAATTACACAGCTGCTCACTGAGGTTGACTTGCACAACAACTTGATTTAAGACTAACCAACTGTCAAAGTGATAAACTATAAAATAATATCAACCTTGTGGTTAGGTATTAAAATAGTTTTTTTTTAGATTATTCGTTAAATGCATTTAGCTAAAATTTAGCATAAATCAGATTTTTATATAAAACAAATAACATATTGGCTAAAATTACAAAAGAAAGAAATACTTACATACAAATTTAGAAATTTACAAATTTAGCTAAATATTTTTAATAATATTATATCATGCAAGCAAAGTGTATAAATAAGGGTTACATTTTTGGCTAGGTAACCATCGCCAACCCACGATAAGTAACTTCTAAAACTATCGATAAATTAATTTCTACGCAACACTAAAAGGAGAGATGCTATTCAGTAGTCTAGAAGATGGCAAGAAACTACTTACTAATAAATTAATAAGCTTTATCTTCAAAGCTCAAGGGGGTTGAATCGGTAATATTCAGTATAATTCTGTTGTTTCCAGTTGCTACGATAAAATATGATATACAGGAAAAGTATTTTTGTAGTGCACATTTTTTTTCTGCTGAATATATGTCGGCAGTGGAGTACATTTACGCAAAAAAATAAATAAAAAAAAAACTAAAACTTAATGTGAAAAACTTCCTGCAATTTCTAAATTATTGGGTATCTCAGTATTGATACACACAGTGACACGTAGGTACCTACCTTCATTTAGAGCGCGCTTAAACTCGCTGGCGCTAGTATTGTGTCCATGGACTTCGTCGTTTTGTTAGAAACACTTAAATGGTTATAGCTCTGAGAGTTTTTGAGTTAGCTCCAAAATAAAAAAAACAGTATTTTTTATTTTAATGTGCTTAAAACATACCGAAATTTGTGCACTACAAAAATACTTTTCTTGTATAATATTGAAGTTTTAAAAAATGGAATATAACCCAGTAGGTCTTGTGAAAATGGTGCTTGTAATAGTATCCAATGCAAATCTTAAGCTCTACGAAATAAAAAATAAAAAACCTATATATCGATAACTCACACCATGAGTTTGGCGAGAAAAAAAAGTCCTAATAAGTACCAAAAATGATATTTTTATATGATTTCTAAAAAAATTTTTGGCGGAATTCCTATTATCTATATACGTAGATTATGCACTAGAGTACTTAAAAGCTATAATTTAGCATGAAAAAAAACCATATAAAATTACAGCTTTCTAGTACTCTAGTGCCTCCGTCTGACATGGCAAAACTATAAGGGTTCCTTGTTAGGACTACGGAATCCTAAAAACAAGTTTTTTTACAATAACCCTTTTTAATAGGTATCTTTTTTAACCCTCGACGCAAAAACAACGGGGTGTTATAAGTTTGACGTGTCTGTGTGTGTGTGTGTGTCTGTCTGTGGCATCGTAGCTCCCGAACGGCTGAACCGATTTTAATTTAGTTTTTTTTGTTAGTAAAAATAGCCATATTATTGAAAAATCTTATATAGGTATGATGTACTTAAACAAGAAGATTTATAAGAATTTTAAACTACTATAGTTGTTTTCACTACTGAAAACAAAACATAAAACATGGTAAATGTTGGTTATTTATGTTGAAAATGGTAATAATTTTGCAATATTTTATTTTTTCAAAACGAATTTATCTTATATTTTACTTTTTATATACTAAATTGTCAGATAAAGAAAAATACAAGATCTTCACCCAAGTATGCCTACAAAGCATTAACCATGTCATCGACTGTTTTTAGTTGTTGTTTTTTTTTTTTTCAATTTAAGTTTTTACGAGATTTTTGTTGTCAGAAGTACCTAATAATCAATGGCAAGTTTTAAAATAATTCATTATAAACCTGAAAGTAGCTAATTTTGTCGTCGCGGAGCGATTTGTACAGATCTTAATACATTAATTTATTTCTGGCTTAATTAATTTTAAAATTATCATGACATTTTAACGTGAAGGTTAAAGGGCAACAAAGGTTTTCGACCTACACAAATGGCGTGATTATATCGTCATAAATTTAAACAACTTCGTATCAAAACTGACATCAAGGATCGAAATCACAGTGAACTCCAAAGTGGGATACAATTCACTCAGTGGATCGTATGGGAGTTGCAAGTGTTACAGTTTCCACCTAGAGTCGTAGTTAGATCACTGTAAACTCAAGAGTGCTAGTGAGTGAAAAGCATAGCACTCTAGGTATTTAATTTTATCCACCGATGCGGTGGATTAAAGTACTCTAGGTGTCGACTGTCGACCTGCCTGAATCCACCAATTGATTGCATAGCACTCTAGGTATTCACCTGGATCCACTAGTTAATTGTACGGCATTTTTAAATTTACAGTGATCCACCATGGGCCTGCAACTTAAACTCAACTAGGACCCACTGAGTGGGTGTGGATAAACTCTGTGGATACACACACTCACTCACTTATAGAATGTCAAGTGTTACAAGCCATTGTGTACGATAAGAATAAGAAGTAAGTGTAGCCTATCCACCCAGACTCATTTGATTGTAGATCATATTAATCTCTAGAATTAATATTGAATTCATTGGTGGTCGAATGTGTGGAGTGGAGGAAAATAACAACACATTTATAGAAAGCAATTAAGGAGACACGTGTTAGAACAAAAACAAACAACAGAATGGCTTACAAAATATTGACGCCATTTCGAAGCCTATCGATGAACGGAAGTCATTGTAAAACTGCCTTAATGGTAGCTATTGTTACATTCAATACCCCGAAGAGAGAGGAATTGCCAAATAATTTTGCATAATAGGCACTTTTGAGTACGCTGCAGACTTGCAACTTTTTGCTTGTCGATCTCAATTTAACACTAGCAAGTGTCATACTAATAGTTTAGCTCTTTTAGGGCTGTTTTCGCTCAGCTTCTTTATTAGGGCCATTGTGCGTGTAGGTCTCACACTAACAAAACTAGTTCTATTATGGCTCGATAAATGGCGCAATATCGTACCGGATTCAAAAATCTAAGCGCCAGTATCGAAGGCATTGAAAATGTAATGTAGTAATAAAGCATACGATCAAATTTGACAAATATGTCAAAATCGACGAATTTTAACCAAAGAATCGGTCAGACCGTTATGAATCAAGCAATTCGGAAATAGTTTCGAAAAGAAAGCGAATCTAGTAAAGCGTGAACTAGTTAAATACATCCACATTATTCCCGATCCCATGGGAATTCGTATCAGGATAAAAAGTTGTCTATTTTTCATCCTAGTTTCTATGTATCCTCATACCATTTGTTTAATCAAAATTGGTCCATTCGTTTCAAAGATTACATAAATAGATACCTAACACATATTTGAACATTGAATTTAAAATATTAATTTAATTATTATTTACTGAACTTAGACCACACTGATGGAAATTATACAAACCTATGGTGTTAACAATCGGCCAACTATTTATCGTTAGTGTGCAATGTATTCGACAAAATAGACCCTGCTGTCGGACAACGCTATCTGTAAACGTTTCTCTTCTCGTTTTCCCTTTTCTTTTTCTTATTTTTTTCTTTTAGGAATTTAAACTTTTAAAAAGTTATTAGAAGTTAGAATTAGATTACTTTCGTTATCTATTGTATCATCTGTCTAATATTTTTCTCTTCTCTTGTAAAGAAAAGCCTTTGTTGGTGAAAAATGTAGAGTTTTCAAGGGTATATTTTGTATTTACTATTTTTTTACTAATCTGACTTAGACATCTGTCATTTCATTTTTGTAAGTCTTCGAGTTTCTGCCGGAGGACTTTTTAATTTATAATTCTTGGAAGCCGCTTTTTAATACTACTAAATTAGATATTTGGCTAATCACATACAGCTAAACGATTTTAAAGTCTTTCTAAGATTTTAGCGACTTGAACTCACAATAAAACTAACTAACTTTTTGTAAGACAATGTCACACTAGTCTACCTTTTTACTGCAAAATTTTCGAAACGTCTAGTTTTAATTAAAAACGCTTATATCCGTTAAAAGATAGATTACATTCTTTATTGTACCAAATTATAACATCAATGTATAATGTATAAACTAAACAATATGGCACAATGGGTGACCCTATCGTTAGAAACGATCTCTTCCAGGCAAACTTAGCATAGACAAGAATAATTAAAAAATGTAGATATTTTTTGGGAGTCATTAAAAAATCTGGTCCGAATATTTTATAACTAAATTTAAATCTACGAAATATAAAGCTCTATATAGGTATTAGGTACCTACAATGTAAAACTAATTTAATCCACACTGAATATTTGAACAGGGTTAAAACGTATTCACACGGGTGGTTTACAATTCAACACTTACCTGCCTCTACGTTTTGACCATTGTACACTCAACTTAATGAATTTCATGACATTTTGAGAGTTGATTTTATGAAATCCAACAAATCTATGGGCGGCTTGCATGAGATGGCTAATTTACCTAAGTACATTTAATAATCTAAAATTCAATTATATTTCAATAACATTGATATTATCTAATAAGTTTGACATTTCCGTCGTCGGCTAGGTAATAATGTTTAAGTTAATGAAGCCTATAGAATATGCAAACGTTTGGTTGACTATTTTTTCCCGTCACAACTCTTGGGCAGGCAGGTAAATCCATAGGTCATTTGCACTGGTCTGGTTAGTGAATCAAAGTTAAGTTAAAATAAAGATAATGTATTTCATTGGTACGGAATTTCTCTATTGACCAAACCAGTGAAAAGTCTAAAAACAAAAACTGATTTTTTTAGGCAAACCATTTTAAATAGGTATAAAACAAAGTCGCTTTTTCTGTCCCTATTTCCCTTTGTATGCTTAGATCTTTAAAACTACGCAACGGATTTTGATGCGGTTTTTTTAATAGATAGAGTAATTCAAGAGGAAGGTTTATTTGTATAATACATGCGTAATACAGCCGTGCGAAGCTAGAGCGGGTCGCTAGTTTGATATAAAATACTTTTTATCCATTAAACAAATCAATGTAGGTCGTTCATAAAGGGATCCCGTACTACTACCGTAACTTCTATTATAGTTGCACAATATAACATACTTTGAACCAACTACGTATTAACAAATACTTTGAATGCCTCCCCGTTGTAGTCGACCATTCAAACAGCTTCACATCCTTGTCTATCTGACATCCCAAGCCCAAGTGGAGTTACTCTGCCCTGGATGGTTTCCAACCACAAATCGCGGAATTTATTTGCCTTCTGCCGAGGCTGGTGCATCTACGTGGATGGTATACAAAATGCATCGATTCCTGGATTCATAGAATATGGAAGTGGAATACGAATTGTAAATATTTTTTGGTTTTATATATTTCTATATTTCACCCGCATAAGTCTAGATCCCTTGAATTATCCAAATAAAAAGTAGCCTAAATATAGCCTTCCTCGAAAAATGACCTATTCAACACAAAAAGATTTTTTCAATTCGAACCTACTAGTTCCTGAGATTAGCGCGTTGAAACAAACAAAAAAACAAACTCTTCAGCTTTATAATCTTTCTTCTAGGTAATAAATAAAATTCTCGTGTCACCAGTGTTAGTTACCATACTCCTCCGAAACGGCTTGACCGATATTTATGAAATCTTATATGAAGTATTAGAATAGATTTATAAAATTCTTGTATCGCGGTGTTGGTTACCAATCTCCACCCAAACAAAATGTTTTGTGTATATTCGTTAGGTCTGAGAATCAAACAACATGTAGGTAGGTTTTTTTTTCAGGGTTCAACCCCTTTCAGATTAAATCCTATTTAACCTCTTATATCGCCGTGTAACAGAACTGTAACAAACCATAAAAACCCTTACCAATTCTCAAATTAAAATTTTATTCCATTTTAAATCAATGCCTCACGATGGTTAAAGACCGAGCTAACCATTTAGTTTACTTTATAAAAGCTAGATGGCGGTAGTTGTCTCAAAATTAGCAAGCATTTTACTTTTCGTCGAATTGAAAGATTTGTAGGTCAAGTTTACGAAAGTCGATAAAAATTGAAAAACTGCATAAACTACCCATCTGGGCTGTAAATATGGTAGGTAAATCTATGATTTATACTTGTTATTTTTGGTAATGCAGCACATTTAGTAAATATTTACAAAATATTCAAATTATTGTTTGTGACATTTCTGTTACATTGCAGAAAAACATTCCTTTATCAGAGTATAATGTCCTATGTTTGACTTTTTGCTGAATGACTTTATAAAATCTTAGGGATGAAGTTATTGAGCAGTATCTTTTCGACTACGAAGCCAGCGAGGATGAACTTAATGGTGACGACAACCGTGGTGCAGATGCTGATTTAATTTCGGAATTGGAGAACCTTTTTGTAGGTGCAGCTGCTGAAGAGTTTGAGTGACTGGATATTCATAATATTATGGAGAACCTGTAGCTTTACGATGGCAATTCTGAAGATCCAGTTACCACTACACTTTTATGGGAGCTAGGCCCATAAGCACACCATCAGACTTTGCATACATTGAATGTACGCTAGAGAAAAAAATCATCGAGCACTAAACGAATTAGAGCTTCATTTTATGGAAGATCAGACCTTGCCACTAGAGTTTTAGAACTTGATAATCCGATGCAATTATTTCTCAATTGTTTTCAAAAGCATTTATTGGAGATATAACCCACCAAACGTATCTCTAAATTGCACAGAAAGACCCTAGGATTGTGTTTTGTATCTCAGAGACTGCTGTTCAGGAATTAATTGGGCTGGCATAGATTATGTCATCAGTGCACCATCCAAGAGTTCCCAGACTTTCGTGAAGACATTGCTTCTGAGTCATGCAAGTTGAGGACTAAAGCCAATCCGCCACGGAGCGGTAGCGAAACATTGAATCGAAAGGAAATTCAGGCTAAAAAGCGTAAAGATCCAGCCTAATATGTACCTCCAGCTGTTAGACAGAACCAAATTGGGCACTGGCCTATATAGATAAATAAATAAATATTACAGAACTTGCACACATAATCTTATAACCCCAAACTTAGCCATTAGGCTTGTGTTATGGTGGCCATACAACGGATGGAATACACAAATGCTTTTTTTTTGTAAATACATACTTTATACACACAGAAACATACAGAAACACCCAGAACTCATCAAGTATTTGTGTGCAGAAGCAAATATATACACACAATACTTATCCAAAGGCGGGATTCGAACCCTAGACCTTCTGCATCGTAGGCATCTGGTGTTCGCCCAATGTATCACAGAAGTCGTCACCACGACCATCTTGGAACTTATAAAAAGTGTGGCGTAGCATCATGCTAAAGCAACCAAAATATTTTTTTCAAAGGATTTCATATGTCCTAGAGGAATCGATTGAATCAATGTAACAATTCTGTCACACTCCCTTTTTCTTATTTTTGTAGCTTAAATAATCACTTTTTCAAAAAATTAAAAAATACGTGTTTTTTTTTTGTAAAAACCTTCTTAAAAACCATATTTTTATAAAAATAAAATGTTGCGATATAAAGGGTTAAGATAAATCGGAGTTAGCGCCCACAAGACTGGTTGTACCAGTTATACCAACTACTCTAGTTGTTTGCCTGATCAAATTACTTTTGCTCATTTACTATTGTGTGTGACTAATATTTATTTAACTTAAATTGCAAAGAATTATATTAGTAAATAGTATATAATAATAAACCTCTATGACTATTTAATACTTAAATACCATGATAAATATACTTAAAAAACTTCAACGAAGCGTAAAATTACACCTGAATTATTAATTAAAACTAAATGCTTAGACAGAATTTCAGAGTACCTGCTCTGTATAGTTATTAAGAACTTAAGGTATTTCGTACCGAGTGGCCGCGAAATTTAAAGTAAAATGCCGAGTTACAAATCGAATTGATAGGTACATATTTTGGATCATGCGCTTAAAGGACACAATTCACTGACCATTTAAATCTTTATCAGGCTTAAAAGCTATCCTAAATTTAAACACATTATAATTAAAAAAAATAAACAACACTTTAATTTGAATTTGAGGTAGTATCAAAGCCAAATGAGGAATTGGGTAGTTAAAATTTAATATTATACCTATTTTTAAAGAGCGATTTACAAATAATGTTAGGATTTTATTTCTAACTTGGTAACTAGTTTTTAGTAAAACAATAAAATTAAACTTTGAATTTTACGCACCGCTACTTTGACATCACTTTAACATAGATCATAAAATAAAACAACCGGCTTGATTAGTAATAAAGTTTAAAGTTTAAATTAATTAAATGAAACTCGTGAAAATTACCAATTAATTTGTTAAGTGAAGGATGTCGCTTTAAGTGTAACTTTATATATTAGTTGTTTCATTTGATTAATAAAAAATATATTTACGCGACGAATTCTTCCTTTTTACTCGACTGCGCAACGCAAAGGAGTGATAATGTTTTGAAGTCGGTTAAAACATGGTAATTAGGCTTACTAAAAAAGGTTTCTTTCCAAAAGCCTTGATAGATGGCAGCAGCATCTTTGCATTATGTAAGGTAAAAAAACTGAAAGATGTCAGGACCAACAAAAATCGACGAAGGTTGTAAAGATAAATCTCTATGGGCTTATTTAGCAGTCTTTAGCTTTCCCAAAGAGGTTAATAAAAAATATACAGGGTTATAAATTGGAAATTATACTAGTAAGCCGTTGAGGGCTACTTCTGTGCACCTAAACGAGCAAGTTTTGTTCTACGACTTTTGGAAATTCGAAATTTTATTCGAAAATTTTGAGGTTAGGTTTACCTGAAAATCAGCTGTTCCTTACACGGAGAGGTCGTTAACCTTAAAATTTACTCATTTTGTAAGTTTCATCTACTGTTCTTAGTCTGAATTACTTTTGTTTTAAAAATTTGCTGTTTTTTTCGAATTCACATAACCTCAAAATTTTCATTTTTTTTTTCGAATTTAAAAAAAGTCGTAGAACAAAAGTTGTTTGTTTAGGTGCACAGAAGTAGCCCTCAACGGCTTGCTAGTATAATTTTCAATAACCCTATATAATAATATCATTATCTTGACCATGGCTAAATCAATTACATACCAATCAATATATATTTTTCCTGCACTATATTTAATCTAGACTTAGTTCATAAACAAATAAATCAGGAGGAAACACAATAACAGATTCGCTTCATTTATGTATGGCAAATACTTTGTCTTAGAGTCTAAGTTGATGTATCGTCATTTAATGCTTTAATTCGTCAAATGAAATTCGTTTTTGAAAAAATGAAAAAGGTTTTAAAACAATTACTTACTAGCTAGTTTTTAAACCGTCAACTCTAGATAAGTTTTGATTATAAATATGTCGCTTTCAGTAAAACTTTATATCAGTAAGGGTGGAGGGAGTGAGGCTGTATTTTACTTCGCTCAGTTATGGCGTTGCAATTCAAGTATTGAGCAATAAATAAAGTTCTCGAGTACTTTTATTGAACCGGCAGTTTGTCCGACTGAGAGATTGTATAAGGAACCTTTTGAATCGTTAATGGATTTTCGAAAAATAGTTTCCCTTCGATTCATAACTATCTAGTTACGCCCAGCGGTTCCATCTGAGACTTAAAAAATCTTTGATTACTATGTAAAAATACGAGGAAGCCCGACCCCTGATTAACCGGGATAAGAGAAAGAAGAAGAAGACTCCAAACATACCTACTGATTTAACTGACACATTCTTGGAGTCTTCAAATGAATAACTACCTTCTAGGCGAGCATGCTATATCCTCGACCTCATCTTCGCTTTCCACCAGCAGGGCTAGTATGGCCGAAGACATTTTATCCACAGGGAAAGGACAAAAAAAAAGTCTTTCAATCTATCAGTTTTGTCCACCCCCCAAGCATGGCCGCAAGCAAGGGTGTATATACTCTCCACGGTAGATAAAACGGGGGAAACGTTTATCCCCGTAATTATTACCATTGTAAGAAAGCCACAGAGTACATAGAATGTCGTCGTAAATCAACCTAATTAATTCGTTTTTTTTAATACATCCGTGCTTGTCATTCTTGTCAATGACATTTGTTTGACTTAATTTTACTTATTGTCTTCCTTAGGTCTCCATGCTATAGGTGAGGAATAGATGTCCACATGTTATGTCAAATGGGGATATACTTATCCTTTCCCCTTTTGCCGTGCTTTGGCAGGTGAATAAAATAATTTACGCCCTTGATAAAGGACAAAACGGGTGGACATAATTTTTATCCTCGGCCCATGCTTGCCCTGCCTGCAGGTGAGACACAATTAAAGACAAGCCTAGTTTGTGTAAAAAACACAGTCTAAACTGAAACCAAGCAGCTTTGCCGCACGACCGGAAAATGTACTGTCAATCGCTCTATGTTCAGAGCTTCAATATACTCAAAGCCTTAATTCAAAGCTCTCAACACTCTGAATGAAGGCGAGTAAAAGCAGAGAATTCTTAACAAAAGCATAGACGGCTGCACCACCGAGTAGTACAATGCCCCAACCACCAAGTTTCCGTCAAAGATTACCAGTAAAACGTAGATTTCAATGTTTCTTTCCTCACCAAGTCCAATGAACATAGGAAAACTTTCTTTGGAAAGTAGTGTTGGTAATTTTACACATTTCACTGAGGTTCAATATACCTACGGGAAAGTAAGGGTGCTTGTTGAATGTAGTTTCTTTTGTTTCTGATGATATTATTAAATTTTATCTTTTTGGTGGTCTAATTAGACTCTGTTCCACTAGTTGGACCAGGGGATTTTGAAAAGGCCCACCATATAAATAGTTGAACCGCGATCTCTATTTAGAGGTCTAAAATTAGTTTCAAATTTAAAAAAAAGTTAACATTTTCTAGTACTAAAATAAAAAATAAGTTATTATTTTATTTGTTACGCTACTTAGTCTTTTTTGTTTCAATTTAAATCGTCATTGATCAAATAAAGTGCCCCTGGTCGCACCCACTGCAAAGGAACCTCTCTGTATGGTTACGGCTAAATTTTGCACCAAGAATGATCTGTAGTGTTACTCAGACCCTTGGTCACTCAGACAGCGATCTCAAACCCCCACAAAACAACGGCTTCCAAAGTCTTACTTCCCGCCGTTTCTAGTATTAACTAGTTTGCTCACAACGCGGTAGAAAGCTAGTTAAATAGGTATGTATTTTATTTGGAATTGGAAGCAAATATGCTAAGTATAAAATAAATCAACACTCTCAGCGGATGATATCTAGAGGGAAAAGCTTGAACTTTATAAAAACGTAAAATATTACCGACACGGATTGCGAACGCGTGACACAGCAATAAATGTTCATAAAAATACCTCCGAACAAAATAATTGGTAGCTCCACATCGCAAACATGCCATGATCTCGTTATTTTTTATAATTGTAAAACAATCGGACCAGAAACCGATCGAGATAATCCAACCGATTGTTTAAACCGAAATTTAATAGCTGAGTTACTCATATTTCGCTGTAGATGACAAGATGAAGAAAAAGTTTTTTTCATGTTAATCTATCAGGTCCCACTTTTGGGCAAAAGCCTTATTAACATAATCAACACGTTTGCATAAAAAATCAGGTAGCCATAATCATAATCACACAATCGTAAGTTTCATGTAAAAGTCTTGTGCGTGTTACAGGAGTGCTTGTATTCTATAGTAAGTAGCTACAAAACCTAATATAGAAAAGCAAAGACACAGTGACATAAAAACTGGTATTAAATATTTTTCTAAACAAAAACTGTGAGAGGTTATATACGTAAAAAGATTATATTAGCAAAATCTGCTAAAAATTATGACGTAGTTATCAAGCTACATTCATTATGGTTTACACAGTAATCACTACTCTTTTAACTGATTTTAGGAATGTTTAAACGTTAAAAATTTTGACAGCATAAACGGCACACCCCGCGCTGATCAGTGTCTTCCTGTTTTCATCTGTAGTGAAACATAGTAACTCAGTTAATTTAATCGATTACATCGCTTGTGCTATTATATGTACGTATAATATAGATAGGTACTATATAGATAAAAGCTCGCTGATTACAGAATTGTAAATTGGAATGTTCAAATAAAGAACATGGGCAGTTTTCCATACATGGTTTTCTTTTATATAAAACTTTGGCGTCTTGATGTAAAAAAAATACTAAAACAATCTACACAAGTCCTAGAATACATATTATAACAACCAAAATTCTCCATAGGAACCGCCGTTAAAAAGATAATAAAAAAACAAAATCGCAATGAAACACAAACAACCTCAGCAAACAACACGCTCGGCGGCGCGGCGCCGGAGTCGCATGTCATTCGTCCGTCACTTGAGTTTAGTGTTGCCATAATTTCAATTTATTTTCTACTGCTAAAATATCTTAGTTCATTATTTTGTTGTTTATTTTGTATGTTCATTATCTTTGATTCATTATAATTAGTTATTATAAGTACCTACATAATGCACAATAATTAAAAATATAAATACATATCCATAGAGAAAAAAATGTGTTATTTAATATTTATAACTTCTAAAATAGAAGTAATGCTCTAGTACTGGTATTACCGAAATGCAAATTGAGTAGAACGGAAGTACCAAGTAATCGTGTTTATACTAATCAATATGATTTTATAAACGGTGGTTATATAGAATAAATAATTAGCGCCAAAAAACATTATATAATAAATTAAACACCATGGTTGTACTCAAATTTTACGACGCCAAAACTTTTGAGACAATAATTCGCCCTTGTTCTTTCAGTTTATAAATGTCTGTGTGCTATATAATAAATCTAACGGGAAAAAATTAAGTACTTATATCGAGGTGGAAAAAACACGTGAAATGTATGTCTTTCATAATAAAAACTGCCAAGGATTCATATTATATTCCCTTAATAAGTTTAATCAATATAGCTCCAGGGTTCGAGTCACATATTTATAATATTATCAAATGTTCTGAATTTCAGCACATTACTGAATTTTAATTATAATATTCAAAACTCTTCAAGAGGGCAGACGTCTTCGAGATAGACCCAAAAAACGATGGCGCGGATGATCAGAAGGCCAATTCTCGTAAATAACATTGTTCAAATTACATTTCAATATCATTTCGATTGCATTTCGATCACAAATAACGCCCTCAAAGTAGCTCAAAATACCCTCAAAGTTAGCTTTTTGTAAAAAAAAAAACTGACTTTGAAGGTATCTTTTGCAATCGAAATGCAATCGGAATGATATTGAAATGTAATTTAAACAATATTATTTACGAGAATTGGCCTTCTAAATGTATTTGACGCAGTGTGGCCAAAATCAGTTGGAGATCGGAACAGATGGAGAGAAATGGGGAAGGCCTTTGCCCAGTAGTGAGACTCAAAAGGCTAGATAAACACCAAAAGACAAAAACCCAAAAAATAATTTTATGAATATAAGCCACAGGTCCACCAGAATTCGAAACATCATTATGATTGTACCCTTATAGCGTTGGGTTTGATAAAGTTGTCTAACCGTACATCCCACAACTTTGTTCAAAAGGTGACATATGCACCTTAATACTCGTTAACAAAGACTTTTAATATACTTTTACAAGAAATAGACCGGTCGTTAAATTCACAAACAAAACATGCAGACTGAAAAGCAAGTTGTTGTATAAACGAAGTAGAGGGAGATATACAGGAAGAACATTAATTAAGGTCTCTCATAGTCTGATCAGTAACTACCTACCAAGAAAAAAAAGTGTTTAAACTGAGCAACACGAACGAATTTTCTGTACATCTGTGTGTGTATATATATTTTGTATTCTCACTCGTACAAAATCGCTCATTTAAGTGACGTATGTGTTCTTCGCAGAGGTATCAACTTTGTGCAAAAAATAACAACAATATCAAACTTTTCAAATAAAAAATGTCCTAGTAAATAGATAGTTAAATACTTTATTCACAACAAAAACCAAACACAGACAAAAAATGATTATATAATAAAATATTAAACAGGAAACAGATTTATTTATTTGCTTATACAGTACAGCATACAGCTGATTTTATAAAATAAATAATGTCCTTGTAACTCAATAACTCGAATATAGAATAAATGATCCAAGATTGGCATAAGCATTATAACCTAAGGGCGTATGTCCTCTAATGGCATCTCTATTAATTGTAATATCAATCTCTTTGCTCGTAGCACAACGTTATTGCGGTTTCCATTTCTATATTGCTTCTATTATTGTTTTCATATTATATGACTTTAGCTACGCCTTGCCACTGAATGCTAGAGTCTCGATCAAGTTGGATAAAAACCAACCATTGTGTTTTTCTTGGGATTCCAAACTATCTATTTTAAACCTATAAATGTGCTTAGCGGAACTTATTGAATAAGATATTGCTAAAATGACTCTATTTTAATAAAAAGATTTAATCGCGTTAATTTATAACAATAGTTTTCAACCGTGTCGAGGGAGGTGTTTAACTTTCTGAATTTTTTTCTTAGCCTCAAAAAAAGCTATCTGTGTGGCAAACTGTACGTACACAGCTGTAGGTACGTTGATATAATGGTAATTCATTCATCCGGACTTTTTTATATGTATTTATTGGAGTTCAGTGTATAATAAGCTCTTGAAAAAAACGTAAAAAAATCTTTTGTGGTGTTTTTAAAATTTGCAAGGGGATGATAGACATGGAGCTAAAACACTAAACTGTATCCCTCGATTTTGTTATCAATCGATTTTTTGAATTGCATATGGAAGCAGTTTTAAATACATATTCACGTCAAAATAAACGCAAAAAATTCGTTTAAATAATTTTATTCAATAAACTTATGAAAATATTTAACTGATATCATAAAATAGGAAAAACGATACATTTTATGAAAGAGACATTCTTAGAACAAGATCGGTAGTGCAGCTAAGCCACAAATAATTGTCATACATACGATATTTATTGTTTTATTTATAAACTAGCTACGTCTCGTGACATTACCCGTAATAGTCACGTTCTCGTAGAAAAATCGGAATGAAAAGTTTTTAATTAGTGGATTTTAATGGGCAGTATACTAATACCATCCAAGAAATATTTTTCTGAATTTGCGACCACGATCTTACCTCCTTTATTTTAAGTCAAGAATCAGTATAAAAAAAATACGCGATTATGACCCGGGATAATCTATACATATAATAAATAATTACTATGAATACAAATCGTGTGAGTTTAAAAAGTTTAATAAGCAGTATTCTTAATTTAAGACTATACCCGGCTAGGTGGAGTACAGTAACGCAAAGGAGTGGTTATGTGTTTATCAGTCTATGTATGTATATGTATGTATCTTTGAACCAATATGGCTCTCTTGAGCCCAAAGGGGGGATACGCTGGTAGGGATTAGGACACTAGGCCAAACGCGTGGGCCAATTTTGATGATTCTTACGTTAATCGATTCGTCCTAACCTTGCGAGTGTCATTTTCTGTGTAGATTTTGCATAGGATAATAAACAAACCGAAAGACAGACATACAAACGTTTGTATTTATATTATTAAGTAAGAATAGGATACGTAGAGCATTTCCTTTTGTCGTCTGTAGAAAAATTGTTGGTGTATTTCAGGTTTTGGAGTTGGCAGTTTTATGTAAACGGAACTGAGATAGCATGTTATTTATAGTTATTACAGTTTTGGAGTGTTCGGTAAATGCATTTAAGTTCTCTATTGAACTGGTTTGTAAAGAAAACTAGATAAAGATGTTGAAGGTTTTACTTTCAAGCAAGACTTTGGACTTTATGGACGAATACAAGAATTTGACTCATTAATAAAATTCGACTAAGGAGAAACGTTTTAAAAAATAGTTATTTAAATAAAATAAATATTGCAGGACATTACACACATCGCCATCTAGCCCCAAATAAAGTAACTAGACTTATGTTATGGGTGCTAGACAACGGATATACTACCTTTATGCTTTTTTTTTTGTAAATATATACTTATAATACATGGAAACCACCAGACCACAGACAAATATCTAAACATAAATACTTGTCTGAGGCGTGAATCGAATCCGCAACTCTGTTTAGCAGTCTGGCATGGTGACCATTGTGCCAACTGGGTCGTCAAATATTTATATTACTGAGTAATAGATGACTAACTTATAGACTAAAAAGATTTGCTATCAATACCAAAAAACTATTTCGTGGGTTTTTGCCACATTGCCCTAGGCAAGGATCTAGTTTACTATCTTGTTATTTTAAGCAAGGTGGCATACGATCACGGCTATCTACGAAAAGGCATTGAGAGCAAAATATTTTAAATAAACTGGTCAAAACTTGTCGGGCCACGCACTATGTAGGGTTCCGTATTTGACCGTCGCAATATTAAAATATAGAAAGGACTATTTTTAGATTATTATATGAGTTAGTCGTCTACCTATTTAAGCCAACTTAGCCGTGATAGTTTTTTATTTCAATTCGTTATACATAGGTACTACTCTATCTAAAACAACCATTCACCTGTAAGAAACCACTTAGCTCTGGTTTCTGAGCAAAGCCCCGGACGGGCGAATGAACGGACGGACATGCCAAAACTAATGGTTCCTTTTTAAGACTATGGAATCCTAAAAATGTGTGTAAAGTAAATTTATGTCCATAGATAGAATAGGTCCCATGAAGTCCCCTCCTTATACAATTAAAACCTTATTGCGTTTTTCAGAGACGTTTTTAAAGTAACTAGGTATATAAATAGAAATAGAAAAACATATTTTGTTTGAACACACAACAAAAAATATTTAGAACAGTTTAGAGTTGTTGACAAAACAAACATAAAAACATTGACACAGAGCTTAAGAGCAAAAGTATAAGATAAAAAGACAAAAAATTATTAGAGGCAATTGTCATTCAGCTATCATTTTGTTATTTAGCTACAGTGTGTGGGTAGGAGGCTATTTAAAACCCTTAATAAAACATAACCTCATTTCGACACTTTTTCCTGTAAATTTAAATATATTGCTACCGCAGAACCCGGCACATGTTTTAATCAAATTCAAGAAGAACATTTCGAGCCACCATCCGAACCTTTTAGGCAACATTTTCATCACTAAAATTAAACTTCGACCCTCATCCGTCCGTGAAATACCTCATATTGGAAAAAGAGGGATATAATAGATGCGCCGGGGGGGCTTCACAATAAATTGCGTCCGAACTGGTCCGGGTAATTGGCAGGTGACCGGGCCGATTATTCAATCTGGGCATTGATGAATTTAACAGTGCGAGCTTCAGGTTTACGTAGTGTGCCTATCTGTTGTGGTTGATATTCGAATATTTCATTGCTTCAAACCGATAATAAAGTAAAGAATATACTCAAACTCAAAGTCTAAGTCAATTTTTAAGCTATTGCATAGATTTTATCGCGGGCCTTGGGGGGAGAATCAAGAAATTCCGTAACGAAAAATAAAACCTAAGTTATCCGATTATTAACGGACGAGTATTGACGGACGACAAATGTCGGACGATTTTATATATATATATATATATATATAAAATATATATATATAAAATATATATATATAAAATATATATATATTTATTTTTATATAAATATATATTTTTTTATTATTTTATAAGAACATTTACTAAGACAAGAAATTATTCTCGATATAGCAATAGCTTTACCGCGGCAGTCCCCGAGTGCCACACGTTTTTTTTATTAATTTGGATGCTACACAGATCAAATAGAAACGTCTTAAAAACTAAGTAAAGATGTGTGCCTTCGGAACGCGCCCACCAATGAGAAGAAGGCACAAGAAACTCATGGGGTTTTTTTTCCTTATTTCTTAAGTTGAAATTATGAATATCGCTATTTTTGCGAAAAATATCTGGATTTTTGTGAACGTAACTGTTACCTACATATGCCTATTTGTTTTTAATGTTACTTATATACATATAACTAATACACAATGTTCTTTGATAAGTCCCTTTTTAACAAAATACGGTAACATTTTTACAGAAATTCTGAAATCAAGTAGCGTTTCGCGGTTATTGGCACACGTCAGGAAACGTAGGACGCCATTCGCTGAAACTTCCGGTTGCCAACTTATTTGGTGCGTAATGTACTTAGGGCGGTACGTCGGCTTTATTTTATACTACCAGTGTCCCACAGTTTCATCCACGTAGATTCTGATTTTTAAATTGATGAACACCGGCAGCACTCACAAAAAAATGTGACGTCATGGTAACCATAGCAACGATAATACGTTGCTATGGTTACCATATCAATAAATCACGTTGCTATGATTACCATCAATGTTTTCTTATGACATTGTCACGTAAAATAATCATTCGTAAACCGGCTTAACAGACCATTTTTTTTAAATAATTATTAATTAGCGTTAATCACTATCTTACGCGATGGCAGGTGACGATGCAGTCTAAGATAATCTTCAGAAAGTCAACAGTGGGAGATGACAAAATACATGATAACAATAATTAATGATAAACATATCTCATATAATTATATTTATTAAATTATAGATGGATAGATGGATACTATCAGAACATGACATTCGATTGAAACATAATCTGATTCTATCTGATTCAAACGTACCTACATACTGAGTTGATATCACGATAGGCGAACGCAGACTATGGACTTGTAATCTGTTGACTGTTGATCGTTTTTTTTTATAATAAACTAGCGACCCGCCCCGGCTTCGCACGGCTATATTATGCATGTATTATACATTAAACATTCCTCTTGAATCACTCTATCTATTAAAAAAATTCGCATCAAAATCCGTAGTTTTAAAGATTTAAGCATACATAGTGATATAGGGACAGAGAAAGCGACTTTGTTTTATACTATATAGTGATTGGTCAGCGTTTGACTACCTACTATCTCACACCATGATAAAAGTGACGATGCGGTTTAAAATACAGCACACCTAGAAAATGTCTATACGTTCGTGACTCAAATACCCCCCAAATAAATTGAGGCCTTTGAGGAACGCGAGTGAAGGTGCGAAGACGGTAGTGGATCAAAAACTTCGTCGAGCGTTCAATCGTTAGTATATAAAATTTGTAATTCAATTGTGGTCATTCACAAAAGCTACAAGACGTTTGACGTACCTATCTACTACAGAACAGTTTGTAACCTTGACCTTTGTGAGCTTAATCACAAAAAAATTAGAACTCCATGAGTTCTTCTCATTGGTGGACGCGTTCCCAAGAAACAAAACCTAACTTAGTTTTTAAGATGCTTCAATTTTATTTCACGCGAATAATTCAAACTGAATAAAGTCAATCTTAAATTAAAAATTACTAACTAAAATTATAAATATCCTAAACATCCTTACGAGGCATCAGCCGAAGGCTGGTATCATTACTCCCCAAAACATGGCTAAACTGACCCTCTGAGCGGTCACAAGAAGATAAAGAAATTTTGATTTTGACTTTGACTTTACACATAGGTACTTATTTTTTACGGATACAGCCAACGTAAGCAATCGGCCGACCGTGTATCTAAAGTTTACTTTCGCCCTAATGGTAGAGTATGCATATCTAGATATATATACGTACTCTGTGATCTTAGCAATCTAGCACGGCATTACCGAAGGCCTCGGAAGACGGATAATTTGCAGGGGAAATTACATCAATTTAGATGCTCACTTGCCTCTCACTTATTGGGTGTTGTAATTGGTTAGGTGTTATCTATATTAATGAGGTTTATGGTTTAGCTGAACCAATATAAATAAATAAAATAAATAAATAAATATTTCAGGACATATTACACATCGCCATCCAGCCCCAAGCTAAGCAACTTAATGCTTGTGTTATGGGTGCCAGATAACGGATAAACTACTTATATACTTTTTTTTTTTTGTAAATATATACATATTATACATATTGGAAACACCCAGAACCAGAAACAAGAATTTATGGTCAGCATAAATACTTGTTCCCGGCGGGAATCGAACCCGCAAACTTCTGCGTCGCAGTCGGATGTTCGCCCGACGCGCCACAGAGGTCGTCGAATATATTATGGCCAGGACTATTTTTGTCTCTCATTTGCGTGATTTTTGGATATGTTAAAGATGAACGAAGAGAAGGAGTACTTTGGGGTCGATATCAACCCCCTAGGTATGACGAAGTAAGTTCCCGAAATTTTGGACGTTTCAACCTCAGCTCACTTTTGCAAAAAATACACGAAACCTTTGATTTTTTTATCATAAGAACCTAAGTAGGTACACTAAAACAAAAGTTTTTTTTCGAAATAGTTTCGAAATAAAATACCCTTACGAGACTGATATCTTTTGTCAAAGCGCTAGAATGTCAATAATATATCGGATTTCTCTCTTTCTCTTTGAGATGCTGTTTTATCTTTTGTGCATTATGACACTGGAACATTTAGACCTCGATGCATTTTGTCACATTGATATTTTGTCTGTTAAACTTATAACACTTGCTTATTGATATACCTACATCAAGACATTTGTACATTTTACTTACGTCCCTTTGAGAAGAGGTCTACTTATTAAATTAATAATATTTGGTTTAACTTTACTTTTTTAACAAAAATATAGTATGAGTTAATACGTCTGATTCACAGTCAAACAAAAACCAAAAAGTAAGTAACGAAGCGTACGGCCCGCCCGCTACCGACAAAAAAACTATCTCCCAACTTTTTTACCATCTGACTAATATGAATTTTTTGTGAGTGTGTATGTTATTATAATAATTTACCTAATACTGCATTATATTTGTCATATCTTTACCTACGCTTAAAACTACTAAACCGGTTGATATTAACAGTTCTTTAAATAATTACAATAGATGTATGTTTATTTGTTTATTTATATAAGAAATGGGGTGCCAAAAGGCATCAAAACCATATAGATGAGATTCCTACTCAAGTTTCAATAACCATAGCTCGATGTTCAATGCCTCGATGTTTTTACCTCGACGGTACGCTAGAACACAGTTTACCTTCAATGTCAATGATGCGCGGGTTAAACGGCGGGGCGAACCTTGTTAAAATAAATATGCGAACCCCAAACCACGAACAAAAAAAAAATCATATTACTGTTGTCACAGAGAACTTGCATAGACAAGAACCATCTGCACAAAGAATGTTTCGCAGTGATTTGGGATTAGAATTTAAATTGGCCGATTCTTGATACCTAGTGTATAAAATACCTTAAGGTATAAAATAATACCTTTAACAAAAATATTTGCACCAGTGTCATTTTTCAGGGAGGAAACAGTCGACTACGTTTGTATGGAGAGAGCGCCCGGTATCCTTTCCTCTTAACGATCCCTTGCTTTTTTGTACTTTGTTGTAGTTAGGTGTTAATTACCTTTTATATTGGGGCACGGTAATACCAAAGTCAAGAAATCATGGCCGTACCTACCGACCAACCATTAACCCTTAATATTTGGCTTCTGCATTCTCATTCGTACAGCAAGTAAATTAAATCAGCTTCAATGCAGAATGTTGAGCAAAATATGTAACAAACTGACTGTCCCGGCAAACGTTATTTTGTTTCTCAGACCTAACGAATAAACACAAAAAATATCATACAAATCGGTTCAGCCGTTAAGGTGGAGTTTGGCAAGTAACACCGCAACACTAGAATTTCATGTATGTATGCTTAGATCTTTAAAACTACGCAACGGATTTTGATTCGGTTTTTTTAAATAGATAGAGTGATTCATGAGGAAGTTTTATATGTATAATACATGCATAATATAGCCAAGCGAAGCCGGGGCGGGTCGCTAGTATATAATATAATGATGATCAAAACGCAAAAAACTTAAAACGCACAACGGTCAAAGCAGAATAAATCTAAATATAAGCACAATTAATGTTTTCTATAAGCAAGCACCTCACTGTCAGTAACAAACTACTGACGAGGTGCGAGTTGTGGTCTCGGTTTAATCAAAGCTCTAACTTGTTCCGACAATGTCCCTTGGTAATTGTTTTACTGAAACTGGCTTTAACATTCTACAGGGAATTAGCTGTCGGGTTATTTACCAGACGTTATTATCGTATAAGTGTTTATTAACTATTAGCATCATAGGGTATCGTATTGAAATGGTATTATAATAATAATAATAGCCCGCAGGGCACCTTGAGGCGAGGTGAAGGGGAGTAACGACCCCGCGGTCCCGAGTTCTCCAGGGGGAAGTCACCGTTCCTCATCTCCGGCTTGCCTTGGTTGGCTGGTCGGAGTGAATATTGACGAGGAAGCGGTCCCCCGCCTCTGGCTTGCCTTCACTGGCCGTCCAGAGTGGAGTCGCATGAGTAGAAATACTCGAAGGATGGATGCCGAACGTCAGTGATGAGTTGGCCCGCTCGCTCGGACTACCAGCGATGACTTAAAATCCAGTGAGGCCTCTCCATCCTTCAAGCCACTCACGTTCCTGTTGCCCCCTTGCTGTAATTTACTCAGCTAATTAGGGTAGCCCAGTCTGAGAGTTGGCGAGTCTCCGCCTGCCATTTTTACGTGTTTATTGGACATTGTTACGGCAGGTGCCATAGTATCCATAATTCCCCAGTATCTAGTCCACTACCATCCCATCACAATAGCTCAAGTAGTTTTGTCCTGTAGATTATCAATAGTTTCATCCAAACCGGAGGTTGTCCTTGGTTGCACTTTATAGTGTAGACAGGGATAATCGCCGGTTTAGAATCCACCCCATTGTTTGCTATTATACTTGTTATTGTAAAGGACCTCTACGTGTTGGCTTCGGCTCCACGCACGCCTTCCAAAGGTACGGGGCTCCATAGCTCCGTGATACAGGACGTATAACAGATAATAATAATAAATCATTTATTCTGGGCCTTCGAGAACTTTACAGCTCTCATGGTCATAGGCAGAATGAGCTGATAATTATAAGTCTTACAAAATATTAACTACCGTCCAAATAAAATTTAACCTAAACGTTCCTTAAATTTGCAGAATTAGCTAACGGTATCCTGTGGTCTTATTTTATTAACAAATCCCTTAAACTTTTTTATTTTGCATCTACGTACAGACTCATTATCCTCTCTTCCCTTTATTGTATGTATACAACAGACTGACAGACGGACAAGAGATCGTGATCTTATAAGGGTTTATTTTTTTACATTTTGAGGTACGTACCTAACTCTAAAAATATGATATTATTTTTCTGTTAAAATTGTTTCATTAAAGACCTACAAGTCGTGCTAATACTTTTAGGTTTAATTTTGAGGCAAACAAAGTATTCCTCAATCGAACTAAGAAATCTTATTTGTCCCAATAGAAGTGTCCCAAAAATCTATAGAAAATACTCATAGTATTATGAAACAACTTTCATAATGTAATGATCCGGGTGCCATAGATGTAACCAAGTCTTTGTTCCCCCTTCATGTGATTTGAATTCAATAAACGGGATCGACTCAGTCTCAGATCGCTTTCCATGGAAATGAAGGTGACTCACTTTTTTGTTGCAAAAAGAATAATTCCATTGGAGAGTAATAGGACCGGAGATTGAAGGTGGATATTAAAAATCTCAGAGTTATTACGTCATTCAGTAGGATTAACGTTTATTTTTTTTAAGTATTCGCATTTTTATGTAATTTTTTGTTTTGTGGTTGCAGGAGTGGGTGAATTCTTTTATGTTGATGTTTATTGCTTTTTATTTTCAATGTAGTCTAAATTGCTGGCGAGTTTTTTGGCGTGGTTTGTGTGAACTCGATTCTTGCTTTAAAGAAATATTTATGAAAAGGTATAACCAATCAGTCGTTTATTATAATTTTTTGGGGGGAAAGTGTAGAGTATGATACCTACTTTATTTGCCTTTGACCGTAAACTTAGAAGGCCACTTTCTTTGCCTTTATCGACGTACTCCGAATTAAAATTAATTCACATCACATTGGTTGATACCACATGCTCGTCAAGCCTTCAAAAATGCTTTTTAACTATATATAAAAGAGAACACGACTGAAAATTGCGCGTTGGGGTTATGCGTAGGAAATAGGCGAGCACTAAGAAAGTATATTTGGAAATTTTACCTCTAAAGGATACTTATATCATTTATATTTCCCGTAAATTGTTAAATAAGTACTTAGGAAAAGCGTCGGAAAGGTAGACAAAGTTTAGATCAAAATCCATCAAGTAAAAACAAAAAAAAAACAAGTTGAATTATCAACGAAAAACGAATCTGAGTTCCGGCGAGGAAGCGCTACGAGAATGTGCTTTGTGGCTACTATTTATCCTGATTTTTTCACGGGATCGAAACTAACGTGGGTTAAATCGCGGGCCGCAGATAGTTCTATATATTCATTCATTAGGTTACAATGCATATTTTCTCAATTAAAGTGTGAATTATTGTTATTATGAGTGCTACAATGCATTTTTTATTTGCTTTATCGTCATGTTTTTATTAAGACTGCGTATTCTCCGAATCCGCACACTCGTCGAGGAAAGGGTACCGCGGGCTCTTTCCATACAAACTATTACAAACGTAGTCGACTGTTTTCTCCCTGGATAATGACACTAGAGCAAATATTTTTGGTGCATAAAACTTATAACTGCTATGACCATTCCCCTATTTATTGTTTTTATTTTTATTTTTTTAATCTTCATTTCTATGATAATTAGAAAATGAAAAAAAACCAAAACATAGGGGCATAGGTTTGATGGCACAAAAATATTTGTGCTAGTGTCATTATCCAGGGAGGATACAGTCGACTACGTTTGTATGGAGAGAGCGCAGGTACCCTTTCACCTTAATTGCGAATAGAAAAACGTCATAATATTGACACTGCCCCGGTACTGCTCATATTTATCTGTTTGATATCTACTTCATCTCGTCTCATAAGCTCGGGTAATGCATAAACTAGTTATATCCGCATTGCAGCTTAACATCCACCTACATACTTTTATCTGTATCAGTTATCTAGATTTATTCCTGTCGGATCCCCTGGATCTGATACCCTGGGGGATCAGTTTTATTTTAAAATATTTAATTTTTAAAACTATTCCGGTCTCATCCACCGTGCAGGGAATAAAATATTTAAATTTATTTGTGATCGTTTGTATGGAGAGAGCGCAGGTACCCTTTCACCTTAATTGCGAATAGAAAAACGTCATAATATTGACACTGCCCCGGTACTGCTCATATTTATCTGTTTGATATCTACTTCATGTCGTCTCATAACCTCGGGTAATGCATAAACTAGTTATATCCGCATTGCAGCTTAACATCCACCTACATACTTTTATCTGCATCAGTTATCTAGATTTATTCCTGTCGGATCCCCTGGATCTGATACCCTGGGGGATCAGTTTTATTTTAAAATATTTAATTTTTAAAACTATTCCGGTCTCATCCACCGTGCAGGGAATAAAATATTTAAATTTATTTGTGATCCCCTGCACGGTGGATCAGATCCAGGGGATCCGATCGGAATAAATCGTTATCTATATGAAAGTTAAATTAAATCGTGTATACAAACAAATCTGATATCTATCTAATAATTAAAATAAAATAAACACACTGACAAATGGTTTCCGATTGTTCAGTGCTCATTGGGTCAGATTAAACTATCGAATAAATGATTGTACGGAATATTGTGTGGTGTTTTTGAATTTATTGGTTTCGTGCTAACAGGTAGGTATGACTATTATTTACCTACTAGTTGTTCTGCGAATAGCAGGCATCGCGATCGCAAACCTTTGACTTGAGAAGGCGATTCCAAGTGCTCTATAAATTTCTACCTAGTAGTTAAATTGCTGATGTAACTGGTAGAAAGTTGAAAGTGAATACTGAATTACGAGCAGCTATTCCGCTTATCACTCCAAAAATCAGATCTTCAGTATTTTTTATAAGAACAATTTGAAGTTTATGCTATTCAAATAAAAGTAGCTATACTTAATCTTGAATGGCGATTATATTGACATTTAAGTGTATGCAATATTACTGAATGACGATTTTTTAATTTCCAACTGGTCATTGTAACAAAAAATTGAAAAAATAATAATAATAGCAGGCAACACAGAAAAAAAGGCTTTCTTGAAGTGCTAAAGAATAGTAATTATTTTCCCGGGTCTTAATCGCGTATTTTTTGTTTTTTATTTCTCTTACCTCGACGTTTCGACTATGTTACAATAGTCATGGTCGCGAGGAGACTAACTAGGAAAGGCTAGGAATTACTATGAATACAAATCGTGTGAGTTTAAAAATTTTTTTGCTAAAGAATAATTTCATATTTTTAGTAAATATTCTTGAAAGGGCAGGAAGATGATGAAAATAGCAGTATTTTTAATTTTAGAATATTGCTTTCAATATTAAAATACTGCTTATCATTTAAGATTTTTCACTAAAACAAAAAATTATTCTCTTGTGTCTATAGAGAGCCGATTATTTCTTTTAAGCAAAAAATAATCGTCTCTGAATTAAGTGACGGTGAATGTTTCACCTTTAGCCGAAATTTCATTCTGATACTACAAATTAATTGAACATTATCAGATCAACAATTAACCAGGCCTATCATTTGTTATTGTAAATTTATGTTGATCAATATCACCTTTGAATAACATTGTTATTTTCAACCAGCCCACATGATATTTCTCATTCGATTAGCTACGTTGGTGTTTTAGTTAGATATGCATTGTTAGGTGATTGTACTGAAATATTTATGGTACCATGACGTCAGGTCACGCCGATACAGTTCGAGTTATAACTGTTCTAACATTAATTTAAATTTAATTATTGTCTTAATAGTTGCCTTCTCGCGATTTTATCCGCGTTGCGATATTTACGACGACCTCTGTGGCGCGTCGGGCGAACACCCGACTGCGACGCAGAAGGTTGCGGGTTCGATTCCCGCCGGGAACAAGTATTTATGCTGACCATAAATTCTTGTTTCTGGTTCTGGGTGTTTCCTATATGTATAATATGTATATATTTACAAAAAAAAAAGTATATAAGTAGTTTATCCGTTATCTGGCACCCATAACACAAGCATTAAGTTGCTTAGCTTGGGGCTGGATGGCGATGTGTAATATGTCCTGAAATATTTATTTATTTATTTAGATAGGTAAACAGAGCTCCACGGTTTCACTCGCGTAAGGACGTATTCATATGACACGCGTTGAACACGCTTTGACATTTGTTCTATATATAATTTGAGTCTTATGACATATCAATAGATCTCAAATTGTATTTATCCAAGTCCACCCGCTCACGCCCACGCATTTCAAAGCGTGTTCAACGCCTGACATCTGAAAACGCCCTAACTCTCGATCCCGTAGGAATGTTGGGATAAACAGTAGCCTTGGTTATTTCCAATGAGTCAATGTATCTTTATACCAAGTTTTATCAAAATCGGTAATGTAGTTTCGGGGCCTAATTGTTACAAACAAAAAAAAAACAAAATCTAAAAAAAACTACCCTCTTTATTATATTAGTGTAGATAACTTTATTTGTACAATACAGGAAGCAACGTAGAACACAATATGCAAAGCAAAGTAAAAGCTAGATAGTATAAGTATGAGTTGCAAAATTGGGCGGTCTACCAACGAGTTAAATAAAACACAAGGAAAAAAAGTTTTTTGAAGCAAGATCTAAATCTCTACGTATAGACGCTAGAGAAAAATTTCTTAGTTTTGATAACAATATTTCAATGGTAAGCAGTATTCTTAAATTAAAAGCATTATTCTTAAATAAGGAATACTGCTTATAATTTACAAGAATATTTAATTTTACTAAAATTAAACAATAATTCTCTAGCGTCTATAGTAAGAGAATTATATCTTACTTTCAGAAACCTGGTTTTCTGTGTATCAGGACAGAAAAAATCATGTGTTTATTTATAGGGACCAGCTTTTTCTCCATAGTCCATACCGATATCAAAATTGGTTACGTAGTTTTTTGCACTATTAAGCTCAAGCGCACAAATAAACTTTCATTTTACAATATTAATTGAAATGAGAATAGGTATTAGTAAGACAAAACGACCAATTTTATAAGGCCTCTGTTTTCACATCTCCTGGCCTTTATATCGATGACATTCGAATAATTATCTTCGAGAGAGAGATCTTTTATGATTGGTTAGTTATTCATTAGACATGCCTCGGTAGTGATTATATTAGTATCTTATGGTATAAAACCCCTTGGGTTCGATTCGGTGATTAACTGTTAAAATATGCTCTAAAGATCGTTAGGCTTAAATGAATAACAACTGTTTCAGAGTTTAATTAGTAGTTTTAGGGCTTTTAATTTATACCATTTATTTTCCAAAAATATAATATGCCTAATAAAAACATGGCATACGTTAATACTCACAAATATTAGGTACCTACTTAACATGACATTTATTTTATTTTATATTTAGTTATGGATATATGTATCCAAATGTAAAACAAGTAAAAACTGTTGTAAAGATTAATGATGAGGAAGTTGAATTAGTCAGTAAGGCTGTCTTTCTAGGTATAACTTTAGATGCTAAGCTTCAGTGGGGCCCGCATGTGGAAGCATTGTCCAATAGACTTAGTTCTGCCGCTTACGCCGTTAAGAAAATTCGCGAATACACGGACATTGAGACTGCTCGTCTAGTCTATTTCAGCTACTTCCACAGTGTCATGTCGTATGGCATCCTGCTGTGGGGGTGTGCTGCAGATATTGATGCTATTTTTATATTACAAAAAAGAGCTGTCCGAGCTATCTAGAAGATGGGCCCCAGGGAATCACTTAGAGAAAAATTTAAAGAGATAAATATATTAACGCTCTATTCACAATATATTTACGAAAACTTGCTCTACGTTCACAAAAATCCTGATATTTTTCGCAAAAATAGCGATATTCATAATTTCAACTTAAGAAACAGGGATGAGCTGACCTTGCCCGGTAGTAGGCTCCGGAAAATAAGCAGGTCGTTTAATAGTACATGTGTGCTCTATTATAATAAATTACCTAAAGATGTAATGACATGTCCATTAACAAATTCAAAACTTTTATAAAGCATAAATTGTGCGGTAAGGCATACTATGATACCTCTTCGTACCTTAATGATAAGAATCCATGGATGTGACTTTAATTGCTCCATTTCAAATAATACCTTCAAATATTTGTAATATTGACCTTTGTGAGCGTGATCACATAAAAAAAAAACCCCATGAGTTTCTTGTGCCTTCTTCTCATTGGTGGGCGCGTTCCGAAGGCACACATCCTAACTTAGTTTTTAAGACTATTTCAAGTGATCATGTGTATGTAAATACATAAGCATTGAAAGAAAAAGAAATTTGAAATTTGAAATTTGAAATTTATATTAGCCAGAAAAAAAAGATAATTTAATTAAAAAAATCATTCATTTATTCTTTCAATGACTAAAACCATTTCATAAAAAGTCTATCCTAAATTAAATAGGAACATTCTTGTGCTACTTACATTTTTTGGGATGATTGCATAGACTAATGAGTATTAAAAGTTAGGTTCCAGAGTTTACAAAATCTACACTGTTTAAAAAGTAAAGATTTATTATTTTTGTTTTTTGAAGTGAAAACTTCTTATGGCGCGTTGAGCACTTTTGTGGGTGAGCATTTTCAGCCGTTCTCGCGACAGATTTTGACGCGACAGATAAGATTTTACGCGACAGATGAGATTTTATTTGTGTTAGTCTTTTTGTTTAACTTATACTGCCATCTATTACACAAATTGAGAAACTTAGTTTCTAGAAAGACCGCTATTCGAATGTAGATGGCGCTGATTTAAATTTTTTACTGCCATCTAGCGAATAAAAAATAAACTATATTTGTTTAAGTGAGTGCTAATAGATGGCAGTAGCAGATCGTTTCAAGAAATATTCTATGAGAAATAACAAGTTTATTGTTTTCACTTCCGCCTGCACTCCCGGAGTGCGCTGTTTTTTTTTTGTATCGAATAGGCTCCGAAACTACTGTACCGACTTTGATGAAACTTGGTATGAGAATCCATTGATTTATTGAAAATAACATAGGCTGCTATTTATCCCGATACTCCCACCGCGGGACGCTATAGTAACACAAATAGTTTTGCCTCTTTTTGGGGTGTATTGAATTGACCCAAGTGTCAATTTGATATCTCGATGGAACTTACAAGAAAAATCCAAATGATATAAAATTAATAATAATTGCTTTTTAAATAAAAACAGGAGTTTGTTAAGAACAAACGATAAAATATCTCTAAAGCGAGTTAGTAATCTTTTTTTACAATAGTAATAAAAATTAATGGCTCAACTTCGAACACTTCACTGAACGCATCCTAGCACAAAAGCGATAAGAAAGGCTTTAGCTTCGCTATCTGTAATTACTATTTGTTGATTTATCTATATACTAGTTAGATATACCTCTGTTTTCTTAGCTTCCTATTATCTATCATTATTAATTTATGATTTTAGTCCCACTGCTGGACAAAAGCCTCCGTTTCATTCCTCCACACACCCTAGTCAATAGCGATATGTGGACAATCTTTTGAATAGACGTCAATTTCGTCTTGCCATCTTCGTCTACTGCAAAATCTTACTTACTGTTATTAATTAGCAATACTTACCTGTTATTGTTTTTAAATAATAATTGACGATCGTTGAGGGTTCGATTCCCGCCTCTAACAAATATTTGTTTCTGATCTATAATAAGTATATGTTTACAAAAAAATAAAAGATTTTCTACGGCTTTTAAGCATCCTCGTGCCAAGTTTTATCAAAATTAGTCTTATAGTTTTAGAGCCTATTCAATACACTCATAAATTCAAAAAGTTCGTTTTCTTTAACCTTTTGCAATATAATATTAGTCTAGATGTTTGAAAGTGGCAGAAGCACTGGAAACAACTAGCCAACAAAATATAACAGGAAAAAATACTACAAAATAATTAACGTACCTCACCAACTTACGCGTTTTCTTACAAAACAGCCACACATTCGCTTAATTGGTACAATAAACATGTTGTATATTTCTTTCCTTATATACTCTAGCGTAGTTTATTTTCTGTTTTCTTTAGGAACTCCATAAGATTATTGTATTTTCTTAGCGTGAGATTAGTGTGGCCGATCGCACTTTGGACGTGTTTTTGTACGAATTTTACTCGTAATAAAACAATGTCTTAGTCATTTCAGAACGAGAAATCTGGATTATTCTCAGAAATTTCATTGGCGAGATCCATTCAGGATATATCATGGTTGTTTTTAACTGTCTTCAAAAAAAATCGGTGTTGACACACTTACAAACAGACAGACGGACAAGAAAGTGATCTTATAAGGGTTCATTTTTTGGATACGGTACGGTACACACACACAAAAGGGAGGTTTTCAGTTCGTCGCGTAAAAATTTATCCTTTTAGACTGAGAATAAGCGAAATTCCAGCCATTTTGTCTAAATTCATCACTTTCTAAGGTACCTACGTAACGTACAGATAAACAAAACCACTTTACAAAAACCACTTTAGATGTAGAATTTCCATTAATCCAATCTTAGGCCCGTATTAATAAATCGCTCTCAATATCGATCTTGAGTGCGTATCAATCGAGTGAGTCTTGAGATTTGTTCACTATCTTAAGTTAGGCGTTAATTAATAGATAAAACTCAAGTTTAAACCAGGCTGATATCGCTCTTGAGATTTGAGACTGATCTTGAGAGCGACTTTGAATATACCGCTTTGTTCTTACCTTGAATGATATGTTCTTACCGTATGGTAGGTAGTGTCGTCATATTTTGGTGTCAACTTGTTTTTAATGTGAAAATATTTTAAAAAATGTAAGATTTGTATGGCCCGCAATCAGACTTGAGTTCACGAAACTACATCTTGAGACATATCTTGAGAGCTGAGTTTGATTTATTAATACGGTATGACTCAAGTGATACGTCGCTCTTTAATCACGTCTTAAGATAGGTTTATTAATCAGCGCAACAACTCAAGAGCAAACTCAAGATTGAAATCGATATTGAGTTCGGTTTATTAATACGGACCTTAGTTCTAAGTCCTAAAAGGTAGCTCTTGTAATTTCAGAGATTTCTTGATGAATATTTTTCTCTTTTATACAATGACATATAGATAGATATATTAACACTTTATTTGTACAACACACAATATTGTAAAATAACAAAAAAAGACGAGAAAGCTTCTAACTACGAAATTGTACAAACAGGCTACCTTATCGCTTAAAGCGCTTTCTTCCAGGCAACCTATGGATGAAGAAGGGCTGTTTAGGATAACTGGTAGGTCGTGTGGTACATAAATATATATAAAATACGTATAAATAGTGAATATAAACATTTTAATGTCAGCAAACTATTGTCTTCTTCGCCAAACTTTTCACAATTAAACTTTACAGACTGCGGGACTTTCAAAGACAGGAAGTCAAAGTGGAAAGGAGATAACATTTTCACTGACACTCATTAAAATTTAACCATAAAATAATCTATTGTTAAAACAACGAACTTCAAAAACATTCCAACATCAATATAATCACAAAAATTAACCGTAAAACCATCGCCGTAAGGTTTATTAATCCTAAACAAATTGTAAACTAAAAACCGAACACAACGTTTAACATAAAAGCATTTACCATTTTCCTCGTTGTCAGCAAAATTGAATTTCCTTGCTAAAACACCGGATTCCAGTACTGTTGCCCGTAAACGTTTGCTCTGTATACAAAGACCCTTATCAAAGCCGCAACAACTATGTCTGCTACGGTAATCATGCTATACTTGATTTGATAATTTTCTTCTCCCTCTGCTTGTTAATTTTATGGGTTGTAACCTTATACATTTTTAGCGTAGGTACCAGAATAAATTGTTTTATTTATCTTTTTTATTAAAGAAATGTTCGTAAATGAATATAAGGTAGAGTGCTTGTTAATTTTATGGGTTGTAACCTTATAACCTTATACATTTTTAGCGTAGGTACCAGAATAACCTGTTTTAATTAATCATAGATAGGTCCTTAAATGAAAATAAGGTAGAGTGCTTGTTAATTTTATGGGTTGTAACCTTATACATTTTTAGCGTAGGTACCAGAATAACCTGTTAATTAATTAATCATAGATAGGTCCTTAAATGAATATAAGGTAGAGTGCTTGTTAATTTTATATGTTTTAAACTTATACATTTTTAGCGTAGGTACCAGAATAACCTGTTTTATTTATCCGTCTTTTTTATCATAGATATAGGTTATTGAATGAATATAAGGTAGAGTGCTTGTCAATTTTATGGGTTGTAATCCTATAAATTTTTAGCGTAAGTACCAGAATAACCTGTTTTAATTAATCATAGATATGTTTTTAAATGAATATAAGGTAGAGTGCTTGTGGTAACTGTATGGGTTGTAACCTAATAAATTTTTATAGTAGGTACCAGAATAACCTGTTTTATTTATCCGCCTTTTTAATCATAGATTGGTTCTTATATGAATATAAGGTAGAGTGCTTTTCACAAAAGTCTGCACGTGACGGGGGGGGGGGTATGAAAAGAGTGCTTTAGAAAATATGCGGGAGCAGATTAATAAACCTACGAGTCCAAAATATAACCCTATAAATATAATATAGTCCCTTTTGGCTTAACCGTAGTCAAATAACTTTGATTATCTTAATAATTTTAATGTTTCATAGACAGAAATAAAAATGAAAGATCTATCATTGATTGAATAATTTCATTTCTCAGTCTTCTTAGAACTAATACCTACTGAAAACCTAGACATTTGAATCGCTATTATCAATTTTAAAATCTTTGTTTCAAAAGAGCTTTGGACTCCGATCTAATGTTTGCAAAGTAAGGCCCGTCACAGGCTACAGACTATTCATCGACCGATACTTTGCATTTCTAAACAATCATTTACTTATATAATGTGTCCCAACAAAGGGTTTCTAATACAAAAGGAGTTTTTCTAGACGTCTACAACGATGTGTTTTCTACGGCTTATGAGAACTAGAACTTTTTTTGGCAAATTTGGAGTTACGTTTATTGGAAAAAACAGCTGTTTTTGGAAATAAAAACCATTCATGTTTAAAATATAGTCGAAACTCAAATCACTACATAGTATACAACAAAGTCGCTTTCTCTGTCCCTATATCCCTTTGTATGGTTAAATCTTTAAAACTACGCAACGGATTTTCATGCAGTTTTTTTTAGTAGATAGAGTGATTCAAGAGGAAGGTTTATATGTATAATACATGCATAATATAGCCGTGCGAAGTCGGGGTCGCTAGTAATGAATAAAACTATAATGTCAATAACCTAAAACTCCAAAAACTACTTTGTCTGGTAAACGTTTAAGGCCCCGGCCACGAAGGCAGCGGCGCGATAGCGGCGCGACAGCGGCGCGGCGAGCGGCGCGGCGAGCGGCGCGATTCAATGCATGGATTTAGACGGAACCGGCCACGATGGCAGCGGCGCGGCGAGCGGGGCGGGCGCGGCGAACGAGCGGTGAGCGGTGCCGCGTCAACTGCATTGACGTAGTGATGTGCAATTGATTTATTGGTGGATAATCAGGTGCTTTTAAAGTGTGGAAAATTAACAATTAGGTAGTTTAATTATTTTATCTAGGAATGGATCGAATTACAGACCTTCCTCTTGAATCATTCTATCTATTAAAAGAACCGCATCAAAATCCGTTGTATAGTTTGAAAGATCTGAGCATACATACAGACAGCGGGATGCAATTTTGTTTTATACTTTGTAGTACATAATACAATTTTTTTTCTTGTCCTCAAACAAAATATCTTTATTATAAACATTCCTCATTGTGTGTCGTTACACACTACAGACCGAATGACGAAGAAATTGGTATAAAAAAAAAATTGTCGTCGCCGTTGAGACATTTCGGTCGCGACCAAGACATTAAATTTCTCCTAACACAACACGTGACAACACTACACCGCTCGCCGCGCCGCTCCCGCCCCGCTGTCTTCGTGACCGGGTCGCCGCTCGCCGCGCCGCTGACCGCACCGCTCCCCGCGCCGCCGCCGCGCCGCTGCCTTCGTGGCCGGGGCCTAACATCCATTCTTTTTATTTCTTTTTGTTCATTTTTTTATTTTTTTTCAATACAAGCCCACTTTGTTTAAGAAGCCCTCATTAGAACACGTCATGTTTGTATAAGTCATGAAGAGTTTAACGAGATACCAAATTGTCGGTCAACAGAAAGTTTGGAGTATGAAAGTCTTAGAAGCTTTATTACTTTTTTGTTTTAATCGTAGAGAAAATTTGATTGAGACGAAAGGCAGCGACTTTAGTTCAAATATCAAAGTCAAAGGAGCATTTTTATTTTAATTAGTAGTTTATTGTTTAGGATCCTTTGAACATCACATTATAAACTTAAGAAAATGAACAATACTTGTTAAACATAATTATATTGTTCCCTAGAGGTTTAAAACGCCACGCGCTTTAGCCAAGTGCGCTCGACTAGTTGTTTTAAATTTTACAGAAACTATACTGTCAAACTCACACGATTTGTATTCATAGTAAATATTTTCCCGGATCTTAATCGAGTATTCTTTTTTTTATTTCTCTTACCTTGACGTTTCGACTATGTTACAATAGTCATGGTCGCGAGGAGGAGAAGGCTTTCTAATTAATAAAAGAATTGGCATCGTTAGTTAAAATGCGTTTTGTTACTTTTTCACATTAACAAAATTGAAAAGTGTGCGGAATTATAAAACAAATATTAACTAACGAAAGCTAATTAAATATTTATGAATAAGTAGTAACTGTTTTAAATCAGTAGTTTTTTTTATCTAACCCCTAGTATCCCACTGCTGGGCAAAGGTCTCCATCGGTCGCGGTCCTGGGCCACCTCCGGCCAAGCTGGCTCGAGGCGGTCGAGGTCGTCTCGCCAACGCTTTCGTGGCCGACCTCGACGTCGCCGAGCACCCGAAGGTGTCCGGCTTGTTGCTGTTTTAGCCCACTTATCCCCGTCCATTCTTGTTACATGGCCCGCCCAATCCCATTTCAACCCCGCTGATTTGAAACCCACATCTGTGATTTTGGTCTTTTTAATTAACAAAATTAATTCGAAAACTAAATTCCATTCACATAAACTAACAACCATAAATAACCCTCACTAAATACCAAAACGCCAAGGTTTTAGCTAACTGTTGAAACATCACACCGCTGGAGTCTTACGTGTAATCCTAAAAGGGTAATATTTTAACTGAAAATAGCCTTCCCTCTGTTGAGTGCACTCAAGTGTTTACCTCAGCTATTAACCCCATTAAACTTCTATGCCTCGCTACAAAGATAAGCTACGTTCTTAGTCGTTTTTAATCGAGGAAGTTTTTATGATATTACTTAGTGATCTTTTACGTTTTAGCGCCTTAGTAGATGTTAAAATTACGATGGTCTGATGTGATGGATTTTAAGTGTTAAGGTCTACGTCCATTCAGACTTGAAATAATAACAATTCGCTGTTGCCCGCGACTTCGGATGTGTGATGGTTCTGTTTTATTTACTAAAACCTTCCTCGAGTTTTATATACTAAAATTACTCTATGCATTGGTGAAAACAGCATGAAAATCGGTGCAGTCGTTATGGAGTTTATAGCGAACAGACAGACAGAAGCGGAGGAGGACTTTGTTTTATCTATCTATTGGTGAAAACAGCATGAAAATCAGTGCAGCCGTGTTTGAGTTAATTGCGAACAGACCGACAGAAGCGGCGGAGGACTTTGTTTTATAATATTACTAGTGACCCGCCCCGGCTTCGCACGGCTGTATTATGCATGTATTATATGTATCTAAAAACCTTCCTCTTTAATCACTCTATCTATTTAAAAAAACCGCATCAAAATCTGTTACGTAGTTTTAAAGATCTAAGCATACAAATGGACATAGGGACGGCGAAAAGTGACTTTATTTTATACTATGTAGTGATGTAGTGATATTGAATTAGAGGTATAATCTAGCATAGATGTGAAAAGTATTATTATGATTTAATGCTAGCTTTCTTATTAAGGAGGATGTTCTCAGTTCGTCGCGTTTGGGTATGTATTTGCAAAAGAAGTGTCTCTGTTATAAGCCAAAATTTACTTTAATTTGTCAGTTTGTTAGTGCTACTCTTCTACTGGTCGTATTTTGCAACCGATCGATGAGCCAAATAGTTTAACACTGTTAAGTAAATATGTATCAAAGCTACCCCCAAATACTTAAACGTTTAGGAATCTTCATAATATGTAATATGCTCCTATTCTATTGAAATATGAAAGTTAAATGTCAGTTGTTGCAAACAGTTTGTGATCGCAAAATCTACTGTCCACAGAACTATTAGTTTTTTATCGATTGTTTATTTTTGTGTATTTTAGCAACCGGAATATGAGCAGAATGGTTTCCAAAATGCAGTAAATAGGTAAGTATATTAATAATAATAATAAATTCATTTATTTCAGGCTACAAAGGCCCATAGATACATACCTTAATAGACTAACATACATATTTTATAACAATAATTTAATGTGTTAATAGATAGCTTAGAACTATGTTAGTAGCACTTCCATGACACTACACTTTAGTCCTAGTGTGTTCTTGTGGAATTTGTATTTGTTTGTGGTTTGTGTTGTCTTGTGAATATTAATTGTTGCAAAAAGTTTATTCTGAAAATCTACTCTACGCAGAACGATTTAGTTTTTATTGGTTGTTTATTTTTCAATTTCTAACTGGTCGATGAGTAAAACAGTTCCTTAAAATGCAGGAAATAGATATTTTAATTGTTGAAAAAAGTTTATACTTTAAATCTACTCTACGCAGAACTATTCGTTGTTTTTATTGAATGTTTTACGTATTTTGCAGCCGGTCGAGAACAGAATGATTCCTGAAAATGCAGGAAATTTATATTTTAATTGTTACAAAAAAGTTTGCTCTCACATGATCCACTGTTCAGAGAGATTTTAGTTTTTTTATTGTTTATTTTTGCAAGGGCGGCTGGTTCGTGAAATGGATACGAACGATACTCAGCTAAGAGCGTCGGTTTCACATGTGTATTATTACAGTCAGTGTCTGTTCACACAACGATAATATTAAGGGCAATGTAAATATTAATACAAACGATATTCGTAATAGCTGTTCTGATGTTTATTGCGGTGATTTCGTAGTTTAATAGTTATAGCTGTTTCTGGAGAGCAGTTTGTACCTAAGACGACCTTATAAAATTAAACAAATAGTTATAGATTTTAGGCTTAATATTCATTTTATATTTAACTAGCTGCGCCCAGCAGTTTCCGTCCGATTTTTCTCACCGTTGAAACCTTCCCTGGACTTCCACAAATAATTCAAGATCAAAATTAGCCAAATCGGTTTAGCCATTCTTGAGTTTTAGCGAGACTAACGAACAGCAATTATTGATTTTTATTTATATAGATGTTTATTCATAACTAGCTGTTTTCTGAGGTTACCCGTGTAAGTCTCGATCCCGTGGCAATATCAGGACTAAAAGTAGCCTAGGTCTTTAGCTATCTAGGTACTTTACGGTTCTGTAGCTCTTTCCAAAATTATATTCTATAGTAGAGAGTAGTTCATAGAGTAATTTTTCATTTCGTCTTTTAACTTGTGTCATTTTTACGATGTTGTGTTATGTTTTTCAGTCCTATATTTAATTTTTAACCGATTTAAAAAAAGGAGGATATCCTTAACCAATTACTCAATGACGGCCGATTGAGTTGATTCTTTTTTTTAGAAAGGTGATACTTCAGGAGTGGTTAAAGAGGACACTTGTCATTAAAATTTGGTGAGGATCTGATAAGAATCTTTGGAGTGGTGAACAGAACTGCACCCCGAGCGTATAGAATTTTGCTCAGTTTTTAAGATAATACCAATATAATCGGCCGTTAAAATAATAGGTACAGATTGATGGAGAATCTAGAACAACCTTCCTATCACCAAACTCTTCAATAAGTTACGATAACGGGTTACAATTTGAAGAATTTATTCTCTTCTTTACCTGATATTGAGTGGAAGTAGAAATATGCATTAATTTCTCTTTACGTATCCATTAAGGTGTTCCCAAATAAATCCTATCTGATACCGAACAAAGGTTAAACGAAGTATTTCAAAGTTATTACTTTAACAAGTAAATAATCCTTATGGGAGCTTAAAGCTCAAGCCACTTATATTTTGCTCAACATTTAGTATTATTTAGCTAGATAATACCAGGCTTTAAATCTAACACTTAAACCGTGAGTAGTTAATTAATACGATACCTTTCGATAGGGTTGCCATAATAAATAAATATTCCTGTATATTGTATACAGCGACATCTAGCTACAAGCTAAGCAGTTAGGGTTGTGGTATGGTGGCCAGAAAAATGATAAATACTTCTCTTTTGTAAATATAAACATTATATCCTTCTCACGATTAATGTTCACAAACAACAATGTCCAACTGTGTAAATGTCCAATCAAACCTTTTGTCCGACCATAAAAATGTCCAACTGTAGAAATATCTAACTAGATTCATGATAGATATTTTTGTAATAACTAATGAACGAAATACCTAATGGACGAAACACCCATAGTTAATTTAACTAAGTTCAATATAACAATGTTCAAAATAACTACAGTCGATTCACATATGTTCATAATACCGAGCGGTCGATTTTACCTAAGTTTTATTCAACTACAATTATTATTGATTCGTCTAAGGTTTTTCACCTACGGTTTAAAAAAAAAACAATTTGGTTATATATACCCTAACCAAGTAAAATGGGTAGAATTAGTTTCTAGCTAGTGGTCGCGGTTCTAACATAAACCTAACCTATCCATGTCGGTTCTGGGTAGGGGGTGTTCCCGATGGGTCTTTATATGCTCCCCTAACCTAGTAAAATAGGGAAAATTCGATTCTAATTTGGTGATCATAGAAGAAGAAGAAACTAATTTTACCATTTTTACCACCAAGCCCAGATAAACGTCTGGTCATATTACCATGACGCATGACGTCACAATACCGTTACCGTGACACTTTTGTGTAAATGCAGGTGTTCCATCAATTTACTAGACGATATCACGTCAAAATGACGTATAGGTACAGTCGGCTGCATAATTGCAGCCTTCAAATGAGTTCGAAAATAAATTACTATTGTTGGAATGTTTGCATTCTAATAATTTTTGTTTGATTATTGATGAGTTAGAAGACTTTAAACTTCACCTAAAGCAGGTGTCTAGAATCTTGCTTGTGTTGAAAACATTCTTATAACAGTCGTTTTGAATCTCTACGGTGGGTCTGCAATTATGCAGCCGACCGTACATACTGAAACACGTATTAATAAACCGAACTCAATATCGATTTCAATCTTGAGTTTGCTCTTGAGTTGTTGCGCTGATTAATAAACCTATCTTAAGACGCGATTAAAGAGCGACGTATCACTTGAGTCATACCGTATTAATAAATCAAACTCAGCTCTCAAGATATGTCTCAAGATGTAGTTTCGTGAACTCAAGTCTGATTGCGGGCCATACAAATCTTACAATTTTTTAAATATTTTCACATTAAAAACAAGTTGACAGCAAAATATGACGACACTACCTACCATAGGGTAAGAACATATCATTCAAGGTAAGAACAAAGGGTTATATTCAAAGTCGCTCTCAAGATCAGTCTCAAATCTCAAGAGCGATATCAGGCTGGGTCAAACTTGAGTTTTATCTATTAATTAACGCCTAACTTAAGATAGTGACCAAATCTCAAGACTCACTCGATTGATACGCACTCAAGATCGATATTGAGAGCGATTTATTAATACGGGCCTTAAACAATATCTGACTTCAGTTCGGTACGCGATGGTCAAGTAGGTTAAAATTCCAGTGTATATTCCAGTATAAATTCCAGCAATATTAGCAACCCTATCTATGGTAAGTTTGTTTCTGTTTACTCGAAATTGGTGCAATAAAATTTTTTGAATTATATTACGAAAATAAACGTAGATAGATAGATAGATAAACACTTTATTTGTACAACACACAAAACATTAAAAATAACAAATATGACGAGAAAGCTTATTAACTACGAAATTAAACGTAGGCTTAATATAAGTCACGCAAATTGAAATATCACCAATTAAATACAAAAAATAATATCAGCCAAGTGCGAGTCGACCTCGCGCAAATTACGTTTGCGACAGCCAGAGGATCGAAAAGAAACCAAAATTACTTAAGACAGAATTTAATAACTAATTAATTATAATAATTACAATTATTGATGCGAGACCTAATCGAAGTATGATATAGGAATGCGTATTGAGACACGGCACGAGGCTAAGTTGAATTGGGGTCAACGCGGAGTCAGCGGTTTACACTAGGTTAATAAATTTAGAGATTCGCGGTAGCAACGATTGAGATAGTGCAGGGTTCCGTAATTCCTCCCCCCTAAGAACGGCGACTATTTTAGCACGTTGAGTGAAAATGTTGCCGGGAGCTTTCCAGGGTCGTCTCGTTCCTGTGGTGGATCTGGTACAGCGGGTTGTCCGGTGACGATCGCAGGTTGTCCGGTGACGATCGCGGGTTGTCCGGTGACGATCACGGGTCTGGTCCTTAGATTGTACCTTTTGGCTATTAGATAAATAGCTAGACCGCTACAGCTCAGTAGTACGATGACGTAAAGAGGTATTGTCGTGTGGTACAGGGCGTCGATTCCTTCATTCTCAAGTATTGTAGGAGATTGAAGGATAATCTTGTCTTGGATGCTGTGTAGGCTTTCAAGGTTCACCGAATTCAGATGAAGGTAATTTGACGGCGATGCTTGTTTCTCAGCGTCAGTGTCGTAGGGAATTTTCGTTAATTTGAGAGGCTGACCTTTGATCTCGTTGTAATCGTTGACGATAGTGAACTCTTCGGTTTTCAAACTGCAGCTTACAGGAATGGTACTTAGGTAGCTTCCTTGGAGCGTTGTGTAGTCCTTTCTCCCACAGCTGGTTTGGACCTTGGTTTGGTGAGGAAACGACAGTACGTAGTGCTGGTCGTCAAGTTTCTCCATCGCCTCTCTCATCAGGATGATTGTGGTAAACTGGCAGGATTCCCGAAGGACTTGGTTAGTGATAAGTTCCTGAATACAGTCTGCTTTAGTACGTATTTGGTTTGCAGTTTTTTCCTCACAGAGAAACCAGTAATTATTGGGCTTCGGACATTCTGTCTCTATGTACATGAATGTAACCTCGTTTGTTGCTATGAAATGATAGGTGGGGATAATAGCTTGATTGTTCTTATTCGGTACAATTGCTAATTTGTACAATTGATAAATTTCTTTGGAAATGATCGGGAATTTAAAAATGAAAACTATTTGGTTATCTGTGTAATATGAGCCAGGTTTTATGATGTCGTAGTACTGTCTCATTTCAAGGTCTAAAATATGCTCTGTGCCGTATATTTTCTTAAGATTATCTACCATACTAACTAATGTATCTATATCTATCAAAGAATGGTGAGTGCTCGATGCACGGACAAAAGCTAAGCAATTTTCTATTCTAAATAACTCTAACATAAGGTCTTCTACATTTTCGCTTAATATATCTAAAAGTTGAGCAAACTTCGCGTATTTTACTAAACTATGTTCTTTAAGGGCGTCACTTTTTAAAATTAAATTCAATGTGCTATTAATTTTACTTTGATTTTCGACTAAAATTCCCAAAATGCTTATGTTGCTATGCTATGCTATGCTTAGTCATCCATTCTTTGCTTAAGCTAATATGTTTGTTAAAATCTGAAACCAATTTATTCTGATTATTTTCTAATGATTTTATTGCCTGATTGTATTTTATCGCGTCGGAGTGATCTAAGTTTCCGGTAATACTTTTGATAATCGAGCCGAGGCCATCTACAATCCCTCTCTTAGCCCTATTAGGTTCAAAGGTTTTTAATTGAACTAGGACCTTGCCAAGCTTTTCATTCAGATAGTCGATCTGTATTTCGTAAATAGAGTAAGTTTCATTGGTAAGTCGAGTTTTATAGTTTTGTAGTTCAGTTTTTAATAAGTCGATTTTACTTTCAATATTGTTAAGTTGTACGTATTGAATAAAAGTATGATAATGAGATGTCAATCGCATTGGTCCGAGATTGTATGGTAAGATTCCTGGTCCATCGGATAAACTCTCAAGTTTTATCTCTTGTAGCAGGGCCACCTGGACCATCATTGACAGCAGTATCCTGTAACAAATTGCCGGTTTTAGGGACACGTTTTAACCTTGATTTTGCAATAGGACCTCGTTTTTTGGACGTGTAAATATGAATTGGGAGGTCAGCTAGGACTGTGTCTTGTGTAAAACGGGGAGCTGTTTTCTGGCGACTCGCGAGGGGATTTTTGATGAAAACCTGTTGCTGGGGAGAGTACTCTACTTCTGGTTCGCGAGTCTTATTCCTATTTTCTATTATTGCGGTTCGTTTAGCTAATGAGGTGCTATTAATTATATCATAAACCTTGTTCATTTGCTCTTTATGATTTTGTACGTATTGTTGTAATAATTGTTGCGTAATGTCAAGGTCGTAGCAGTCCCTAGGGTCAAAATGTCCGGTAAGTAAGTCAAAAGGTCTGCACCGAGTGAAACTATGTATAGAACTGTTGTAAGCTATCAGTGCGTATGGCATTAAATTGCTAATAGGTTCCTCTTTATGTTGCAGCTTCAGGAGTCTAAGATGTTCGAGGAGTGTCGAGTGTAATCGCTCTACATTTCCGTTATCGTTAGGGGAGTGTGCTAGTATCCTGTGGTGATTAATTTTATGAAGTCGGGTAAATTCTAGAAATAGCTGATTATTGAATTCCGTTCCGTTGTCGGTTATAATTGTAAGAGGAACACCGTGGTGTGTACAAAACTGTAAGAGAGCTTGTAATATACTGATAGCGGTCCCGTCACGTAGGTGGTAAGCCTGTCCGTACTTAGTGAAAACGTCAATAAATGTCACGTATTTTTCACTCTGTACTGTGAATAAGTCCATGTGAATTATTTCGAAGGGCTTTGTAGCTGGAGGAACGACGTTGAATTGAGGTCTTATGGGATTCCTATCATATTTGACTTGGCCACATATATTGCATTCATTAATGAATTTAGTTATCTCATCCTTCATTTTAGGCCAGAAATATCGACGGGAAAGGGCTAAATAACACTCGTTTATACCTCGATGGTTGGTTTTTCCATCGTGATAATGACGTATAATCTCCTGTTGGCTAAGATACTCTCTAACATTTTCTAGTTCGGTTTTTGTTAGAACTAAGTTCATGGAGGAACTTTTGAATTTTTCCTGTAATATCGGGATGATGGAGTACAACCCTAAGGGTGGAATTATTAATATGGCAGTTTTGATTTTAGGGTTAATGTATTCTTTAACCGCGTTAACTAAATCCTCTTCTAAGTTTGTCTCCGATACCTGGATGCTGGTACGGGTGTGGGATTCGAACGGTTTTGTCACAGTAGGTTTTTTTTTGACAGCATTGACTATGGTAAAGACTATTTGGCGATTAAATTTATTTAAGGGCTCATCGGTGATTGGGATTTCTAACATAGGGTGTTCATTACTAGTATGTACTGTTTCTGTGGACGAATTTTGATTATATGTAATACTCTCAGAGGGGTTTCCCATCAGTGAGTTCGGTTCATCAATTTCCTCGATTAAAGGTGTTACTTCTGCCGTGTGGATTTCTACGCGCGAAAGCGCGTCGGCGTTAGTGTTAGCCAGGCCCTTCTTATAAATCACAGTAAAGTCATATTCGCTCAGTCTAAGTCGCCACCTAGTGAGACGTGAATTTGGTTCCTTTAAATTCATCATCCACTGCAATGGTTTGTGGTCGGTTAGAATTTTGAACTTTCGTCCGAATAGGTAGGGTCTAAAGTATTTAGTCGCCCAGACTATAGCGAGCAGTTCTTTCTCAATGGTGCTGTAGTTTATTTCGCTTTCATTAAGTGTGCGTGAAGCGTAACATATTGGTTTATCTGAACCGATTGGACCTTGAGATAATATTGCTCCAATGGCAAGATTTGAGGCATCTGTGGTTACTAGGAACTCTTTGGAAAAATCTGGATATTGCAGAATGGGGTCATTTGTTAATAGGGTTTTACATTTCTCGAAGCAATTGGTGTATTCGGCGTCAAGGGAAATTTTCCTACCCTTCTTTAGGCATTGTGTCATGGGCTTGGTAATACGAGCAAAGTCGGGAATGAATTTTCGGTAGTAACCGAGTAGTCCGAGGAATTGCTTGATTTCCTTGGGTGTTTTAGGGATTGGATATTTTTTTATGGCTACTATCTTGTCGGGATTCGGTTTAATACCGTCCTTACTAATTATGTGTCCGAGATAAGCAGTTTCAAGCTTAAGGAACTCTGATTTGTCCATCTGTATCTTAAAATTGGACTCTCGAAGTCTCTGAAATACTTTTTCGAGGTTGACCATGTGCTCCTGGAGTGAGGAGCTAAAAACAATTATGTCATCAAGGTATACCAGGCAGATTTCGTTCTGGAGGCCTCTGAGGACATTATCCATCACTCTCTGGAAGGTGGAAGGCGAATTTTTGAGACCCATTGGCATTCTAAGGAATTCGAAGTGCCCGTGCTCGACATTGAAGGCAGTTTTCGATATATCTCGTGGGTCCATTTCTACTTGATAGAAACCGCTTGCTAAATCGAGGGTGCTGAAATAATGACACCTCCCTAGCTTGTCCAATACGTCACTAATGTTGGGGATGGGGTATTTGTCATCGTGCGTCTTGTCATTAAGTTTCCGAAAGTCAACCACTAATCGCCACTTCTGCTTACCGGATGCGTCTGCCTTTTTGGGTACTACCCAAATGGGAGAGCTCCACGCGGAGTCAGAAGGTCGAATTATACCCTGTTCTAGCATTTTCCCTATCTGATCCTTAACTTCCTGTCTGTGCACGAAGGGATATCGGTAGCTTTTCGTGTACACAGGAAGCTCGTCAGTAGTCTTGATTCGATGTTTGATCTGGTTGGTGAAGGTTAAAGTTTCTCCCTCAATATAAAATACGTCTGCGTAACGTGAGCAAAGCGCTTTTAAATTAACCTTTTCTTCTTCATTTAAATGATTCATTCGCAATCGCGGGACAACATCACGTGCACGGGTCGATGACATTAACGTACCTGTGCACTCTGTAGTAAATATACTCGCGTGCGCCGGTCGGTCTAGCGAGAATATGATATCGTTAGGTGTCGGGTTTTCTACTTCGATATAACCTCGGCTATCTAAAACAGATGTTATGCATTCATGGATTGTACAGTTGCAGATAACCTGCTCCCTAATTAAAGCTTGCCCGTCCGACACGTCTAAAGGGATTCTGATAACTTTCGAAGTACCGGCTGGAATGATATCTTCGTATAAGTTAACATTTCGCGAGTTGTACATGCATATGGGGTTGGAGGCGGCGCGGGTAACTAACCGTCTATCCTTTAAATCTATTCGTGCCTCCCATTTTCCTAATAGGTCTAATCCTATGAGTCCGTCAAAGTAGTCGTGGAATCTATAGATAAATATAACTTTATTGAATCGGAGTCATTTAATTCCGCGAAACACGGTATCGTTATCGAATAATTGTTGCGGGAGGTCGCGTGTATGTTGGTCACTTCGAACGGGTCAAAGTTGAGTGGAAAATCAGCGTAGAAGTTTTTGACAGCTTCGGGGTTAATAAAAGATTGATTAGCGCCCGTATCTATTAGAAACTTTAGGGGTGGATTCGAAATTTGTATGTACGGGAGCTGTCTCTGCGTTTGTAGATTTAATTCTATACTGGTTTTGGTGATTTGGTGGAATTCTGAAAATCCTGATCTGCGTGGCTAGTACTCGGCTGTGGCTGAATTTCTTCAACTTGAGAAAGTTCGTCTGGTGGGCTATAATAAGAATAGTCGGAGGCAATGTCGGGTGAATGTATTATAGTACAATTATTATAGTCATAGTAATCGGACACCGGGTCATGATAGTGGTCGTAGGTATTGTACGGTAGGTATGCGTCATCGTATGATATACATTGATTCATATTCATTTCCCGTGTTTTAAAATAATTATTAGGAGGAGGGTTGCCCGACTTACTCCAATCATGGGCTGTGACCATACGGGTGTGGGGTAACGGCTTCGGCATATAACGTTGAACACCGCTCATAGCCTGGAAGGGTTGTGCAGGGTTGGTACGGTTCGGCAAACGAAATACATTACTGCGTGGGTTATAATTTGGAGGGGGTGCGCCGAACATCCTCTGCGTACCAGTGGGCATACGTGGATATTGATTAATCGGTTCAGTAATTCTGAAAGGTTGTGACGGGGGCCGCATGGGTCTTTGTCCACTGGGCATAGGCCAATTAGGTACTGGGACTGGTAACTGAGCTCTTGGTGGAATATATGAGACGGGTGGTATTGAGGGAATGACCCTGGGGGTAGTCGCTATTCTCGCAGGCTCGCTACGATGTTGTAGGTACATGACATTGAGCTCTTCCTGCACATATTCGAGAGCCTTCTCAACGGTCGCGGGACGCATGCAGCGTATGCGGGACCCTAAAGGTTCTTTCAAGCCACGAACGAAAGCCTGCATAGTCACTTTCTTGTACAAGTCACGTTTTGATTGTATAGTAGTTTGTAAAGTCTCATGTAGTGTAATGTAGGTCATTAATGTGCTGAATAAAGTTTGGCAATGTTCGTAAAATTCCTGTGGTGTTAAATTTCCCTGGGTGGCTGTCGAGAGGTCACTGTACAGAGCCGTTTCATCCCTCTGGTCGGAAAAATTATTAATGAGAGCGCTTCGGATCCCTAACCAATTGTCAGGTATCCCGTTGGAGTTTAACGTACACTCGGCAGGTCCGGTGATTTTATTTAAAATTCCGTTCAATAGACTTAGGTTAGATAATTCACTGCCTTCCTCTGTGCTCAAATATTGCGCAGCTAACTTATCACAAATCTTTATAAACCTTGGTAAGACGTTGGGGTTCCCGTCAAATATCGGAACCAGGCGGAGGGCCTTGTATATCACATCCGGGTCAACAGGCATGGTTTCCTTATATAGTAAATGTAAATCTAAAGATGAATCTAAGTCTGGATCAATATCTCTATTAGTATCTGCTAATTGACGACGGTGAGTCTGTCTCGATTCAGACTCCCGCGAACAATCCGCTCTTGGGTGATAAATCTTGATGGAAAAGATTGACTTAGGGATAAAGGAAGCAACACGAGATCAATTCTGGTGTACTTACAGTTTCATATTCTGGTTTCTCTCGTGAATCGATGTCTGGATTCCCCTCGGGCTGCTGCAGGTCCGTATGTTCGGATAGCTCAACGACGAAACTTGGAAGCTTCCAAGACGATCTGCGACGGTATCTCCTCGGTAGACGTTGATCAGTAGGTGAATAGTCCTTTATAGAAGTTACCGTGAACTCACAAACCGCACTTGTGAGCTATCCTACCGACTGCGCCAATTACGTTTGCGACAGCCAGAGGATCGAAAAGAAACCAAAATTACTTAAGACAGAATTTAATAACTAATTAATTATAATTATTACAATTATTGATGCGAGACCTAATCGAAGTATGATATAGGAATGCGTATTGAGACACGGCACGAGGCTAAGTTGAATTGGGGTCAACGCGGAGTCAGCGGTTTACACTAGGTTAATAAATTTAGAGATCCGCGGTAGCAACGATTGAGATAGTGCAGGGTTCCGTAATTCGCACGATGTGTTCCGTACCATTAAATCCGGTTTTTAGTTCAATAAATAAAATAAATAAATAAATATTGCAGGACATTCCACACATCGCCATCTAGCCCCAACCTAGTAACTAGACTTGTGTCATGGGTGCTAGACAACGGATATAGTACTTATATACTTTTATTTTGTAAATATATACTTATAATACATATAAACAACCAGACCACAGACAAATATCTAAGCATAAATACTTGTCTGAGGCGGGAATCGAACCCGCGACCCTGTGTTTAGCAGTCCGGCATGGTGACCATTGTGCCAAATGGGTCGTCAATAATTGTAATGGTACGGTATTTTGAAATATTTACATCTGTAAAAAATTCAAATGTCCAGCTATCATGACATAAGATACCCCTATTGACAGACAGACAGTAAAGACTTAATAATAGGGTCACATTTTTACTCCAATAGGTAAAAATGTGACCCATAAAAACAACATAGGTACAGTCACATTATCAATTAGCTGAACCCCACGTGACCCAGACCAGAGCTCATTCGCATATCTGGAAAAAATATAGTATTTACCTATTTTGTTATTTTTTTATATTGAATAATGTATTGTGTAGTATATTGTTAAAAAAACAGATCAGGTAACTATACTTTACAACCTTACAGATTTGCGAGTGAGCTCTAGGTCACGTGGGGTTCAGCTAATTGGTAATGTGACTGTACCTACGTAACTTTTTCTTTTAGCTTACAAAATAATGCTGGATGGACAAGCTCACAACACCGTATTAATCGTTCACTTACCTACACATCTTCTTCTTCCTGTCCTTATTCCAATTTAATTGTGGTCTTCTACTTCGATACTCCGCCTAGAACCTATCCCCATTAACTTCTTCTGTACGAAAGACAAAAGAGGTCCCCAGTTTCCAAAGTCGTTTTCTACGATAGAAATATAGGTATGAGATGGCCTACCCCTATTTTATGACATTACTAAACTGATCTACACTTCTACATCTACCTCTTCACAGGTAGTGAAGAGGTAGATGTAGAAGTGTAGATATTTTATTTATTTATTATTATATTAGTGTAGATAGGTATCTACACTAATATAATAATAAATAAATAAAATATTTTTTATTTGTTTTTGTATTTCAAAACGTAAAAATAGGAACCCTTTATAAGATCACTTTCTATTCCGTCTGTTTGTTTGTAACGAATAGGCTCTGAAACTACTGGACCGTATGCGATAAAACTTGGCGTGAAGATACCTTGATTCATTGGAACATAGGCTACTTTTTATCTTGATATTTCCACGGGATCGGGAATTATGAAGGTGAAATCGCGGAGTGCTGCTAGTATAATATAGGTTAGTATAAGAGTAGGTAGGTAGGTATATTAATTATTAATATGTAGATATGCGACAAACACCTGAAAGCATGACGTGATGACATAATTATGATAATTAATTCTGTAGTTACAACAATATTGACTTACCTTACTATCTAAATTAAAGCGATAATATCTCGTAATAACATATAACAACTTGAAAGTAATCGATATTTATTTAATAGTCATGTATAAGCTTGTATCCAGATCTAGTTTCCTCATCACGTAGGCACGAGGACGTGACGATCGTGGAAGGCTGGATATACGGATTATATCGCGCAATTTTCAAGCTTCTAAGCGGAATATGTTTATGATTAGTTTCAGTAAAATTTGTAATAAAATAAGGTTAAAGTAAGTTACTTACGTGGGAATTGTATTATCTTACACGCAAAGTGCGACACAGACTACAGCTTTTCAGGCGTTTTTAACCCCCGACGCAAAAACGACGGGGATTTATTAAGTTTTTAAATTCTAACGTTAAGTTTTTATTTCGTTTTTTCCTATGAAGGGAAATTAACATTCTGGCATATAGTAAACGCGTAGGCATTTTTGTTGTTTCTATAGTTGCGCGGCCATCTCATAAAACTATACCATAATCATTGTATGGCTGATATTAATACAAACAACAAATTCACAATAAAATCCCGTAAATTGTGAGGTATGGCAAATAAAAAATAATCCTCTTAATTTTTTTTTTATTTCTGTTATAAAGCAAACCTGACCCAATACGAGTTTCAATACATAGCATTTGTTCTATTTTTATTACAAAAGGATTGAAAAGGAACTGACTATAATAATATCAGTCTCCAACCATATAATTTATATCAGTCAGTCAAGACTGAATTTTATGTCTTACTAGCGACCCGCCCCGGCTTCGCACGGCTATATTATGCATGTATTATACATATTAACCTTCCTCTTGAATCACTCTATCTATTAAAAACCGGGAGTGCAGGCAGAAGTGAAAACTGTATATCTGTGTAAAATCTCATCTGTCGAAATCTCATCTGTCGCGATAACGGCTGAAAATGCTCACTCGTGTATCAGTGATGGTGCGACGCGAACTGCGTACGGCAGCTCGCTGCGAACCTGCACCATCCACCGAGAGATGTCGCTGTTAACACTGTTGTACAGAAGTGAGTATCGTAGTTCGGCCGTTTGCACAGAGATGGCGCTGTTTTCAATATTGCATAGTAGTAGAAGCACAATAACTGTTAAAATCTCATCTGTCAAAATCTCATCTGTCGCGAGAACGGCTGAAAATGCTCACCCACAAAAGTGCCCAACGCGCCATAAGAAGTTTTCACTTCAAAAACCGCATCAAAGTCCGTTGCGTAGTTTTAAAGATCTAAGTATGCAAAGGGACATAGGGACGGCGAAAAGTGACTTTATTTTATACTATGTAGTGAAGACAAAATGTTTATACGTACGGTTCATTTTATCGAGTGTATAAGCAACTCGCGTTGAGTCCTCAGTTCTCAGTATGCCTTACCTCTAAGCAATAGAAGTATGGCCCAATTCACGTAATTCAGCACAGAAGCCGGCTAAGTAATATTTTACTACGCCTTTAACTGAAGCAATCGGCCCATCGATCTGTACTTAAACGGCGTTCACCTATAGTTGGTAGATGTATGAGACTTCTGATATTCACTCGCCTGAATAATCGGTTCAGTTCACGAGTTGGGCGTCAAGAGTAGCTAGGATTAGGTACAGTGGTTGGCTATAATCGTGTGATGTGTAACTACAGTATGTGTATAATTCTACTTACCATAGGTAACAGGCCCAAGGACTATGCGGGTTATGAGTGAATGTGCAAACGCTCTTGCATAAGGTGGGGTATTGGATCACTATAGGTTAATGTTAAAGGGGTTATTAGAGGATAAAAGCGGCTTAGATACATTTAGTTTACTCTGTCGTCCTTAAAAGTAGCGAAAAAGTTTAAAAGCATTTTTTGAAGTGAAAACTTCTTTAGCGGCGTTGAGCACTTTTTCTGTAATGGGTATAAAATCTTAAACTCGCGTCAGGACACGTGACCTGATCGAAAAAGCGTAAGACGGATGGAGAGTAGACAGCTATCCCCTCTCTACGGCGCGGCGAAAATGTATGCCTGGGCCTACTGTTTTTAATTTGGCTGTGAGTGTATTAAGACGTACATATGGTATTTTTAAACGGACGACTATTGACGGACGACAAATGTCGGACGACTATTGACGGACGACAAATGTCGGACGACTATTGACGGACGACAAATGTCGGACGACAATTTGTTGGACGACAAATGTCGGACGACAAATGTCGGACGACAAATGTCGGACGACTATTTGTTGGACGACAAATGTCGGACGACTATTTGTCGTCCGACTATTTTTTTTTTTCATCTAAAACTCTTTTTTTTCTTATCGTGTTAGAGAAGGTGCTCTATAGACTGTATTGGACCACACAGTCACAAGCTCACCCGCATTGAAAAGGACTCACGATGTTTTGGTTGCAGCAACCTTCTTGAGTCCGGAGCCAAAAAAAAATTTTTTTTTTTGTATCCTATAGTGGGAAAAGGCCTCCCTTAAATCCTTTCAAGCAGTTAAGTCCTGCGCTAGCTTTAGCCAGCCAGTCAAAAGTCAAAGTGTCATATGCATCGTGACTCGTATTAGGGTCTGCCTCGATCAGGACCTCCGTCTTCCGGCACCAAACACGTCAACCTTAGCCCATCTTGAAAATCCAAGTCCCACTTAAAATCTCTTTAAATGTATCAAAGTATTTTAAAATCAACGTTTCGCCGTCAAAACCGCAAATCTGTAGACACTGTAGTCGAGTCAAATACAATATTCAGGAAAAGCCATTGTACGAGAAAATGTCTCATTGTTCTTCGGACTATTGTTGCTGAGGTTCGCTCCTTACTAATGGAGACAGCATTGTCTCGAGATATCCTACCTAACTACTACAGTTTTGATCTAGTTTCAACGTAATTGTATTGCACTTAGACGGTGAAGATTGACCAGTTATAAATTAACTAACATTTTTTTATTGTATATAGTGGTATCTTTTTGATTTAGAACAAAGACTAATCCTTATCAATTTGAAAATCGAACTTAATTTGAACCATTTCTTATCTACATACACTAAAGAAAAGCTCTGCCTTGCAAACGCTAATTTCGCTAAATTCTTATAGGAAAGTCAAGTCAGCCGAAGGCACAGGAAAATGCTACTCATCAATAAAATAAAGTAATTGGATACTCACTTATCAATCTCGGTTATGATGGTTTAGTGACTCAGCGCTGTGGTACGTCTTAACTTAAACCAACTATACGCTGTAAGTTCTGAGTGATACTATAAACTCAGTAGTTCGGTTCTCACAAAACTTCCTACGTGTTCTCATACATATTTAAGTGGAATGGAAATGAATGGTGTAATTTCGAGGTAGGTAGTGAGAATATGAAATACAACCTCCTTTCATGATTTAGCTTGCATTTTTGAAAGCGTATCCCTTTTGAGCTTTAGTAGGTAACAATGTTTTAGTGCTTTGGAAAACGGAAAGTGATTTTGGTTGAACATTTTGTGAGATAGGTAGACTTTATATGCCACTAGTGCAAATAGAGTTTTTATATTTGTTTTAACATATTATTGTTATAGTATTGTGATGCTTTTCTATAGGTACCTCATACTAATATAATAAATACTTTGCTATTAAACTTATTATTGTTAAAAACCTCTACGGTTGGAATTTTACTACACGCGCGCCCAGAGAGCAGATTTTATATAGTCTGCGTTTTGATTGTAAATGAATAATCATGACTACATAGTATAAAACAAAGTCGCTTTCTCTGTCCCTATATCCCTATGTATGCTTAAATCTTTAAAAATATGCAACGGATTTTGATGCAATTTTTTTTTAGTAGATAGAGTGATTCAAGAGGAAGATTTATTTGTATAATACATGCATAATACAGCCGTGCGAAGCCGGGGCGGGTCGCTAGTTAATAATAATTGTAAGTACTGAAATAATTCTGATAAAACTTTGAATGAAACTACATTAAACTTTTGGGACTAACGGTTTAGTTGCCAGATGCTAAAATGCCAGACGAGTTTTAAACGCCAGATTCTATGAATGGCAGATTCTACAAATATCACATTCACATTCACATAATTAATAATACTGTTTCCATACGTGTTTTATAGCAAATTTCATTCAAAATCTATACTGAAGAGTTTGTTTGTTTGTTTGAACGCGCTAATCTCAGGAACTACTGGTTCGAATTAAAAAAATATTTTTGTATTGGATAGTCCAATTGTCGAGAAAGGCTATAGGCTATTTTATATTTCGATATTCCCACGGGATCGGTAGTTACGCGGGTGAAACCGCGGAGCGCTGCTAGTATTTTATAAAAATTAAATGATAAAGTTACTCAAAATACCATAAATCCTTCAAGAGTGAGATCTCCATAAAAACGAAACCAAAAAATATATTTTTCTTAATTAACAAAAGGTTTACAATAACAGAGCGTCCCGTATAATATCATAAATCAGTCTCCATTGCTTCATTAAACAACCAGTAACCAACCGTTCGAATTAGCTTTCAGCTAACCGATATTGTCATTTCAATTATGCGTGGATTGTGGTACGAATTAATATGTATTTGTTACAACGCCTACCGTTCTACGCGCTCGTATAATTGCTTAACTATGTACTCGTACTACAGCAGTACCGCAGACATCAGTTATTTTATAGAAATTAAAAAACAGTTTTTATCGTGTTTTGTTTTTCTTCCGGTCGTCTTCCATTTCCTTTTCAATCGTCTCTTGTTTTTTTTTCGATCGATCGTCTTTTGGTCTTTTTTCGATCGTTATTTGGTTTTATATCGTGTTTTGTTTTTGTTCTAATTGGACATGAAGCAGATTAATTGGACCATTGAAAGATTGCAGTAGTTCGATAGCCGGACTACCTACCACCGAACTACTGATACAAAAAAGCAGTTGCAACTTTTTTGTATCAGTAGTTCGGTTCCGGTAACTGACTATCAACTAAACTATTCGACCCAGTTGGCCAAATGGTCACCATGCCGGACTGCCAAACACTGGGTTGTAGGTTCGATTCCCGCCTCAGACAAGTATTTATGCTTAGATTTTTGTATGTGGTCTGGTTTTGTGTGTTGTATGTAGCATAGACTAACAAACTATATCTATGCTATGTAGTATAAAATATCAGTTGTCTAGCAAACATAACACAAGTCTAGTAACTTCGCTTGGGGTTAGATGGCGATGTGTGGAATGTCCTGCAATATTTATTCATATATTTATATTGCCACAAAGCTTATTTATATCCCCGATACGATGAGGACACAATAACCTAAAAACTAAACTATGCCAATAGACTTGCTGCTACACCTTGTATATAATAAAATAATATGCAGAGTGATAGCGGTTTATTTCGATTGGAACCAGCGCGAACCGCTTTAATCCGGATAGTACATGCCGCGAGCGGATTTGTCCTGTGATATTCGGTAATAGATTATCATCTAATACAATTATCTGCAACTAAAGTATTTAAGTAGTGTTTTAGATAAGTAGCAGATACATGACGACCCAGTTGGCACAATGGTCACCATGCCGAAATGCCAAACACAGGGTTGTGGGTTCGATTCCCGCATCAGACAAGTATTTATGCTTAGATATTTGTCTGTGGTCTGGTTATCTATATGTATTATAAGTATATATTTACAAAATAAAAGTATATAAGTATTATATCCGTTGTCTAGCTTCCATACCACAAGTCTAGTTACTGAGTTTGGGGCTAGATGGCGATGTGTGGAATGTCCTGCAATATTTATTTATTTATTTATATTACACTGACGTTTAAAGACGATGCATTTTTTAATCTGGCAACCTATATCAGGGACGTCAAAAGGTTTTTTTAACCGAAGAATTCTTATTTTAATGCAATAAACTTTACTCCACAGATGTTGTATTAGCAACATCTTTTCAAATTATGACGTATTCATCACTCATTCGAAAGAAAGTTCTCCTTCGTCATTTAGTTTCTCTCTTCATCAAAAGAGGCTTTTGTATATTTTACTGACAGATGTAGCAATAGTATTGGAAAAAGGTGTGTGTTTGTTTTACCCCCTGTAGCTACCTCGGGGTTCGGAATGTAAACTGCTTAATCAGGTTAAAGTGAATATTCTGGTGGCACTCGATTCAATTGTTCGACGACCCAGTTGGCACAAGAAAAGTATATAAGTAGTATATCCGTTGTCTAGCACCCATAACACAAGTCTAGTTACTTAGCTTGGGGCTAGATGGCGATGTGTGGAATGTCCTGCAATATTTATTTATATTACACTGACGTTTAAAGACGATGCATTTTTTAATCTGGCAACCTATATCAGGGACGTCAAAAGGTTTTTTTAACCGAAGAATTCTTATTTTAATGCAATAAACTTTACTCCACAGATGTTGTATTAGCAACATCTTTTCAAATTATGACGTATTCATCACTCATTCGAAAGAAAGGTCTTCTTCGTCATTTAGTTTCTCTCTTCATCAAAAGAGGCTTTTGTATATTTTACTGACAGATGAAGCAATAGTATTGGAAAAAGGTGTGTGTTTGTTTTACCCCCTGATGTCGCTTGCTGCGTCGAAAAAAGAAAGCAAGAATTCGATGACCGACATCCTCTCTACAATTACGACCTGCCCCCAGCCAGGCTAAAAAGCCGAAAAAGTTTTCTGCGCAGCACACAGGCTTCAGAAAAAAGCCCAGCTGAGGAAAGGGTGGTGCGGTGGAAAATGAAACATCCCGTACCTCCAGCTTTTGTAAACCCGCGAGAGAGGCTCCCTCCGGGTTCCGATCTGCAATGGCCTACGTGGCAGTCACTTAATCGACTCCGGACTCAAGTAGGCCGTTGCTGACAGAATTTGAGCAAATGGGGATATATTGCACCGACTGAGGAGCAATGCGAGTGTGGAGTCCCGTCGCAGTCTATGGTGCACCTTCTCCAATGCCCATTGTGCCCTAATACCTGCACATTGGAGGACCTGGTAGAGGCCAACGCCACTGCAGTTGCAGTGGCTAGCTACTGGGCAGGAAAAATATGACTGGTCGAACGTCACTGACACGAAAAGAAGAAGACCCCCTGTAGCTACCTCGGGGTTCGGAATCTAAACTGCTTAATCAGGTTAAAGTGAATATTCTGGTGGCACTCGATTCAATTGTTCGACGACCCAGTTGGCACAATGGTCACCATGCCGGACTGATAAACACAGGGTCCCGGGTTCGATTCCCGCCTCAGACAAGTATTTATGCTTAGATATTTGTCTTTGGTCTGGTTGTTTCTATGTATTATAATTATATATTTACAAAAGAAAAGTATATAAGTAGTATATCCGTTGTCTAGCACCCATAACACAAGTCTAGTTACTTAGCTTGGGGCTAGATGGCGATGTGTGGAATGTCCTGCAATATTTATTATTTATTTTAATTCTATGGATGCAACAAGTATAAAAATTGAGTAGAATTTTAGGACTTTAATATAGGTAAACATCTACCTATTACTCCTAAATTCTAAAAACATTTACCTAAATCCAGAAAAAAAAACAGCATACGTTTTAACAGAATACAAATTAACGATGTCGTTTTTATCATCCTTCTAATCTACCTACTTTGTTTAAAACTTGAAATAATCTGTTAAAATTGAAATAACAAAATCTATACCTAATCTTTTTTCAAATCGGGTAATTTTTTTATAGGTTAGCGTTTATCACCTGGCGAATTTATTGTGATTGTTAAGTTACAGTAACTTAACAATCACAATAAATGAATGAAATGAATAAAATGAAATAAATAAAGAAGAATAAATGATGATGAATGAAATAAATGAATGAATGAAATGAATTTATTGGGATTGTTAAGTTACAGTAACTTAACAATCACAATAAATTCATTCTAAAATGCAACAATGGTAGTCGATATTTATCTATGACTTCGATAATAGTGTATATATTTATGTCACGCAGAGTCTAAGAGGCCCACGTTTGAAATTAAAGAGCCGAAGAGTCGGTGCGGCTTTGTGTGTTTTCTGTTGGGTAACACTGAAAAAACCCTTAAATGCTGCCGACATTGAAACTTGGAGCTCATCCCTTATGGGACTTGATTTGTACGTGACGAAATTTTTAACCAAAAGATGTTTCGGGTCGAAAGCCTGCCGTTTTACTGCTCAATCTCCAAGGAATAAGGACAGAATTTGATACGAACCTCTCATATGCCGTGATATCTTTTTTTAACAAAGAAGGAAGGGTTAAGTTAACCCTTAACACTTTTAATGTAGCCGTTTTAGTGATAGCGAGTTTATTTTTGACCCTTTGTAGCTGAAAGTAAAAGGTACTAAGCTGTCTTACAATTTGGTTGGACAAAAAATATGTTTTGATACCTAATATAATATTTATGTGTTTTTTACCTGAATTACCAATTAATCAAAACCATCATTCCTATGTAAACTCAAGAAAATTTTCAAGCGATAAAAAAGTGTTAAATTTATTAATCATAGGTACAAAAATAAAATTTACAAAAATACTAGAATAACCAAGTTATTAAAAATACACGAGAATAAGTTAATGAAACACTTAATAAACAAACCCCCCACCAAAAGTTCCTGATGCAAAGCTTTGCATCAGGAACTTTTGGTGGGGGATTTATAAACCAAAATAGGAGTGGGGTGGGGAGCTCCCCACCCCTCTCCTATTTTGGTTTATAAATACACCATTGGTGTTTTGTATATCTATCTATATAATATCTGTTCCCAGGTGCCAGGTAACAAAATCGTGACATTCATTATCCCCAAACCTACCAGCATATTGTTCTATTCTCTAATAGTACCAATCTACCTTTGTGCATGTTTACCTACAATTTCATTATCTACGCTCAAAATAACAGTAAGGGTTGTTTGTACTTCTATATTGTCTGGGTCTGATACGGGGTGCGAAGGTCGTTCGGACGAAAAACGCTAGAGCGAAAAAAGTACCGCTCCGGCTTCGCACGGCTATATTATGCATGTATTATACATAATATAAACCTTCCTCTTGAATCACTCTATCTATTAAAAACGGCATCAAAATCCGTTGCGTAGTTTTAAAAATCTAAGCATACATAGGGACATAGGGACGGCGAAAAGTGACTTTATTTTATACTATGTAGTGATTAATCTAACTCCTAGTATCCCACTGCTGGGCAAAGGTCTCCCCCATCGGTCGCGGTCCTGGGCCACCTCCGGCCAAGCTGGCTCGAGATGGTCGAGGTCGCCTCACCAACGTCGTCGAATCGTCATCGGTCGTTTCTTTATATCGAATGAAATAGAAAAAAAATCACAGAAAAAAACAATAACAAAATAACTAGAGGCATGTAATTGATAACTGACGAATTAAAAATACTGGTAACCTTTTATTTTGTATAAGTATACTTATATTAAAACCATTCAGACCCGAAACGAATATTATTATGTACACTCGTAGATTGTACAAAAAAATGTTCTCAGACGGGAATCGAACAACCACGAATTTCTATATCGTAGAAGGGTATTCGGTTCGCCTACCGCGCCAGAAAGGCCATAACATTGTTTATTGTGTTACGTGTTTTGATCTAGTATCATTTAAGTCATAAAACTTATAGTGGTTTCGACCTAATGCCATTCGTTACGGTGGATTTCGTATTACAGTAATTCCATTTAGAGTTTAATTGTAGACCCATGTTCTACCTGAAATTGTACCTATCATCGAGGTCATGGAACCTTTAATTCTGAGAAGCTATCACGACCCGGGCTTTATCAAAATATTAAACCCTTCTGTTTATTGACGTCCGTTTTCTTTGTCTACACCTTTCTACGTTATACCTTTCTACGGTAAATAATGTATTTATTTGAAATTATAGAGCATTGTCTTTTTCTTCTTTAGCTTTGTTACCATTTTTACTCAGGGTCGGCTTTCATAATTTCGTTCTCCAGCGTTGACGGTCCTGGATAATCTTTGGGCCAATATTGTTGCTTTTAAATTGTCGTTTTTTTTTTCTGTTCTATGTCGTTGTTAGTCCAATTGACGTGTAACAACGTCTTTAAAAATGTAATTAACCAATCAAGATGAATTTACCGCCAATTTTTTATTTATCATCTGTTCCGATAGGAAAACACATTTATGGCTATACAGCCACGTGAACGAAATTAAAAAAAAAACTTTTATTTGGACAAGCACACGGCACAACACAATCAGGAAAGTAGTAACAAACATAAAAGCACAAAAAAAGGTATAAAATAAAAACGAAAAAAAAAGGGTAATAATAAGAGAATAAAAAAATATATATTTCAATACCTAAGGAGCCGTGTGCCTCCAAAAAGGTTCTGCCTCAGCAATGATAGCTGCACCAACAAAAGCAAAGAGTTTACTTTGGTATACCAAGAATGATGAAAGAGATCCAATATGAATAAAATTAAAGAGTATTTAAGAACTCCAGCACGCCATTCCCATGGATGCCATGGCCATTGGCCGTTCCATACAATATTGCTGAATGCTGGAGCCTTGTAATGTTCCAAATTCAAAAAAAGCTGCAATAGATTTGATTTTCTTTGTCTGTAAAGTCAATACCTACTTCGCGTGTTCTATTTTCAAAAATATTGAATTTCCATGCATGTTTAGAAAAAAAAAATCAGTACGACGCGACGCGCGCGGGGCGGTTGATTGACCGCAATTAATAATTTGTTTTTGTTTCGTTTTTTAGTAAGTTTTTGTGTGTTTGTTTTAGTTAAATGTGGCTGTAATGTGTTTAATTTAAGAATACTGTGTTGTGTAGTGTTGTGTTGTGGCAAAAAAGGCGGTGTCATCACATGCACTTCTCTTCGCTACAGGTAAGTAAGTAGTCTAGATATTTCCCAGACATTGTTAAGTATTTCCCGACTATCCATCAGTTTCCTATTACTAGAGCGAGTGGAATCGTTATTTTAAATCTAATACTTAAGCTTTTTTTGGACAATTTCGCTTGTGGGTCTAGGGAGGCAAAGCTCCATTTTATTTAGTTCTGGCGCCTTTCCATGTAATGGTCATAGATTGACAGAGAAGAGACCCAGAATTGAACCACAAGTGTCCCACGGCTGGGCAACGATCTCCCCCATCTCCCACTATTGATCTGGTGCTGGTTCTGGGCCACACCATCCAAGCTTGTTCGAGGTGGTTCAGATGCTTTCTAACTAATATTATAAAGCTGAAGAGTTTGTTTGTTTGGTTGAACGCGCTAATATCCAGGAAGAATTTTTTTTGTGTTAGATAGTCCTTTTATCGAGGAAGGCTACAGGCTACTTTTTATTTTGATATTCCCACGGGGTCGGGACTTACGTGGGTGAAACCGCGGAGCGCAGCTAGTAATTTGATTGGTAGGTATATTTAGCAGGAAAATATTAATTAATTTAGATAAATACCTACCTATTATTGTTGTGTTATGCTACCATCTTCAAATCTCAGACTACCTTAACTATAATTAATCAAAATAATTATTCTACTAGGAATTTAAGGCCTATTATTAGGTATCTGAAAGGCGTGGTTTGCCAAATGATACTAACTGATGGCTGAAATCTTAAAAAGTTTACGAAATGCATACCGAAATGGAAAGTTGGTCAATCACTACATAGTATAAAACAAAGTAGCTTTCTCTGTCCCTATATCCCTATGTATGCCTTAATCTTTAAAACTATATACGCAACGGATTTTAATGCGGTTTTTTTTAATAGATAGAGTGATTCAAGAGGAAGGTTTTTAGATTTAATACATGCATAATATAGCCGTGCGAAGCCGGGACGGGTCGCTAGTGTAGAATAAAAGAAAAATTAAGTGACTTATTAACACGCTTTTATTAGTTTCACCTGTATGTTAATGCAAAAGTTAGGTAGTATAAAATCTGTTACAAAAAATGATGGACATGATTTGTAACGGATGTTTCTAATCCTATCTTTTTGGGTCTTTAGTTTCAAACGACGTTTTCTCGTCCCCATTGTCTGCGTTTGACAACTATTACACCTGTATCTTACATCAGTTATTTTTTTCTCCGTAGCTCACGTTTAATAAAACATTATGAAGTAATTTTTAACCATTAAAAGTAACATCGCCAAAAAAGGGCTACAAAAGTTTTGATCATTGTCTTTCATGACTCTGTTTTTTTTCTGTCACTACTAATAATAAATCTCTTTTCACTATCACTACATAGTATAAAACAAAGTCGTTTTCTCTGTCCCTATGTCCCTTTGTATGCTTAAATCTTTAAAACTACGCAACGGATTTTGATGCGGTTTTTTTAATAGATAGAGTGATTCAAGATGAAGGTTTATATGTATAATACATGCATAATCTAGCCGCGCGAAGCCGGGGCGGGTCGCTAGTGTAGAATAAAACAAAAATAATGTGACTCATTTTAAATTCAAACGTTAGGTAGTATAAAATCCGTTACAAAAAATGACCGACATGATTTGTAACGGATGTTTCTAATCCAATCTTTTTGGGTCTTTAGTTTCAATAAGACGTTTTCTCGTCCCCATTGTCTGCGTTTGACAACTATTACATCTGTATCTTACACCAGTTATTAGTAATTTTTAACCATTAAAAGTAACTTCGTCAAAAGAGCGCTACAAAAACTTTGTTTTTTGTTTGTTTGTTTCATGACTCTTCTTTTTCTGTCACTACTAATAATAATATCTCTTTTAACATTATAAATGCGATACCTAGTTTGTGTGTTCACCCTGAACTCTTAAAAAAACATCGGTATCAGTGGTCGCCATCAAATTAACCAACTAAAATATACTTACAACACAAATTAAGACTCTTAACCTATAAAACAAATGTAGATTACAAACTTGAAATAAGTCGATAGTTTATTTATTTATTAAACATAGAATCTATAGCACTTATTTAACTGTAAACACATTTACTATTAAAATAAATTACCAAAATGTACAATCAGGTTACAAAATTGCAGATCCAATGTAGAGCTCCAAAACTGCTATCGCTAGAGTGTTTTTAACTCAAATAAGATTCTAAGCTCCTGCTTTAAGTTTAAAGTCTTTCAACTCTTTAATTTACTCATATAATGAATACATAGTATTTTTTAACTCTACGGCGGGTCTAGAATTCTGTTGCTGACTGTATAGTCAAAAGTTAAAAAAAAAAACTTAATACATTAAAATTTGTATAAAGACCACAGAAAATCGTCTTAAAAACTAAGTTAGGATGTGTGCCTTCGGAACGCGCCCACCAATGAGAAGAAGGCACAAGAAACTCATGGGGTTTTATTTTTTTTTCATGTGATCACGCTCACAAAGGTCAACATTACAAATATTTGAAAGTATTATTTGAAATGGAGCAATTAAAGTCACATCCATGGGTTCTTATCATTAAGGTAAGACGAAGTATCATAGTACGCCTTTCTGCACTATTAAACTACCTGTTTATTTTCCGGAGTCTACTACCGGGCACGGTCAGTTCATCCTTATTTCTTAAGTTGAAATTATGAATATCGCTGTTTTTATTATAATAATATGACATGTCCATTAACAGGTTTAGATAGATAGATAGATAAACTCTTTATTGTACCACATTAAACCTTACATTCTAACATAAACTCCTGCTATAAAAACAATAATAAACAAACAATATGGCACAATGGGCGGCCTTATCGCTAAAAGCGATCTCTTCCAGGCAACCTTTGGATAGATAAGAATTAAAGAAGGGGATGGGTGGGTTGTATATAACGTGATAGGAATACAATGAGGAATATAAAATAAATTATTAAAATCCATAGAAAATAAAATATTCTAAATAATAATAATAAAATACAAAACATACAATAAAAATACGCACCTACACATACATACATAAAAATAAATAAAAATATATATACACATAAATATATATTTCAATATACGTACAAATAAATAATAGGACAGCTATATGTTCGATTTACAAGCTTCAGCGAGAGCAAGGTAATGCTTGTACACATTGGCTTTAAAAACAGCCAAAGATTTGGATTGCCGAACAAAAGCAGGCAGAGCATTCCACAGTTGTACACCGCGAGCGCTAAAGGAGTTGTGGTAGAAAGAAGAGGAGCGGTCAGGAACAGCTAGAAGAAGAACTTTAGAGGAACGGACAGATTTAGAGGGAGAATGACGAAAATGAAAGCGAGATTTTAGATAACCAGGGGAAGTTGGTAGGAACAGAATTCTATAAAGAAGAGAAAGAACATGAGAATAATAAACTTTTACATGAGGTTTAATAAACTTTTAAAACATAAATGTGCGTTAATTCGTACTATTGATACTTCGTCTTACCATGAACATGACTTTAATTGCTCCATTTAAAATATACCTTCAAAATATTTGTACAGACTTGACTATAGTTTGTAGTCTGTGTGGCCCTTACCCCAATTTTCAGGTCAAGGCAACAAAGTTTAGAATCACAAGTAAGCATGGTAACCGAACGTTATTCCCTAAATTATTGAACTGTTCAACATACTTGGCAAACTGTTCTAGAATAGCGACTGATAAAATCAAGGCAAATTAATTCAACCAAAGACAACCACCGGCTATTAAGGCATAGACAATGTCTCTAGTCTATTAAGCTGCGTCTACACTGGCCTATAGCTCACTGCAAACTGTGCTTGTAACATGAAAGGGGCGGGTGCAGTTAGGCTGTGTACACACACCCTATTACCTTAAGGGGTACGCAGGATATTGATTAAACGGTCGGCAGACTGTTTACGGATTGTAAAATAAAAAAGGGTTAGGCACGCTACCTAAACATTCGTGAAACGTCTTATTTTATATCAAGTTGACAAAATTGGCTCCTAGACAGTTTTTTAGTAAGTTTTTAAAAGTGACAACAGTTTTTTTTTCTTCAAAAAAACGTAAATAATTTAATAAATACATTTTTCTTCACACGAAACCAGTCGGGGACATCACTGGCCATAGTTGATTAACTTCGGACTTGGTGGTGGTTTGTGCAATGTCCTTACAATATATTATGTTTAATAAACTAAAATTTGTTTTATGCCTTACATATCGGAAGACATAAAAGCAAAATGTCCTACCTAAAAACGACATAATATCAAAATGGCCTAGTAGCAAAACGTCCTATATTTAGAATGACACAAGAATCAATGTCTTTTTTGCCTTGACTTAACTTACCTATCGCAAGGTAAGATATTGCGAATTATCAATAAAATATAAGCATCATTTAATAATAAATAATTAGTTGAAAAAGCTGTCTAAAAGCTTTTAAGATAAAAGAGTTTATTTTTAAAAGTTTAAGTAGATTTCGTTAAAATCGAAATTGCAAATATGTTAATCCCATTTTATTATAACAATAATGTAATATGATATATGAATTTGTTTCTAAATTACTTAGCAAAATAAAGACTTTTTATTTGAGAACCACTTTATCCATTGGTGAAAACAGTAGTAGTAGATTCAGTAGTTTTTGAGTTTATACTAAACAAACAGACAAACACGGCAGTCGACTTTGTTTTAAAATATGTAGTGATTAAGACCAGTGTGAGGCTGTAAATTTCCATACAAAAAGCGGTAACGTTTTCCCAAATAAACGAAGTCCGATTTTGATAATTTTTGAAATGTTCTAGATCTAATGGAAAACTAGGCTTAACCGTTTTTATTTTAAAGAAATATTGCCTAAGATAAAAGTTATTAGTAAGTATTTGAAATATTTATTTTTTTGACTTAAAAACTTCATCGAGCATTTCAATTGTTTTTTAATAGACTTAACTGAATTACCACAAAAGGAAAACGTATAAACCTAGAATAAGAAGCAGTGAATTAAATGAGACCAAATTTATTTAATTTTGTGAAGGATAAAGGCGGTAAAAACGTTACGGCCCGCAACATTATTTGAAATCAAAATGAAGGCAATTACGTCCGAACTTAAACTCTCTCTGGTGCACGATACGGGTCATTTTTGAAAATACCTACTCGCGCCGCGTATCGAAAACTCATGATTCTCTTCACTACATAGTATAAAATAAAGTCACTTTTCGCCGTCTCTATGTCCCTATGTCCCTATTTCCCTTTGTATGCTTAGATCTTTAAAACTACGCAACGGATTTTGATGTGGTTTTTTTAATGGATAGAGTGATTCAAGAGGAAGGTTTATATGTATATTACATGCATAGTAATTATAGCCGTGCGAAGACGGAGCGGGTCGCTAGTAATTGATATAATTACTGAATGGTATATTTTCAACGCACAGCTCAAATCGATCGAAGGATGGATCGAGCTATAATTTGGCATTAGGTATTATAGCTTATTACGTAGGCAGGCACCGGCTAAGAAACGATTTTTAAAAATTCAAACCCTACGCAGACGAATTCGAGTGCAAAGCGTATTTTTGTTTTGAAAATAATAATATGTATTTTTTTTTCGAATTTGGCAGGCAATAAAGATAACATAACACACCCTTAGACCTTAGTTAGATGGTCGAAGAATACACCCTAAGAACCAAACCTGTTCCTTGGGCCTCTAAGGCATAATTGATAGGTAGTTTTATGAATTACCTGCCAGCTAAAATGTTATTTGCTATGTTTAAAAGGTTCACAATGAAACCATTTTTAACAGATCCAATCCTAACTAATCTCACATAATATTAATGTTTTAAAAAAAAATTGATCTAAGTATTTCATTTTGCTAAGTCTTATCCACTATAAGACTTAGTGATTTCAAAAATATTATGCTGACCCTTGTTTGAAAGTAAAATGTACTAAATTATTAGGCACTTAGTGGTCGTAATCGTCTCGTTTTTAGGGTTCAGTACCGTAAAGTTATAAAAGGAACCCTTATAAGATCACTCTCTTGTCCGTCTGTGCGTCTGTCTGTCCGTGTTTTGTATTAGTGAATTAATAGAATAAATTAGATTAGAATCATTTAAATTTTGGGTAACAAAACAAAAATATTACAGGCTTTTAAATATACTCATAGACTATTTAGACTAACGTGTATCAATATTATAACTAACAAAAAGTCTTTTTTAAAAGAAGAGTCTTAGAAAAAGCAAAAAATAAAAACAAATTTGTAGGTTCTTAAATTCATGCCTATGTCTTTTTGTAATCTAGGTATGCATTCAAAAACTAACGAATCATACCTACTTCAATTTAGTTTTTATTATTTTCTGTGAATATTATGAAAAATTTAAATACTATCTACGAGTATAATATGGCGCTTTAATGAAGTAAGTATCGAACTTTTTTTAATTTTTTACTTATTTTTCCCAAAGCGGGATTCGAACCTGCCACAGACAAGTTTTCGCTCTTAAAACTTATGCAGCTAAGACTACCGTGGTACCTTTTTATTTGTCCCGAGTTGCGAAGCTCATGTTAGCTGAACGTTCTTAGGGAGACCGGTCTCCATTTGCGGGAATAAGCCGCACAAGCTATTTTGTCAGAGCGGCAACGTGTTAGTGACAGGGCACAAGCTATGGTGGTGTTAGTATGGCTGTATGTCACACCGCAACGTGCGTTTGTTCGGAATGGTGGGTGTTGTTGAGACTATAAATTAAAATGATGGTGTCTTGCCGATAGGTACCAGTCAGCAACAAGAAGCTTTTTTGATAATATTTTTGAAGTGAAAACTTCTTATGGCGCGTTGGGCACTTTTGTGGGTGAGCATTTTCAGCCGTTCTCGCGGCAGACGACAGATTTTCTCGCGACAGATGAGATTTTACACAGATATACAGTTTTTTAATTTGGCTGTGAGTGTATTAAGACGTATACATATGGTATTTTTTAACGGACGACTATTGACGGACGACAAATGTCGGACGACTATTTGTTGGACGACAAATGTCGGACGACAAATAGTCGTCCGAATTTTTTTTTTTTTTTTCATCTAAAATTCTTTTTGCGTATGTTCTCGCGACAGATGAGATTTTACACAGATATACAGTTTTCACTTCTGCCTGCACTCCCGGAGTGCGCTGTTTTTTTTTAACCGTAGAATATGTATGGGGTTTGACGACTTTAAAGTTAATTAAGATGCTTCAATAAAAATTATTTCATTATATTTAGCTGCAATTTATAGTGCAGACAGGGATGATCGGTGATTTGGTATCCCCATCATACTTTGATATCAAACTTGTTAATGTAAAAGTCCTCTACGTGTTGGCTTCGTCTCCATGCATGCCTTCCAAAGGTCCGAGCCACCATAGCCCTGTGATCTGGGACTAAAATGAACTTAAATAATACTAAAAAAATAGCAACTTGAGACCTCCGGTTAACCTCCGTTTTTGTTGCCTGATTCTGCATAAAATAAACGTATTTTAACAAATATTTGTTGGTTTTAAATAACAAAAATGGCGTAAAGTTACTCGTAGTATTATATTCTGTGGTTAAGTTTCATTCCAATCTATTTGTAGCATCGTACTGTTGGGATCAATAAACCCTTAGAAAATATTCAGTACTGCAATCGTCACTAAACCTAAAACAATAAAGACCCAGTTGTCTATCATCCAATTAGGAAAAGTAGAAGTCGTCCCCAGGTTCAGTTAACAAGTTACAGAACGGTGTAACATTCAGTTTAATCCTTTTATATCCAATGCTTGTAGAACAAGAAAATTGTATGTTCAACGTTTTTAAAGGCTATATTTTAATTTGCATTTTTCTATTTTAAGATTTTAGTGGACCATAGGTTTAGAAGTTCTTTTTGGTAAGTATACCCGATGTGTGATCAGATCACCACTTTTTCAATAAACTCAAAATCATGTATCCTAAAAACACATAGCTTAATAATGTCAATATATAGTTTTATGCCTAATATTTGTGCCGTCACTGGTTGAGTTGTCACCTGGTATACCGTCAGGTTTATAATTTCTCGCGTAAAAGTTTTAAAACAAACCCGATCAAATAATACCTCCAAATATTTTATAATATTGACCTTTGTGAGCGTGATCATTTGAAAAAAAACCCCATGAGTTTCTTGTGCTTTCTTCTCATTGGAGGGCGCGTTCCGAAGGCACACATCCTAACTTCGTTTTTAAGCCCTTTTTATGTGATCTTTTTACTAAAGCATCCAAATGAATAAAAAAAAATGACTTTGACTTTGATCACAACGAAGTATTCTTTATATTATTACATCATCATCATCATCATCTTCATTTTATTTCTTTATATTAGGTATTTCATCTTGTTATTATTATATAACAAGGCTTGCACCAAGGAAAATTAAAGTTCAAAGCATATCTCTGAGTAGACGTCAATACAGGGAAATTGAAAAGACTAAGGTCTTGCACAAAAGAAAATTAATTGATTTAAGACATTAAAGATGATTAATTAACTGTCAAAGTATCAAATTGATTAAATAATATCAACCTTTTTTTATTGAAATAGAATTTAGTTTTAGATTACCCGTTAAATGCATTTAGCTAGAATTGAGCTAAATTTGTTTAAGAGCAATCTCATCTAAGGCTCCCTAAGTCTAGGATTTAAGTAGCGACCCTTCTACATGCACATAATGCCCTAAACACTATACAACACTAATAAACAAAAGCTTAATAAATATTAAAGTGAATTTCCATAAGAAGGGAAAAATTGTTAGAACACACGACAAATCGTGCCTTTTTGTGTCTGCCTTAATACATTACCAAAATAATGCAAATCGAAGCTGGACGTCGAAAAATAAAGAAGCCTTTTCACTGGCCAGCGTCCAAAAACTGTACCATGCATTGGCCTGAAAACCACGATTCAAGACTATTCATGTGTGAAGATACTCTACGAGTACATCACAGCTGATTTACTCAAACGTAAGTATGTTGAGGTACCTAGAAGGTGCTTTTAGAATAGAGATCAAAGGCATAAATAGAATATATTATACGCGCATTGTTACAATTACGATTGCCCAATAATAAAATAATTCTTAGGTTGACTTGCACAACAAATATTAAAAACGTTCAAGACCTTAAATACGATTAACCAACTGTCACAGTGTCAAACAGATTATATAACACCAACATTATGGGTATTGAAATATGTTTAATTTTATACTACTCGATAAACGCATTTAAATAAATATTACATTACATTCTACACATCGCCATCTAGCCTGAAGCTAAGTAACTAGACTTGTGTTATGGGTGCTAGACAACGGATATACTACTTATATACTTTTCTTTTTTACTTAATCTTATAATACATAGAAACAGCCAGACCACCGACAAATATCTCCATAAATACGTGTCTGAGGCGGGAATCAAACCCGGAACCCTGTGTTTGGCAGTCCGGCTTTGTGACCATTCTGCCAACTGGGTCGTAGGTAAATTTAGCTAGATACTAAATATTGTTTAAGAACAATGTCATGCAATCCGCCCTTAGAGGGTTATTATCCATATGACACTGTCTAACAGTACCTACATGCATTGTTTTATGGCAATGGATAGTTGATCGTGCAATGGGTATATTGGTACTTGAAACTACAATCAAAACTTAGCAGTAGCAAGATTAGACCAGATCCAATACGTTCAACTACAACTTCAACCAGATAAACTAATTGGACAATCAAACAAATTCAAGTGGTTTCAACTTTGTATAAATTAAAAATAATTAATTAACAGTTGAAAAAACTTGACGTTATGTGAAAAAAGGCTTAGTTTCAGTAGTTCGGTTGACATTCCTAAATACTGCAACTTTTCAGTGTCAATGGTTCAGTTGGAACAACAACTAAAAGACAATCGAAAAAACAATGGGCGATCGAAAAAAACAATGGACGAAAAAACGCAACAAATCAACGTGGCGCTCTCTTTACTGAGATTTTAGGCTACATCCCGACTGTACCCGATCCCATCTCTACCCGATTTTAAAATACCTAACAAAAACTCCCAACTCTAAATTAATTCAATTTATGTATTTATTTTTATAACGGCTTCAAACTTTTTCTTCTTCAGGTAATGCAAATAAGTTCAGATAATCCTGGCTCTGACATATTAAGTCCGTAATTTAAAAAATGGGATTAAAACACCTGAAGCCGATAAAAAGGACAGATTCGTTGGAAGAATGCCAGACGTATGCTGAATTTAAACAGAATGAAATGGTTATTTTATATTGGCTACAGGAGATAGTTAGGTAACTAAGGTAACAGATTCATAATCCTCCTGCATTCAGGTTCAAATGTAGAATGCAGGCAAACCACCTTATTCGTAAACTTTTAAACAGCCTTCGATAGTTGAAATATGTTTTGTCACTTTCACACTTTTACAGTTTGACAGGTGTTAGAAAGTGTCAAAAAACATTTCAACCAACGAAGGGCTTATTTAAATGTCTAGGTGAATAAATGAAAACGGTAGGCCCACATAATTCAAGTTAACAATATCTAGCGTCCCAGTATATCTATTAGCTATGCCAAAATGTACAATCAACGGTTAAAAGTCTCTACCTACCGTAACGGTTACAATCCCGTGCAGCATTACTGACGACCTCTGTGGCGCGTCGGGCGAACACCCGACTGCGACGCAGAAGGTTGCGGGTTCGATTCCCGCCGGGAACAAGTATTTATGCTGACCATAAATTCTTGTTTCTGGTTCTGGGTGTTTCCTATATGTATAATATGTATATATTTACAAAAAAAAAGTATATAAGTAGTTTATCCGTTATCTGGCACCCATAACACAAGCATTAAGTTGCTTAGCTTGGGGCTGGATGGCGATGTGTAATATGTCCTGAAATATTTATATTTATTATATTTATATATTTGAACATTATAACTACGTAACCTGTGGATCGAACCCGTAGTGTAGCGGGTTGCGACTTATACAACTCGGCCAACTAAAGACATAGGTAGCTAACATGTTGAAAATAATAATCACACTGAGTACTTATAATTCAAGTATTTATATTTGTGTGTAACATCTATTAGAGTCTAATAGATGTCTAATAGATGACAATTGGACTTACGACCTTCGTCTAATAATTAGACGAAGGTCGTAAGTCCAATTGTTTATAGTATTATTGTAGTAAACTGATAGTGGACTTATGACGCATACTGTACAATATTATATTTCTATCCTAATTGAAACTATTCTGTTTTATTTGTGTATGTGCAAGTACGTACGTATTATATTGTAGTTTTCAAAATAAACAATCTTTTAGGTACAGATTTGTTATAGAATACCATCAAAATTCCTCAAATATTTTTCATTGTGAGTCATTTTTGAACCTTATCGTTCGAAACAGGCAAATTGCCTCGGCTCCCTGGGGTTACATCCAAAATAACTGTTCTTTCATCAAAATACCAGCTTGGCAACTTTAGACCTTCAAAGGATAGGTCGGAACGGCGGTTGAGTGTTAATAGCTGATGCATATCTGCGTTTTGGTGAGGAAACCGTCACCCAGCCGCTTTTGTTACCAAAAGCCTTTGGAAAACTTCTTTAACCTCGGTAAATGAACTTTCAATACCTAACTCTAAAGTTAAGTGGTATGACTAGAATTTTAATAAAAACGTAATAGGTAAGGAAGTTTAATACAGGAACATAAAGTTCAGGATGATGTTGATACGGGCACAACGTGGTATGGTTGCGGTACGGGTTAAAATCGTATTTGAATTGGTTAATCTATTAGAAAGCAAAATTTTGACAGGTTTATCACAACGTACCGGTCAAAAATATTGGTCCAAATATATGAATTTTTCCTTTTGTCTCGGAGGTCAATAAAATATTCGGTTGAAATCTGTTTTAAAAACGCAACCCCGTACTTTTAAATAAAAACGAAACAGAGTTGATTTATACGTGTTTTGTCTGGTCGAAACAAGATGGCTGCCGTAATATCTGCATGGAACCGGTTATATCCAGTTAGGAACCGCAATTTTTCGCTTTTTCCCTATTTTCTCTAGCATTTCAAAGCCGGGTGACATAAGAAACATTTTATTAAACTTGTTGTTTTCGCTATTTGTCCATTTAAATAACTTTAAGAGTCTGTAACATTTACTTTTATTCACAACTTTTAATGTTTGAAATTCGTTTATGTGTTTGTTTTTATAAACAAGCAGGGTTGTCTGAGTTAAGACCTGGACAGTTTTGTTGGTACTAAAAAATGAGCAAGAAATATTATGGTACCTATCAAAAATTACCTCATTAAGTACCTTCCAACTTGGCACATAGGCATTTGAAGCATATCTACGCGAAGCAACCCAACTTTTATAACGTCTCGTGAAGCAATGACTGTAGTAGGTAAGGTACGTATACCAACTTGATAAGCATATGTGATATTTATGTTGAGGCAAATCCGGATGTAGGTACTTTCTAAACAATATAAATAATTAAACAAAGCATACTGCGCCAACTTGTTACTGTTTACGGAATTGATTTATTAAACTTAGTTTTTACTAACTTTTTTATTTTACGGACTTTTTTATTTTTCTTACTTTCCTTTATAATTGTCTGAAAGCAAAAGTATACGCGCGTTCAACACTTTATCCAAGTTTTTCTATAGCTACAGCATTCAGGTAAAATTCTTTTGATTTCGCGAAATTATTTGTAATTATTTGTTCTTTACAAACCGCTACTGGTCGTGCACCAATGGGCTTTCCTTTACAAAGTAATTTTTGCACGTGTTTTCTTACTTCCTTTATTGCAACGTGAGGAAGTTTAAATAAATACGTAAATAAGAACTCGTACGGTTTGATGGCATGTGACATTCGCTTGTCCAGATTTAGACACAATAGGAACCCGACGTAAAAGGAAATCGTTGATTTGGTGAGGAGAGAGGAGACGCAATAGAAGAGAAATGAGTATGAATGTAGAGGGATGGAGAGGAAGGACGTCATCCAACGAAAAGATAGATGAACTGTGTGTGACAGCATATGAGAGAGATGGATGTGAACGATGAGGAGACGGCTAATTGAGGTGAAAGTAAAAGACGTAGGTATTCACTGCGTGCTAACTCCAAATAAATTGGGACAAGGGCAGATAGCAGAAGAAAGTCCCTTGGCATCTTATTCCCTTGAGAGTAGGTGGTATGTTCCGCGTGAGACAATTATTGAGTTAACTTTACTTACTCTCATTTTAACAAACGATTACTAAAAGTCGTGTCACCTTAAGACGCGTACTGCATGTATTCAAAACTATGTAAGTATGTATTAAATGCTCCTCGTGGTTTTACTCCCGCAAGTCTGGGAGTGGGATAAAAAGTATTCACCCCGCAAGAAAACAACTCTTACCAAAATTCATTAAACTCGCTTCAGCGGTGTAGACGTGAAAATGATATAGACATACAAACAGAAAGAGTTACTTTCTTATTTAATAAAAACAAATGGTTGTCTGTAAAGTCGGTTTAAGGGCGATAATTTTACGTGATAACGTCATAAGAAAACGATGAAAAATTTAGTTATTTTTTATTCCTTTATATTTTTACTCATTTTTTTCCTTTATCGTCTTCTATTCATCACTCGTCACACCATAACACAAGCCCAGATGAGCGATGTTATTATGAAATACTCTGTTTCCTAAGTTACCATGACGCATGACGTCACACAATATTACCGTGACACTTTTTTGCGAATGCACGTGTTCCATCAATTTATTAGACGTTATGACGTCAATAGAGAATGTAAGATAAGAACTACACGTAGGTTTTAGTTTTCGTCGTAGCTTACGTATTTGTCGCGATCCTTGAAGTTTTCACCAACTTCATTAAAGAACACTTAAAAATACTCGTTTGAACAGTTAATGAAGAAAATATTGAACACGTCGTAATTCAGGATAAAAGCGAACTTAGTCCAATGTGAACAAGCGGAAACTTTTCAATATCGCGTCGCTACATATTTTAGTGAGAGACTGTAACTTGTCGAAGTTACCTATCTCAAAGTTGGGTTGTGTTGTGCTAAGGTTGTATCGATATTTAACAAAATGATATCGATAAAATAAGCAGGTAATGAGGTAAACTATAGGTTAAGTGGGGACATTTTCGAAATTCACCTCTGTTATTCTAATTCCGAAAAAAAAATCGTTGTTACGGATATACAGCAGACGATCCAGAAAAGCCGACTACGCTTATATGGTCATGTAATGCTCAGGGATAAAGACCACAATGATGAAATAAGTGATGGCTATGGGAAAAAATGCTTTATTGCACAAATAAACTACACTTATACAGTAACGCCTACCAAACTGCGGCTGAATAGAAAAGAAAATCTTTCGGAGTTTTCTTTGCTGAAAAGAAGCAAAGTTCACCATCGAACTATTTCAACCAATGGCGTCAGGAGAGCCGAGCCTGTATAAGGAGTTCGCCAGCAGAATGATGATTTGGTATGAGGATACATTTAATCAAGCAATAACTCAGATAACTTTTCATCTCAATATACTCACAAGATAGCGATAATTTACGCGGGTGACATCAGCAAAAATTATTGTGCATGTTACAATTTAATACAATTTTACATACTTTCTTTGCCAATTTCATTTTTGGAATTCGAATTTTCGAATTTCTATTACTTAATAATAATTGTAGGACCACGTATTTTAATTTGAAAATTGATTCTTATGTGTATATGAGGGACGCACTCCTAATTTGTTCCATTCCGTTTTCAATAGGCTATCGATATCGATAAAAAGTAAAATATAAACAATGTCCAATCACTATCTCATCCACCCCTTTCGTCTTCACCAGGAAGCGAAGTTAGGTCCAAGTGAACCCAAATCTTTCGAAATAAACTCCACTTATCCACAATATACTTGCGAATAAAATTTATTGCCCTATTCAACCTTGTTTTTATATGTGCAATATTTATATCGTCGTAGGTATAACCGATTCTCTGGCACATTCCCGTGGAAAATACAGTGCGTATGAAAAATGTTACAAAATCAAAGTCAATACTGAGAACCTGGGAATAGTTTTTCGACGGCTGTCGCTAGAAATGTGACCTGCTGTTATTTAATTTTAGGAATTAATTTAGTTGCACATACAGACAAATAAAAAATGACTTATGTCATTAACGAGAATTTTATCATCATTTCTATTTTCAACCGACTTCAAAAAAAGGAGGAGGTTCTCAATTCGTCGGGATATATATTTTTTTTATATATATCTAAGCTGTGTGATATTGCCTGTAATAAAAGTTTACATTATTATGTACCTATTTATTTAAAATAGGACCTATATTTATTCAGTAGGAACAATTTAAATGAAATCACATTGAGCCGACTTAAATAGTGAGTTAGGATGTGTGTCTTCTAAACGCGTACTACAATGGGAATTGAGACAAAAAACTCATTAAATATGAAAATTTAATTTCAAAATTATTTATTCATTTGGAATTATACAATTTGCATGACATCACTTTAAAATATCTTAAAAATTAAGTTAGAATGTGTGCCTTCGGATTCCACCCACCAATGAGAAAGCATTAGAAACTCATGGGGCACAAGAAACTCATTGAACCTAGGTACCTCAGATTAAATAATAAGAGCTGTAAATTTTTGGCTCGGTTGGGGGAGGGGAAGAAACTGATACTATTTATTTTCAGTAGTTCGGTTTGCAGTCCGGTTACCGAATGCAATTTTTCAGTGTCACGCGGCAGAGAATGCACCGTGTCGACTGGTCATATCGCTCGCTACCACCTGGATTCATTCATGTATAAATCAGGTTTAAGAAACAAAGAAAGAAAAATATTTATTAGACTCAAGCACTAAACAAACATAGGTACAAAAAAGGAAACAGAATAAGCAGAGATAAAGAAGATAAAAGAATAAAAAAAAAAATTTAAACCCAAATACGGCCTATATGGGATGTTTAAAGATAAGTTATTAAACTACTGTCCAATTAAAATTAATCAATATACGCAGAATTGGCTGCTGTTATTTGCCGAGCTTGAGACTTGAACAAATGTAGTACTAGGCCTCACACTAGTGGCACTTTCCAACGATCTTCTCTATTGGAATGATTGGGTGTTATGCGTAGTTGGTATTTTGCGTAAGTGGTATTTTGCGTAAGTGGTATTTTGCGAGCCATTCGTTTTGCGTAAAGGTGGTGTTTTGTGTAGTTGGTGTTATGCGTCTAATTGAGATGCGATTGAGATGTTTCTGAATTTCAATTGCTTAACGAAGCGTTCTAGGTACAAAAGAGTTTTTAGCAGCCAAATATGTAATAGAAGTCTGTCAAAACCAGCGCCAATCGGCGCCACCCGGCTTCCTACAACAACGCGTCTAAGATTAATAATAAGAAACAACTGATATTTGTTCCTTTCGAAAGAACATACAAAACAGCATGTGTTTAATATGAATTAATTAAAAGTTATCTAATCGAAACCACAATGCTAACAAGCCACGAGCATTGAGCAATGTTGATTTTCAAGATATGTTTTATAAGTAGAAAATAAGTGCCTTCTAGCTTGTTTACTTGTTTACAAGTACTTCTATTGCGTTGTTTAGCGATATACTAGTTGCGTCCCGCGGTTTCACCCGCACAAATGTAGCCTATCTATGTATAATATACGACCGAATCAAGAAATTCCGGAACGAAAATAAAACCTAACAGTATACTTTCGGAGTATATTCCGGAGGAGTGGGGGGCACTCCTCCGGAATATATTCCGAAACTACTGGACCGATTTTGATGACACTTGGTAAACGAATACATTGATTCATTGGAAGTAACAATGGCTACTTTTAATCCCGATACTATTATGGGTCGAGAGTCACGCGGGTGAAATCACGGAGCGCTGCTAGTAGCAATATACAAACACAAACTGTGGATTGCCTTTCTAACTTACTTCCTGTTACGGTACAACTGCTTGTGTGTCTTGGCCTCCTCCACAATTTCGTTTGATCGATCAGTCGCTGTTCTCTTCCGGGATGTGAGCATTTCAATTTCGCCGCAGGACTTTCACTCACAGCCCTTCCAGCGCTTCCTAGATCAGCGCCTTTAGACGATTCGTACACATTTCTATGATAATCTGGTATATATGTCGATGTACGGTCATCGCTCGATGCATCAGCTATGTAGAGATCATACCTACCGATATTATAGAGGTACCTACACGTACCAAGTTTAGGCTTCGCCAGTAATAAACAACTCGTCCATTCTATGCGTTCGTTTCATTGCCACCTATAAACATCTAATTAGCGACGAGGATGGGAACATCTCAAAATCTGTTTAGCTTTTTGATCGTTGTGATTCTATAGTTTGCACAACAAAAGTATTGGCCTCTACTTCTAATCACAATTATTATTACATCATCAGCAAATTATTCAAGGCGCTCGCGCTTTAGTGCCTGGAACACGTATTAGATTAAATAGCCCAGTACCTATAATAGCATCTTCCCAGCTTAGTCGACTGTGTACAGATGAAATAATTAGTTAATAATGTCAATGGCAACGGCTAAGCAACGTGTTTCATGTTTTCTGTCACTAAGCAATTTTAAGAGCTTATATTAAATTTTGCGAAAGATTATCCCACCTGTCTGTATCCAACGGCCTTCGGAATCTAAGCAAAAGTACATTGTATAATCGCCCTGCATGTATTATACATATAAACCTTCCTCTTGAATCACTCTACCTATTAAAAAAATCCGTTGCGCATCAAAATTCGTTGCGTAGTTTTAAAGATTTAAGCATACATAGGGATATAGGGACATAGGGACAGAGAAAGCGACTTTGTTTTATACTATGCATAGCTATGTAGTGATAGTAATAGTGATTCTTTTTGATACTAATTTTCTTACATAAGTAATACCTAAACATAAAATAAAATGAATAGTAATTCATAATTATATATATAACTAGCTGCGCCCCGCGGTTTCACCCGCGTAAGTACTCACCGTTTAAACCTTCCCTGGACTACAACAAACACAACAAAAAAAGAATTGGCCAAATCGGTCCAGCCGTTCTCGAGTTTTAGCCAGACTAACGAACAGCAATTGATTTTTATATATAAGATTATATTATGAATTACTATTTAAAATGCGAATTATATCCGTATATAATTCGCATTTTAAATAAATCACTACATAGTATAAAATAAAGTCACTTTTCGCCGTCCCTATGTCCCTATGTCACTTTGTATACTTAGATCTTTAAAACTACGCAACGGATTTTTATGCGATTTTTTTAATAGATAGAGTGATTCAAAAGGAAGGTTTATATGTATAATACATGCATAATATAGCCGTGCGAAGCCGGAACGGGTCGCTAGTTATAAGTTCAAGTCGCGAAAACCTTAGAAAATACTAAATAGTAATTACCTACCTACTTTAGCCAGGTACCTTCTTGAACTTCACAAAAACCTCTTAAACCTATAATTCTATTTTAAAGTAGGGACCTACAACTTTGAAACACAAAACCCACCTTTCTCTTTTATGCCACGATTTGCAAGCACCTTGTAAGTAACAATTTCAATTATTCGAAAACCTCTAATTTAGTACTGGCAACTTTTAATTTATTCGTTGAAAGCAACTCTGATTGCAAATTGTTTCTCGTTTTGGTATTCAGCAATCGTGGTACGAATTCACTTTTTTGAGGCGTTTCTCTCGGCGTTTCTAATGAAAAACACGTTTTTATTGTTTTTTGAAGTTTTTTACTCGGAGTGATTTAATTTTATGTAGGACTCTTTCTGAATTTTGCTTGGCGTAGTTGAAATTATGTTTATGAATTTTATGATGCAATTTTCATTCATTAATTTATTATAATTTTATTGTTATGATCATTATCAGGCACAGGAGGTCCACTGTTGAATGTAAAGCTGGGGACACATTGCTTGGACGCGTCCGACAGCTGCGACTTATAGGCATCTGTGTAATGAAAATGTATGTAACTGTGCACACTATCGCACTTAAGTCGCGGACGTAACCTTGGACCGCCCTTGAGTGTTCGGACGTCTGGGCCGCTGGATGCCAAACGACCGTGCATACTTATCAGTCGCGGCAGTCGGCCGCGTCCGTAAGCCGCGTCCGATAATATGTCCCCAGCGTAAGCCTCCCTCCACCAAAGACTTCCAGAGCTATCAGTCGCATGCCTTCTACGTTCAACGGCTTCCTGCGATGCCTCCTGATATTATAATTACAATTATGCTGGCTCAGAGACCCGAAGCAGATCTTGGCCTCCGACACTAGTTGTCGCTATTGCATCCCATTCTGTGCCATTTGCTGCCAGTCGGCTTGAAGGTCTTGTTGGACTTGGTTAATCCAGCAATATCTAGTTCTTCCAACGGTGGCATCCTGATGTTAGGTAGATACCTACCATCAGGATGCCACCGTTGGACCGTTGGACCTACTGTCAAATTATAATACAATATTATTAGATAATAATATTGTATTATATTAGATAGAGAGCTATGCTCGGAGTTTCTCTACGTGATAGAATCCGAAATACGGAAATCCGTAGAAGAACCAAAGTCACCGATATAGCTCTCAGGATTGGTAAGCTGAAGGCGCTGGGCAGGTCATATAGCTCGCAGAACTGACAACCGCTTGGGAGTAAAGGTTCTCGAGTGGCGGCCACGATGCAACGCGAAACGGAGTGTTGGGAGACCAGCTGCCCGGTGGACCGACGACATTGTGGCGGTCGCGGGTAGTCGGTGGATGGAGGCGGCTCAGGACCGCTGTTTGTGGCGTCGTATGGGGGAGGCCTATGTCCAGCAGTGGACGTGTATGGGCTGACATGATGATGATGATGATATTAGATAATAATATTGTACTTATTATAATTTTAGGTTAGGGTTAGGGTGGGTGGGTAGGTTTAGTGGTTCATCCTATCTTATATATCGGGGGCTGACATAGCCAGCAACACTTCGACCCATTGGGATCTTTTGTGTTTACCCCTACCTTAATGTTTCTTACTCTTTGAAGAAGTGGTAGACTTTTGCAGACCGTCAAGCAAAGAAAAGTTGCCTACCTAGGACATGTATTGAGACATGATAGGTACGAGTAACTGCAACTAATTATGATGGGAAAAGTCGCGGGCAAAAGACGTGTCGGTCGGAGGAAAAAATCTTGGCTGCGTAACATACGGGAGTGGACGGGGATAGCGAGTGCAGCCGAACTCTTTCGCCTCGCTAGAAATAGAGAAGAATATTCCAAATTGACTGCCAACCTTCGTTAGTCGGAGAGGCACCTTAAGAAGAGAAGAAGAAGTGGTCGATTAACGCGATTAGTGGTTCATACTTCGACTTCCAATACGAGAATCATTTCAAATCGATCGATACTGATCGTGAACCAATTATTTTTTCTAGGTATACGAAAAAGATTGGGGATTGAGTTATGGCTGATATATCCTGCTCCGCTATTTAATACCCAATGGGTTCCATAGAGGTATTTTAATTTAAAAAGCTACCTTACATTTTGTTCCCATAGGACGCGAAAGCATTAAAAAACACATGCTCTTTCAGTAAAATATAACATCGTTAGGTAACTGACAATATGCTTTAGCAGTCTCCACAATTCGAAGCCATTGCTTTTAGATTAAAATGAAACTGCATACGAAACGGTTTATTATTTTCCGAGCCCCAAACGACTCAATTGCAGACAGACAAACAGACATAGGAGCCTAAAAATGTATATAAATTCATTTGACTACGTCTACACTAATATTTTTGAAGTGAAAACTTCTTATGGCGCGTTGGGCACTTTTGTGGGTGAGCATTTTCAACCGATCTCGCGACAGATTTTGACGCAACAGATTTTGACGGGACAGATGAGATTTTATTTGTGTTAGTCATACTGCCATCTATTACACAAATTGAGAAACTTAGTTTCTAGAAAGACCGCTATTCGAATGTAGATGGCGCTGATTTAAATTTTTTACTGCCATCTAGCGAATAAAAAATAAACTATATTTGTTTAAGTGAGTGCTAATAGATGGCAGTAGCAGATCGTTTCAAGAAATATTCTATGAGAAATAACAAGTTTATTGTTTTCACTTCTGCCTGCACTCCCGGAGTGCGCTGTTTTTTTTGTTTGCTTGTTTGCAACGAATAAGCTCCGAAACTACTGGACTGATTTTGATAAAATTTAGTATGAAGATAAATTGATTTATTGGGAGTTACACAGGTTACTTTTATACCGATATTCCCATGGGATTGGGATTTTTGCTAATTATGCAATGCTAATTGTTTTAGAATGCAAAGCTAATTGTTTTTTTTTTTTTTTTTTTTAAATTACCTTTTGTTCGTTATGGTATTTTTCTTGGTAAAATTGTTGTGAAAATCGGTCCAGTAGTTCCTAAAACTTTTTCTTACCTCCAATATGCACTCAGTGCATCCACGCCTCTATATCATTTAATTAGTATCATAGTACTTGTACTTATAAAAACTATAACAAAATACAGATGGATTTAACTTATTAATAAAAGCGACATCTATCAAAATTGTAACAAACTGTACGGTAGCAATGCGAACCAGAACCACAACATAGAACATGGCATAGTAACGCCATCTATTGGGTGGTTGTAGAAGTTTTTCTTCTTAATTTTCGTTAGCACACCATCTGAAACGAAATAGAGAACCCAGTTCACACACACAGAACACAGTTCTAGTATTTTTGTACAGATGTCGCTTAATTCAATAGCAAAAAGTTTTACAAAAAATCGTTATTTTTGCATTGGAAATTGTTATTAAATATTGTTGTGTGTAGGTACCGTTTATAGGGGAATTAGTTTTCTATATTTTGATATTATTTTAGGACAAAAAACCTTGTCGTTTTTACGCCTATAATAGAAAGAAAGAAATAAAGAAAGAAAATAACTTTATTTTGTAATTACACTACACGCACAAAAGTCAATAAGGTAACAGAAAACGAAAACGGTAGAAAACGGTTTTCTATTTTTGTGTGTGGTTTAATTGTACGTTTAGATTTAAGTACTTAATTTGTTTTTTTATTTGGTAATAAAAATTTGTTATTTGAAAAAAAGCAGAAAACTAAATCTAAACAATTAAACAAACTTCTTAACTTGTAGCGTAACCAAAAAAGGATTATACTCAGCATAATGTTGTGACGCCAAAAACACCACAACACTGATTTTCAGTACAATCCTAATAATACGTACGATACATACCTTTTACGAATAAGGTTGTAAAACGCAGACCTTTAGTTTATGTAATAAAGCCATACAAGTATTGAATAACTTGATATCTTATCAAGTTATTCAATACTTGTATGGCTTTATTCTAGTTCAGTGTTCCCCAAACTATTAGTCGATGAGCAAACTTTAGGTCGGCCTAAAATATCGATATAGCCCAATTTGAAGCTGTTAACATTCTAGAGTTAAAAAGTAACAAGTGGATACGTGTTTCCATCTAGCGAAGTGAACCCATTTTAGAAAATTCAGCCTCATCTTTTTTGTTTGATCATCTTCATACGTGAAGTGGTTCATGTTAAAACTATAATCCATTTATTTATGAAATAAATAAACTGTCAGGTTATCTGTAAATTTTAAATGTCATTTAAGTCAATAAAAAAGGAGGAGGTTCTCAATTCGGTTGTATGTATTTTTTTAGTCCATATGAATAATTTGAATTGATCTTTATGTTGGGAACGGTGGGTCTTAAATTTTGACTTTTTTGATGAGTCGTAGTTCAGATTTCTTTGGGAACTACTGGCCTAGTGACTGTTACATACTGAAATTATATATTTAAGTTAATGGTGTAATACTTATGGTATTTACTTGTGACTCATGATAATGTATTAAACGAATGTCAGCAGACAATAAAACAGATCTACACAACGAGCTTGCCAAATATTCAGCAAACGTCCAGCCAAAACCACTACTAAGGGAATTCAAAACTCGATTTTTAAAAGTTACTTTATTTTAATTTTGCTAGTAATTTTGTGCCATGTGCATGGGCAAACTAGTCAATAACTTCACTAATATGTCCCGTATTTTTAATTTCAAACCTCATTTACACTTCTGACAGTTGAAAGGTTTCAGGCGAAGTGATCAGATGCAACGCGAAAGTCTACATGAAAAATAAAACAGACAGACGGACTAGAAAGTGATTTTATAAGGGTTTCTTTTTTTACGTTTTGAGGGACGGAACCCTAAAAAATATTGTTTTATACAATGTAGGATACAGTGAAAAAAAAATGGATATTTTCCATTTTATTTGAATATTCATTATTAAATTATTTATTAAACTATCTGCGTCTCGAGTTCACCCACGTAAGTCCTGGTCCCGCGAGAATTTCGAGCTCAACAGTTCCTGTCCTTGATTAAACCCCAAAACTACCACTTGGCGATTTTCATCCAAATTGGTGCAGTCGTTTGACCATGAAGAGGGTCAAACAAATAAATATACAAATCAACAAATAAATTAAATAAAATAAATAAATAAATATTGCAGGACATTCCACACATCGCAATCTAGCCCCAAGCTAAGTAACTAGACTTGTGTTATAGGTGCTAGACAACGGATGTACAATCCACGGTCAAAAGTCTCTGCCCACCGTAACGTTTACAATCCTGTGCAGCACTATATTTGAACATTATAACAACGTAACCTGTGGATCGAACCCACGTCGGTTGGTGTAGCGGGTGGCGGCTCATACCACTCACACAACAAAAGACATAGTCAACATGTTGAAAATAATAATCACACTGAGTACTTTTAGTTCAAGTGTTTAAGTTTGTGTGTAACGTCTATTAGAAGAAGGTCGTAAGTCCAATACCTACTTGTTGATAGGGGCCTAAGTCTGCTAACACAATTGTGTTTCAATAGTGTGTCGATATAATCGTAATAGAAATTTAATGTCAAAAATATGACATTACATGTCAAATTCGTATTCTCCTAACGTTGACTATTCTATCGAGACACCACTGACACACCACTGACTCACTTTTGTGTTCTCCTCTACAATCGTGGCTTAATGGAATCTCGATAGTTGTCAAAACGGTATATTGCTTAGCAACATATACCATGTTGCTAGGCAACACCTGCAAGGTAAATATTACCATACCATTGAGACTCCATAGTGATTATATTGCGATGTTATTAAAACTTTAGCAGAATACCAAATAAAGTCACAATCTCGATATAATATCAATAGAGTCTCGATATAATGACAATGGTTGGTCAAATAGCATATAAGTATTAAATTCGAAACAAAACTCAAATCGAGAACCAAAAGTGTGGCCATTAAAACTGGCTTGCACTGTATATTTGCAATACTAAAATATCAGCGCTAAATTGAATTATTATACACCGTATTAATGTCTTGTTTGTTCTGCTTTTTTCATTTTTATGATCGTTATTTTTGAATGCATTATTTGGTAATATCTTTCTTTTGCCAGAAACGGTGTTTAAATCGACATTACTGTTTTAACTTTGTTTTGACGTGACAACGTTTTATAAATTGGTTTGCCGGGTGACACTTCAAGAAACTGCGTTACGCTCCGCTGACGTTATGCGCTCACAATGAGAGCGAGTGAGAGGCACGCGGGCATAGTTAGCCCGCCTAAGAGCGAGAGAGACAGACATAAAAAGTGAAAGGCACGCGTCCCTTCCACTCGAGCACATTTTTTTAAAAGCTAGTAATATACCAAGTCTAAGTTTTTGCGGCAGATAGATAACAATAGACTAGATAGATAGATAGATAGATAGTTTATTGGTATTCAAAATACAAGTCACAAAGTTTCTTAAAGTTATATCTAATGTATAACTTAACAAAATTATAATTATGCATGGTAAAATAATAATAAAAAAAAAAGTAAATAACATTATGTATACATTGAATAATTAATTAATAATAAATAATAAAATGCAACAAATTGTCAAATAATTAATAAACAGTAACGCGTCATATAGAGTAGGCAAAATTTATCAATAATAATTATCGACGAATACTAGGTTCATAAAATTCATTTACATGATACATTGGTTTTTCGAGTAGCATTTTTTTAAGATGAACTTTAAACGACTGTATAGAGCATGTGTTTTTAATCTCGTCAGATAAAAGATTATATGTAATGGGAGCGTTAACATGAACCAACTTAGATGACTTCGCGAAGCGTTTGGTTGGAGGTTTTAACAGATGCCCTTTTCTAGTATGGAATCTGTGACATGCACCTTGCTGTTTGTATGCATCCAGATTTTTTCTAGCATACAGAGCCGACTGAAAAACAGACATCGCCGGGACTGTTAAAATATTCAGTGATTTGAAATATGGCTCCGCTCTCTTCTGCATCCTGAAAGCACGCTCCCATTCAGCAGCGCGCCCCCACAACTCGATGCCATATTGAAGCAGAGAGTGTACGGATGCGAAATAGCAGCCACGGACCATCTCAACTGGGAGAATGGCTGATAGCCGCCACAACGCAAAGCATGCTCGACCTATCTTGTCACATAACACATCGATGTGCTTTTCCCATGTCAATCCACTGTCTAGGCAAAAACCTAGGAATACAGTGGATTTAACCTGCTCAACACTTCGACCGTCGACGCTAACTGTAATCTGCCGACATCTGTGGCCTGATAAGTTGGTGTACAGAAAATGCGTTTTGCTTGTGTTTAGTACCAGACCATTGATTTTGAACCACTCATTAAGTCGATTCGCTACTCTATTCAACTTAGCTTCTAGCAAGTGAATACTTGGCGCTTCAACTACAGCCGCGACATCGTCTGCATACATTAGTACCTGGCACTCTTGGACACACTCTGGTAGATCGTTCATCAATAATGTAAACAAGATGTTTGAGAGTGATGACCCTTGTGCTACACCAATGCTTGTAGATATCGGCTTGGATTTGACTTTACCTCCATCAGCGACCACGACTTGCTGTCTACCCACCAAGAAATCCTTTATAAGCGCCAATGCAGGTCCATCAATGCCGTAGTGCACCAGCTTAGCAGCGATTAAACAATGGTCGGCAACGTCAAAAGCCTTCGATAGGTCACAGAAAATGACGGCAACGTGTTGTTGACGTTCGCGAGCATCCACCATCTTCCGCACGAGGTCACGCACAAGGTCCGTTGTTGACCTTCCCGCCCTGTATGCGTATTGCCTCTCAGAGAGCGCACAAGTCTCATTGAGAAATATCTCGCCTTAATTAATAATTAAATAATTCGCCTTAAGCTCACGTCTAACGCAATAGCGTTAGACGTGAGCTTAAGGCGAATTCCAGTAATTTCGCTATGCATGGTATAATCGAAACAGGACGGTAGTTGTTCACATCTCCTTTCGCACCCTTTCCCTTATATAGAGGTGTAATCTTTACCTGCTTTAATGGCATAGGGTAGGCACCTGCACTAATGCACTCGTTGTAGCATTTGCTTAGCACGCCAGAGACACACTCAGCCACGTCCCGAAGTATCTTAGTGGATATGTCATAGATATCTTTGGTTGGCTTATTCGCTACTCCTTTTATTAAAACTGTATATACTTCCTTTGAGGTGAAACGTGTGAACCTTACCGTCTGATCACTGGCAGGCCGGACCGACATCAAGGCCCTCATCGCTCCCACCACATCAGCAGCGGGCGCACCACACGCAGCTGCCGCCGTACCAAAGTGCTCGTTCACTGCATCCACTACAAAGTACTTCGACGGTGATCTCTGACTATCTGCACCGGGCACTTTTATGGTATCAGTGAAGTCAACGGCTCTTTTCTGCTTGCCTGTTTCGGTACTCACTACTTCCCACATAGTTCTTATAACGTTTGACGAGGCATACAATTTCTTAGAGTAATATGATTTTTTCTCTGATTTTAGACAACACTCATAGCTTACCTGAAACTCCTGGACTTTTTCTCGCAATTCCACGTTATTAGGAAATTTACCTATAAGTAGGTACATTTCACCTAAAATCATATGTAGATTTTTTGCCTGACTCGATACCCAGGACTGTTCTTTATTTATTGCGCAGGTTTTGAACGGAAAGCACGTATTAATTTTATTTGTTATGATGCTTACTACGCTCTGCATTAGCCCGGTCGGGGCATGATCGTATTTTCTTTCTATCTCATCCCAATCGACGCTAGATACAGCCTGAACGAAGTTCCGTCTATTATCTTCACTGTATGAGCGAGCGAGACGCGGCAGCTCGGGTGCAGGCGGCGCGCATTGCACCTCAACGCGTACGGCGTAGTGGTCGCTCAGGCGAGTATTAACAGCCGATGTCTGAGTCATCTCAATCATCCAGTTATATACGTATACGTGATCTAGACAAGTACTAGTTGTATCGGTTTCTCTAGTAGGAAAGTCGACTATATTATCCAAATTACACGCACTCAAGATGTCACTCAGGTTCTTTTGTTCGCTTTTATCCGTAAACATATTTATATTTATGTCACCTACTATTATACAGTCGTTCAAGCTATCACTTACCTTACCCAATAGACATTCAAAAACAGGCAGAAAATCAGAAGTTTTTGTTAAATTTGATCGGTAAATACATATTATATCTAAGTTTAATTTTGTCAGTCTAATTGCTGATATTTCACATATTTGTTCAACAGATAATGACGTATAATTGTCTAAAATTTCAAATTTCATTGATTTATTTATGAATATACAAGAGCCACCATGAATTATATTTTTTCTACAGTAACTTGATGCTAGTACATAGTTCGATATATTAATACATTTTAATTGGTGTTCTTTCAGAAAATGTTCAGTTAAACATAGTATGTCACATTCTAATTCGGATAACAAGAAGACTTCTAGTTTATTAGTTTTTTCTTTAAGTCCTCGTATGTTTTGATGACATATAGTTATGCTATGTGGTTGTATAGTGACCGGTGAGGTCGACGACGACGGGCCTGTGTTCCGCTCCCCGCTCACGGCGGGGACGGGCGCGAAACCAGTCGGATATCTTGACGCGCGGTGGCCATGCATTTGGCGAGCATAGTTTCTCATAAAAGGATTCTGGAAAACTTATTATAAACGCTGCATGTTCTTCGGAGAAGATCTGCCGCTTCTCAACTTTATAGTTGCTGCACTCTGCAATTTTTTTAATATGATTTAATACATCCGTTTCGGTGGTTTGTGGTCTAAATGACCATGCCTGTATGTGTTTTATTCTCTCGGCGGCCTGGAGATCATCACTACCATTCCCAGAGCCGATCATCACCGATCGTGAGGATCTATACTTGTGGCGTCTCCGAATCACTTTCCAGTCAATGTCCGCGTCGTCGTTTGCCGCAGAGTTAATGGCCACACAATTTAAGTCATCAACCACAGCAACTTCATCAGCTGATTGCTTCGGTTGCCCTCGGCTCGCCTCGGATGTATTCGCCGACGTCGCCGCCTCGGGTGTGTTCGCTATCGTCACCTCGGGTATTTTCGCCGTCGACGCACGAGTTCCCACAGCGCTGGATCGCTTCGTAACTGCTGCATAATCACCCTTGGCAGCAGTATTCGTCTTCGTTGTCCGCGCCGGCATCTCTGAGGCCGCGGCTGCAAGCGCTTTAAGTCGCGCTTGACGCACTGGCCGTTGCTGCAGCGCTGACTTGGTCGGTGCACCGTTCGTAGTGGGAAGATTTGTTTGCTTATCAAACTGTTGCTTCATACCCTCTAATTCTTTCCGTAACTGATCTATTACCTCGTATTGTTTGCTTAATTGCGTGTTTTGTTGATCCAACTTGCCATCCATCACTATTATTTTATCACTCAGGTTAGTAATTACCTTTGTCAACTCGCGTATGGTATTATCAAGCGCTTTTTGCGCCATTATCGAATTTTAAGATGCGCACCTCTCAGAACACAACCAAACGTTACGGTAGCAAACTACCTCCTATACCTCCTATATAGAACGTGTTATATAATCATACTAGCGACCCGCTCCGGCTTCGCACGGCTATATTATGCATGTATTATACATATAAACCTTCCTCTTGAATCACTCTATCTATTAAAAAAACGGCATCAAAATCCGTTGCGTAGTTTAAAAGATCTAAGCGTACAAAGGGAAATAGGGACGGCGAAAAGTGACTTTATTTTATACTATGTAGTGATTATTTGTGACTAGATTGGCACTAGATTTGATATTTTATTGATATTTGATTGAGATGAATAGTTTAGCCTGCTAAATACAATATAAATGATGTGCTACATATATTATATGATTAAGACTAGGTCTAATTAACATTAATGGAGAATAATCATTGAGTCTATTAATTTATTAACCATTGTCTAATCATAAATCTAACAAACGCATCAATACAATTTTAGGGTTTTTATAAAATAGTTTTTAAATAAAATATTCTATGTTTTATTCAGTAATGGTAAATAAGATGTGCTATCATGTCTCTTGACATAATTGAACTATTTGCATTAATTAACCAGACAGTGCGGCTAGGTGTGCGCTCACCATAAGGCTGCCTGTCCGCAGGAGCGGTTTCTACCAATGGAATTGCATAGAAACACCGCGCACGTAGTTTTTGCGAAACGCTATTGGTGGAAACGCTGCTTCTCTACCTCGCACTGCTTTTGTGGAGAGGCAGCCATAAGTATAATTATTATTAGAACTTTGAAAAAATGTTTTAACCGACTTCAAAAAAGGAGGAGATTTATCAAAGACGGCTTAAACGATGAAGATGATTTTTTTGTTAGTAAATTAGTACCTAAGCCTTATTAAAAAGTCTTGTTCATAAAATACACAAACAATAATTCCCCTTTAAATTGATGTTGTCATTCTAAAATAAAGGTCAAAGTTCGAGTAAAGTATCCTATCCTAGTTCCAGAGAGATTCCTCCATCCGTCCGATCATTATTTATCGGCATATCACGCTGCTCCACTCGCCCTGATGATCCTCGTAACGTATCGGGCGCCATTCGTTCTCTAGAATGGTCATTTAGTAAAGGTCGGTTTCTGATAACTTTACTCTTTAATTTAGACATTTTGGTTTTTATATAATGTGTTTGGACGAAGGGTTTATAATACGAAAAGGGGGTTGTTTTGCACAGCGAACAGCTTTTGTTCTACAGTTTTTGAAAATTGAAAAACTTTGTTGTTCGCAAAATTTTGATGTTTCGCAATAAAAATCATATTAGTTATAGTGTTTAATTAGTAATCGAAACTCAATAAACGAATAAACCACAAAAGTCATGGGTTAGACTTTTGGTCATGAACACACACATGACAAGTGGTAATTGAACTACTAACTCTAACAACCAGCTGAATTTTCAGTAATCATATTTTTCAAATTTTCAAAGTCAAAGTCAAAGTCAATTTTTTTTATTTCTATGAATGCTTAATACGTTAAAATTTGTATAAAGACGTCTTAAAAACTAAGTTAGGATGTGTGCCTTCGGAACGCGCCCACCAATGAGAAGAAGGCACAAGAAACTCATGGTGTAAACTCATGGGTAACAAAAGTAGGGTTAGAGAACCCTACTTTTGTTCCCCGTCTTTATGCGTCTGCGTCTTTATGGAGAGGATTAATTCTTGCTTTTTTATACCTTTAAACCTTTTTTAGTTGACGGAGACCTAGCCGAGAAAAAATGTAATGTTACAAAAACGTAAAATTTAGTTTAGTTTTACGGGGACGAAAAACCGTAAGAGAAAGAGAGGATGAAGGATACCGATAAACTAATCTACCACTCACACACAATATGAAAAAAAAATGACGGTTTTTTTTTTTTCTCTATTGTTTGGCCCCAGGAACTTATGCCATTTTCATTTTGTTCTTCATTTTCAGCAGGTTTTTTTTTTCTTCAGTTATGGCTTCGCACGGTTTGTGCATATAGCCAGTATCAAGTAATATTTTGCATCAAGTTATGGCCCGATTTACAGAAATCGGGCTCAAAGTGTTTCAAGATGGTCAAGTCGTCAAGTCACAGTTTGTCAAGTCAGGGGTCATAGTAAAGCGGTGGCTACTTTACTATAACCTTGTAGGAGATTTTGGAGGCAACGAGAAAAGACCATGTTTGACACTGATTTTTACTTTCACTACACTTGTGCACTTTCACAGAACTAAATTAGATAACTTTCCACCGGAATTATACAATTTAACTCGGTTTACAACTAAGTTTCGTGTAAATAAAACTGCAGCACGACATGTTGTTGGCTCGTTCCCGCCAAAACTCACCGAGCACAGACTACTAAAACGGTTTTATTCATAACTAGCTGCACCCCGCGGTTTCACCCGCGTAAGATAGATAGATAGATAACTTTATTTGTACAAGACAGAAAGAAACAGAACACGATAAACACAAAGTAAAGTAATAGCTAGAAAGTATAAGTTGCACAAATGGGCGGCCTTATCGCTGAAAGCGATTTCTTCCAGGCAACCTTTGGATGGAAAAGAACTGATTCGCGTAAGTCCCGATCCCGTGAGAATATCGGGATAAAAAGTAGCCTATGTGTTAATCCAGGGGCCTTATTCTGCTATTTGGCCAACCATTGTCATTATATCGAGACTCTATAGATATTATATCGAGATTGTGACTTTATTTGGTATTCTGCTAAAGTTTTAATAACATCGCAATATAATCACTATGGAGTCTCAATGGTATGGTAATATTTACCTTGCAGGTGTTGCCTAGCAACATGGTATATGTTGCTAAGCAATATACCGTTTTGACAACTTTCGAGATTCCATTAAGCCACGATTGTAGAGTAGAACACAAAAGTGAGTCAGTGGTGTGTCAGTGGTGTCTCGATAGAATAGTCAACGTTAGGAGAATACGAATTTGACATGTAATGTCATATTTTTGACATTAAATTTCTATTACGATTATATCGACACACTATTGAAATACAATTGTGTTAGCAGACTTAGGCCCCAGGTCTCCAGCTTTCTACATGCCGAGTTTCATCGCAATCGGTCCAGTAGTTTTTGCGTGAAGGAGTAACAAACAAACAACAAACACACACACAAACTTTCATATTTATAATATTAGTAGGATACTTACCTACTTGAAACAAAATTTGATACCAATCTATATTTTGAATCGACAAAGTCGGATAACAGTTTGCCAAAACAACGTCCAACGCATTCTCACATATAACTCAGGACACTATCTCGAAAAGTGAACATTTGAAGCCACAATGGGTCGTGTACACATCAATTCGAGTGATGTAGGGAAATGAAACCACTATTCTAGTGCCAAACCTACTGTTTGGACAACGTTCAAGCGTTGACGCGGAAGCACGCACGTTTACAATGAAATAGGTATTTGACTATAGGAACGTCCTATGTGTACCTCTGTTATGTGAAGTCGCAGCTATTGTTTCCACAGATTCTATGGAAAAAAAGACCGTGAGGTGTAGCTTGACCTGAGTAAATCTCTAAACTGAAGAGTTTTTTTGTTGTTTGAACGCGCTAATCTCAAGAACTACTGGTACGAATTAAAAAAATATTTTTGTGTTTGATACATAGTCCATTTATCGAGGAAGGCGATAATTTACTTTTTATTTTGATACTAGCAACCCGCTCCGGCTTCGCACGGCTATATTATGCATGTATTATACATATAAACCTTCCTCTTGAATCACTCTATCTATTAAAAAAAACCGCATCAAATTCCGTTGCGTAGTTTTAAAGATTTAAGCATACAAAGGGATATAGGGACAGAGAAAGCGACTTCGTTTTATACTATGTAGTGATTCCCATGGGATCGGGACTTACGCGGGTGAAATAGCGGAGAGCAGCTAGTATGTAGGTAAATAAAATTTTTAATGATACTAGCGACCCGCCCCATCTTCGCACGGCTATATTATGCATGTATTATACATATTATCAACCTTTCTCTTGATTCACTCTATCTATTAAAAAAAAACTGCAACAAAATCCGTTACGTAGTTTTAAAGATTTAAGCATACATAGGGATATAGGGACATAGGGACAGAGAAAGCAACTTTGTTTTATTCCTTGTAGTGATGAGCGGTTTACTGTTGATAGAAGACTACATAAGTTTAAGTACCTACCTAATCATTCTGGTAAAAATATGAAGCAATCACTAAACAATCTGAAACATAACAATCTAAAATACTGAAAAACAGATATCACCATGTTTAAAAAAAGTTTATAACAGCCAGTTCGGATCTAAAAACGAAAAAGGATGGAGACAGGTATGATTTTTATTTATTTTTGGCCGATAAGGAGTTTTAGGTTGTGTCTTATCTAACAAAATCACTTTTACTATATCGAATTGATTATCCCATTTACAAAGATCCCGCCCTCACGGACCAACTATACATCACGAAGACTGTACAAAGACTTGGCCTTATTCTCTATCTAAAGAACACAGTTTTTATATATTAAAAATTTCAATGTTTTTTTACCATAATCACAAGGAAATGACTATACCTGTTTTGATGTTTGAATCGCAAGTCATCCAACAGAAGAAGAAGGATGAGAGAAGATTGCATGAAACGGAGATGAGCATGTTGAGATAGCGATAGAGTATGGATAAAATAAGCAGTATATTAGAGGAAGCCTCAGAGTACGCGAGTTACTGAAATAGTATAAGAGAGAGAAAACACATGTGACTAGAAGAGTGACGAGTATGAGTGTAGAGGGATGGAGAAGAAAAGGACGTCCTAAGAAAAGATAATTGAACTGTATGAGACAAGATAATATATGCGAGATTAATGTGAACGATGAGATAGCGGCTAATACAAAAGAAATTTTTATATGTATTGTGTCTAAAATACGGTTTGAAAAGAATACTCCCGTCATACGAGCAAAGATTAAAGAAGTTTAACTTATTGTCCTTAGAGGTCCGCCGCAAATATCATGATCATGTAACACTTTTTAAAATTATACATTCACATCTTGATTCCCCGTACCTCCTAAGTCATATCAATTTTAATATCAAGCCCATGATTAGACAACCACATCTTAGAATTTTTGTACTTCAAATATATATAAATAATACTTCGTTTTATAATCCCATTGTCCGCATGTGTCGCCAATACAACGATCTCATGGTTAATCATAATGACAAAATTGATGTTTTTAACAATAAACTTAATAAATTTAAAAAATGCTTATTGAATATATTATCTTCTTAGCTTCTTAGGTATCTGTTCACTACATACTAAAAAATTAATGAATAGACTCTAAATTAGGTAAGTATATACGTATGTTAACTGCTTAACAAGAAATAGCCATGCTGAGTACACATATTTTAGGATATAGTCTAGTTTTAAAATATTTGTTATATTTATCTTATGTCCTTGATATGACTGTATTCTGTTTTGTGTTCCATTAAATAAATAAATAAATAAATAGAGGTGAATGTAAGAACAGGAGATACTGCGCCGACCCCAAATAAATTGAGAATAAGAGCAGGCAGAAGGAGAAAGAAAAACACCATTCTTCACAAAAAGTGTTGCCAAATAGGCTGGATAATCTTAAATAAGTACCAGTTGCACATATATGTAATTCTTAAATCCTTGTTTTTATGTAAGTAGGATATCCAGAGATTCAACAAGTATTTATACTTAGATATTTGTTTGAGGTCTGGTTGTTTCTATGTATTATATGTATATATTTACTAAAAAAAATGTAGTAAGTATATCTGTTGTCTAGCACCCTTAACACAAGTTTAGTTACTTAGCTCGGGGCTAGATAGCGATGTGTGGAACGTCCTGAAGTATTTAATAAATATACTTATCTATATTTAAAAAAATCTAATGGTAAAACGTGAAATGATAGTTACAGAATAGACACCCTGAACCACTTCACTACAGTAGGTAATTGCGGTGCGGACTTGCGGAGTCTCTATCGGATAATCAAGAAATATTACGATGAGACCGTCGTCGTCTTGTCACTTTCTAAGTAATGTATGGTCTATGTGTAGGTGTCGAGTTTACCTTGTCTATTGAAAATACTGAAAGAAAATTTAGAAGACATTTTCTTTGTATTCATAGTAAAAAAATCAAGAAATCCTAAAAAAATATAATGAAATTCTCATTACAGTAGATTATGCATCAAGGGCATAAAGCAATGTCTTATGATGTG